>CM018685.1:33662992-34862992 GCA_009363875.1 Mikania micrantha
AGTTTTCCAAATGCCATTTTTGGATTCGCGAAGTCCAATTCCTTGGACACGTGGTTAATGAGAAGGGAATACATGTAGACCCAGCCAAGATCGAAGCCATCAAGAACTGGGAAGCACCAAAAACTCCAACCGAGGTGCGATAATTCTTATGCTTGGCAGGATACTACCGACGATTTATCGAGGGATTCTCAAAAATTGCTCAGTCACTGACTTCTCTGACTCACAAGGACAAGAAGTTCGATTAGGGAGAAAAACAAGAGTCTGCTTTCAATCTGTTGAAGCAGAAATTGTGCACTGCACCAATCCTATCCCTACCGGAAGGATGTGATGACTTTGTTGTGTACTGTGACGACTCGAAACAAGGACTCGGTTGTGTGCTGATGCAACGCAAGAAGGTTATAGCATACGCATCACGACAATTGAAGGTGCACGAGAAGAACTACACAACTCATGACCTAGAGTTGGGAGCCGTGGTGTTTGCCCTGAAGATTTGGCGACACTATTTATACGGCACGAAGTTCACAATCTTTACCGATCATAAGAGCCTATAACACATCTTCGATCAGAAAGAGTTAAACATGAGACAACGAAGATGGGTTGAACTTATTGGTGATTATGATTGCGCCATCAAATATCACCCGGGCAAGGAAAACGTAGTGGCCGACGCGCTAAGCCGGAAGGAGATAACAAAACGCGTGCATGCACTACAACTCACGACCCATTCTGAGCTGCCACAACAAATCAAGAATGCTCAACAAGAAGCTCTGAAAGTTGAAAACCTCACCCAAGAGTCCTTGCATGGCATGGATAAACAATTAGAGGTAAAGACCGATGGAGCATACTACTTTATGGATCGGATCTGGATTCCACACTACAGAGGACTGAGAGACGTAGTGATGGATGAAGCTCACAAGTGCCGGTATTCAGTACATCCGGGCTCTGACAAAATGTACCATGATCTGAAGATGACCTATTGGTGGCCAAACATGAAGGCAGAAATAGCAACCTACGTAGGTAAATGTTTAACGTGCTGAAAAGTCAAAGTTGAGTACTAGAAACCATCAGGTCTACTTCAGCAACCTGAGATACTGATGTGGAAATGGGAGAAAATTTCCATGGACTTCATAACTAAATTGCCTAAGACGGCAAGTGGTTGCGATACCATCTAGGTAATCGCAGACCGACTGACGAAGTCTGCGCACTTTCTACCCATCAAAGAGACCAAAAAATTAGATAAATTGACTCGGATTTATCTTAAGGAAGTGGTTACTCGGCATGGAGTACCAATCTCGATCATCTCTGACCGCGACAGCCGATTCACGTCGCATTTTTGGAAATCCTTGCACAAGGCATTGGGCACGAGATTGGACATGAGTACCGCTTACCACTCGTAGACTGATGGGCAGAGCAAACGAACTATACAAACGTTGGAAGACATGCTCCGCGCATGTGTCATTGATTTTGGCAGTAGCTAGGAGACTCATCTGCCGTTAGTTGAGTTCTCGTACAACAACAATTATCATACAAGCATACAAGCTGCACCATTCGAGGCACTCTACGTTCGTAAGTGCCGATCACCCATCTATTGGGCGGAAGTTGGAGAAAGTCAACTGACTGGCCCCGAACTTGTGCACGAGACAACTGAGAAGATCCTGTAGATACGTAAACGAGTTAGCAGCAGCACGGGACAGACATAAAAGTTATGCCAACAAACGACGTAAGCCATTGGAATTCCAGGTGGGAGACAGAGTGTTACTCAAGGTCTCGCCCTGGGAGGGAGTTATCCGATTTGGCAAATGAGGGAAGTTGAATCCTCGTTACATCAGACCTTTTGAGATCACCAAACGGATAGGCCCTGTGGCCTATGAGCTGAACCTACCTAACGAGCTGAGCAGTGTACACAAAGTATTTCACGTATCGAACCTCAAGAAGTGCCTGTTTGACGAAACACTTACAATTCCTCTTGAGGAGCTTCAAATGGACGAACAACTAAACTTCGTTGAGGAACCGTTGGAAATTATGGACCGGGAAATCAAGAAGCTTAAACTCAGCAAAATGCCAATAGTGAAAGTGCGATGGAATTCGTGACGCGGACCGGAATTCACGTGGGAGCATTAAGATCAAATGAAAAAGAAATACCCAGCACCTGTTCGACGAACCAACAAACACCAACAACGCGAGCTGAATTTCGGGACGAAATTCTTTCTAACAGGGGGATGATGTGACACTCCGCAAAATCCAGGTCAGCTTCTGTTTTAATTAAATGATTATTTAATTGATATTTGTATACGTGACACTAGAATTATTTTAATTTAGTGTGACACGTGGCACGACGGTACAAACACTAACACAAACAAGATAATTCGATGAATTATCGCAACACGTACACACGTGTCCAAGAAAAATACGAACGTTGGTGAACGTTTAACAAATCATGTAACTAAACACAAGAAACATCACGAAACGCTCAGACATTGAACTGGATAGTTCAAATAGTGCCGAACAATGTTCCATAAGCGAGAAAACGTCGAAAACGAGCCAAAACATCAAAAATGGTCGAATTTGGGCTCAACCGGGATCCTTCGCAGTACGCTAAGGACCCCGGAGAGATCCTTGGCGATACGTGATGGATGGGCGGGGATTTTGAATTACGAAATTCATTACGGTACTAGAAGCAACCTTTTGAAGCTCTTGGCGGTACACGACGACATCTAGACGCCAAATCTTTATAAAACTAAGACAATCATTGACATCGTACACTTTTCACTCATAACCTCCAGCTTAGCACGCAACCACTCAACCTTATCCTCTTCCATACCACCTGCAAACACCATTGGAAGCCATTTTTGTACACCTTGAAGCTACTTTGGAGTTCTTGGAGCAAGAAGAAGCTTTGTAAAGAGCTACCATCCTCATCATCACCATCTCACCATTGAAGCACCAACATCAGCAGGTTCATGGAGCTTCTCCAGCTAGATTTGATCACCATTTCAACACTTTGAAGCTTTCGAAGGTAAACCCTTGCTAATCTTGCACTTTCAACACTCACAAACCCACATGCAAGAACCAAAACTCACATACAAGCACTCTATCAACACATGCACAAATTTTCAACATTTTGAATTTGGGTTTTATGATAATGTTACTGATTTTGATCAACCATGATGTTACATGATGATCTACATTGAGATTTGTTGATGCATGTGTGATATAGCCATGAACTATGAAATAATGACTTATGATGACATGCATGTATCATCTAAAGTGTTTTAGATGATTTTGGTTATTGAAAAATGATTCTTGATGATATTCAAGTAGATTTGCAAGATTTATTAGGATGTTTATGACCAAAGACAGATTATTAGAGATTCTTTCCATTTATAGTAACTTTTGTGTTACAACATGATGATATGAGTGAAGTTATGAGCATGCATGTAGATAGAAAGATCATTTGTGGGATATTATGATGATATGTGGCATAAAAATGTATTAGAAATGTTTAGGATGATCATTTGATGATGTATTTTGACATAGTTACTAATTATAGTAACTTTATTTTGTGAAAACTCGGTAGATAATGATATTAGGTAAAATATGTTGTTAAAACGATGTGTTGTTGTTAATAATGGGATTATTAACATATATTAGGCATTAAATTTGTTAAGAGGATGCTAGAATGGAAAGTTTTCATATTAGGAAACTTTAATGACTAAAAACGAGCTATGTGTTTATTGGATCGCATATGACAACGTGCTATGTGGTAACATAATCACGTAGGACTAATGAGCATGCTAGAATCTTTAAAACGATAAGTGTTATGGACTCTCTAAAAATGGAAACTTACTATAAATAGTAAGTGGTCAATAAACACGAGTTGCGTGTTTTGCACACAATGAGCACAATCACGAATGTTACATGAGTTACAACCAACATACGGTTCACCAACGGGTCGTTGACTTGACACGGTCAAACACGGTCAAACACGATCAAACACGGACAAACACGGTCAATGTGGACCGACATGGACAACATAACAACTGAAGGTTGTTGAGCACAAACACGAGCATGAACACGAACAAGGTCATTTACACAAACTCACATAAGCTATACGATATAGGTAGCTGGTGACCGATTCGCCTCAGAGATCCGAAGCTTACGCTATCACTTTCTGATTACACTAAGGTGAGTTTACGGCCCCTCTTTAACTCTTTTACAACTTTTCAAAGAGGGGGAGAATACTTGTTGAATCAAGTCAAACATTTATACTTGTACAAACATACCGTGTTTGCTGGTTTATTTGACAAACATACGTGTTGTATCGTAACAAAGCCCTCGCAAAGTCTTACATTTAATGTACAAACAACGAGGTGTGTTTGAATAGATCTGTTTGCGTGTGATGAACCTCATGTGGCACAATACTGACGGGAGGTCGGGACACGTGAAATCTCGACCTATTGCGCCATTGTTATTACTAGACATGGCGGAGGCAAGGACTAACAAGTCTAGTTCGGTAGTGACGTACAGACACTTGGAGCCTAGGGTGCTGTGAACTCACCAACCTATGTGTTGACACCTTTTCTTAAACATGTATTCTCGGGTAACTGACAGGCATATGGAACAAGAATGCACTTCAGGAATGAGCATAGGATTGCTTGCATTCATATCATGTCTTTTGAAACGAACAATCTTTTTTTATGTTATATGTATTAAAACATGTAGTGTCTGACAATTCATTTTCAACTGCATTTTAAACACATTACTTTCCGCTACATAACATTTGTAATTCCGCTGCTTTGTTTTAAACACTGTTTGGTTGTGTTTATGATAGACACTATATTTTGAAACGCATATAGAGTTGTTCAATATGACCATGAGCTGTGATTCTGGCCACGTCACACTCATGTGGACTCACACCACACGTGGGAATTTGGGGGTGTGACATGTGGCTGCTACGGTCAGGTGGGGCGACGGGTGGGGGCTGGGTATTTTAGGGTTTTGAATAATTTTTTTTTCATTTTCATTCAGATTCAGGTGTGCAACCAAACACTAATGGTTCAGACCCTCTTAACCATTCAGACATTTTAATCATTCAGCACTTAATGGTTCAGACACAACCAAATAGCCCCTTACTTTAATGTTTTCGGTTATCCCAATAAGGAAAGGTTAACAATTGATCATTCCACTATATATTTAAATGTTAAAAGGAAAGACATAATAATATAAGAATAAGAATAATATAACAATAATAATAATATAATATAATAACAATGTAATTTTATAATATTAATAGAATATAAAATAATAACACAATATTATTATCATAATAATATAATATAATAAAAAACTACACAACATAATATTATAATAATGTGTAACAATTATAAAATATTATAGTAGTGGTAGTGGTAGTGGTAGTGGTAGTGGTAGTGGTAGTGGTCGTGGTAGTGGTCGTGGTCGTGGTCGTGGTCGTGGTCGTGGTCGTGGTCGTGGTCGTGGTCGTGGTCGTGGTCGTGGTCGTGGTCGTGGTAGTAGTAGTAATAGTAGTAATACTAGTAGTAGTAATAATAATAATAATAAAATAATATCATATTAAAATAACATTATAATATAACATAAATATAATATAATAATAGTAATATAATTGCATTATACTGTTAAAATATAAATAGAATAAAGTAAATAATACAATATGTTTAGCAACAAATTCTTTATAATTACTCGGGATATTTGAGAATTAGTAATCAATCATTGAGCTTATGCAGGAATATTTGAATATATTCGTATACTTACATTTATTTGTTTTGTAAAGCATATACGGAAGGGTCGTTATTAAAAAGTATTATTAGCTATTGATTAATAGTATAAACATACAGTTTTCTCTTTTTAATTAAGCATGCAGGTCAAACGAATCTCAACAATTATTCCTAATAATCCGGTTATAAAATGTCCAGTGTATATGATCATGGACTAAATGAAGCTAACAACGATCATCTGAAGCAGTCCAGCTATGAGCGGATTTACAACTGAATACTAGGAACGATGAGGAGATGGCCATTATTATAATTTTATGTATAAATTGCGAGGCAACGATCGAAAATAGGGACATCTATCTGTCAATAGGTTCAACACTTTTTTGTACTCAAATATTCACGTAGAATCGACCTTTTGTGCTCATTCTCTTTGTATTTTATTTGTTTGTTCTATAAATATAAACAAGGTAGAGTGGCTATTGTCACCTCCTGTGGTTTTATGCCTGTAATCTTAAGTGATTAACGACTTTTACTCGCATAAATCTTTTGTCTTATGTTATTTAATTTCTTTCTTATTCTCATTATCCCTAAGGATCTCTCTGAATACTTTTCTCGAAACATACACATAAACTTGTTCTTCAGATTATAAAACACAAAATCCCACTTAACTAAGTCAGTTTTATTAAAAATTAAACTTGTTAACTTTTACCAGAAACACAATATAATATAATATTATTATAATAAAATATTTTTGAAAAAATAATAATAACATAAAATATTAATTTAACTGCAATAATATAAATATAACAATAATCATATTATAAAATAATAACTAAATATAATATTATATTGTACTTATAATAAAAATATATTATTATTATTATTATTATTATTATTATTATAATATACTATTATTATAATATAAAATAATAATAACAATAATATCAAAAATATACTATTATTCTAAAATAAAAAAATATAATAATAATAATAATAATAATAATAATAATAATAATAATAATAATAATAATAATAATAATAATAATAATAATAAAATATAATATTATTCACTTATTTTTGTACAATAAGTGCGAATGGGTATATTAAAAAATAATATTGTTGTCTAGATCAAATAATTAACATGTCAATTGATTTTCTTCTTGCCCCAAGTTTAAATCATTGAAGGGCCTTTCTTCATTTTGTTTTGGCTTCATCCTCACCACACAAATGCATAAAAATATTATTATTTCAATTATTTTTGTATATAAAGTGATTATGAGTATATTAAAAAACATGAACATCTTTTCTTCTTGCCCCATGTTCAAATAATTGGAGAGCTTTTCTTCAATTTCTTTTTTCTTTTGGCTTCATACTCACCACATGTAAAAAAATGTTACTATTTGAATTATTTTTGTATATAAAGTGAGTATGGGTATATTAAAAACAAGAATATACTTTCTTCTAGTTCTAATCATTGGAGAGCTAGTTTTTCTTCAATTTATTTTTTTTTTCTTTTGGTTTCATACTCACCAGTCAAATGTATAAAAACAGTATTAGTATAATATAATGTTATTAAATCTAATTTCTTTTGTTTCGGTAGCATTATGATATACAAGTTTTGAGCAATTTTTATTTTTAACATTATTTTTTAATTTTTTTTGTGTTTTGTGTTTTAAAGTTTTACAACAGAGTGATAATTTGTGTTTTTCGAGTCATTATAACAACCCATTTTGTGATTAATTATAATTTAATCGATTGAGATGTTATTTCAAGTTAAATTTTAGTTAACTTTGTTGTTAGTTATTGGGCTAGCTATGTTAAACAACTAACTAATAATTGAATCTTTAAATAAGTAAGTTAAGTTAGATAAACACCAAACAAAATATAAATGAAACTTTAGGGGACGAACTTGCCAATAGATAAAACTTGAATTAAAAGGAGTTATAATGATTTGCTTGGTGAAAGATGGTCAAAATTGGATGAAATAGAAAAGAAGAGGGATGGTGATGAGAACAAGGGAGAAAGGAGAAAGAAATCTAAAAATCCACAAATATAGCCCTAATTCTTGCCATCCTTGAGCTTAAATTCGAATGCTAGCACATCAATGATCACCATTTTCATCATCTAACATCTTGTTAAGTGATTATATGTGTTTTGAGCAAAATTTTTCATGGGTTAAGCGGTTATATCTTGTATTTTCTTCCTTTGTTCTATAAATATAAACAAAAAGAGTGACTACAGTCACCTCGAGATGATTTTTTGCTGGCAATCCTAAGAGATTAAGGCTTTTTCTCGTATAAATCTTGTGAGATATGTTATTTACTTTTATTCATATTCTCATTATCCCTAAGGATCTCTTGAAATACTTTTCTTGAAACATACACATAAACATGTTTTTCATATTATAAAGCACAAAAACCCACTTAACTAATTCAGTTTTGTTAAAAATTAAACTTGTTAATTTTTTATCCGAAACAATTTGGCGAGCACCATGGCTATATTGCGCTTTTCATAACAAAAACTTTGTATGATAAACACTTCTCTAAAAGTTACTATAAAAAATGACTTCTCAATCGAAATCAACTTCTGCTTTGCCTATATTTTCCGTATCTACTTCTAACGTATCTTTGTAGATCCCTGTATTCTCCCAAAAGAAGCCTGAAAGTTCCAGAAAGAAGACAACATTTGTTGTTGAGACTGTTCTTTCCACCAGGATGACTAGTTCGACTCATGTGCTTATTTCTAACAATAAAATTTTGGATATGTTTCAATAGGTTCAGCAACAGATGATGGATCGACAAAGGATGATTCGAAGGCTCCTCAAAGAGAGGGCCAATAAAGGAGGGCAACGGGTAGGAGAAAAGGATTCAATAAAATTTAACCAATCCTTTTATCAGGTATCGTGATGCAAACTGCCGCACCCCAGGAAGACGGGCTGGATCGACTTTTCTGTCGGATGGAATAGTCTCGGAGCGCGATCAGATCGGTGGGATGATATTTGCATTCATAGCACATGATATATATAATGAGAACTAAAGTAGGCATCCAATAAGAATTACAAAGTTAAATTACATCAGTTTGAATTCAATAATTTAACCCTGTAATCTACACAAAGACATATGAATTCAATCTATCTTGTATTGTGCAAGATATGCTAAAAGGTATTGATTCACGTGTTGTCACAAAACAAATGCACAAAAACTACTAGGTCCTCAAACTGGGCCACCTAACTAGTATCCTACCTCTAGTTTCTAAACCTGTTCATCTATTGAGAAGATCACACGAAATCAAGTCAACTTTAGGTTGGTGGGTTCATGTGATTGTTAAAATTTAGAAAACATTTATTTTGGATAAAATCTGTCAAATTCCTTAGCTTAGACCTCATCACCGGCATTGTCCCGTCAACTCAAATGAAGTTTAAGAATAGGGTGCTTGACTTGATATGACTTTACGTGAAAAAACAACTAAGATAAAGATTACAACTTCATTCAGAGTTCACACACATTTGGAAATCACACAGTAGTAAGTCTTTTGAAAAGTCGTCATGACTAATAACATGAGGAATTCAAATGATACTTGGTTAAAAGTCATGATGTTTGGATGTTTTGTTTTTGTAACTCACACAAGTTCTCAATTTGTTAAGGATTTGGAATTTGTCTCAAAGTATTTTACTCACACAACGCACCAGTTTCCACCTTATAACTCACTACTAACATCATCCCGTGTCACACCCCGAGCCGGCGGGCGGATCGAATGTCCCGTCGGGCGGAATGGTCCCGGGGCGTGATATCGGGATGATAATCGAAGTGATCTGAATATTGTTTACATTGCACATGATAATAATTGAGAAGGAACTAAATGAATATAGAATTACAAAGTTAAATTACATCAATATCGTTCATAATTTAACAATGTAAATCTATAAATCAACATCATAATTCATCTATCTTGTATCTGCACAAGATATATAAAATAATTCGTATAATGATGTTCAAAAATATGAACAACCAAAATACTAGGTCCTCTATCTGGCATCCTAGCCCAAAAGTACGAACTTCCTAGTTAACCTGTTCGTCACCTGAGAAGTCATGCAAGAAAACAAAGTCAACACATGGTTGGTGAGTTCATGTAATTTTGTTTGAAAATGAATTTGTACAAACCTGACCGAATGACAACCTTAACCTCACCAATAACCACCTATACTATCTAATCTAGTATGCTTATATATATGGCATACGTAGGGTCAAGCTTACCGCCAGCCCAGCCTCCAGCCCACCACATACCAGACTACATAGTATATTGTTCTTGGTTATAACTAAGTGTTTCACTCTCAACCATCATTTCACACACATAGCATTATCTCACACACATTACAACCATGGAAAATGTAGATCGTATTAAATTAAAAAGCTTAAATAAATGAATAAATAAACATTTAATTAAAATGTAAGTCCTAATGATTGGGCCTTGGTCAACTCGAGTAGACTAGTCTAGCAAGTTAGAGGATTTTGTAAATATCATCAAACATGCGACCAATAATCAGTCAGTCTAGCTAGGACTTCATGAAGTACAGGATTTTATAGTTCGTTCTAGACCGTCCTTGTTCGTTTAGATCGTTTAGTTCTTTGGCACATGCTATCTTTGAATAATTCCCAGATATTCCTCTAAAAATAGATCGTCAAAAATAGTTCTTCGAGATAGATCTTTAGTTCTTCGAAAATAGATCGTTGAAAATAGTTATTTGAATTAGATCTTTAGTTCTTTGAAAATAGACAGTTGAAAATAGTTCTTTGAAATGAATCAATTATCTACTTATAATGAGTAAATAATTCTTTCAAAACCTGCAATAAGTTTACCTAGACATGATCTAGGATAACAATTATACATGTAAAACATATATGAAGTGAACGCATTTAAGTAAAATATAGTCCAAAGAAAATAATTTACGCATGCTTCCCAGCCCCGCGTTTATAAAGCAAAAATATTTAGAAAAGGGGCAATGAACTCACCTGTGTTGCTATGCAAATGAACAATAAAAGATATGCGCGCTCGTTGATTGTAGTCTATGTATCTTCAGTACCTGTGTTGATTTATTATGATTCGAAGGCTATAAGTATTTATTATTTGACGTATCTAGGGTTTTGGTCTCGGTGTGCAATTAAGTGTCCTATATACTTACTAATGTGTTTCTAGAATTCCTCTGATTATTCTAAGTCATGTACCCTTATCCATTAGTTAACGACAACTAAATCTAATTTGTATAAGATTTATATTAATAAAATACATGACCTTTTAAATAAACCATCATTTATAAATCTTAATTAAGTTACAAAATATTAAAATTAGAAATACCTTAAATTACCTTGAAAACATTTTAATGAGAAAATTTATAAGCCATTATATTTTAGTAAAAACATAAGTTATTTTTATGAAAAGTATAAGTTAAACATATTAGAACTTTAGTTAATCTTACTTGATTAACTCCAAGTCCTTCATTAGATCTTTGTTACAATGTTGTTCTTTGTTCGTCCTTGTGTATAACTTACATTAGATTGTTCAATTTGAACTATCTAAGTTGGCTATACAATTGCATAAAATTACTAAGTATTGAGTGTTGGCTCATATGACCAACACATTCATACTTAGTTATTTTCTTGATCTCCCTTAGAATTCCTATGTATTCTTTGTTCTTTGTACTAGTAATCATTTGACACACTCTAGGTACTTAGCTTTTTTGTTTTCACAAACCTTTGTATTTAATTTGCATCCATTCGGCTAACATACTAAGTTTTATCTAGTTAACCATCCTTGATCCTTAACCTATTTATTATCCAACCCATGGGTGATAGTCCCCTTTGATGACTAAAACCTGAATTGATATGATTAAAAAGATTTAGAAACATTGAATGTTGAAAACTATTAGGTTTGATGATCATAAAATAGGCTAACACTTCAAAATAGTCTCCTTGGACCATTTTTTGATGTTATCAACTTTACTTAGGATTCCATTAAGCAAACTTAGGTGTTCCAAATCTAAATGATTAAATGAAACACTTGTTTAAGTATTAGATTAGTTTAGAAAAGGTTTTAGTTTAAAATCCTTAGTTTTGAATGAATACAAAACCGGTTTAAACCTCATACAACCTTAATGACCCATCACTCGGCTACTCCATGTTTAAACCCTTCCCATGAACTCGCTTCTTGTTGGTTTTAACTGATTCTGAGTTCTTAATACTTGAGTTAAGTTCAAGTAATAATATCGACAGTGGCATGATTAGTATCAACGACCCAAGAGGTGACAGTATCGACAACATCATCTTGGTTCCTTCGACATTACAGATTCGATGACTCAGGTTTGACAGCCCTTAGGGCCATCGATATTGGCAATATCGATGTGGCCTTTGGTACCCAGTCTTGGAAAAATTCGATCTTAGCAATTTCGACTGGTTGCCATCGATTTTAGCTGGCCGAACTTGTTAGTATCGACGGATGAAGGTGTTCTTGTCGAGCTGGTCGATACTATTTTTTGGCTTGATGTTCATATACCGATACTAATCATCCCAGGTCCAAATCCAATTCTGAGCATACCAAACTTCAATATAATGTATTCCTTAGCTTCCTAAGTCGTTTTAGTGCAAATCCTAGGGGTTTTGCAGCTCCAAAATCGGCTGGAAAGTTGCTGGTGTTCGAGAGAAACTCACCCCAAGAATAACAATCAAAGAACAGCTAGTTTGAGCTCGTTTTTGCTCCATTTTTGATGATCCAAAGCTTGATTTCTTCCTCTTAACATGATCTACACGTTTCTACGATCGTTTTGGTACCAAATTCTCCTAATTTGGTTGAGAATTGAGAGAGATATGATGAGTTTTCTAGAGAGAGTAAAGTTAGAGAGAGAGAAACGGGAGTAGAGAGAGAAAGTGGGTTGTTGGGAGAGTTGAATGACATTTAATGCCATCTCAAGTCTTTTAACGTTCTGACACGTTTGGGCTCGTTCGGTTCTGCTCGGTTCAGCGTAGAAGCGACGATTTCAGTTATTTTCATAATGAAAGGATACGAATTTAAAAATATGAAACGATACGAATTTAAAAATAGAGTTTAAGGAATTATTTTAGGTTGTAATTTCTAATAAATTAACTAATTATCTTCTGTTTATTTCTAAAATTCTAAAAACATTTAATTTATCTGTTTAATCGAATCGTATGGTTTTCGCGCGTATTCGTTCGGATCCTCACCTGTACGAACACAACGACAACTATACTTTTCGATTTGATTTTCTAATTATTGGACATCATTCAGAAGGTTAAATTTACAAATATACTCGTGCGAATCGACCCCCACACGAATACTCCGTCAGCTTAATATTCACGTAACGACATCCGTTATTTTTTTGTTGTGTACAATCTCACATACGTTTATACATAATAAAATCCTAACTAACATTCGCATAACAGTTCTTTGTTGTCAGATATGATTCTGACTGTTAAACCATGGATTTGAAATATGTTTCTGAAATGAATCTATAATAGTTCTGTATTAAAAATCAAATGATAATAGCATACATTTAATACATATAGTTCGTACCAGATCTGCAGTACACATTACTGTTCCGACTACGATTTGGACACTGATGTTACATCCCGTCTTTCCAAGTAATGCTTATATAAGGCATACGTAGGGTTAAGCCCTGCCGCCAGCCCACCAAGCACTTGACAAGACACGATTCTGGCCTTAATGGAAATTAAGGTTTTCACGTTGCACACATATTGAATTCACAACACTTGTCATATAACCTAGGGGTTTAGTTATTCCTCTCTTTTGGAAGTGAGAGTCAACCCGTTCATTTATGAAAGCATTAACATAAATTTAACGTATAAGGTAACGACTATTAGTAACATGGAAATTAACATGGTATCCCCACCGGTCAAGTCGAACGTTTCCATTTACTAATCGACGTTGTTAAATTCATTATGCATGTAATTTAAACATAATTTAAAAACTATTTGTAACTGAGCAACACCATGGTTGGCCTCGGGCCAACTCGAACTTTGCCAGTCTCCCAAATAGAATTATAAGTTTATTGGCGTAATCTCTCTTATTGATATCTCCCACGCGGTCGTTTACTAAACTTGACTGTTGTTGCCCTGTTACCGGTCATACGATACCGACCGGATATATAGTCATCTAAAAGTAGGCATAACGCACCGACCTCCATCGTCGTAAGTTTGTCAAACTTATGGTACCACTACGCTACCATCGTATTGGCCTCTGCCACTTTATGGTAAACGATCAAAAAGGGAATTAACGCAGTTGGATTGTCATCTCATATGTGCACATGATCACAGTGATATAATTCATACAGTATCCTAATAAACCAACCCAAAGGCATATATTGTCATCTTATGGTCATACAGTTTTGGCATTCACCGGTTTTGGCATTTCAAAGTATTTGAAAATCAGATGATTTTGGCATTTAAAAGGTTTTCTCATAAAACTTTTTCATTTAGTTACCAACTCATAAGACAGTTTAAATATGTTTAAAACAAGGCATACATAAGCTATAGTAGTTTCAAGTTAAAACACCTTAAAATCAAAATATCGTTATAATCATAGTACTACGAAAGGATTAGTTGTAAGCATACAAATTATAATTGTAAGAAAATGAGTTAGCATGCTTCTCAGCCCCGCAATATTATAAAATAAAACAATTAGAAAAGGGACAATGAACTCACCTTTGTTGTGTTGGATTATTGAGTTGTCTACAATTATGCTCGCTCGTTGTTGATATGTTAATTGCATTTAGGACCTGTGTTTCATTCATTTCTGTTTATAACTACCGGTCATTATAATCATTGTGTTGTGTGCGCTTGTTTGGGTTTGTTATTGAAAACATTGTTGTTATCTAAGTGATCTAATCCTAGTGTAATAATTGCACACACTTATTCGTAGTGCATTTAGAGTTTTATGCCATGATAAAAGAATATGCGGTGAAGATTTAAACATGTTTTGGCATCAAACTCTTGTTCACTACATATAATGCAAAAGTGGTGGACATTTGTCAAGTCTTACATGCATTCATGCATTACAGGAATGTTCATGTTGACTACAAACCCTTTTTATCTTGGAGTTATCCAACTTGATTCCCTTTGAATTTACAACTTCCTAATATCGATATCCACACAGTTGAGCATAGATAATGCATAGGATCATCGACCTTAGGGAGTTCCACATTTGTAAGCTCAAAGGATCATCGAAGTTAGCCTTATCCAACACCTTATCACGTGTACGAACCCATTGAACTTGGGTTTAAGCAAGTTCAATCGATACTTAGTCTCCACATCTTAGAGACTATCGACACTTGTAGTGTCGGTCATTTATAAAATGTTGGGCTTAGGAGAATCGTAGGGGCACGGTTCTCGGCCGTGGGAATCCAATATCGATAGCTCTATCTCATGCCTTCATTTAGAACCCTTCGATGCAATTAGATTCGACCAGGAGTGGACTATGATTCCTTGGACCATCAAGATGGTTAATATCGAAGACTTTGGAGGTTGAAATTTGGTGCCTTCGATACTAGTAAGTTCGGGGGAGCACTTAGCCATTTTTAGGAGGTGACCGTTGATACTAGTAGTATCGACAGCTCCTTGGTCGATACTCCTATTATTTGATATTGTTAGAATCGACAAGGACTTAGTCATTTCACCTTCGAACCCATCGAACTTAATAGAATCGATCCATACTTGGTGTGATTTGCATCCCATTGACACTACTTGTGTCGATGGTAAGTTGGCAGCCTTGGGTCCTTCGATATTGATAAGATAGGCATAAGAACATCATCTTCCACCTCCAAACTTTCCAAAAATTTTCAGGTGAAATCCAAGTTCTTTACAAGTGTTTATCTTGTTCGTTTAGGCCTTAGCAAGTTCAGAAGGCTCGTGTAATGGTGGTTAAATGTTTGGTTGGTGTTTCATCTTAGAACTCGAACAAAATGGCCTAGATCTACCTGGTTCAGATGATTCGAAACTTGCTATTCTCGTACTTATTGAATGTAGATGATGATAGGATCGTTTGGAAACCAAGACCTTCGAATTTGGTTAACAAATGAGTGAATTTGAAGGTGGGTTTTTAGAGAGAGAAATTAAGAGAGAGAGAGAGTGACGATTTTCTGGTTTTAGAGAGAGAGAGAGTGAGAAGTTGAAAAATGGGAGGGAGACGGAGTGGGGAAGGCTTTATATATCCCGAGCCTTCATTCGCGCGTTTGAGTCGTTCGGTTACGCGAAAACGTGTTATTTTAAACCCAAAATTTTAAAACGTTTAATTTTCTTTATAAAATTAGTTTTATTTATAAAATTTTAGGTGGTAAATCGTAATAAATATTATTTTATTCTTATTGTTATTTTTATGGTTCGAAATTGTTTATTTTTATAGTTTCTTCAGAAAATGCAACTTACACGCATATTCGTACAGAGCGCCACGTATACGAATAATGTTTGAATAGTCTCACACGTAAATACACTGTCATTCTAATATTCACGTACTGCTATCTCATTGTTATTTGATGGTTGTATTCTTACATACGATTATGAATTTTGTTGTTATTGGACTTGTTTATTTGTCTTTTCCGTTAGGTTATCAGTCGTCTGATCTTCATTATCGAAGGATTTGTGCTACAACTGTTGTGTTTTGTCTTTCGCCACCATTGTCATTTTCTTGTTTTGGCACGTTTATGTTTGTTGTATTATATTTGTTTATTGAATTTATACGTTGTTTCATTGTATGTCATATTAATACACATAAGTATCAATATTTATAATCTGTACATAGAATACTAACACACAGTCACCTGACGGTTTCATACTGGTTGTCATAGAAACTTTGAATGCTGAAAAGAATAAGCAAGTCGAAGTTTCCGCTCCATTGGTGTTGAGAATCCTTGATTTTGAGACATCAGGGATGTCAGAAAATCAATCAGGAGAATTTATCCCTATGCAATCTAGTCTCGGAAATCCCTTGGGATCCCAAGACTTGAGAATATTTAGGGATACTGTCAATATTCTTGGATCTTCATTTCAGACTGCTAATATGGGTAATGTTAACAATTTATCAATAATTGATACTACTAATTTGGTTATATGATGGAAACTGGAATCACTCCTCTAGTGGCAAAAGAGATACAAAAACTAAAGGATATGATTTTTAGTGTCCCTGGAGTAGTGAAACCTATCACTAAAGTTCCTGCATTAATTCATAGGATCTCTAGATTTGCTTCACCCATATGTGATGCTAAAATCTCAAAAATATCTCAAACTCCCAACATGAAGCTCTATGATGGGATTACTGATCGTAAGGAACACGTGGCACAATACTGGGAGAAAATGGAGACCAATCTCATACTAGGACATCTGAAGGAAGCATGCTTATGCAAGGGATTCAAATCTACATTGATAGGGGCAACTGTAAAATGGCTTCTTAATGTTCCTCCCTAATCGATTACATCTTTTGCTTATTTGATTAAAATGTTTAATTATTAACTTTCTTGCAACAAAACATTAGAAAGGCTAACCTGTGATTTGTACAAGATAACCCAAAGACCTAATGAATCCCTCAGGAACCATGTCAATCAATTTGGCAAATAGTCCTTTGATGTCTCTAATCTTGACATCATTACGGCCGTTCAAGAATTCAAGATAGGACTGCAACGAAGGTCCTCGTTTTATGACGACTTGGTGATGAATCCTTTTAGAAACATGGATGAAGTGAGGAATCGGGCACTAAGGTTTATCGGGTGGGAAGGACAAAGAGATCTAGAATAAGATCACCACAACACTTTCCAACGATCAAGGCAAGAGGAAATTGGACTCACCATCTAATAAATCAATCAAGTCCAAGCCATGGAACAAGTGCGACAAACACATGATTAATTATGTGGAAGAAGATGAGGATGAAGAGGAATATCCAAGAATATCCGATTTCTACTTTTTTATTGATATACCTGAACTAATGTGTGCGATGGAGGATCTGGGATAAAAAGCTAGATGTCCTCCCAAGGACAAGAACATTGGACCAAAAGATATGTCCAAATGGTGTGCCTTCCATGAGGAATTTGGCCATACAACAGAAGAATACATTTCCTTGAGAAAGGGAATTAGTTATCTTCTCAAAAAGGGCCACCTTAACGAACTGCTGGGAAGAAAGAAAGGAATAAGGTAGGAAACCAACTGTATTCCCAGCTAGAGAGGCCAAGGAAATAAATTTTTATTTCTGGAGGATTTGAAATATGTGGTACCTCTTATTATGCAGCTAGAAAGCATGCAAAGGAGACTAAAATGGAGAATGAAGAAAGACCCACAAGGACCTCGACTCTAACCACCGAGACAGTGGTTTTTTTCGTGGAATAATATTGAGATAACATCCAGGATCCTCACGATATTGGGAATCTCTGTGAATATAATACAATTAGAAACACTCAAGAGGATGAACATTTCTGAATCAGTGATAACTGCAAAATCTCTTATTTTAGTTGGATTTATTGGAGAAGCTAAAGCCATTGTCGGAGAACTCAAACTACAAGCATATATTGAGGGGATAAACTCTACGCAACACTATTGTATTATTGATTCTTTGTCTAATTATAATGTTGTACTAGGTAGATCTTGGATACATGACATGAAGGTTGTCCCATCGAGATACCATCAATGTGTTAAACTTCTCATTCCCTGGGGAGTGGTGTAGATAAATAGGAGGAAGCCAAGGAGTGCTACTCACCTTCCTTGAAGGAAAAAACCAAACCAAGTTCAACATGACAATCAAAGTGCGACTCTCAGGATATTCAGGAATCTATGTAAAAGGAAGTAATAAAAGTACTCCTGAATCCTGATGATTCTGAAACAAAAGTTCTTGTAGGAATTGATATTCCCGGGGATATAGATGGGAAATTGATTTCCTTTTCAAAATCAAGGATTTCCACATTCCCATGGAAGCATGAGGATATGACAGGTTTATCCTCGGATGTGATTACACATAAACTAGGACTATATAGAAGTTTCAAGCTAATCCACCAGAAGAGAAGGAAATTTTCTCCTTAGAGAATGTCATCATCCGAAAGGAAGTTGAGAAACTCTTCAAGGAAAATATGATCAGGGAAGTTAAGTTCCCATGATTGCTAGATAATGTAATTGTGATTCAAAAGAAGAATGAAAAGTAGAGAGTTTGTGTAAATTACAAGGATCTCAACAAAGCTTGTCCCAAGGACCTCTTTCCATTACCACATATAGATTCTATGGTGGATGTAACAACAGGACATGAAATTATAACTTTCAAGGACACATCAGCAGGCTTCCAACAAATTTAGATGGAACCTTTAGATAAAAAGGAAACTTCTTTTGTGACGCCGATAGGGATATATTGCTATACAACAATGCCATTTGGATTAAAAACCGCAGGAGCCACCTACCAAAGACCTGTCAACATGATGTTCAAGGATAAACTTGGGGACACAATGGAGGTATATACTGACGTCATTGTAGTCAAATTAAAGGTTAATGAAAATCATCTTAAGGATCTTTAGGAATCATTTGATATACTAGATCATTACAATATGAAGCTTAATCCTTCTAAGTGTCATTTTGGGGTAAGATTCTGGGATATATGGTCACCAAGAGAAGAATAAAGGCTAGCCCTGAATAAATTCAAGCTATTTCAAACCTTAAATCCTCAACAAACACAGAATATGTGCAGAATTTGACGGGAAGGCTAGCTGCACTTAACAGATTCATTTCAATATCTTCTGGAAATTTCAAAAGATTATATGATATCCTTAAAAAGAACAAGAAGTTCCATTGGAATAAAGAGCAGGAGAAGGCACTTGAGGATTTGATTGAATCCTTATCCTCACCGTCGTTGCTCATGAAGGCAGAAGGTGGTGAACCCTATCATTGTACTTAGCAGTATCTCGAATTACTGTAAGTGCAATATTAGTTAAGGATCACAACATCCTTTATACTAGGTAAGTAAGAGCCTATTAGATTTCGATACTAGATGTTCTCACCTTGAGAAGCTAATTCTAACTTTAATCATGGCCTCGACAAAACTCAGGAATTACTTTGAGACACATAGAATACATAATATCCTATCAAGAGTAGGTCCATACCTAAGGTGTTTGGAAAAACCTGAAAGTTTAGAAGTCATGAAATATATTCATGAAGAAGATTGTGGTAATCACACTAGTGCAGAACATTATTCTCAAGGATCCTAAGAATGGGTTATTACTTGCCCATCATGAGAAAAGATGCAATTTCTTATTCTCAGAGTTGTGATGCTTGTCAAAGGCATAACGACATTCTTCATCAACCAGCTGAACCCGTATATCCAGTAGTCTCATCACGGCCATTAATGAAATGAGGAATGGATATAGTAGGGAATCACCTAACACACCTAGAGGAAAGGTGTTTATGCTGGCCTCCCCAACGAATTCGCGTTTGTACACCCTCGCCAGTAGCGCACGATTATCCTTTTGTAGTTTGAGATAATGGGACCAGTACATGCTACAGTGGCTGGCAATATTATTATAAACGGATATAACCATGGATCCAAAAATTTATCACATAATGGTTCAAGACAGTGAGACTAGTGCATGCTAAAGTGGCTGAAAATTTCACTTTCCAAGGCAATAAACAGAGATCCTCCGAAAAATAGCATTCAGATGCTATACAATCGGTCCTTCTCGCCAAAATTATATAACTGGTCCTGATTTGCTAGTATTTTCGGTCTTGTCGCCAGTATTTTCAACCTTGTTGCTAGTATTTTCGTCCTTAGTCGCTAGTATTTTCGTCCTTAGTCGCTAGTATTTTCGTCCTTAGTCGCTAGTATTTTCGGCCTTGTTGCCATTATTTTCGACCATGTCGTTAGTAAATTCGGCTTTGTCGCGGGTATATTGGTCTTGTCCTAATATTTCTTGTTTTTTGTGTATGTGCATGTGTCACACCCTATGCCGCATGCGGAATCCACGGTGCGGTGAAGACTGATCGAGTGAATCATGAACATGATTAAGAAAGAACAACAACATGGTTTACTACATTCCATCATGTCAAGTGTAGTTTAAATACATGCCATATCGAATTACCAAAAGAATTACAGCTACACGGCCTCAAAATATTGTTTACAAAATAAGAACAGACAAAATGGTTAAGCAAAAAGGATTAAGTGAGTTTCTAATCCATCCTAGCTTGTTTTCTTGATCTTGAGCTATCTTAACTAGGTCGCCTTAGTTGTCCCTGAATGTACCTATCTTTGATTACATATAACCCAAACTAACATCGAGTATAATGATGTGTCCAACTTACGATCACGTTCCAAACTACGTTTGGAGTTAGATCTAAAGTTGACATAAATGCGTCTAATACGGCCCATGGTTTTAAAGTTAATTAATACCAACTCTGTATTCCCGTAAATGCGTCCAACACAGCCAATGCTGTTAAAATTAATTAACACCAACTCCTTGTTCCCGTAAATGTGTAAATATGGCCCATGCTGATAAACTTTATTAACACTAACTCCATATTGTTGTTAATGCGCCCAATCTGCAGTTAGCTATAAAAGAGATTTAAAGCTGACTACGACCTTAACGTAATATGCATGTTTTCCCTTGTTGTGATCACCCACTACTAACGACATGATATAAGATGTATACAAGATGTGAATAAGTTTGTTTACATTAATGATTACCATGTTACGGATTATGTTATACTTATGAATATCAATTTGTACTAAAGTATCTTGTTGATGATGTTGAATCCCAAAAACAACGTTTCAAATGTTTCAAAGCTCTGTCACTCAATATATTGAAAAGAACTATGATTGATGAATCCAGTTGAAAAGTAGTTTGATGAAGACTGTTTAACTATAGAATACTTTGAAAGTTGTTAGTCACATGTATCACCCTAAAGTATTTTCAATAAGAAAAGGGGGCAATGATCTCACCTTGGTTTGCTGAGCAATGATTTGTACTTGATTACCGTTGCACTCTCTCGTTGTTTGTGATTTGGTTGTATTCAAAACACTATGTTCAATTTGATATGTTTTATGATCATAGGTAAAGTGTTGTAATTGAGTCAAATTCTCATTCAAGTTCTCCTTTTAGTTCGAGATAAAAGACTATGTTGTTATCCAAATATACTAGCTTAGATTATATTTAATGGATCATCCTTATTAAAATTTTTTAAGTAAAGTTAAATAAATGAATAATTTGATTACTTAAAACCTTTTAAATCATGAACACCAAATATACAAACTATCCCATAAAAGTGTGCTTTGTAACTTTGGATGTTCATTCATGTTCTAGTTGTTGCACAAATGTTATTTTGGCTTAAAATGATCTTAAATTACTTGGATTACATGAATAACTAGTATCGAAAGAGTCCGGGAGGTTTTGATATTAATATGGTTAATTTATACAAAAAGAGAAATGTGAAATGGATGATGCCGATATTAGCAACATCGACAGCCATATATTCTCGACATTTGAAGTCCTTCGACCCTATTAATATCGACACTTCCTAGCTCATCAACATTGGATTGAGTTTAGGTGATAGTATTGATCAAAAAGAGGCTGTATAATAGTGCATCAACACTAATAATGCCGACCAAGATTCAAGGAAAACCCATCGATACTAATATGTTCAGCATCAATAGATTCGACAAATTTGGGGCCTTTCTTATTAATTGATAATATCGATCTTCACTTGATCCAAAACCCTTGGATCAGCTAGCCATGGATAGCGTCGAAGGTTGGCTGATGTTCTATGAAGCGAGAAGTGAAATGACTATCAGGATCTGTAACATTTGTGCATGTAGTCATGGTAGTCATAAACAGTGTTAATACAATGTGTATTTGATTCAGTATGTCTAATGTGATTCAAATGTTCATGATTGTGTTTGTGTGTTATAGGATATTATTTAATTAGGAACAAGTATGTATTATTTATTTACTGT
The DNA here is from genome assembly GCA_009363875.1 of Mikania micrantha. NCBI lineage: Eukaryota > Viridiplantae > Streptophyta > Magnoliopsida > Asterales > Asteraceae > Mikania > Mikania micrantha. Next base: position 33,685,729 of record CM018685.1, read on the forward strand.
CGATTACGCTAGGCAAGAACAATATCGTATTATATCGAAACAGTGGTGGGCTGGCGTAGATAAGGCAGTTAGCTGGACTCTGGGTATGCCCTATACATATACTGCGTTGGGTGTAATGAGATAGTGTTAGTGCGTACTGTTCAGACGGATAGTATGACAAACAAATCAATTAAACAAATCGTAATGCGTAAGCGAGACTGAGTGTCATTATGGGTGACGATCCATGAAGATACGAATGTTGAACTTATAATTACGACTAAACGGCAATAAATAAATAATACGACCGAAAAACGTACGCGATTTCGGGTATACACGTAATTGTATTCGTTTAACGGTCGGATTTCGAACGAACAAGTAAAAATAAGTAAAATATTTTATTTTACATTTTACAATTTTGAAACTCATCACAGATAATTCAAGAAATCTATTTTATAATCTAAAATGTTCAATTATGTAATCGTGATGACGCGTACGTAAAAATACGCGAAACCGACACCGAGCGAGACCAAATACGCGGGGAACCACCCGGGGAATAAAAGCCCTTAATTCCTTCATTTCTCTTCATTCATTTCAGCCATTTGCTCTCTCTCTCTACAATTTTCGTTTCCTACCTTCTCACTAGAACTCCAACCTTCCAAGCTTCATAACTCGCCCGTTTCTTGACGGATTTGGGTGATTCTTGAACCTACGTGAAGCTCTTGAAGCCCTCTACAAGGAAGTACACAGGATCTGAGGTTTTATCCGGCCAAAAACGAGGTACGATTGAATGAAAAATCTGAAAAAAGAGGGTTTTGTTTTGTGTTGTTCGAACCTGATGTTTAGCCGGCTCCCGACCCATTTCTTCGAACCCATAGCATTTCGAGGATGCGTCTACAGGTAGTCATAGCATGGGAATGGTTGGATTAAGGGGGACGAACTTGGATGGAGGTGATGATAACAGGTTCGTGGGGTGATACTCGAGCTCAACAGCTCATGGCCGAACCTGTGGTTCTGGGCCGAACCCTACAAAGCCGAACCTTCTTCACCCATACAACCTCGGCGAACCTTAAGATACCAGCCGAACCTCAGCACGACTCACGAACCAAGCCGCTCCTCGAACCTTTTCAGCCATCGACGAACCTGCTCACACATTGCCGAACCAATTGCAGGCGCCGAACCTTCATGGGTCCCGAACCTAGGACCACCGAACCATACCTGTGACGAACCTGCATGGTTCATTGATCATTAGCCGAACCTTGCTGGTGCTCACCGAACCTATTTAGGTTTTTGGCCGAACCCTCCATTACAAGAGGCGAATCGTGTTGGGCATGCATGGCGAACCTTTACCCACCGGCGAACCTACATGCACTGCTGGCCGAACCTTGGTGCCATGGTCGAACATTAGGCCGAACCTTCATAAGGTTCGCTGCCCTGGGTGGCCGGAGCTGTGTTATGCGGCTGCCATTCGTGTAGTCCGGTCGACAACATACAACCATTCATTGTATCGGCCCACATGATTCGATCAAGCCCAATAGGACTCTCGGCCCACTAGTACTATGCAGTCCAATTTGATTTCATTCGGCCCATAGGCTGGCCCGACACGCACTCACACCAATCGATTAAAACTAAGAATTTGGCCCATTGACCTACGCTAACGATCGGCCCAGTTGGGTTATAATTAGGCCACCATGGCTCAATTGGCCATATGCATCATACATATGGCCAAAGAGCCCAGTAACAAATGTTTAGGCCCAACCGGAAGAGATTGGCCCATGGGATTATATCTCGGCCCAATCTTGGCCTTTTTAATCCATTAATTATGAAATGATCTTGTTCGGTTTAGGTTTAATTCAACCTAATTGTGAGATCAAGTCCTAAACACAAAGGCTTAAAAACATTTTGAACATCCCTTTAAACTACATGTTAATCAAGGATTATCACCTTCATCACAACATGTCACGGTTATGTGTACAAGTTGTGTATAAAATAACATAACAAAATATTTCATAAGTCAACCGCTTATCACAAGTCAATCAATAAATCAAAGTCTATACAATCATAAATCTTATATTCTATGTATGATTACAATGATATAGGAACCAGTTAGAAGTCTTGTTTGCAATTTGCTACTTGTTATAGTTCAGAGTCTACTGCAGACATGTGAGAACATTAGCCCCTCTTTTACTGTTTTACAACTGTTTTGGGGTGGAACACGTGATGAAACACTCTTTATGCAAATCATATTTCAAATATAGAATTTATGCTATTGTTCAACTGTTACAGGTTCACTTTATAAATCCAAGGGATTTCTCAACTATTTTCAAATGATTTATCAACTGTTTTAATGGTGTTAGCAACTGTTAAACAATTTCTACTAAAAGGTTTTATAAAAGGTTCACTAAACTGTTTTATATCTGTTTTACATAAATGGTTTTATACAAGTTAAATACTTTTAAAGAATAAGTTTTATAAACTCTTTTACTATAAATTGTGCTTTTTCAATAAAATAATGTCTTAATAAACCTTGTTATTATACAAGGGCCATATTCTCAGTATTAAATCAGGGATTTCAAAACAAGGTATCAGATTAATAGTTCATGTTGGTATTCAATCAAATGATTTTCATTCATGGTATTCAAGCAAGGTTTTCAATTCATGGTAATCAAATAAGGCATTCAACTAACGGTTTCAAGTCATAGTATTCAAAAACATGGTGTTCATCGTTGTGAACAAACTTATACGTACATCAAGACACATATTCTTTTTCATATAGCGTTAGTACTGAGTGATCACAACAAGGAAAAGCGGACACATTTGGACATACCAAAGCTGGAGTTATCTTTTAAATTTGTTTTAAAAGCTAGCTGCAGAATTGGTTACATTACGGTAATATGAAATTGCTGCTAATTTAGTTTACCAGCATACATCATATTGACCGGGTTACGTCAACACGGAGTTGTCTTCTGAGTAAACTCTTTAGTACAGCTCGTGTTGAATGCATTTGCTGACAAATTTTCTGACTCCAAACATAGTTTGGGACTGGATTAGATGTTGGTTTTCTAGTAAACAGTCTGTTGACTGTTTGCACACATTATTCTTACTTGATGTTAGTTTGGGTTGAAACCATCCATGTATTTTTCATTCACAACTTTATACATATGCTTTACGTTGCAGATTCATATTTACAAATGTTAAACCTATTGTTCTCACCAACTACTTTTGTAGTTGACAGTTACTTTTCACGTGTTTCAGGTAATCAGATTTAAGACATTCTAAGGACAACTAAGGAGACCATTCTAAGATAGAACAAGATGAAGGAACAAGCTAGGATGGATTTAGAAACACACTTAATCCTGATTGTTTAATTGTCTTGTTTGAGTCTTATTTTGTAAACAATATTTTTGGGTCTGTAGTTGTCATTCTTTTGGTAGATAGATAGAATGTTTGTAACTAAACAATGGTCTAAACTTTATGAAACTTAGTAATGCATTGTGGTTGTTCTTATTCAATACTTGTGCATGATTCAACCATCGATCGTCACCGCGCCGTGGATTCCGCACGTGGCTCAGGGGGTGTGACAGGTTGGTATCAGAGCCAAGGTTGTAGAGAACTAGGAAAAACCCAATAATTAATGACCTAGACTATAACCTAAGCTACCCCATAGGACTAAGTGCTATAGGCTTGAGGATACTTAGGATCTAAGTAACTTAAGTTAAGCATTAAGTCTACAATAAGCTTGAATGATCGTAAGGACTATACTTTTCAGAGTTAGTTAAAGGTCAAGGGATTAAATTTGGAATTCTATAACTTTAGAAACCAAATTAAATTCCTCAACGCATATTCATTAAAAGGATTTCAGAGACTAGGGTCTGTATTCTTAGTATCCTTGATCTGAAATTCTTAATCAGAGTTCATTCCAGGATTTCAGAGGCAAGGATCTGTATTCTTAGTATTCTTGATCTGAAATTCTTAATCAGAGTTCATCAAGGGTTTCAGAGGCAAAGATCTGTATTCTTAGTATCTTTGATCTGAAATTCTCATCATGTTATCATTATCATGTATTCATTATCATTAGGACTTCATACCTTAGAATCTGTGTAACAACATTCTTTAGTTGAAGATTCACACAAGGAGGTCATTATGCTCAATACTGTAAGTATTGGGAACCTAGGTTAATTAACCTAGGACACATATAATAAAACCTAAGGTTCTAATTTTGAGTGAATCAAGAACCTCGGTTTAGACAATCATGAATCAATCATAATCAATCAAGAGTTGGGATCCTAGCTTCAAATACAGATGGCGGCCAAACTCTGGCATACTGAAGTGGTGGTGGGATGTCGGCTGGGCAGGCAGTTTGCTTGACCCTACGTAAGCCCTATATATAATCTATCTTCAGTATGACAGGGGGAATTCGGCATTCGTATTTGAAGTAAAGATCCGGGAGCAACTGGAATCATTGAACAGTAGTCAAACAAATGAGATACAACCATTATGTTATTCAATCATAGATTAGTCGATCATTGTGTGTGAATCAATCAGGTGAACAATCATATTATGTAGTCTTAAGTGATTACATGCTTAGTACTTACTAACATAGAAAAATATGTAGATCACACATATGATTTAGTTCTACATGTTAACAATTGTTAGTAGGTGCACACATAATTCAATCATAAATCAACCATAGATTCAACCATAGTTCAGTGATCAAAGGTCATGGAATTCTTAATCAATGGAACATATTCGAAAATCAGTACAACCGTATTGCCAAATGCTAGCAAGGGCATGATCGTAGTATATCGAAGCGGTGGAGGGCTGGCGACTGGGCTGGCAGGTTGCTTGACCCTTTCGTATGCCCTATATATAAGCTATCTTCGATATACTGGGAAAGTGTCAGTGTGTAGGTTTGGTGGAGTGAAATCATGAGACATCGTACACAATCACATGAGAAGCATGCTAAAAAGTTAACTAATTTTATGTTAACCGACTTTGTATGCTTGTACATATTACAATTGAATGATAATATTAGTAGTATGAACATATTACTAACTTTATCATGTAAATTCAATTGTATCCTCTCTCATTACTGAACTACTTGTGGCTTCTATTCGTAGAATGCTTGCTCGACATGACCCTAACGGAGAGGGTTCAACAAGTGGCAACGATGATGAGATCAATAAAATTTCCCGGGCTATCTCATTACTTATGAGGGATGTCATTCCGGGTATGGTCACTGATATCACCCAGAACCTTCGGGGAAGTACCAGTGATTCAGCACACAACTCAAATGCCAACAACATCGGAACTGCTACCTTCACCTATAAGCAGTTCAATGATGCTAAGCCTCCTAAGTACGCTGGTACTGAGGGAGCTACCAGTCTACTGCAATGGCTGGAAAGCATTGAGGATATCCTAGACTTCACCGGATGTCCAGAAAACTTAAAGGTCAAGATGGCTTCAAGCGCTTTTCACAAGGGTGCACTCACCTGGTGGAATTCAGAGAAGAACACCAGAGGACGGGAAGTTGCTTTGGCCTTACCGTGGGACGATTTCAAGAAGGTACTTGTGGAACAGTTTTGTCCACGCCATGAACTGAAGAAACTTGAAGTTGAAATGTGGAATTTAGTCCAAGACAGTGGCGAAAGCGCCAAATATACAACTCGTTTCCATGAGTTATGTATTTTGGTGCCACATCTGGTTACTCCTCTATCCCGTAAGATAGAGAAGTACATTGAAGGCTTACCCCTAGTCATCAGGGGAACTGTTATGGGGAGTAACCCCACTACTCTGGAAGCGGCAATTCATCTTGGCGCCACTCTTACTGAAGAATATGTTAAGGCTGGTGTGCTCACTCGAAAAGGGTACACGAGAGCACAAACGGATGAAGGCAAGAAGCCTGAACAGAATCAACCCGGAAAGAAGAAACAGAAACAAAAGACGATCAAGAACTATGCAGCTTTGACTACAGCTACACCTGTGCAAGCCACTCCTGTTACCCCTATGCCACAACCTGCTACGGCCAGAAAGCTTTATACTGGTCCGTTCCCACTTTGCACCAAATGCCAATACCATCACCTATCCACTATTCCATGCAGAAAATATCTCAAGTGTGGACGGTTCGGACACTTGGCAACTACGTGCCGAGCTACTCATCTTGCTGCTGCTACAATTACCACCGTTACTCCTGCTACTACTGGTGGAAGGGCCTGTTACAACTATGGAGCAGAAGGACACTTCAGAAACCAGTGCCCGAAACTCAACACAACCGCAACAACTGCTACTGCTCGTGCCTTTGTTATCGGAACTTCCGAAGCACGCGAGGACCCGACAGTCATCACGGGTACATTTCTCATTAATGATCACTACGTTTCTATCATATTTGACACTGGTGCTGATAAAAGTTTTGTCTCTACTAATACTGCTTCCCTGTTTAATAAACAACCATCTATACTTGATGTTCCTTACACCGTAGAAGTAGCGGATGGTAAGACCATATTAGTAAATTCAATAATTCGTGATGGTGAATTAAGATTGAAAGATCATCTTTTCCTTATAGATCTCATTCCTATGACACTCGGAAGTTTCGAAGTCGTAGTAGGAATGGATTGGTTATCCAAAAACCATGCCGAAATCGTATGTTCGAAGAAATTTATTCGAATTCCCTTACCGTCCGGCGAAATGATGCAAGTTTACGGCGAGAAACCCTGAAGATTGTGTCGTGTATCAAGGCTAGGAAGTACCTGAAGAAGAAATAATTTGCGTTCCTGGCTCACGTGGTAGAGAAGAAACCTGAGAAGAAAGCAGTTGGAGACGTTCCAGTCATCAGAGATTATCCGGACGTATTCCCAGAAGACTTGCCTGGACTACCACCGATCAGGCATGTGGAGTTTAGAATCGATCTCGTCCCTGGAGCAAACCCAGTGGCGAAGTCACCATATCGATTAGCACCGTCTGAGATGCAAGAACTGTCTAGTCAACTCCAAGAGCTTCTAGACAAAGGTTTCATAAGACCGAGTTTCTCTCCTTGGGGAGCTCCGGTTCTCTTTGTCAAGAAGAAATATGGTTCATTTCGTATGTGCATCGATTACCGTGAGTTAAACAAGTTGACAGTCAAGAATCGATATCCTCTACCGAGGATCGATGATCTGTTTGATCAATTACAGGGAGCGACTTGCTTTTCTAAAATTGATCTACGATACGGATATCAACAGCTTCAGGTAAATGATGAGGATATACCAAAGACTGCTTTTAGGACTCGATATGGACACTACGAGTTCGTGGTTATGCCATTTGGACTGACCAATGCACCGGCAGTGTTCATGGACCTGATGAATCGAGTCTGCAGGCCATACTTAGATCAGTTTGTTGTCGTCTTCATTGATGATATCCTGATTTACTCCAAGACGGAGCAAGAACACGAGGATCATTTGAAGAAAGTCTTAGAGCTACTAAGAGCTAAACAGCTTTATGCTAAATTCTCAAAGTGTGAATTTTGGCTAAAAGAGGTTCACTTCTTAGGGCATGTCATAAACAAGGATGGGATTCATGTAGATCCAGCAAAGATTGAGGCAATTAAGAACTGGACTACCCCATCTACTCCAACAGAGATTCGTTCATTTCTGGGTCTGGCAGGTTACTACAGATGGTTCATCGCGAACTTTTCAAAGATCGCCTTGCCACTTACCACTCTGACTCAGAAAAGTCAAGCTTTTATATGGGGGCAGAAACAAGAAGATGCATTCCAATTTCTTAAACAGAAGTTATGCAACTCCCCTATCCTTAGTCTTCCAGAAGGCAGTGATGATTTCATTGTCTACTGCGATGCTTCGAACCTTAGACTCGGTTGTGTACTTATGCAACGGGACAAGGTAATTGCATATGCTTCAAGACAACTTAAGGTTCACGAGAAGAATTATACTACTCACGACCTTGAGTTAGGGGCTGTGGTCTTTGCATTGAAGATTTGGAGGCACTACCTTTATGGTACTAAATGTGTCATCTATACGGACCACAAGAGCCTGCAACAAATTCTCAATCAGAAAGAACTCAACATGAGACAACGGCGTTGGGTTGAGCTTCTAACCGATTATGACTGTGAGATTAGTTACCACCCGGGTAAAGCCAATGTGGTGGCGGATGCTCTTAGTCGTAAGGAACCAGTCAAACCAATTCGTGTAAGAGCTATGGAGATCAACACACAACCAAACTTGAAAGATCTGATTCGTATTGCACAACAACAAGTAGTGTTCGACAATCAACTGAAGGCAGACTTAGACTGCGGAGTTGAAGGTAAACTAGAACCTCGAGTTGATGGGGTTTTATACTTCAACGGTCGCATGTGGATTCCAAAGTCAGAAGAATTGCGCACACTCATCTGTGATGAGGCTCATAAGTCACGATACTCAGTTCATCCAGGGGCCGATAAGGTGTACCAAGACTTGAAGACATCTTACTGGTGGCCCGGAATGAAGAAAGACATAGCATTGTACGTGGGGAAATGTCTAACGTGTTCCAAAGTCAAGGCAGAACATCAGAAACCTTCTGGACTTCTGCAGCAACCTGAAATTCCTCAATGGAAATGGGAGCAAATTTCCATGGATTTCATAACAAAGTTTCCGAGAACTCCGCGGGGTTACGATTCGATTTGGGTGATCGTTGATCGACTCACAAAATCTGCTCATTTTCTCCCAATTCGAGAGGATTACAAAATGGAGAAGTTAGCCACCTTATACATCAACGAAATCATCGCTTGTCATGGTACTCCAACATCAATCATTTCTGATCGTGATAGTCGTTTCACTTCTCGCTTTTGGCAAACATTGCAGAAGGCTTTGGGAACCCGTGTTAATCTTAGCACGACATATCATCCCCAAACCGACGGTCATTGCGAAAGGACTATCCAAACACTCGAGGACATGCTTCGTTCTTGTGTGATTGACTTCGGTGGGAGTTGGGATACTCATCTTCCACTCATTGAGTTTTCGTACAACAACAGCTACCATACAAGTATTCAATGTGCACCATTCGAAGCTTTATATGGTAGGAAGTGCCGATCACCGGTCTGTTGGACCGAGGTTGGTGACTCACAGGTCGTAGGACCTGAACTCATTCAAGAAACAACAGACAAGATCAAAATCATTCAATCAAGGCTTAAGGCCGCAAGGGATCGACAAAAGAGTTATGCCGATCGACGTCGGAAACCGCTTGAGTTTCAAGTTGGTGACCGAGTCTTACTCAAGGTTTCTCCCTGGAAAGGCGTTGTCCGATTCGGGAAGAAAGGGAAACTTGCACCAAGGTATGTTGGACCTTTTGAGATCCTAGAAAGGATTGGTCCCGTAGCCTACAAACTCAAACTTCCGGTGGAGCTAAGCAATGTTCACGATACATTTCATGTATTGAATCTTAAGAAATGCTTGGCGGATCATGATGTTTAGATTCCACTGGAAGACATTCATATTCAAAACAACATGCAATTCATAGAACGTCCGGTTGAAATCATGGATCATGGAGTCAAGAAACTCAAACGTAGCCGTATCCCGATCGTGAAGGTACGATGGGAGGGCAAACGTGGTGCTGAGTTCACCTGGGAACGTGAAGACTAGATGAAGCTTAAGTACCCTCATCTTTTTACAGTACCTTCGGCTAGTTAATTTCGGGACGAAATTCCCTTAACTAGGGGAGACTGTAAAGAAACGAGTGAAATATTCTAGAGAGAAGGTAGAGAGAATGTAGGTGACGAATTTGATTGTAGAGAGAGAAAGTTTGGTTGGTAAAATGAGGAGGAAGAAGAAGAAACTCTTCCTTTTATCGCGTCTTGATCCCCCGTGCTCGGCCTCGTTTTTATCGCGATAAACGTATAAAATGCTCGGTTCTTACTCGTAAACGTGTTTTAAAATACGGAACATCTAAAATAATTATGTTTCATTTTTATAAAATGATTTTATTTAAATCGTTTCGTAATTAAACATAAATCATTTCAATGAAATATGTTTCGTTTTAATACAAATGATTTTTATTTAAATATGGTCGTTTCGTAAACGATTCGGTTAAATTGTTTTTTTAATACACAATTTATTTGAAATCCATTTTAGGTTGTGATTTCTAATAAACGCTATTTATTTGTTATTCTTATTTTAATATCGTTAAATATTATTTAATTATCTCGTCGTAACACGTTACTTACGTACGTATTCGTAAAGATCGTCACCTTTGCGAATCCGACGCTCGTACCGTATTTCGATTCGATTTAGGATTAATGGAATATCGTTTCAGAATATTATTCTCAATAATTATATTCGTGTGAATCGTCACTCACGCGAATACATTATTAAGTTAATATTTCTGAATTAATATTCGCGTTTAAGTTATATTCGTAACCTCACCATCGCGTAATTATTTCCGATAACCCTTTCATTATTTCCTTAACTTTAATATTATAAATCCCAATCCAAAACCCACTAAACCATATCACTGACACATTCATGATAGACCGAAATATGCATATGTATAGGGCATATGTAGAGGTCAGTCGCAACTGCCCCAGCCACCGTCCCACCGCTATTTCAATAAACCATGACCATGTGTCCTTGACTATGTTTAGCAACTAAACAACAACCAACTCAAACTCCTTTCCATTTCCAAACCAATAATCCCGTATCCGTGAGTTCAACAGCGATAAACTCTCTGGTTCTGTTTAGTTGGGTTACAACTAAACTCCCCCTGGTTTACGCGTATAATAATATATTCTCAATGTATACCAATTATCAATAATATCATCCAATGATTCATTATCATTAATAATAATAATATCAGGTCGTAATAGCACAGTCGTACATGTGTACGGACAACCTGAAATACAGTGATGTTACAGTCTCCCCTAGTTAAAGGAATTTCGTCCCGAAATTCAACTTGGAGTGACCGTAGTGAATAAATGTGGGTACTTAAGCTTCATCTGATCTTCCTGCTCCCAGGTGAATTCCGAACCACGCTTCGACTCCCAACGTACTTTGACAATTGGAATTCTACTGCGTTTGAGCTTTTTAACCTCACGATCCATTGTCTCAACTGGTTTTTCAACAAAATGCATGGTGTCATCGACGCGAATGTCATCGAGTGGTACCGGAAGATCCTGATTTGCTAAGCACTTTGTTGAATTGGACACGTGAAACGTTGGGTGCACGTTGCTAAGTTCAGGAGGAAGTTCCAACTTGTAGGCAACCTTCCCGATCGGTTCAAGGATCTTAAAAGGGCCAACATATCGTGGAGCAAGCTTACCTTTCTTCCCGAATCGTACCACTCCTTTCCATGGCGATACTTTGAATAATACCATATCATCAACTTCAAACTCTAAAGGTTTTTGTCGTTTATCCGCGTAACTCTTCTGTCGACTGCGAGTAGCTAACAGATTGTCGCGAATATGGCGGATCTTGTCAGTCGCCTCCTGAATAATCTCGGGACCAGTGATCTGCGATTCGCCAACCTCGGTCCAACAAATAGGTGACCGACATTTTCTGCCATAAAGAGCTTCAAACGGCGCCATACCAATGCTCGCGTGATAACTGTTGTTATATAAGAACTAGACTAATGGTAGATGGCTATCCCAATTTCCACCAAAATCGATGACACAAGCTCTCAACATATCTTCCAATGTCTGAATCGTTCGCTACGTCTGTCCATCCGTTTGAGGATGATAAGCGGTGCTAAGATCCAGTCTTGTTCCAAATGCTTCATGAAGTGATTCCCAAAATCGTGCCGTGAAACGAGTATCACGATCCGATATTATGCTCAAGGGCATTCCATGTCGGCTAACGATCTCATCAACGTAGATACGAGCTAATTTCCACATAGGGTATGTCTCGCGTATCGGTAAGAAATGAGCCGACTTGGTTAATCTATCAACTATCACCCAAATACTATCCTTACCGGTTGCGGTTCGTGGGAGTTTAGTAATGAAATCCATAGAGATATTCTCCCACTTCCACATCGGTATTTCCGGTTGTATTAACAATCCCGAAGGTCTCTGGCGTTCTGCCTTGACTTTAGCACAGTTAAGGCACTTGGACACATACTCAGCAAAATCCTTCTTCATTCCAGGCCACCAGTATAAGGCCCGAAGGTCTTGATACATCTTGTCAGCACCCGGATGGATTGAGTAACGGGACTTATGAGCTTCATCCATAATCACCATCCTAAGATCATCCCGGTTCGGTATCCACAACCGATTCAAGTAATACATCAAACCATCATCCTTAGTTTCCAATAATATTTCAGCCCCGCAAGACATCTCATTTTTCAATTTATCTTGAGTCAATGAATATTGTTGGGCTGTGAGAACATCATTATGGAGGTTAGTATGCATTCGAATACTATGGATCTGAACTTGACTCTTGCGACTAAGCGCATCTGCTACTACATTCGCTTTACCAGGATGGTAGTGAATTTCACAGTCATAATCGTTCAGCAGTTCAACCCATCTCCGTTGTCTCATGTTAAGTTCCTTGTGATTGAGAATATGTTGTAAACTCTTATGATCAGTAAAAACTACACACTTTGTGCCATAGAGATAATGTCTCCATATCTTCAAAGCAAAAACGACTGCACCAAGTTTCAAATCGTGAGTAGTGTAGTTCTTCTCGTGAATTTTCAGCTGTCTTGATTCATAGGCCACAACCTTTCCCCGTTGCATGAGAACACAACCGAGACCTAGGTTGGTTGGATCACAATAGACCACAAAATCATCGTTTCCATCAGGTAGTGTCAAGACAGGAGCATCACACAGTTTCTGCTTCAAAGTCTGAAACGCCTCTTCTTGTTTCGGTCCCCACTCATACGGTTTATTCTTCTGAGTCAAAGAAGTGAGAGGGACAGCAATCCTGGATAAATTCGAAATAAACCGCCGATAGTAACCGGCAAGTCCAAGGAACGATCGAATCTCCGTTGGTGTTGTTGGTGTACTCTAATTCTTCACCGCATCAATCTTAGCAGGATCCACGTGAACACCCTTTTCATTGACTATGTGTCCCAAGAATTGAACTTCCTTAAGCCAAAATTCACATTTAGAGAATTTGGCATACAGTCGCTCGTCTCGTAGGATCTCCAAAACCAACTTAAGGTGTTGTTCGTGTTCTTTGCTCTTTGAGTAGATCAGAATGTCATCAATGAATACAATCACGAATTTATCCAAGTATGGCCTGCAAACACGATTCATGAGATCAACGAAAACCGCTGGTGCATTGGTAAGGCCGAAAGGCATTACCAAAAATTCATAATCGCCATATCTTGTTCTGAAAGCCGTCTTGGGAATATCATCATCATGTATGCGAAGCTGATGATACCCAGACCTAAGATCGATCTTCGAGAACTATGCCGAGCCTTGAAGTTGATCGAAGAGATCATCGATGCGTGGTAGTGGATATCGATTCTTAATTGTGAGTTTTTTTAATTCGCGGTAGTCAATGCACATTCGGAATGACCCGTCTTTCTTCTTGAAAAATAGGACCGGTGCACCCCATGGTGAATGGCTCGGGCGAATGAATCCCTTATCAGTCAGTTCTTGTAGCTGGTTCGCCAATTCTTGCAACTCCGAAGGCGCAAGTCTGTAGGGAGCTTTGGTGACTGGGTTCGCACCAGGTACTAAGTCAATTCGAAACTCTACTTGACGTTCTGGTGGAAGACCCGACAAGTCGTCTGGAAATACTTCAGGAAACTCTCTTATCACAGGAACATCTTCAATCCTCTTTCCTTTCTCTTTCTTCTCCACAATGTGTGCTAAAAATGCTATACATTTCTTCCTAAGGTACTTGTGTGCTTTAGTGCATGACATCAGCTTAAGACCTTTACTAGAAGTTTCCCCAAAAACTCTTAAAGTTTCACTCGAAGGTAAGGGAATACGAATGTATTTTTCGTGACAAACAATCTCCGCTTTGTGGGTGGCAAACCAATCCATGCCTATGATAACATCAAAGCTACCAAGATGCATAGGTATAAGATCAATTGGGAAAACGTGATCACTTAAGTTCACAGTACATCCAATAATAACAGTGTCAATATCAATAGTGTTTCGGTCAGCTACCTCCACGTTACACGGTTTGTCTAAATATGTACGTGTTCTACCAAGCATGCATTCAAAATCATATGAAACGAAACTCCTATCGGCACCAGAATCAAATAAGACAGATGCATAAGAGTTGTTGATCAGAAATGTACCATTAACCACATCCTGGTTGGCTTGAGCAGCTGGAGCATTTAGTTGGAACGCTCTGCCCCGTGCCACCCGTTGGTTGTTTTCCGTCAGTCTTGGGCATTGATTTCTGAAGTGACCCACTTCACCACACTCATAACAGGCTCTTGCCTGTGCAGAAGGTACCTGGCGAACAGGTGCAGCTTGTATCGGTTGAACTTGCGGAGCGGGTAGTGCAAGCGGAGCAGGTTGCATCCTTTGCGCTTGCGGTGCACTCCGGAAAACATTAGCAAAATGGCCATACTTGCCACAGTTGTTGCGGATGCGACAAGGAAAGTTGGGCATGTGATGATATTTGCAAGTATTACATTGGGGAGTATTCCCAATATAATTTCTAGCAGTAGTGTTGTTGGATGATTGCTGCGCAGACTTAGCAGCAGGAGCAGTGACCACGAAGTTCCTGGTCTTCCTCTTTTTGTTGCTGCTTTTTGAAGAACTAGCAGCCTCAGTCTTGACTTCTATTTTCGTTTCCTTTGCAGCAGCCTTCCCCTCAGTATTCTTGGTTCCTTTCCTCATGAGTGTTCCAGCTTTCACATGATTATCAGTAAGAGTTGCAGATAGATGGATTGCAGCCTCCAGTGTTTTGGGGTTGCTTCCGTAGACAGTGTCTTGGATCTGCATAGGCAGACCGCCGATGTACTTCTCAATGGCTCTCTCCAATGGTGTCACCAGATAAGGCACCAGCAGACTATACTCGTGGAAACGAGTATTGTAGATCACGTTCTCTCCACTGTCTTGCTTGAGTTCCCAGAACTCAGTTTCCAGCTTCCTCATCTCGTTACGGGGACATAATTCAGTGGTCATCAGATTCTTGACCTCTGTCCATGTCAGTGCTAGGGCAGCATCCACTCCCCTAGTTCGCTTTTCGCCATTCTACCAAGTCAGTGCTCTCTTTTGGAAAACACTGGTGGCATAGCGCACATTCAGATTATCGGGGCAATCACTGTTAACAAAGGTGTTTTCCATGCTCTCAAACCACTACAGCAGACCAGTGGCTGTTTCAGAACCCGTAAACTTCAGTGGATTACAGGAATTGAAGTGCTTGAATGTGCAAGTTGGTGGGTTTGCACCACCTCTGTTCTGAGTGAGAGATTGATTGGCTTGAGTTAATTGATTCACCAATCCAGAGATGAGGTTTGCTAACTCTTGTATGCCGGAGTTGGCATTACCGTTAGCATCTTCAGAGTTCGTATCATCCCCGTTGTGACGGCGTGGCAGCATGTTTCTGAAGAGATTAGAAACATGTTACTACCGTTTACAACGTAAGTCATACAAACAAGGGTCAAATGAGTTCATTTCAACAGTAAGGATTACATATAGGAACTATATTTCTCTCCTATCTGTCGTTAAACTCATATCAAAGTATTAATTCCCTAATATTATACTAGCGCATCCTAGTTGGTCATATCTAATATTATCTAATTATTCCTAAGTACTAAACATTCCCCACCCTACACTAACACTGACAACCTCCCGATACAATGCAACAAGCTTATATATAGGGCATATGCAGGGGTAGATCGCAACCTCCCCGACACCGTCCCACCACCGTTGCATTGCACCACGATTATGCCCTTGTTAGAATTTAGGGTGTATCATGTCTCGTATCATTGTCTCACTTCACAAATCTTATCCTAGGTAGGATAATTTGGAGTGAAGTGGTCTCTAGTTCCCTTGGACAATTAGGTTCGCTTAATGTCTAAGTTCACCTGACATGTAGGCTTGCCTATTTCTAAGTTCACCTAATGTCTAAGTTCACCTGACATTAAAGTTTCCCCTAATGTCTAAGTTCACGAAAAGTCCATACTAATCCCATTGTCCATGATTATCAATCAGGGTTCATATCATCACTGAGTGCTCTTATTGTCACTAAGTGTTCATATCCTCCCTATAGTTTTATTCTCATCAAGTGTTCATACCATCACTAAGTGTTAGTATCATCACTATGCGTTAATATTGTCACCAAGTGTCTATATCATCGCTCAAGGCTTCAGTTTATCACTAAGTGTTCGTTGATCCTATACACCCCATGTGTCCATTAGTGTGTTCATAAATGAGTTTATATGTGTTCATTAAATATGATCATCCAAAGTGTCAATCCAAACCAACCTTAATCAACATTCCATCAGCATCAACCTTACAACACTTCCTAATAATATCCTGAGTTCCTGACACTGACAGACCCCCGATATACTACAAATGATATATGTATAGGGCATATGCAAGGGTGGGCCGCAACCTCCCAAACGAGTGTGTAAATTTATTTCTCAAACGGGTAGTTCCCTTATTCCTCAATACTGACATCCACCCGATGTACTGTAAATGGTATATGTATAAGGCATATGATAAGGGTAGGTCGCAACCGCCCAAACCACCGTCCCACCACCATTACAATACATCATGAGTATGTCCTTATCAAGTAGTTAGGGCACAATTACGCAAATAAAACAGTAAGTATCATATGCAGTTCAGATGTATAGCAGGAGTTCAGTTAACATGTAATAAACACATAAGCATGAAATCCTGAATATACTAACTAGTGTATGAGATAATTCATACTAGGGTATCCTACGGTTATAGACTAGGTCAACCATTTCTACTAACCTAATTCCCTATAACCCAGGCTCTGATACCAATCTGTAACACCCCGACCGATGGCGGAAATGTCGGGATGCCACGAGGGATGTGTAGATTGTTCAAAAGCCCGTGGGCATCTAAATTAAATCATCACATATCAATTAATCAACCAAATTAATTACACAAAAATCATGTTCATCATGAATTAGTTACATCAAATACAAAAGAGATTTAGCTATTTAACTAAATTCTAGTCTTCAGAATTTCAGTTATTTAGCTAAGTCCCAGATCCTACGTGATGAATGTCCCAAAAGAATGTAGAGCTATCCTGCCCTACCTACTTGCCTTCGTTCCCTGAAACATGTAAAAATCACGTGTCAACTACAAAGTAGTTGGTGAGTAATCATAAGTTTTATATTTAAAAATGTTTACAAAAGTTTAAGAAAGTTTATAGCTTTTCTGAAATAATCCACATGGCACCTGTTAGATAATCCATCACATAACCAAAACATACAATCACAAACACATTATCACAAATCTCAAATAATCATAATAAATCACATAACATTCAACCAACTTCAATCATCAATATTCTCAAATAGTATAAGTGACTATACATGAAATCAATGTAATTAACCGAAGTTAAAAAAAACAATGATTCATGGAGTGGTAACAAACCAAGTGACAATACATACAATCATTGCGGATGACCGAAGTCAACCACCACGATCCACGGAATAGTGACAATACATGAAGTCGTTGTGAATGACCGAAGTCATCAGCTACAACTCATGGAATAGTGACAATACATGCAGTCGTTGCGAATGACCAAAGTCAATAGCAACAACTCATGGAATATGATAATCCATATGAATATCATACAAATAAACAAGTGTCATCCATGTGATATTAAGTTAGTATGAAAATCTGGTATACATGTCCCACCTCCGAGTTTAAAATCAAAATGAATTAGAGGGAGGTTATGAGAACTCACCTGAGTCCTTAGAATTAGTGTTTCCGTAGAATGCGCACCCGCGTTAATGAAATCAAAAGCAACTCAATCAACCTGTATTTAATATGTGTTCGAATTTATAAGTATATACATTTCATTTCGATTGATTATTCAAACGTGTTTTCTTCTATTTATTAATTGTGTCATTAACTTAGTTTGTTGCATCTAAGTTAAAATAATTCGACTAATATTTTATAACTAGTCATCATGTGTTTATAGTTAAATTGCTAGTTCCTTCACCATCACCTAAAAATAATAAGTTTTTGGGCTCCTATGTACACACCCACCCACCCACCCACACACATATATATATATAGGGGTGTTCATTTTCGGATATCCGAACTTTCGGATATCCGAACTTCGGATTCGGATTCGGATATCCGAAATCAGAAAAAAAAATAAAAAAATTTAAAAATATATATTTCGGATATCCAAATATCCGAAAATTATCCGGATATCCGAAAATTATCCGAAAATTATCCGGATATCCGAAAAATATCCGAAAATTATCCGAAGTATCCGAAAAATATTCGGATATCCGAAAAAATATCCGAAAAAATATCCGAAATAAAAAACTATTTCGGATATCGGATATCCGAACTATCCGAAAATTTTCAAAATAGGTATCCGAATCCGAATCCGAAATTTCGGATATCCGAACTTCCGGATATCCGATTTTTTCGGATATTTCGGATTCGGATTTTCGGATATTTCGGATTCGGATTCGGATACGGATTTTTTTGAACACCCCTAATATATATATATATATATATCTATGTGTGTGTAAAGATGATAACCCCACTTATTCACATACTTATACATACGTGCATGATCTATTAACCGGCCACCTTTATCCCAGTTATAAAAACCAAAGTCAAGATTTAAGAGATTAGTTTTAAGTTATTTTCATACACATTTATATTATAATGGATCTCAAAATTTAAAGTTGTTATCATGGGAGAAAGGTGGCATCTTATAATCATTCATGCATACATGTTCATACCCCATAATGTTGATCTTTAATTACCCTTAGCCCATGGTTATAATGTTCCTGTTTTATCACCCGCAAGACCAGTGAGCCTTGCTCTACTTACCATAGGTTCGGCTAATGTAATAGTTTATATCGAATAAAAGGTTCGCTGCATGGGAATGCTAGGTTCGTGACATCCTTAGTTGTGAATGCTAAGGTTCGTGGCTCACCTCTAGTTCCAATAGCCCAATGGTTCGTTTGAATCAGGAGGTTCGACTAAAGGCTTGGTCACCCTAGGGTTCGTCCAATGGTTCGTAGGCTGAAGATAGGTTCGGCCAGTCCATTAAAGAAGGTACATAGGTTCGCTTGGCAGTAAAGAGGTTCGGAGACCCTAGGTTAGCAGCGTGTGGGTTTACAGGTTCGTCGCCTTTTAGGAAACATAGGGTTCGGCTACCTCACCTGGCAGGGTTTGGCTGGGAGTTAAAAGAGGTCCTGGGTTCGCCAAAACTCCAAAGGTTCGTAGGTCTCAAGGGTGCGGCCCTTGCACTTTGTCCCGCCCAAAAGGAAGGTTCGCAGCTGGGTTTGGGTCTCGGATACCTAGCCCAAAAGGTTCGTTCGACCTGAACCAGCCCTTAAAGGTTTGGTCACTCTCAATCACCGCTCATCATCATCATCTTCAAGCGTTTCCTGTCACAGGTTCGAACCAAGCAATTCTACACCCTCATACTAACTCATTTTAATGTTTTATCAGTTTTGAGATCGGTTATAACACTAGTAAACTAAAGATTCATGATTTTAACATAAAATCGAATATAAAACCTCAGATTTACCTGGATAGATCAACCAGCTGTGAGATTTTCTTCTGGGTTCTTGTTCTCCTTGGTCTTGCGGTCGTTTAGGGCCAAGAATCACGCGAATCGGTCTAGAAATGAGTGAAATATTCTAGAGAGAAGGTAGAGAGAATGTAGGTGACGAATTTGATTGTAGAGAGAGAAAGTTTGGTTGGTAAAATGAGAAGGAAGAAGAAGAAACTCTTCCTTTTATCGCGTCTTGATTCCCCGTGCTCGGCCTCGTTTTTATCACGATAAACGTATAAAATGCTCGGTTCTTACTCGTAAACGTGTTTTAAAATACGGAGCATCAAAAATAATTATGTTTCATTTTTATAAAATGATTTTATTTAAATCGTTTCGTAATTAAACATAAATCATTTAAATTAAATATGTTTCGTTTTAATACAAATGATTTTTATTTAAATATGGTCGTTTCGTAAACGATTCGGTTAAATTGTTTATTTAATACACAATTTATTTGAAATCCATTTTAGGTTGTGATTTCTAATAAACGCTATTTATTTGTTATTCTTATTTTAATATCGTTAAATATTATTTAATTATCTCGTTGTAACACGTTACTTACGTACGTATTCGTAAAGATCGTCACCTTTGCGAATCCGACGCTCGTAGCGTATTTCGATTCGATTTAGGATTAATGGAATATCGTTTCAGAATATTATTCTCAATAATTATATTCGTGTGAATAGTCACTCACGCAAATACATTATTAAGTTAATATTTCTGAATTAATATTCGCGTTTAAGTTATATTCGTAACCTCACCATCGCGTAATTATTTCCGATAACCCTTTCATTATTTCCTTAACTTTAATATTATAAATCCCAATCTAAAACCCACTAAACCATATCACTGACACATTCATGATAGACCGAAATATGCATATGTATAGGGCATATGTAGGGGTCAGTCGCAACTGCCCCAGCCACCGTCCCACCGCTATTTCAATAAACCATGACCATGTGTCCTTGACTATGTTTAGCAACTAAACAACAACCAACTCAAACTCCTTTCCATTTCCAAACCAATAATCCCGTATCCGTGAGTTCAATAGCGATAAACTCTCTGGTTCTGTTTAGTTGGGTTACAACTAAACTCCCCTGGTTTATGCGTATAATAATATATTCTCAATGTATACCAATTATCAATAATATCATCCAATGATTCATTATCATTAATAATAATAATATCAGGTCGTAATAGTACAGTCGTACATGTGTACGGACGACCTGAAATACAGTGATGTTACATTCATACTACCAAAACTATCTTTTAATTCTAATAGTGAGAAACTACACATATAAGTAAGTTAACTTATTAGCATACTCCTCATTTGGTCGGATGACATGATCTTATGTACAATGTTCTATGAATTCCTCCACCAAACCTACACATCGACATTCTTCCAATAAGCCAAAGAAAGCTTATGTATAGGGCATACGTAGAATCAAGCTCAGCTGTCACACCCCCACCCCTCGTCACCTCGTGTCTAGCCTGATGTCACTGAACCGGTTGCGGAAGCATAGTGGTGATGTCTCCGAGGTGAGGGGTGACTTACTTGATCCGATATCACAAGCACACAGATTAACTTAAAATAAATACATTACAGGGTTCGTTATTATAATTTACATTACAATGTTAACTTATTTAACTACAAGTTTGTGAAGTGCATTCTCCCCGGGAGTCATGGTCTACCTGCAAAAATGTTTGATTTGAAAACGTCAGCACAAAGCTGGTGAGTTCGACAGTTCAATTTAAAACAATATGATATGATAAGCATGTTCTCAAAAGTTCAGTTCCGGATAACCATGGGACCCGTATCTAGTTCCTTTCGGACGTCTAGTTCTGTTCTCAAGATATTACCCGTCGGTACATATCTTAGTGCCTCATTGTCTTAATGTCTACCATACCATTAAGAAGTTCAGGAAACAGATAACAAACATTCACACAAGGGGAGATGCAATCCTCCGAGCGAATGGGGTGTCAACCAATAGTAATATCAATGTTTTCTGTTCGGCCACACATGGGTTCACTAGATACAGTTCAAGAATGAGGACTTTAGTTCCATGATAGAGTTCAGTTCTACAGGCAAAATCCCATGAAATCCCACAAAAGTCAAATGAAATCACACAGATATCATTGATGCATATCATATGTTAGACAACAGTTTGCAGAGTTACCCCGATGTTTATAAAATATTAAAAAGAAAAGGGGTTGTACGAAACTCACCTGATGATATATAGGTATAGCAGAGTACCACCAAACTGGTAGTAAAGAGATGATTCTGCATTAGTTATATTTAATGAGTTATTTATGTTCTAGTTTACTGATTAGATCTTTCCGAACGTTCAATGTCAAAGACATTGCTTTGAAAATCGTCAACTGATATTAGTTATGTATTTAGTTAATTTAATGTTATATCATACAATGTATGATAATGTAGGAACCTACACTGCATTAAGTTCCTATTACAAGGTTGATGACACTCTTGATTAATCAGAATGATCTCGGATTAACCAAATAGTTAATGTTGTTGATTATGATACTGTAACAGTTTCTAGATAATTTAATGGCTTAGGAATGATCAATCCTTGTTATTGATTACCCAATTATCATGAAATATCACAATGTAGCATCAGAATAGGTGTAATAACCAAGTTTAACATACTAATCTGACTGTTATCATAAACATCAGATAATCGTTCCAATGAGTATGTTAATGGTTGTGATTAGTTTGAAACACTTGGATTTAACCTTGCATTTCAAGGATTAACCCAACTAATCACCTACATTGTTATAATCAAATGGATTAAACCATTATAATCATGGGTATGGTTTCATGCAAACCGGGCATTACAACGGATCAAAACAAGGATTTAACCGTTAAAACTTCGTGTACTTTGTTTATAATCAATCCTAGCCATCATCTAGGCAATAATCAACAATCCTAACTATGTCATTACGTTCAAAATCAAGATCTAATCAATCAAAATCAAACTAGAAGGTTTAAACGGATCATTACCTAATCAGACGGATATCTGTGGCTAAAACTATGATCAGAACTTGTAGAGATGATCCCTGGTGCGATCCTTGCGTTCAGAGGGCTTCAGATATGAATTTAGATGGTGAAAGTGTGTGTGTTTTCGCCTGAGATTGAAGCAGATGCGAGAGTTGTAAAAAAAAAATAAAACTTGCATGAAATCTGATAAAAAGGATCAGATCATTCCACCGCCACACCCGTCGCGTACCGCGACGAGGTGCCAAATTGGGCTTCGCGTACCGTGAAGCTTTTCGGGAATTTCAGATATTTTGCAACCATCGCGTACCGCGGAGGATTCTCAATCCCTCCATCGCGTACTGCGATGGGTCCAGTCGACCAACACTTAGTAATTTTTCTTCATTTTTCGTTTCCGGGCAATCCAGGACTCCGTTTTGTGCACGGTTTTCGCCTACTTTCATCATTTCTCGTTTACTATCAATCTGTAACAATTGAGATTATTAAATCAACGTGGATTTCTAGAACGATCAAATGTGCTCACATCATTGATGACGTAATTCTTGTATACAACTGTCACATCAGCCGCCAGCCCACCACCTCTTCGACATACTACAATTATGCCTCTGCTAGCATTTGCCCTATGATTGTGGTCACATATGTGTCGCGCTGATAATGATTCCAAATGAATTGTACAGTTGAACTATGTTGAACTACGTTAGCATGTCGAACTATGTTAGCATGTTGAACTATGTTGGCATGTTGAACTATGTTGTCAAGTATGAACAAAGTATGATCATAACATGGTGTCACACAATTTTGTCACATAATGTTGGAACGTATGTTGTCTTGTTATGTTCATTGTTCTCCTGATTTCAAGCATATGCTCACATGATTTATGTTTGTGTTGCAATCATTCTTGTTCTACCCAGATTTTCACCCTGAATCATCACGCCGGCTTACCCCTATTATAACTAATATGGTTTATATATAGGGTACACGTAGAGTCAAGCTATGTCACACCCCCAATTTTCAACTAACGGAATCATACCGTTTGGGAACGTGACAAACTAGGATCTCAGATCATTAGACATAGCGAAGACCTCTATATGAATTTCAATACATATTTTGGTCTTTAAAACATAACATCAGAGTTTACAAAAGTTGCGGAAGCGTTTAAAACCAATAACAGTTGTAAAGTAAACATTACAAAACACAATACTTAAATGTTCAAATTCAAATATTCAAAATGTTTAAAATGCATGAGACTCTATCTCCTAGTCCATGCCAGCTTTAACGCGCGCCTTAGCGTCCTGAGAAAACATGTAAATCAAGTCAACACAAAGGTTGGTGCATAACACAGGTTTTAAGCATTCACAATGTTCAAAACAACAGTTTGAATAACAAGATTGTAGATAACATAATCACACATGCACAGTCATGATAGCTAGTCATATAAACTATTTACATAAGTGTTCGACACCGAAGCTGACGGATTGCCATGCTATAGCATGTTTTCGCCTTGCCACTACTGTCTATCACAACAATAGTAAAATTGTGTTTGGTCAGTCAAACACCTGCGTAGATCCCATCTACCAGGTGAGGTTTGTCAAACCTAATAGATCTATTTCCAACTACCACGCTTTGCATTACAGCAAACTAAACGGTTCGAGGTGTGTAAGGACTTTCAAGTTGATATGTTTTCACATAATGTAAACAGCTAACTGATGCAAGTGATATGTATCTAAAAACAGTTTGTTGCACATGTTTTCTCCCCAAAACAGTTTAAAATAAGAAAGGGGCCGTGTACGCACCTTTGAGTATAGCAGAATGATCACACACTAAAAGCTCGTGTAAGAAATCCTCCTACGAAGAATCTGTGGTTTAAACAATAACTTAAAGTTATTCGGAATGTCGTTTTGTGCTCGACATCACATACGTGTCAACATACGTATGTTAGAGTGTTAAAGATGTGCATACGTATGTACGCGTGCCTTTGAAATTGTTTAAATAAAATCATATTTGATTTTATTTAAATAATCGTAATTATACGCGATTTCGTTTTCGGACAAAAATATGAATTTTATTATTCTAATACGTTCGTATTACCGTTACGGTTCCAACGCAACTCGAACGGATTAAAACGGAGTTCGTACGTGAAAGTTATCTCAAAAATACCAAAAATGGTATTTTTTTCCAAAACCCGGCCACCCCCCGGCTCGAACCCGCGACCTCCGGATCGCAACACACATGATCTACCAACTCGCCCGCTAGGGTATCGCAACTGATAACCAGATTTAATTGTTTTATACACCACTTCAAACTAAATCCCCTTTGCTAATATAGCCGAAGCAAAACCTTTCTAATTGACCCCGAATTCGAATCTGATCAAGCCTAAAACCATAGGGTTTTCATTCCTATCATCAAAGCGAGTCCCATTGTGGAATTAATTCAATCAAACCCTCAACTTAGAACCCTAAATGGTGTTATCATCTGTTTCGAACGTGTATACCCTAAACTTTAATCAAAATCATTAAATTCATTGATGTTCCTTAAAATTAACTTAGGCTTTTTCTTGGTCGATTCTTTCTGAAGCTATCTATACCATTTAATTTCGTTCTTAAGCTTATTTGATGCGAAACCCCTAAAACCGATTCCCATTAAGAACCCTAGAAGTGAAATCCATCAAATCGTTGTAACTTAATGAAATTAATACATGGTTTTGTTAAATCGAACCCTTCTGAAACTATTGGTGTAGTTTAATTCGATTTTAAAGCTCATTTGGTTAAAAACCCCCAAAACCGACTTTGTTAAGAACCCTAGAACTCGAACTTTATCAAATCGATGTTATCAGTTGAAATTGCTTTAAGATAAACCTTAGTCGGCCATTTTAGAAGGTGTAGGAATGTATTCTTACCTGATTTGATAGCTAATCGGATGAGATCGACTAATAAGTTGATGTTCGGCCGCCCCTTGTTCGAATTCTTCTCCCCGTAGATTGTTGAATGAAATTGATGTTTGTGATAGTCTCTAATACCGCCGATTAACAGTTATGCGAGTTCAATTGTGAGAAGTGAAGTCGAATTCTCAGGTTTTGATACTACTATGCGACGGTTACAACCTTTGGTATCATTTGGCCTTTAATCCGATTAATGATGATGATAATGACACCAGGTAACCGTTACTAACTCTTGAAATACCGATTATAACTGATCTCATTCAATTATGATAACCTATTGATTGAATTTCGAATTTCCCCATTCTATCTTGGCCGAATTTTGACTTTTAGGAGTCAAAATTGATACTAAAATCAATTACAAGTTTTAATCTTCAACAATTTAACACTTAGGAACTGATTTTTCTTAATTCTTAACTCCTATAGGTTATTCCGGATCGACAACATATCATTTCGATTAACAAAGCTGAGCCGACAATCCCGAATTGTCACAAATTAGGCAAATTGAACTATTTTTGGCCACATTAATCCTTTTGGGCCTCATAACTGTAATTGGGCCTACTTTGGGCCTTACTGGGCCTACCTAGATCTCATTGGGCCTTACCGGGCCTTCCTGGGCCTTCCTTGGCCTTGTTGGGCCTCCTTTGACCTTATTGGGCCTTCATTGACCTTGTTGGGCCTTCATTGACCTTGTTGGGCCTACGAGGGTTAACGAGGTTAACTCGAAAAGTCGGATTGTCACATCATCCCCTTGTTGAAGGAATTTTCGTCCCGAAAATTAGTAAGTGTTAGGAGTAGTTAGGAAACTACTTACGAGTTTAAATCGTACGTGTTAGTGTGATTTGATCATTCTGTGTGCTTGTGTGTACTCACACACAAAGTCTAATGCTTGCAACATCACAACTTAATTGTGATCGTTCAATGTGACTGTTTGCGTGTCCACTAGTTAGTTCACCTAACTGTGACTGTTTGTGTTTGATCATACTGTGTTGTGTAACCTCACACATAGTGAGTGTCTATAACTGTTTGTACTATGCAACTCCGCACATAGCAAAATGTGTGTAACTAATCATGCATGTACTACCATAACATGTAACATATGAAATGTAGCACATAAAATGTATAAAATGTAATGTCGCACAAATGTTTATAACAAAACCAATTGAATAAATAAAATGTTTGTGCTTACAGTTTGAAATTTGCAGTGTTGATGTGTGAAGCATCACGTCATCCCCTTGTTGAAGGAAATTTCGTCCCGAAATTTAACGTGCGCTCTCAGTGTTAGCAGTAGCTGTTTTGAATAGATGAGGATATTTCTTCATCATTTGATCTTCCCGTTCCCATGTGAATTCAGGACCACGTCTTGAATTCCATCGAACTTTGACTATCGGAATCTTGCTTTGCTTCAGTTGTTTGACCTCTCGGTCCATGATTTCTGCCGGTTCTTCGATGAATCGTAACTGTTCATCTACTTGTATTTCTTCCAACGGTACAATCAATGTCTCATCAGAAAGACATTTCTTTAAGTTTGAAACATGAAAGACATCATGAACTCCACTGAGTTCATCCGGTAGTTTGAGTTGATACGCAACCGGACCAATCCTTTTCAGAATCTCAAAAGGTCCTACATAACGTGGACTAAGCTTCCCGCGCTTGCCGAATCGTATCACACCTTTCCAAGGTGATACCTTTAGAAGAACTCGGTCTCCTACTTGAAATTCCAACGGCTTGCGACGTTTGTCTGCATAACTCTTTTGTTGATCCCGAGCCGCTGCCATACGGTTCCGGATTTGAACTATCTTCTCTGTCGTCTCGTGCACTAGTTCAGGACCTGTTATCTGACTGTCACCAATTTCAGCCCAGCAAACTGGTGAACGACATTTGCGACCACACAAAGCTTCAAACGGTGCTGCTTGAATACTTGTATGATAACTATTGTTGTAAGAGAATTCCACTAACGGTAAATGATTCTCCTAGCTATCACCAAAATCAATTACACAAGCTCGTAACATATCCTCGAGCGTTTGAATCGTTCGTTCACTTTGACCGTCGGTCTGTGGATGATAGGCGGTACTCATATCCAAGCGAGTCCCCAATGACTTATGAAGAGATTTCCAAAAGTTAGAAGTAAACCGGGCATCCCGATCTGATATGATAGAGATTGGCACGCCATGTCGTGCTACCACTTCCTTGATATAAATACGAGTCAGTTTCTCCATCTTATCAGTTTCCTTGATTGCTAAGAAGTGTGCAGATTTCGTTAATCGATCGACAATTACCCATATCGTATCACAACCACTCGGTGTACGGGGTAACTTAGTAATGAAATCCATCGAAATCTGTTCCCATTTCCACATCGGTATCTCTGGTTGTTGCAGTAAACCAAATGGCTTCTGATATTCAACTTTGACTTTCGAACAAGTCAAACATTTGCTAACGTACTTAGCAATATCAGCTTTCATGTGAGGCCACCAATACAGTGCCTTCAAGTCATGGTACATCTTGTCGGATCCCGGATGGACTGAATATCTGGACTTGTGTGCTTCATCCATCACGAGTTCCCTTAAACTTCCATACAAAGGTATCCACAGTCGATCTATGAAATAACGAATTCCATCAGACTTGACATCCAACTGTGTTTCCATTCCTCGTAGAGATTCCTGTACCAAGTTTTCTGTTTTCAAGGCCTCGAGCTGAGCACTGCGTACCTTGTCAGGTAAGTCAGTATGTATCGTCATCATAAGTGCGCGAACCCGTCTTGTTCCCGTTGTATCCTTTCTGCTCAAAGCGTCAGCTACCACATTAGCTTTTCCCGGGTGATACTTAATCGCACACTCATAATCGTTCAACAACTCAACCCATCGTCGTTGCCACATATTAAGCTCCTTCTGATCAAAGATATGTTGCAAACTCTTATGATCAGTGTAAATAGTACACTTAGTTCCATACAGATAATGCCTCCAAATCTTCAAGGCAAAAACCACTGCTCCTAACTCCAAGTCATGAGTAGTGTAATTCTTTTCGTGTGTTCGTAGTTGTCTGGAAGCATAAGCAATCACTTTTTCACGTTGCATCAACACACATCCCAATCCCTGTGCAGATGCATCACAATATACCACAAAGTCTTCCGTCCCTTCCGGTAAGGACATAATCGGTGCGCTGCAAAGTTTCTGTTTCAATAACTGGAATGCAGTTTCCTGTTTATCCGTCCAGTTATACTTCGTTCCCTTGTGCGTAAGAGCTGTAAGTGGTTGAGCGATTTTTGAGAAACCTTCAATGAATCGTCGATAATAACCCGCCAAACCAAGGAATTGTCGTACCTCGGTAGGGGTCTTTGGCGCTTCCCAATTCTTAATCGCTTCAATCTTCGCTGGATCAACATGTATGCCCTTTTCATTAACTATATGCCCCAAGAACTGTACTTCTCGCATCCAGAAATCACATTTCGAGAACTTAGCGTACAGTTGTTCCTGTTTCAATAATTCCAATAATAGTCGAAGATGTTCAGCGTGTTCCTCCTCAGATTGTGAGTAGATGAGAATGTCATCAATGAAAACAATGACAAACTTATCAAGATAAGGTTTACAAACACGATTCATGAGATCCATGAATACAGCTGGAGCGTTTGTCAACCCAAATGGCATGACCAAGAACTCATAATGGCCATATCGTGTCCTGAATGCTGTCTTTGGAATATCCTCCTCCTGAACTCTTAGTTGATGATAACCCGACCTGAGATCTATCTTTGAGTAGTAACTCGAACCTTGCAATTGATCGAATAGATCATCAACTCTGGGTAACGGATACCGGTTCTTGATAGTAACCTTGTTCAATTCCCGATAATCGATACACATACGGAAAGTCCCGTCCTTCTTCCTTACAAACAAAACTGGGGCTCCCCGCGGTGAAAAACTAGGTCGTATGAAACCCTTATCCAACAACTCTTGCAATTGTGTGGATAACTCTTGCATTTCTGACGGTGCAAGTCGATAAGGCGCCCTAGCTATCGGTGCTGCATCTGGTGTAAGATCGATTCGGAATTCCACCTGTCTGATAGGCGGTAATCCCGGCAAGTCTTCTGGAAACACCTCCGGAAATTCACAAACTACAGGTATATCTTCAAGCTTCTTCTCAGCTACCGGCTTTTCAGTTATTATGCTATAACTGCCGTATGACCTTTCCGCAGGCATTTGTGTGCTTTCATACAAGATATGAGACGCAGTGGCGTACTGCTCTTCTCGCCTTGTACATATAATGTCTCTCCCTGCGGAAGAGGTATGCGAACAATCTTTTCATGGCATACTATTTCAGCCTGGTTTTTGGACAACCAGTCCATGCCAATAACTACATCAAAACTGCCTAAGGCAATAGGCATAAGGTCAATCTCTAATGTTTGACCCATCAAATCAAGAATACATCCCTTAAAGATATTTTCCACTACTATCAACTTACCATCAGCTAATTCCACAGTGTATGGACTATCTAAGGCAGTGGGACTAACATTTAGCAACTTAGCAAGTGAACTAGATACAAAACTCCGGTCGGCACCAGTGTCAAATAACATAGAGGCATAGTGATTATTTAAGAGGAACGTACCCGTGACAATGTTGGGATCTTCCCGCGCTTGACGTCCTCCAATCACAAACGCCCTGCCCCTAGCACCATTGTTGTTGTTGTTATTGTTGTTGTTGTTGTTGGTGCCATTGCCATTACCGTTGCCATTTCCATTGCCATTGGCATTATTGTCCCCGCCTTTCTTGAGCTGTGGGCAATCTTTCTTAAAATGCCCCATCTTGCCGCACTCAAAACAACCCTTCTGTGCGTTGTTCTGATTGTTATTCTGGTTGTTATGATTGTTCTGTAGCTCCCCGCGACAATCCTTAGCCGCATGCCCAATCTTGCCACACCTCTGGCACTTAGCTCTCTCACACTGATTACCCGCATGATGATAACCACACCTGTTGCACTTGGGGTGTTTACCAATATAACCCCCCGACGATGATGATTGCTGACCACTGCTTGAACCATGATAAGACTTGTTTGAGTCTTGTTTCCGGTTTTGCTGATATGATTGTTGGTTGTTACCCTTGAAATTGTTACCTTCCCACTTTCTCTTATGATCTCCCACCTTGGTAGCAGATGTTCGTTTAGGCAGGGTTCCCTGTAACACTGCCTGATCAGTAAGTTGATGCGCTAAACGAACAGCTTGTTGGATGGTGGTGGGATTTGCTGAAGTAACCAACCCCTGAATCTGAGGCACTAGTCCTCCAATGTACCTTTCAATCCACTTACTGGTTGGAGTAGCCATGTGTGGTAGCAGTCTGGCCAACTCATGTGACCTGGTTGTGTACTCTTCAATGTTTGACCCCTCCATCTTGAGGTGCCAGTATTCCTCCTCCAACTTCTGCATCTCACTGCGAGGACAGTACTCCTCTTGCAGTAAAGTTTTGAAGTCATTCCATGTTAAGGCATTTGCCTCACCCAATCCCAGAGTCTGAACATTCGAGTTCCACCAGGTTAATGCTGGACCCTCCAATGTTCCCGTTGCAAACTTCACCTTGCTCTCGTTGGGGCAGTTGCACATTTCAAACACCGACTCAGCCTTTTCAATCCACCGAAGGAGTCCAATGGCCCCCTCCGACCCTTTGAAATTGTGAGGTTTGCAGTCCAAGAACATCTTGAACGTGCAGACTTGTGGGTTAACCAATCCCCCAGCTGGACCCTGTGGTCCTGTGTTGTGTGTCTGAGCATACTGTGCGATTGCCTCAGCGACTCTGTTGTTAATTAGCTCATTGAGCTCAGCGACTGTCATGTGAACGTTTCCCTCAGCCATTAGTTTCCTATTTACAAGAAGTGTTAGCATGCTTGCATAGTCTAATGTAACATGTGTAAGTAGAACAACAAACACAACATATGATATAAATCAACAAAACTGTTGGAAATAACTAATAGTTCTTCAATATATAGAAACTTTCTTTGAGTACAATACTTTTGAAATGAAACATACTTTTCAAACTACTAATGTAGGAACACAACCCGTTCCTAATAAGTTTAAACAAAACAAGAAAGAAAAGAAAAGAAAATCAATCGTCCTCAACAGTGGATTCAGGATCGGACTCAACAACTGGTGCTGGTTCCTCCTCCTCATCCTCATCCTGTTCCTCATTCTCAGAGGCCACTAAATCCTCCAAGGCTTCAACCCTGCCCGCCAAAATCTCCTCTCGGTTCTCTGACTCTTCTAGACGGCCAATCAAATTGATCATCTCATCCCGCATATCATGAACCAGATGGACTAATAAGTTGATGTTCGGCCGCCCCTTGTTCGAATTCTTCTCCCCGTAGATTGTTGAATGAAATTGATGTTTGTGATAGTCTCTAATACCGCCGATTAACAGTTATGCGAGTTCAATTGTGAGAAGTGAAGTCGAATTCTCAGGTTTTGATACTACTATGCGACGGTTACAACCTTTGGTATCATTTGGCCTTTAATCCGATTAATGATGATGATAATGACACCAGGTAACCGTTACTAACTCTTGAAATACCGATTATAACTGATCTCATTCAATTATGATAACCTATTGATTGAATTTCGAATTTCCCCATTCTATCTTGGCCGAATTTTGACTTTTAGGAGTCAAAATTGATACTAAAATCAATTACAAGTTTTAATCTTCAACAATTTAACACTTAGGAACTGATTTTTCTTAATTCTTAACTCCTATAGGTTATTCCGGATCGACAACATATCATTTCGATTAACAAAGCTGAGCCGACAATCCCGAATTGTCACAAATTAGGCAAATTGAACTATTTTTGGCCACATTAATCCTTTTGGGCCTCATAACTGTAATTGGGCCTACTTTGGGCCTTACTGGGCCTACCTAGATCTCATTGGGCCTTACCGGGCCTTCCTGGGCCTTCCTTGGCCTTGTTGGGCCTCCTTTGACCTTATTGGGCCTTCATTGACCTTGTTGGGCCTTCATTGACCTTGTTGGGCCTACGAGGGTTAACGAGGTTAACTCGAAAAGTCGGATTGTCACAAGCTAACTGCCAGCTCAGCCGCCAGCCCACCACCTCTTCATTACTTCAGGGATAGGGAGCCGCTAGTATTTACAATCAAAATCGAATACCCCATACATTGCTTGTTGTCCGTTGATTGTGTTCACAGAGACTTTAATCCTTGGTTCACAAGGAACCGAGACCATTAGTTTCTATATTATTGTTCTTATAGAGATATCTATCCCAGTCCCCAATGCTTACCACCTGGGGTGTTATGATTTCTTGTTGAGAACTTCAAGTCAGGAAAACTAAGAACACAGAATCCAGCCCTTGAATTTCTTATGAGGAATGATAACTTGTAGCTATGTGGAGGACTTCAGATCAAGGAAACTAAGAATATAGAACCTTGCCTATGAAATCCTTTGATGAAGGCATGTTGAGGAACTTAGTTCAGGTTCTAAGAATACAAAATCCTGACCCCAAATTCCTTTTGTTGGAACACATTAAGAAGGTTAGTCTAGATTCTAAGAATACAGAATCCTGATCCTATACTCCTTGATTTTGAAAATCATTTAGAAAATTTATCCCTAAGATTTCCAAGCTTAATGCAGACTTAATGCTATCTCATGCTCGCTTAAATTAGACGAATTCTTAAGCTTATAGTACTTAGTCCTATGGAGTAGCTTAGGTATAGTCTAGGTCATTAATTTTGGGTTTTCCTAGTTCTCTATAACTTTGGCTCTAATACCAGCCTGTCACACCCTGCGACGCGTGCGGAATCTATGGCATGGTGAGGACTTATCGAGTAAATCATGACAAAGATTAAGAAAGAACATCTACACAACCTCAAAATATTGTTTACAAAATAAGAACACATAAGATGATTAAACAAAAATGATTAAGTGAGTTTCTAATCCATCCTAGCTTGTTTCTTGAACTTGAAATATCTTAATAGGTCACCTTAGTTGTCCCTGAAAGTACCTATCTTTGATTACTTGAAACATGTGAAAAATATCTGTCAACTACAAATAGTTGGTGAAAAACATAGGTTTTATTCAACACAAAAATGATATATGAAATGAAGTGACAGAATATGTAAATTGTTTACAACACAAAGAATAAAGGAGGTAACACGATGATTGTAACCCAAACTAACATCGATTATAATGAGCTGTCCAACTTATGATCAAGTCCCAAATTACGTTTGGAGTTAGATCTAAAGTTCACATAAATGCGTCCAAGACGGCCCATGATGTTAAAGTTAATTAATACCAACTCAGTATTCTTGTAAATGTGTCCAACATGGCCCATGCTGTTAAAATTAATTAACACCAACTCCTTGTTCCCGTAAATGCGTCCAATATGGCCCACGCTGTTAAAGTTAATTAACACTAACTCCATATTTCCATTAATGCACCCAATCCACAGTTAGCTATAAAAAAGATTTAAAGCTGACTCCTACCTTGTCGTAATGCGTCTGCTTTTCGTTTTTGTGATCACCTAGTAATCACGACATGATATAATGATGTATACAAGATGTGAATAACTTTGTTTGCAATAATGATTTTCATGTTACAGGTTATGTTATACTTATGAAAATCAATTTGTACTAAAGTATCTTGTTGATGATGTTGAATCCCCGAAACAACGTTTCAAATGTTTCAAAGATCCGTCACTCAAGATATTGAAAACAACTATGATTGATGAATCCAGTAGAAAAGTATTTTGACGAAAATTGTTTAACGATAGAATATGCTGAAAGTTGTTAGTCACATGTATCACCCCAAAGAGTTTTAAATAAGAAAAGGGTGGCTATGATCTTACCTTGGTTTGTTGAGAAATGAATTACTTGATTACTGATGCACTCTCTCGTTGTTTGTGATTTGGATGTATTCAAAACCCTGTGTTCAATTTGATATGTTTTATGGTCATGGGTAAAGTTTTGTAATTGACTCAAGTTCTCATTCAAGTTCTCCTTTTAGTTCGACTTAAAAGATGATGTTGTTATCCAAATATACTAACTTAGAATTTATTTAATGGATCATCCTTATTATAAAATTGTAAGTCAATTTAAATAAATTAATAACTTGATTACTTAGAAACTTTTAAATCATGAACACCAAATATACAAACTATCCCAAAAAAGTGTCCTCTGTACCTTTGGATGTTCATTGATGTTCTAGTTGAAAAATGTTAATTTGGTTTAAAATGATCTTAGATTACTTGGATTACATGAATAACTAGTATCAAAAGAGTGTGAGACGTTTTGATATTAATAAGGTTAATTTATACAAAAAGAGAAATATGAAATGGATGTTGCCGATATTAACAATATCGACAGCCATATATTCTCGACATTTGAAGTGCTTTGACCCTATTATTATTGACCCTTCCTATCTCATCAACCTTGGATTGAGTTTAGGTGATAGTATCGATAAAAAAAGGCATTATAATAGTACATCAACACTAATAATGCCGACCAAGAGTCAAGGAAATCCCATGGATTCTAATATGTTCAGCATCAATAGATTTGACAACTTTGGGGCCTTCCATATTGATAATATCGATCATCACTTGATACAAACCCCTTGAATCTCCTAGCCAATGATAGTGTCTACGGTTGGCTGATGTTCAGAGGTTGTGTAATCATCCTTAGTCATGGAGACTACCCATTTGAAATTTAATTCACATCTGTTGAACTTTATAATATTGATGGAAATCCATGCCAATCTCCTTGGATGTTAACGAACATAATAGTGTCGACACCCCTTAAGAAATCTAAGGTTGTCGAACTTGTTAAGTTCGATATAAATAGCCAAGACGAATTTCAGCACCATTGATACTACTTCCCCAAATGTTATTATATCCATACTAATCTTGTCTAAGTCCAGCGCCTTTGCCACCCCTCATGCACTTATAACAAAATCATCCATGGGTTCCTAAGGTCGTTTTGTTGCTACTTCTTGAGTTTAGAGGATTTAACAACTGGTTTTAAGTTCATTAGCATCGAATGCTCAAAAACCCTAAAATCCACACCTTCTCTCTAAGACTTCGATCATTTGAGGATGTTTTGGAATGGATCCTTTGTATTTTTTTCTTATTGATGTTGAGAGGATTGTTTAGACACCAAAAACGTCCAATTTGGTGGAGTTTTGAATAGGTTCAGTGTTGGTTCTTGTAGAGAGAGAAAGCAGAGAGGGAAATCCGAATTAAGAGAGAGAATAATAAAATTTGAAATAAATGTGAGGTAGCATAAGGAAATGAAGGCTTTTATATCCCGTATCATCACGCACGTGTTCTGGTTCGTTCGGTTTTACTATACCCGTTATTTTACGAACATAACTTAAATGTTATTTATTTGTAATGAATGGCTTTAATTTACCGTTTTCAGGTGGTAATTCCTAATAAATATTTTGAGTTAATTATTATTATTATTTTAGCTTCGAAAACGTTTAATTTAAATACTTCGTCGGAGTATATAACCTTCTCCCGTATTCGTACGCATCGTCACCCATACGAACACGGCGACGTCTTTACTTTCCGTTTTGGTTTTCTAATTATACGATATCATTTAGAAAGTTAAACCCACAGATATATTTGTGCGAATCGTCGTTCACACGAATACGCTGTTGGTTTATTATTCACAAAGGCTACCCGCTATTTTTTGAATTTCACATCTCACAATCATTTACGTTG
Organism: Mikania micrantha; assembly: GCA_009363875.1. NCBI lineage: Eukaryota > Viridiplantae > Streptophyta > Magnoliopsida > Asterales > Asteraceae > Mikania > Mikania micrantha. Next base: position 33,722,012 of record CM018685.1, read on the forward strand.
TCAACGTTGGTGTATTTGTTTTACATAACTTATTTGATGAGTTATCGTCATCAGATTCCTCGTTATCGAGTAATTCTATGGCATAACTGCTATGTTTTGGTTATACGTTTACTTGTACTTCTAGAATTCCACAATTTTTTTCGATCAAACGAACTTATAAATGCATACACGTGTTTACAAGTATCGTCTGTACTCATGTCTACTATACAGATGTTACAACTTGAAACAACTATTAAATATATTTTGGGATATCATATCTACTTATGACATATATACTTAGGAATACTGAGGTGTGATATTTATTTAATATCTTACCAGGAACAAGGGCGACTTCGAACCTAAATATGTTTTTTCAAGGGGTTGGTCTAACTTTCTTAACCTTTTTTTAGTATGATTTAATTTATTTGAATTTTTATTCCGATTATTAAATTTTCAGGAATATTCTAGTTTTATACTAAACTATTTAAGTTATCCTTTAGTATATTCGTGATGAATTAAATCTTATGTTCTAAAAACACTTTAGTCATTTACTGTCAAAATGTGGGATATTTAAGAGTATATCTCAATTATGCTGAGAAAGTAAACTAGATTTCTGAACTATCTCTTAGATAATTATGAGGTGAGAATTATTCAGAATAACACTAATACTATTTTGATATATTTAGGAATATCATAAAATTCAACAACGATATTCAAAACTATAGAACACCAAAATTTAGGTCAAAATATTAACTTTTATATATTAACCCAAAAGCAGTTAAACTTAATATACTTGGTTTCGCCATGAAACTCATGGCCCATCCACCAAACATATTAATATTGTCTAAGTTTAACATATATACTAGGTATATCTAATGCTTTGCCATTAAACTCATGGCCCTTCCACCTCAGCTATTCCTAAAATGTACAAAAATTAAAATTGCATGCCCCTACACAAGAGGACTTTTCCAAAGAAACATTGTTTAAACACAAAGAAGCCTATGAAATATAATTAGTTAGGAATATATATACATGTATATAATATAATTTACACAAGATCTTAACATTTTGGAGGAGCTCGGTAGCAGAGATGTTGCCCACACCTTCAAGGTCCACTGTTTCAGCCGTCAACCCACCACCTCTTTGATGGATCATCACCTATGCCTTGGCCTATATTTAGTGATAGAATCCTACATTATGATTTAATTCCAACATTATGTTTAGAATATGTTCGGTCGAAGTAAACTGCTGAGCATGTCTAGTTATATTTCATACTAAGACAACTCATGCTTTAGTGTTAACAAGTGAGAGTTCTCAATCATGTAACCCAGATATGTCTAAGTGCCAATCGCCATATAAACTGAACAATGTAATACTCTATCAAGTCTATACAAATATCTATCACTATCGAAACTACAAATTATGTAGTGGTTACAAATAACAGCCAATAAAAAATTTGGTGGCAATTGTTTAGGACCAAATTGTTAAGAATCGCACGGGATATTTCTGAGTCAGGAATCATGGAGCATATATAGGAATATTTGAATATATTCATGTACTCAAATTTATTGGTTTTGCAGCACATATACATAAGGCTCATTATTAGAAAGTATTATTAATAATCAATTAATAATATAAATATATAGTTTTCTCTTTTGAATTAAGTATGCAGGTCAAACAGATCTCAACAATTATTCCCAATAATCCGTTCATGGGAGTTCAGTGTATATAATTGTGGACAAAATGGAGCTGACATCGGTCATTTGAAAAAGTCCAAATGTGAGCGGATTTGAAGCGGAATACTAGGAATGACGAGGAGATAGCCGTTGTTATAATTTTATGAACAAATAACAAGGCCACGATCGATAATATGGAAACTGCACTCTCAATAACTTCAACACTTTTTAGTACTCACTTATTCACCTAGAATTGATCGCTTGCGCTCATTGGCTTTGTATTTACTTCGTTTGTTCTATAAATATAAACAAGACAGAGTGAATTTTGTCACCGCCCGATGCTTTTTATGTCGGCAATCCTAAAGGATTAAGGGTTTATCTTCGTATAAATCTTGTGTGTTCTGTTATCTAATTTCGTTCATATTTTCATTATCAATAAGATTCCCTGGGAATAATTTTCTTGAAACATAAACTTGTTTTTTAGATCTTAAAGCACAAAATCCCACATAACTGGTTTTGCTAAAAATTAAACTTGTTAATTTTTACCAGAAACACAATATAATATAATATTATTATAGTACAATATTTTTGAAATAATAGTAATAAAATATAATATTAATTTAACAGCTATAATAATAATATAATAATCTTATTATTATAAGATAATATTATTATAGTAATAATCAAATAATAATATTAAGTTGTACTGATAATAAAAATATATTATTATTATTATTATTATTATTATATACAATTATTATAATATAAAATTACAATCATAATAATATTAAAATATACTGTTACTCTAAATAAAAAATAATGATATTATTATATTAATAATAATAATTATAATAATAATAATAAAATATAATACTATTCCCTTATTTTTGTGTATAAAGTGCTTATGGGTATTAAAAAAATAATATTGTTTAGATCAAATGATCAACATGTTAACTTATATTCTTCTTGCCCCAAGTTTGAATTATTGGAGAGCTTTTCTATATTTTCTTTTTTCTGTTGGCTTCACACTCACCATAGAAACGCAAAAACAAAAAATATTTTTCTTTTAATTATTTTTGTATATAAAATAATTATGGGTATGTTAAAAAAACATGAACATCTTTTCTGTTTGCCCCAATTTCAAATCATTGAAGAGTTTTTCTTCAATTTCTTTATTCTTTTGGTTTCATACTTGTCACACCCTGAGCCGGGGGGCTGGATCGACTTTCTCATCGGGTGAAATGGTCCCGGGGCGTGATATCGTGTGATAATCGAAATGATCAGATTGTTTATATGGCACATGATATATATAATGAGAAATGCTAAATTGACATATATATAATTACAAAGTTAAATTACATCAGCTATATTTCATAATATAAAAATGTAAATCTACTAAAAAAGAATCATAAAGTTACTATCTTGTATCTGCACAAGATGTAAAAAAATTGATTCACAACATGTCCTCAAAATATGCACAACCAAAAGAAGCTAGGTCCGCTATTAAAGCCCACTAGATTAAGTCCTGAATCCTGGTGACTAAACTTGTTTCGCCACCTGAGAAAACATGCAAGTAATACAAGTCAAGACGAGGATGGTGAGTTCATAAGTTTAGTATTTCAGAAATGTATGAAAATGTTATTCACAAGTTGTAATATCTGGTACGAAACCGACAGGAAACTGTACAGTAGTACAACAGTTACATGCCTTAGAATAAATACTGTAGAGTATTTATGAATTAAACTAAGGACAAAGGTACAAACAGAGAAACTATGATGAAATCATATAACGGGATGAACTGGTTCAATACAAATAACAAGGTGTGCAGAAAACAAAACACAACAGTCGTTATACACATCTTTCGGTAACGAGGATCAGACGACAGAAAACTCAATATTCAATAATAATCTGATATTGTTACGAAAGTGTTAAGCAAATGGCGTATTCGTTTGGGTGACGATTCAAACGAATATAATTGTTTGTTTAATATTTTAAATGATATCTGGTGATAGAAAACCAAATCAAAAAACAAAAAGAACAATGGTGTTCGTACAGTTAGCGCTCTGTACGAAAACACGCGTAAGTTATGTTTTTTGATGAAACGATGAAAAAAAAGGATTTCGAACTTTAAAATAATGAAAATAAAATAATATTTATTAGGAATTTATGAGATTTCCAGTCAGCACCAGCATACACATCAAAAGCAAAGAAGAGTATGATCACTCTCATGTACTGTAGTGCTTGCTCCATATCTGAAATGTCAAAGAAAATCTGACACCTGTAGAGAACCTTGACATCTTCTTCTATCAGGTTAGTCAGCCACATAGGGTCAAATACCCTAATCGAGTCCCACTTGCCTTCCTTGCAGAAAACTATCACTGCCTCAGCGGTTTTGCCATCAAAATACCACCATCGGAAGCTACTTGCAAAGCTTTCAGGCATCTTCCTGAGAGAAATAGTCTTCATAACTTTGGGAGGTAGCCACCTCAAGATAACTTTATGCTTCCTTGACTATGAGTCAATCTCTGGCAGGTACTATCTTTCTGGTTGTTAAGGCAGGAAGTTCACCTATCTCTTTCTGTATTCGAACTTGATTTGCCTTGCAAATCAATACGACATCCCAGAGACTTCACTGTAAGGCATGTTCAGACGTGCTAACTGATTCGCCTCGAAACCTGACAACGTCTTGAAATCATGCGGGAATTTGAAATACTGAATTACACTTTCTCTCTTCACTCCATAGCATCCCAAATCTTTGAAGTACGCCCAACTCAGAATACAACCACCGGATTTGTATCCTTTGGTCTTGTAAACTTTCGTGTATTGAACTGGCGTGGGAGGAATGCTATCTTTCTTTAGTGTCTGACAGTACGCAGCCCACTCTTCCTTTCTTCTCTGAAGGTCTTCTGCAGAAGTCTCTTTATCTCCTTCCTTCTCATCAATCTTACACTTGAGTTCATCCTCTGAATGTTGACAGAATAGATCAGAGAAAGTTGGTAGATCTTCTTCTGCAGAGGTGTACTATACATCATCTTCATCATCAAAGTGTTCCAGTATGACCACATCAATGTCATCAAAAGACTTAGGAGTAGGGAGATCTGAAGCAGGAACAAAGGAGTCATCAACGACAACCTCGTCCGGATTTAACCTGAATAACTCTGCAATCTGCTCCTTTGTCAGGCAGTGAATGATCTCTCCCTCTTCCTTGTCATAGCTCACTGAGTGTTGTATAATGCCCTGAGTGTTAAGGATCATGGTCAACGTGTCATCAAGACGACATCTCAAAGGCACAGATTCTACTTCCTCAGTGGCTTTGCCTTCTTCGGCTTGCTTTGAAGATGATTCTTTCTTCTTGGTTCTGATCTCACCAGGAGAGGACTGCCCTGAAGTACTAGATGAACTGGCAGCGGCATCCCCAGCTCCGTCATTGTCATGTGTATCATCATCATCATCATCAGTGCTATCACAATCAACCTGTTCCTCATCAGATTTGCCATCATCTTCTTCATCTTCTTTCTCTGAATCGTCGAAATAAGGTTTGAAGGCCGCAATCCTGGCTGGAGACTCCTTTAGGCTTTCAACTGCCTCAGATAAACGTTCATTGTCAGTCTCCAGGGCGAGAATCATCTCATTGTACCCATGGACAGTTAGGGCAAGCTAATTGTGCTCATCCACGGACTTGAGCAAACGATCTTCAAGATCAACATTACATGCCCTCTGATCAGCAGCCTGTAACAATAGAGCGTCCTGCTCACTGACTCTCTGTGTCAGCTGAGCAATGTCTTGATCTTGCTGATAGTTCCTCTCCATCAAACGAAGCACCAAACTGTTCAGTTTGCTAATTTTTTCAGCAAATGAGACATTCGGTATGTAAGAATCTATACATGTAATAGAAGGAGTAGAAGAAGTTACTATGAATATGGCAGCAAGAGCAGAGGAGGTCTGGGTGAAAGTAGCAGTGGAACGTGTAGGTATTGTCCCATACCTGGACAGTGAAGAAATCCGCACCATTGCAGCATGTAGGACCTAAGAAACCCTCGGAATCAACTTGGTTCCTTGCGGATTCTGCTTGGCAGGCCCTTGAATAGTGCGGAATCCTATTCAAGGGTTTTCTAATAGAAATCACCAAGCCTCGTGGCAATTTGATGATGTAGAATCAACGTTTTGATAAAAATCAAAGAACCACGGGGTGTCAACTCGGTTCCTTGCGGATTCGCACGAATGGGTCTGTACCATAGTCAAAGTCAAAGCCAAACATAGTTAAACATATTAAACTCAATTAAACATATACGAACAATACAAAAAATTCGATTTCACTACTAATATGAACTTTACACAATCAAAGACATACAAAATACAGAACTAGGGACATTATATGCATCAAGAAACTCCCCCTTGAACCTAGTTCCTACTTGTCAGCTCCAGTCTTTAAAAACTTTTCTGAAAGTGCCTTCGAGTCAGAGTCGGCATGTATATCAAACGCGAAGCATAGCCGGATGACTCTCATCCATATCCACAACATCAAAGAATATCTGACATATGTATAAAGTCTTCACGTCTTCTAGCGACATATTAGTCAACCACAATCACAGCCTTAGTAGTCCTCCGGTCATAAAACCACCATCGGAAGCTGTCAGAGAAGTCTTGACGCATCTTCCGTAACGGAATCTTCTTCATGACGTTCGGAGGCAGCCACTTCTGGATCACTTTATGTCTGCGGGTGTTGGCATCAATCTCCGGCTGGTAATACCTTTCAGGTTGCCGTGGCTTGAAATTAACCCATCTTTTTCTGTATTCGAACTGGATTTGCCTCGCAAACCAGGACGACATCCCCGAATCCTCACAATATAGCATCTTTAGATGTGAAAGCTGATTAACCTCGAATCCCGGCAACGTCTTAAAGTCATGGGGAAAACGGAAGTACTGGATCCCCTTCTCTCTCTTCACTGCATAGCACCAAAGATCATGAAAATATGCCCAACTCAGAATCTGACCGCCGGACTTGTATCCCTTGGTCCTGTATACTTTGGTGTGCCGAGTTGGCATCGGTGGAACACTGTCTTTCTTCATTACCTCCCAATAGGCTACCCATTCCTCTTTCCTCTTCTGAATGTCTTCTGCTGAAGACTCGCTACCGCTGACCTTATCGTCTATCTTTCTGCTCAGTTCCTCCTCAGTTGTTGACCGAAAAGATCAGCAAAAGTAGGAAGCTCCTCCTCAGCTGAAGTGTACTTTGTGCTTTCCTCCTCTGTAAGATCCTCCAGAATTACCTCATCAACATCATCAAAAACCTCTGGAGTAGGAAGATCAGAAATGGGAACAGCATCATCATCCCAAACAACTTCATCCGGATTCAGCCTGAAAAGCTCTGCAATCTGCTCTTTTGAGAGGCAGTGGATGGTCTTGCCTTCCTCTTTGTCGTAGCTGACAGAGTGTTGAATGATGCACGGAGCATCTAAAATCATCATCAATTTCTCATCCAGAATACGTCTCACAGGCATAGCATCAACCTCTTCAGTTTCCTTAGGCTCTTCTGCTTGATTCTGTGGCGGCTTGGTAGCTCTATTGTGCCTGGTTTTGGTTCTAATCTCGGTGGGTGGGGATGACTCTCCTGCATTGGAGGAACTCATAGAGCCACTCCCAGCACCATCATCATCATCACCAGAGTCATCATCATCTGTACTATCATAATCCACCTTCTCCTCTTTCTTCGTCTTCTTCATCTTCCTTGTCTGAATCATCGGAGACAGGCTCAGAACCCTCAATCCTCGGTGTGGAATCCTTGAGGCTTTCAACTTGCTCAGCAAGACGCAATTTTTCAGCCTCAAGAGCCAGGATCCGGTCGTTAAAGCCATCAACAGTCAGGGCTAGCTGATTGTGCTCGTCCATAGACTTGAGCAATCGCTCCTCTAAATCAGCAGATCGGGCTCTCAAATCAGCCCTCTGATCAACAGCCTATAGCAGTAGAGAATCCTGCTCACTGACCCTCTGTGTAAGCTGAGCAATAGTTTGATCCTGCTCATGGTTCTTCTCTATCAACCGAAGAACTAGACTGTTCGGCATGCTAAGCTGATCAGCAACTGAAGCAGTCATAGTGTAAGAATCTGAACGTGTGATAGAAGGACCAGAGGAAGCATTATTAAATACAGCTGTAGTGGCCATAGATGAGGTCAGAGGGGCAATAGAAAAACGTGCAGGAGTTGCCCGTGACCTGGTCAGTGAAGAAGTCGCGACTGTTGCAACAGATGTAGCAGTAGTTGCTGCAACAGCAACAGAAACCAACTCTGACCGTCTCTGAAGAACGAATCTGGCCCTCTTCTGTCTCTTGGCTGGAGGTGAGGAAGTCTCAGCAACAGTAGATGCAGTGAAAGTACGAGGAATAGGATCAAAATCAAACTCTGGAATAAAGGGTGGATCCCTAATCTCCTCCTCATCTACAGAGACCTACTCCCTAGACCTGGTCTCAAGAAAGACTACTTGAGATCTGAAGCATGTAGTCACAACTTCAGGCCTAGTGTCCTCTGAATCAGAATCATCTGAGGCATCATCAGCCTCACCCTCAACATCCTCCATCTGCCCATCCTCCCCCTCATCAGCAGAGGTAATACCACCTCCCACACTAACATCAGTAGAACTAGCATCAACACTCACACCTACAACACCACCATCACCAGTAACACCAACATCTCCAGCACCACCACCAACATCACCATCAGCATCATCATCATCATCACCTCCTGGAACAATAATATGCTCCTGATTAGAATCAAAGTCCTCGTGTCTCCACCTCCTCCCGATAGGTGCAACATAGTCAGTATTGAGGAGGTGGCCAAATAGACTACGAGTGGGAGGCTTCCTCTCCTTTCCCTTATAAGAAAGAACCCTGTTGAGGGTAATATCAGTCATATGCTCTAATTTGATGATGTCTGAGTTGCCCTTCGGAAGATTTGGCACTTGATCATCGAAAATCATCTGGAGAAACCTCGGGTATATCGAGAACTTCTTGTTGCCCTTCAGGTACACGTTCTCCTTCATATGTGTAAAGACCATCTCCGAGAAGTTGAACGGAATGTTCAGCACCAAAGCCACAAAGGCACACTGAAGTGTCTCTCTAAGATCGTCGAATCCTCCTCGCCTTGATCCCAGAAAATGAATAAGAACATGGCATAAATACTTGAACTGCGGGCATAGGATGGCCTTGTTGAGCACTCAAGCTTCTAAATCCCCATCGTACTTGCACCAATGAGAAGAATGGCCGAATGAATGGTGTCATCCGAATGACACACGAATGGATTCATTTGGTAGAACCCACTCATCCGCATGACCAGATGGCCCGAATGACCTCATTCGGTCCACCTTTTGACCGAAAGGCTCTCATTCGCTTGACTCCACTCATTCGGTCAAATATCCTCATTCGGTCGACCCTGTGATGAGAATGGACGTCATTCGGTTGACCTAAGAACTTTGAAATCCCAAACTCCCAAAATCTCAAATCAGACCCTAAAAATGGTAGCATTTAGTTCAGAGAGGTCCGATTATGGTTTTAGAACTAGTTCAAGTGGATTAAAGTTCATTTTGATCGATTACTTATGATTCAATCATTCTCATCTGAATGGACGGCTTCAGCTAGGTCTTTACAAAGCAATATGGCACGTGTACAGACTTGAATTCATGAATAATTGGAAACCTCATAAGATCCTATGATAACAGGTGTATGCCTGATTTGATTTAAAAATTGTTTATCCCTTAACTAGTTTTCTAATTTGGATCCCACAAATCAGACTTTCTAAGCAATCACCAATAGTCTATAAACTTTGTAAAGTCGGCCTATCTGTACATCAAATCATAAAACCCATGCGCTTTCAGTTTATGCATTCAATTTTGCATTTAAGACATGATTGGTTAATACATCACTTTCTCAAACAAGACTTTCTCATTTTTTTCAATTTTTCAAATATTTTTGGTGTTTCAGTTAAACTACTTTTTCTCCCCCTAAAAACTAAAACTTAAAATCTTTTTAAGTTTTTGAATAAGTAAAGGAAAAATAACAGAAATACTAAGAAGTAAAAATAAAACAAAAGAAACTAACTAACAAAAACAATGATCACTTGTTTGATTCAGACGAAGGAATGACTTCATTTTTTTTGAAAAACACCATTACCTGATAACAGATATAAAAATCTGGGTTTGTCAAACGCTTTAGTGTAAAGATCAGCTCTCTGGTTATCGATGAGAATCTTAACAACATCGATTAATTTCTTTTCAAAACAATCACGAATGAAGTGATATTTAATGTCGATGTGTTTTGTTTTAGAGTGCTGGACATGATTTTTAGTGACAGCAATGGCAGCAGTGTTATCAACAAATATAGGAGTGTTAGAAAACTGTAACTCATAGTCCCTGAGTTAGTGCTGAATCCAGATGACTTGAGAGCAACAACTAGCAGCTGCAATGTATTCTGCTTCACATGTTGAAGTAGACACCGACGCCTGCTTCTTGCATTGCCAGGTAAGTAGGCGTTTCCCAAAGAACTGACACCCCGCAAATGTTGACTTGAAGTCTCTTTTGCATCCACCATAATCTGAATCACTATAAGTAGTTAGATCGAAGTCATCATCATTAGGGTACCATAAGCCCAGATCCAGAGTACCCTTCAGATAACGCAAAATCCTCTTCGCAGCAATAAGATGAGAAACTCTTGGCTTTGACTGATAACGAGCACACAGACAAGTAGCAAACATGATGTCTGGATGAGAAGATGTGAGATACATAAGAGATCCGATCATTCCTTGGTACAGAGTGGCATTGATTAACTCCCCCTTTTCATCTGGAGTAATCCCGTGATTAACAGCCAGTGGGGTACCGGCAGGTTTTGCATCCAACATACTGAACCGGCAGGCCCTTTAATAGTGCGGAATCCTATTCAAGGGTTTTCCAATCGAAATCACCAAGCCCCGTGGCAATCCAATGATTTAGAATCAACGTTTTGATCGAAATCGAAGCACCACGGGGTGAGAAACGAACTTGGACATGACGAGGCGGCTCAAAACCCTTGGGGAATGACTTGGGGCGCTCAGGGATCAGAGAGATGATGTAAAAAGTTACTGAAACATTCTGTTTGTAGTCATATATATAGACTGAGCTCATTCGGTCGAATGAGTGGTGCGAAGCACTCATTCGGGCGAAAGGCTCAGCCGAATGGGCTGGTCAACCGAATGAGTCATGCGAGTGACTCATTCGTTCACCTCAGCCATTCGCTAGGCGTTCATTCATGCGAACCATTCGCACGAATGGGTCTGTAACATAGTCAAAGTCAAAGTCAAAGTCAAAAATAGTTAAACATATTAAACCCAATTAAACATATACGAACAATACAGAAAAGTCGATTTCATTACTATCATGAACTTTACACAATCAAAGACATACAAAATACATAACTAGGGACATTATATGCATTAACAAACCCCCCTTTTCATCTGCAGTAATCCAGTGATTAACAGCCAGTGGGGTACAATTAGGTTTTGCATCTAACATACTGAACCGGCTCAGAATGTCACCAACATATTTGGTCTGATGAATAAAGATCCCTGCCTCCGACTGATCCACCTACAATCCCAAGAAATTCTTCATCTTTCCCATGGAACTCATCTCAAACTTATCTTTCATAACCTTCTCAAAATCTTTGCACAGAACATCATTTGTGGATCCAAAGATGATATCGTCCACATAAACTTGTACCAAGAGGAAATCCCGATCCCTCTCTCTAATGAACAAAGTGCAGTCAATGACACCTCTTCTGAACCCGTTGTTCAGAAGGTGAGTAGATAGTGTCTCATACCACGCTTGCGGAGCTTGGTGCAATCCTTACAAGGCCTTATCTAGCTTGTAGACTTGGTCACGAAGCAATGGATCTTCAAACTCGGGAATTTGATTGACATACACAACTTCATTAATCACACCATGAAGAAATGCACTCTTAGCATCCATCTGATAAACTTTAAACATTTTGTAGGATGCATAAGCCAAAAAGATTCGGATTGCTTCAAGACGAGAAACCAGTGCAAATACTTCATTGTAGTCAATCCCTTCAATCTGTCTAAAACCTTGCACCACCAGACGTGCTTTGTTTCGCACCACAATACCATGATCATCTCGTTTGCAGCGTAAAACCCATCTTGTGCCAATAACTTTTGCACCCTTGGGTCTATCAACAAGCTGCCAAACTTCAAGCTTCTTAAATTGCAGCAACTCCTCTTGCATGGCATCTATCCAAGATTCTTCTTTCAAAGCTTCAGTAATTGTTCTGGTTTCAACTTCGAAGATAAAGAAAGAATGGGCACAAAAGTTAACATCTGCAAAGTCAAGTATGTCAGCAAGACCACCTGAAGATAACTGATTTCTGGTCTTCACTCCATCAGTTGGACTTCCAATAATATTGTCTTGAGGATGAATTCTGTTAATTCCGCCAACAGGATGAACAGGAACCTCAACCTATGGATCAAGATTGTTTATATTGAGATCCTCAAGAGCAGGGTCAATATTATCAACAACTGGTTCTGGAACACCAGGATGGGAGTGATTATCATCTGAGTCTGAACTGTCATCATGTTCCTGCACTGGAACTTGAACTGAAGAAGGTTGCACTGGTTCATCAGGTACATTTTGTGCATCATACATCATTTGAACAGCAACATCTTCATCAATATACATGGGAGGCATGATGAAAGAGTCAAAAAGATCAGAATAGTTGAGTATCCAGTCAGGACCCTTTCCAGGTGGTGGCATAGAATATTTCTGAACATATACGTGGTACCACTCCTCGACATTGTGAGTTGATCTGTTGTGAACTCACTTATTTGGAGTATTGTACCCAAGAAAGTAGCCTTCTTCCACCTTTTCATTGAACTTGCCTTGCTCATGTTTCTTAAGCATCGTGCATGGAGCACCAAATGGTTCAAGATACTTAAGATTTGGCTTTCTGTTATGGAGGAATTCAAAGCAAGTCTTCCCATGTCTCTTCACAATCAGCACCCGGTTCTAAGTATAACAAGCATTAGTAACAGCTTCATTCCAAAATTGAACCGGTGGTGAAGAATCAGCAAGCGTAGTCCGAGCAGCCTCAATTAATGTTCTGTTCTTTTGCTCAGAAACTCCATTCATCTGTGGGACATACGGAGCAGTGAACTGCTGAATAATACCACGTGCATTGCAGAAAGTCTCCATATTGTGATTTTTGAATTCAGTCCCATTATCTGTTCTAAGCACACGAACCTTGAGCTTATACAGTGATTCAAGCTTAGTTACCAGAACTTGAACACATTCAAACATTTCTGATTTCTCCTTCATAAAGAACACCCAAGAGTATCTGGAGTACTCATCAGTAATGACTAAACAATATTGATCTCCAGCAATGCTCTTGCGATTGATAGGACCAAAAAGATCCATGTGGAGAATCTCAAGTGGAACAGTAATTGAATGAAACTTCTTGGGTTTGTGAGATTGCTTGGTTTGCTTTCCCTTTCTGCATGAAACACAGACATCAGACAACTTGAAATTCTTTAAACTCACTCCCTCAACCAGATTGTTGTGAACCAGATGATTCATCTTCCTCAAACTCAAATGACCCATCTTCTTATGCCAAAGGATAGAATCTTTCTTTGTAGCCTTGGACATAAAACATGAAGTTGTAGAAGATGTAGTTGAAGCTGTGGCCATGTTGAGAACATACAGATCTTGCTTTCTTGGAGCAGACATCAGAATCCAGTCTTCAGGAATGGTAATGCCTTGCTTGAGAATGTAGCAGCTAGAATCATCAAACAGAACCTTGTACTTCTTGTCACAAATCTATGAGACTGAAAGTAGATTGTTCTCCAGCTGCTTAACATATCTGACCTTGTCAAATGAAACTTGGTCATTTGAAAGAATTCCCTCTCCAGTAATAAACCCACCTTTGTCACTAGCAAAAGCCATATACCCTCCTTTAATTGGATGAACATCGGAAATAAGAGATATGTCTCCAGTCATGTGCCTTGATGCCCCACTATCAACAATCCAAGTGCTATTAAGAGCAGCATTTGGGGCAACCTGCACATACACATATCATTAGTTGAATTTGGGAACCCAAGCCTTTACAGTCTTGGGTTGACCCAAAGAGTCCAGGATTTTCATCTCAATCCATTGTCCATCTGAGTTGAATTTTTCAGGAGGTTTAGAAACATGAGTTTCAGAGGACTTGACCATCCAGACAGTGTTTTTACTGAAAGATTTCTTTAAATACACTGATGATGGCTTGGATTGTTTCTCAAAAACAATTTTGGGTGTATCATGATCAACCATAACCCGTTTACCCTTATCTTGAGGTTTGATGGATGAAGGATGTGTGGGTTTAACTTGATGTGAAAGACTAGCAGATTTGATCTCTTTAACAAAATTCTGATTTTGTTTCCGATGTGGTGCAACTTGTGGTCTAATCAAATGAGTACAAAATCTAGCAAAATGTACAGGTGCACCACACTAAAAACAAGTCTGTTTATATTTTTGATAAAACTGTTTGGTTTTAGAACAAGACTGTTTGTTTTGATGAAAAGAATTCGTTTTTGTCTTGTTTTGCTTAAAACCCAAACCCTTTGTCCCATTGAAAACAAGATTGTCAGTCTTGCTGGACTCACTTGCTTCACCATCTTGTGAAGACTTCACAAAGCATATGGCTTTAGATAACTTTGAAGACATGTTTGTCTTTGATGAGATTGGGTCAACCTTTTTAACACCAGATGTATGATTCTTAACACAAGACACTTGAGGAGAAACATCAGAATCATCCTCAGAATCAGAGACCCAATCTTCAACCACTCCTTCCACAAAAGATTCCTTAGGCACTGAGGAACCCTCATCTGAAATGATTCCAATAGAATCAATTACTAATGGAGTTTTAACTTGAAAGTCTTTAATTTCTTTGTCATTTGGTGAGTTGACGAAGCAATTTAAGACTGGCGGGGGACAATGGTTGTATTTTGTTTCTTTTCCCTTACCCTTTAGATCAGTCCCTTTACTAATCATGTGCTCAATGATGTATGAGGAGCTTTCATAGCTCTTGAGCTTCTGACTCAAAGTTTCATAGTCACATTCGACTATAGCTAATTTCTTCTATATCTCATTGATGGTATTGAGATAAGAAGTGATAGCATCTTGCTTATTCAGGACATCGATCTCAGCCTCATGCAATTGCCTGTTTAATAACTCAATTTTAGCTTGAAAATCTTTTTCATTTGATTTTAAAATTTTATATGGCTCAATGCACTGGTTGAGATCGCTGATCAAGTCAGCATTATGTTTTTGATAAGCCAACACCTTACTTTCAAGGTCAACACAATTAAAGCAACTAGAATGAGATGAGGAACAACCATCATATACCTGATCAGACAGAGATGAAGCAGAAGTATTCACCATCAAAGCAAATTGTGTAGCAGAATGTTCTTCAGACTCAGCATCTGACTCTCCTTGAGTTTCTGAATCTGATATGCTTTCTGATTCTGATCCTGATGATTCCTCCAGACTTGTTTTTTTTATTCTGAATTCCTTTCATCAATGGATCCAGCAGCTTCCTTAATCTCTGCAACACAAGCTTTATCTTCTCCTCCTTTTTCAGAGTTGAATCTAAAATCCCAGTTTTCTCCCTCATCATTCTGAACCATGAGTGCCTTGTTTGCATTTTATGAACTAGCTTGAGAAGGAGTGTCAATTGGTACCAATCTTCTCTCTGGGTTAGCAGCTGATGATCTTTGGTTCTGAAAAGGATTGTGGTTACCCATCTTTTTAGGCTTGTTGCATTGTCTTGCAAAATGACCTTTATCCCCACAATTGTAGCAAGTAACAGATTACATATCAAATCCAAACTTTGAGTCTCTGTTCAGATTGATGTCTTTCCCAGTTCTTCTGACAAAGTCTTTTGCTCTTCTAACTGCACTTGCAAGAGCTCACATAATGTCAATCCTTTCCATATAATCAGGATCAATCTGAGAGTAGTCTTCATTTGTCAAATGTGGATTACCAATCTGACCAGCTAACAAACCATCATAAGAACTCACAAGTGTAGAAAACAGACCCATATGCTCTTTAGCAACCTCCACAATTACTTAGTCAAAATTGTCTGTCTTCAAATTTGTGACATAATGACTTTCTTCTTTCTGAGATGTGGAAGTTGTAGCTGACTGACAGAAATGTGTCTAGCCTGAAACAGGAGCTTCTTTTGTCTGTGAGACAAAAGCTGTCTTCAATGGAGCATGAGAAGAAGCTCTTTCCACAGTAGGAGTAGAGTAGTAGAATGATGGATCTTGAACTTGAGCAACTCTCTTAGCTTTCCACTTGTTCTTTATCTCCTGTTCCTTCAGCTTCTGAATGAAATCATTAATGTCCATATTAGCAATTATTTCACTTTGTTTCAGAACCATCAGAAAAGATTCCCACATGGGAGGCAAAGCATCAGCCAGACACTGGATCCTCTTTTGTGTAGTTGTCTTGACTTGATGATTGTAGAGCTCACTAAAGAGATGATAAAATCTAGCAATAAAGTCATCCAAAGACTCATTTCCCACACACATGAAACCGTTGAACTCTTTCTTCAAGGCTTTAGACTTGATGCTCTTCAATGCATCATTCCCCTCATATCTTTGTTGCAAAGCATCCCACAGTGATTTGGAAGAAGTGAACTGTCTGAATTGATGAAATATGTCTATAGCAATAGACTGAGACAATATTGCATATGCCTTCTTCTCAAAATCATACAACTTCCTCTGAGGCTCAGTCATCCGTGTGACAAGCATTGGTGAACCATCTTCACTAAGTGATCTCAAATATCCACTCTCAATTATCATCCAAAGATTGGTATCCACTCCATTAATGTGAATCTCAAATCGATACTTCCAATGCGGATAATAATCTAAGGAAAGTAACTTTGGAGTTTTTTTTGAATTCCCGTTCTCTGTCTCAGTAAGCAGCAGGTTCTGAATTTTGTTGTTCTGATTAGCCATCAATGCAAGTTCTTCCATTTTGTCAAGAGAAAACTGATGCAACACTTATAAAATTTTGCAACAACTGATGGCCGAATGAAGCTTTATCAGCTGAATGTCGGGGCCCGAATGAGTCCGAATGAACTGAGTAGACCGAATGTCTCTTCTGATGCGAATGAGGAGACAACCGAATGAACTCTCAGCCGAATGAATCTGAACCAAACAAATGAGGAGCTATTCGCACTAACTCTTGACCCGAATGAGACCTATCCGGCCGAATGACTAATTCGCACAATGGTTATTCGCCCAATCGGCTCATTCGCATAAACTTGGGTTTCCAGCATGAAAAATTTCGATATCTCTGGATTTTGATCGAATATGACCACCAAATTTTGTATGCAACCTCATGACAATATCCCTAAGCTTTAGGAATGCATTAAGAACCAAAACAACCCGAAAAACCCACTATTTTCTAATGAAACAGTAACTTGGAGACTAAGAAACTCAGGGTTTTTGAAAATCTCGAATCTCCAATCTGAAATATGATGATTTGGATCAAAAATCGAGCAGAATCAAGAGCCAAAGCTCTGATACCACTTTGTAGGACCTAAGAAACCTTCAGAATCAACCGATTCCTTGCGGATTCTGCTCGGCAGGCCCTTGAATAGTGCGGAATCTTATTCAAGGGTTTTCCAATCGAAATCACCAAGCCCCGTGGCAATCCGATGATGTAGAATCAACGTTTTGATCGAAATCGAAGCACCATGGGGTGAGAAACGAACTTGGACAGGAAGAGGCGGCTAAAAACCCTAGGGAAATGACTTGGGGCGCTCAGGGATCAGCGAGATGATGTAAAAAGTTACTGAAACATTCTGTTTGCAGTCCAATATATAGACTGAGCTCATTCGGCCGCACCACTCATTCGGGCGAAAGGCTCAGCCGAATGGGCTGGTCAACCAAATGAGTCATGCGAGTGACTCATTCGTTCGCCTCAGCCATTCGCTAAGCGTTCATTCGTGTGAAAGAAGTCATTCGTAGGAACCATTCGCACGAATGGGTATGTAACATAGTCAAAGTCAAACATAGTTAAACATATTAAACTCAATTAAACATATACGAACAATTTAGAAAAGTTGATTTCATTACTAATATGAACTTTACACAATCAAAGACATACAAAATACAGAACTAGGGACATTATATGCATCAATGCAGCAGGTATAGCAGTGGAGGCTGCAAAGAATACCGATTCTGTCCTTTGTAATACAAATCTTGTTCTCCTCTGCCTCTTCGCTGGAGGGGAAGATATCTTTGTTGCTGTAGAAGTGGAGGTGTGAGAAGTAGGAGCAATATCAAACTCTTGAAGAAATGTGGGATCCTCAATCTCCTCACTCCTCGAGGCTTGTTCCCTCGTCCTTTTCTTGACATAAATCACCTGGGATCTGTAACTAGTAGAGACACACTCATGTTCAGTCTCTTCCGAGTCTGTGTCATCTGTGGTTGCATTAGCTCCACCCTCAAGTTCTCCATGTCAGTGCTTTGGTTATCCTCCCCCTCATCAACAAATGTAGGCACACTGATCTCAACTGAAGCATATATAGTGGTCGTAGAAGCTATAGTAGTGTCAACTCCTTGGTCAGCATCACCAGCACCAGCAACATCCCCAATATGATCAACACCACCAGCATCTCCACCATCACCATTATTATCATCATCTTCATCACTGTCTCCTTGAGGAACAATCATGTCCTCAACATTTGATTCAGAGTTAGCGTGTCTCTATCTTCTCCTGGCAGGTGCTACATAATCTAGATTGATGAGATGTACAAAGAGACGATGATCTGCAGGTCTGGCATCCTTTTGCCTATACGTTTTCAGTCGGTTGAGTGTAATGTCTGACATATGTTCTAACTGAATGATATCAGCATCAACCTTGAAAAGATTAGGCAGTTGAGCATCAAAAATCATTTGAAGAAACCTGAGGTACATCAGGTACTTCGTATCACCTTTTGAACTAATATTCTGCTTCATATGAGTGAATATCATTTCTGAGAAGTTGAAGGGAATATTAAGTATCAAAGCAACAAAAGCAGACTGGAGTGTCTCTCTCAGCTCATCGAATCCTCCCCGTCTTTATTCGTGACAGTGAAGTAAGACATGACATAGATAGTTGAACGAAGGACTGAGACAAGCCTTGTTAAGAACTCCAATAGTCAAATTTCCGTCGTACTTGAACCATAGGAAACATCCTCGAACAAGATGTTTGTCCAAAAGTACTGGGTGATCAGGCATGTCCTGAAACCCACATATTCTCCTAATATGCTCTGCTGAGACTAGGGGTGTAAACGAATCAAGGCAGCTCGTGAAATACTCGGGATCGGATCAGTAAAAAGCTCGAACGAGCCGAGCCTTAACGAGCCCGAGCCCAAGCTCGAGCCCAAAAGTGTGGCTCGTTTAGTTATCGAGCCCGAGCTCGAGCTTTACATAACGAGCTAGAGCTGGCTCGCGAGCCTTAACGAGTTTTTTGTTTATATAATTTTTATTTATTATATTAAGTTTTTATTTATAAAATTATGATAAATATATTTAAATCAAATATTTTATGTTAAATTTAGAAAATATAATTATAAATATAATTTAATTAGTAATTAAAGTAAATAAATAAAATCTAAACGAGCCGAGCCGAGCCGAGCTCGAGCCTAGTAAATAACGCTCTTAACGAGCTGAGCTCAAGGTCTAGCCCAAATTTATCTAAACGAGTCGAGCTCGAGCCTTAACGGATCGTTTACTCCCCTAGCTGAGACAACCACGTCTCATCCTCCAACGACTCCCCGAATAACAGTCGGCTCCACTGAGCAGTCAATATCAGCCGATTCCCAAAAAGATCTCTGATGTGAAAGATACGGAACATGCACCGTAGAGATCGCAGTGAAAATCCGATAGCATCTCAGAAATGTAATGATCTCTGTAAAGTGAGCAGCATTCTTCGTGGACAGATCGAGATATGCACATATGTTGTTCTTCAGAAAAGCTCTAAGATCAACCATTCTGCAATCAAAATAGTAAAGACGTTTTAAGATCAGATTGACAATAATGAAAACAGTTGAAAAATTTAAACAAGGTTCTACATTCGTGCGAATGAGCGACAACGAGAGACTTATTAAGCACGAATGAGCACTCAAATGAATGAAGCTGAGACACTAATGAGATCTACACACGAATGAGTTGCAAGTTCAAACTCATTCGTATGATTGACTTCATTCGTTAGAATGCAAGGACGAATTAGGTCATTCAGGTGACAAGTTACACGAATGAAAGTTCATTCGTCTACTCGTAAGTTCTAAAACGCTAACTTCGAAAAATTCAAATCAATGCCCAAAAATGATAACATTGATAGCAGACAACACCGATTAAGTGATATGAACTGGTTTTAGA
Source organism: Mikania micrantha (assembly GCA_009363875.1). Taxonomy (NCBI): domain Eukaryota; kingdom Viridiplantae; phylum Streptophyta; class Magnoliopsida; order Asterales; family Asteraceae; genus Mikania; species Mikania micrantha. The sequence continues at coordinate 33,742,107 of CM018685.1, forward strand.
AAGATTTAGGTTCATTTTGTTGGTTTATTTTATGGTGACAGGACCGAAAACTAAAACCCTAAGAATTTTTTCGGATGTTGCCCCAAATCGGTTCACAGATGATGAAACCTGATTCAATGTATACCTGAAACAATCACAATACTTCGTATGATCAGAATGAGGCAAAAGAACAACAAAAAACGAAATGATGATCAAGAACTCTCAAAAGGGCGAATGGGATGTACACACAGTTAATGAAGAAGAATGAGGGTGAATGAGTATTCGGACGAATGTGAAGACTTAAATACAAGTTTCATTCGTGCCGAAGGCTCATTCGTGTACATGATCCATTCGCCAGTGATGTTAATGCGAATTAACCATTCTTCCGAGTGATTCATTCGGGCGAATGAACGCCCAAAATGATTCATTCGTGCCAATGAATGTACAATCTAAATTCTTTTTGATCATTTGTCAAAAAATGAGCACTCAAACACCACAATTATGAAGCTTTGTCTGGTTTGATAATAAACTAAGACAAGATTGAACACCTGAACAAACAAATGATCATGTAAAGAGAAAATTAGAAATATTTTTTTTGTATTTTTCTAATAAAAAGAAACTGTACAACTAAACTATAAGAAGCAAAACACATTTTTTTAAGCAATCTTTCAGGAAAGAAATATATATACCAGAACATATCAAATCAGCATCCTTGAGTGTTATACTTAATGACAAATTGGGTTTATGATGCAATTGCTGATATAGTTGTCCATTCTAAACCTGACCAAACTTCATTTCTTGAAAAATCAGTGATAATCCATATCTTCTGACTGAGTTACCCATTCTAGTCAACTAACAAAGGTCAGAACTAGTTTATTACTCATCTAAGCATAACTTAATACCTAAGATCATAAATTCTATAAGGTTCCAAGTTATTTTATTTTTTTCATTTTTCTTTCAAACAACATTCTCAAATGCAATACATTCTCATGGACGGCTTCAACTAGGTCTTTACAAAGCAATATATATGGCACGTGTCAGAAATATATTAACTGAGAATTTTAGTTCTATCCAAATGGATGGCTTCAACTAGGCTGCAACCCAGTATATGGCACATATATGGAATTGAACTTATTTTATATTCGTATTTTTCTAGCTTATTCTATCTGAATGGACGGCTTCAGATAGGCTGTAACCTAGCAATATAGCACGTGTACAGAATCAGACTTACTTTTATTTTCATGTGATTCAATCATTCTTATCCGAACGGACGGCTGCAGCTAGGCTGTGACCCAGCAATGTGGCACTTGTACGGACTTGAACTCATGAATCTTTGGAAACCTCATAAGATCCCATGATACCAGGTGTATGCATGATTTGAATTATAATCTATTTATCCCTTAGGTTAGTCTTGTAGAGTAGATCCCACAAACCAGACATTTTGAGCAAACACTAATTGTCTAAAAACCTGTAAAGCAAGCCTATCAGTACATCATACCATAATACCCATATGCATTCAGTTTATATATTCAATTTTGCTTCAAAGAATATGACTTATTAACATATCACTTCCCAACTAAGACTTTCTCATCATATTTGTTTTTTTTAATGTTTTTGGTTTTTCTATGTAATGCTTTTTCTCCCCTAAAAACCTAAAACTGAAAATCTTTTTGGGTTTTTGAATAAGTAAAAGAAATGCAAATGAAACTATATACATACAAGAAAAAATAAAGAAAAATGATCATATGTTTGATTAAAATGAAGGAATGACTTCAGTTTTCTGAAACACACAATTAGTCGATAATAGATATAGAAATCTGGGTTTATCAAAAGCTTTAGTATAAAGATCGGATTTTTGGTGATCGGTTTGAATTTTGACAACATCAGTTAGTTTCTTTTCAAAACAATCACATATAAAGTGATATTTAATGTCGATGTGTTTTGTCTTTGAATGCTGAACATGGTTTTTAGTAACAGCAATGGCAGGAGTATTATAAACAAAGATAGGAGTGTTAGAAAAATTTAACACATAGTCCCTGAGTTGTTGCTGAATCCAAATGATTTGAGAGCAACCGCTAGCAGCAGCAATGTATTTAGCTTCACATGTGGAAGTAGACATTGACGTTTGGTTCTTGCACTGTCAAGTGACTAGCCGTTTTCTAAAGAACTGACACGGTACAGATGTTGACTTGAAATCCCTCTTGCATCCACCATAGTCTGAGTCACCTTAAGCAGTCAGTTCAAAGTTATCATCATTAGGATACCATAAGCCGAAATCCGGGGTACCCTTCAGATAACGAAAAATCCTTTTCACAGCAATAAGATGAGATACCCTTCAGCAAACATGATGTCTGGTCGAGAGGCTGTGAGATACATGAGAGATCCGATCATTCCTCGATACATAGTGGCATCTATTAATTCCCCCTTTTCATATGGAGTAATCCCTTCATTAACAGCCAGTGGGGTACCCGCGGGTTTTGCATCTGACATGCTGAACCGGCTCAGAATGTCACCAACATACTTGTTCTGATGAATAAAGATCCTGCCTCAGACTGATCCACTTGCAATCCACGAAAGAATTTCATTTCTCCCATGGAGCTCATCTCAAACTTATCCTTCATAACTTTCTCAAATCTTTGCACAGAACATCATTTGTGGATCCAAAGATGATATCATCCACATATACTTGCACCAAAAGTAAATCTCCAACTTTTTCTCTAATAAATAATGTGCAGTCAATGAAACCTCTTCTGAACCAATTGTTCAGAAGGTGAGTAGAAACTGTCTCGTACCACGCTCGAGGAGCTTGGTGCAATCCATATAATGCCTTGTCTAGCTTGTAGACTTGGTCACTGTGTAATGGATCTTCAAACCCGAGAGGTTGATTGACATACACAACGTCCTTAATCACACCTTGAAGAAATGCAGTTTTAATATACATTTGATAAAATTTGAACTTCTTGTAGGATGCATAAGCCAAGAAAATTCGGATTGCTTCAAGACGAGCAACCGGTGCAAACACTTCACTGTAGTCAATCCCTTCAATTTGTCTAAAACCTTGCACCACCAGACGTGCTTTATTTCTTACAAAGATTCCATGATCATCACGTTTGCAACGAAGAACCCATCTAGTGCCAATGACTTTAGCACACTTAGGTCTATCAACAAGCTGCCAAACTCCAAGCTTCTTAAAATGCAGCAACTCTTCCTGCATTGCATCTACCCATGATTTTTCTTTCAAAGCTTCGGTAATAGTTCTGGGTTCAACTTGAGAGATAAAGCATGAATGGGCACAGAAGTTTATATCTTCAAAGTCAAGTATGTCAGCAAGGCACCCTGAAGATAACTTATTTCAAGTCTTTACTCCATCATTCAAATTTCCAATGATGTTCGTCTGAGGATGTATGTTATGAATTCTACCCATCGGATGAGCAGGAACAACAACTTCTGGATCAAGATTGTTAAAAGTAAGATCCTCAAGAGCAGGTACAATATTTTCAACATCTGGTTCTGGAACATCTGGCTGAGAATGATGATCATCTGAGTCTGAACTGTCATCATGTGTCTGCATAGGAACTGGCACTGTTGTAAAAGTCGGTCTCCAAGGCCGAGTACTCGCTCCAAGGAGTTGTTCTGAGGCCGAGTACTTCCTGAGTATGACCCGAGTTCTCCCGCCTAAGGCCGAGTAATCTCCGATTACTCACTCCAAGGATCTGTTCCGACCTAGGAGCGCCTAGCGACTTTTGCAACCATGAGGAACTGGAACAGATGAAGGTTGCACTGGTTCATCAGGAGCATTCAGTGCATCATACATCATTTGAACAACATCTTCTTCATTAGAGTATATGGGAGGCATATTGAAGGAATCAAATAGACTTGGATAATCAAACATCTAGTCTGGACCCTTTCCAGGTGGTGGCATAGAATATCTTTGAACATCCACATGGTACCACTCATCCACATTGTGAGTTGATCTGTTGTATACTCTTTTATTAGGAGTGTTGTACCCAAGAAAATAGCCTTCTTCCACCTCTTCATTGAACTTGCCTTGCTCATGTTTCTTAAGCATTGTGCATGGAGCACCAAAAGGTTCAAGATACTTATGATTTGGTTCTGTTATGGAGCGATTCAAAGAAAGTCTTCCCATATCTCTTAACAATCAACACCGGGTTCAAAGTATAACAAGCATTAGCCACTGCTTCATTAAAGAATTGAACTGGAAGGGATGAGTCAGCAAGCATAGTTTGGGAAGCCTCAATTAACGTTCTGTTCTTCCGCTCAGCAACACCATTCATCTAAGAGACATATGGAGCACTAAACTGTTGAACAATTCCACTGTCATTGCATAAAGATTCCATGTTTTGATTCTTGAATTCTGTCCCATTGTCTGTTCTGAGCATGCGAACCATGAGCTTATAAAGTGATTCAAGCTTAGTTACCAGAATTTGAATACACTCAAACGTTTTAGATTTCTCCTTCAAGAAGAACACCCAAGAGTATCTGGAGAATTCATCAGTAATGACTAAGCAATATTGATCTCCAGCAATGCTCTTGCGGTTGACAGGACCGAACAGATCCATGTGGAGAAGCTCAAGAGGAACAGTAATTGAGTGAAACTTTTTTAGTTTATGAGACTGATTGGTTTGCTTTCCCTTCTTGCATGAAATGCAGACATCAGACAATTTAAAATTCTTTAAACTTACTCCTTCAACCAGATTGTTGTGAACCAAATGACCAATCTTCTTATGCCAAAGAATAGAATCTTTCTCTGTAGCGTTTGACATAAAACATGAAGATGTAGAAGATGTAGTTGAAGATGTGGCCATGTTGAGAACATAAAAATCATGCTTTCTTGGAGCTAACATCAAAATCCATTCTTCAGGAATGGTGATACCTTGTTTGAGAATGTAGCAACTTGAGTCATCAAAATGAACTTTGTATTTCTTGTCACAGATTTGTGATACAGAGAGAAGATTTCACGTTCTTCACCTTGTCAAATAAAACTTGACCATTTGAAAGAATTCCTTCTCTAGTAATAAAACCTCTTTTGTGTCCAACAAAAGCTACATATCCTCCTGTAACTGGATTGACATTGATTAGAAGAGATATGTCTCCAGTCATGTGCCTTGATTCCCCACTATCAACAATCCAAGTGCTGTTAAGAGCAGCATTTGGGGAAACCTGCACATACACAAATGATTAGTTGAAATTGGGACCCATGCCTTTACAGTCTTGGGTTGACCCAATGAGTCTAGGATCTTCATCTCAATCCATTGTCCATCCTGAGTCATCTTATCTGAAAGATTTAAAGAATATTCAATGTTTGAAACTAAAGTCTCAGAAGAGTTTGCCTTCCAGAAAGCATGTTTGCTGAAAGAGTTTTTCAAATAAACAGAGGATGGTTTGGCTGTTTGATAGGAACAATCTTGGGTATATTATGATCAACCATTATCCTTTTACCCTTATCCTGAAACTTGATGGGAGTTGGGTGTTTGGGTTTGACTTGAGGTAAGTGATGAACAGATTTGACCTCATTAAGAAAAGACTGATTTGTTTTTCTATATGGTGCAAAATGTCGTCTAATTAAATGAGGACAAGATCTATCAAAGTTCCCTAATGCACCAAATTCAAAACAAGCTCGTTTATCTTTGGAAGAAGACTGTTTGGTTTTATTATGAAACTATTTTTTTTGAAATTTAGAAACATGGTTTCTATGAAAATCAGTTGATTTTGTCTTGTCATGTTTGAATCCCAAACCCTTTGTCCCATTAAAAACAAAATTGTCAGTCTTGTTGGATCCACTTGCTTCAACGTTTTGTGAAGCCTTTACAAAGCCTATGGCTTTGGAGAATTTTGAATACAAATTTGTCTTAGACGGTATTGAGTCAACCTGTTTGACACAAAATGTCTGATTCTAAACAATAATAGCATGGGTAGAAGAATGAGAATCATTTTCAAAATCAGAGACCCAATCCTCAACCACTACCTCCACAAATGATTCTTAAAACCATGAAGAACCCTCGTTTGAAATGACTCCAATAGGATCAATAACCAAAAGATTTTTAACTTGAAAATATTTGATTTCTTCGTCATTTGGTGAATTTACAAAACAATTTAGGACTGTTGGAGGACAATGGTTATACTTTGCTTCTTTACCCATCCCTTTCAGATCAGTCCCATCACTAATCATGTGCTCAATGATATATGAAGCACTCTCATAGCTCATGGGCTTTTGACTTATGGTCTTATAGTCGCATTCGACTATCGCTAGTTTCTTCTTTGTCTCATTAATGGTGTTGAGATAAGAAGTGATAGCATCTTGCTTGTTAAGCATAACGACCTCAGCATCATGTAATTGTGTGTTAAATAATTAAATTTTAGCTTGAAAATCCTTTTCATTTGTTTTTAAAATTCGATTTGCTTCAATACAAAAAATGAGATCACTGATAAGGTCTGCATTATGTTTCTGATAAGCTATGACCTTACTTTCAAGGTCAATAGAATTGAAACATCTGGAATCTTGAGATAAACAATAATCATATACCTGACTATCTTGAGAAGAGGACCCATTGTCAACCATTAAAGCAGTGTGAATGATGTGTTGATCTTCAGAATTCGTGTCAGTTTCTCCTTCATTTTCTGAGTTTAAAGAGCTTTCTTCCTCTGATTCTGACGCCTCATCCAATACTAAGTTTCCTTTTTCGAAGTCACTTTTTGCACCAGCTTCAGTTTCCCTCTTGATTTCAGCAATATAATCTTTCTTTTCTGCGCCTTTATCAGAATCAAATCTGAACTCCTAGTTCTCCCCTTCATCTTTCTGAATCATCAAGGCCTTGTTTACATTTGAGGAACTAGCATTAGAAGGAGTCTCAATTGGTACTAGACGTCTCTCAGGATTTGCAGAATTTGATCTTTGATACTGGAATGGATTCTTGTTTCCCATCTTCTTTGGCTTGTTGCATAGTCTAGCAAAGTGTACTTTGTCACCACAATTGTAGCAGGTAACTAAGGACATGTAAAAACCAAACTTTGAATCCTTGTTCAGGTTGATATCCTTTCCTGTTCTTCTAACAAAATCCTTTGCACTTATTACTGCCTTCGCCAGAGCCCACATAATGTCAATCCTTTCCCTGTCATCTGGATCAATCTGTGAGTAATCTTCATTTGTTAGGTGTGGATTTCCAATTTTTCTAGCTAACAATCCATCATATGAACTCACAAGTGTTGATAAGAGGCCCATATGCTCTTTAGCAACTTCCACTATTACTTTGTCAAAATTATTTGTCTTCAAGTTGATGACATAATGACTATCCTCTGAGTGAGATGTAGAAATGGCAGCAGAATGACTTAAATGAGTTTGATTTGAGCTAGGTACCTCTTTGGTCTGAGATACAAAGGCAGTCTTCAAAGGAGCATGTGAAGAAGATCTTTCCACATTGGGAGTAGAATAGTAAATGGAAGGATCTTGAACTTGTGCCACTCTCTTAGCTTTCCACTTATTTTCTATCTCCTACTCCTTTAGCTTTTGAATAAAGATTAATATCCATTGTGGCAAGCATCTCACTCTGCTTCAGTACCATAAGGAAATATTCCCACTTCGGAGGTAATGCATCAGCCATACATTGAATCTTTTCTTTAGTTGTTGACTTGATGGTTGAAGTGCTCACTGAGAAGATGATAAAATCAGGCAATAAGTTCATCCAGAGACACATTTACCACATACATAAAGCTGTTGAACTCTTTCCTCAAAGCTTTAGACTTAATATTCTTCAGTGCATCATTCCCTTCGTATCTCTGCTGTAATGCATCCCATAGTAATTTGGAAGAAGTAAACAGTCTGAACTGATGAAAAATGTCAGTGGCAATGGACTGTGACAGTATTGCATAGGCCTTCTTCTCAAAGTCATATAGCTTTCGTTGAGGTTCAGTCATTTGAGTGACAAGCATGGGAGTTCCATCCTCATTGAGTGGTCTCAAATACCCACCTTCAATCACCATCCACAGATTTGTGTCCACCCCATTGATGTGGATCTCAAACCTATACTTCCAATGTGGATAATCATCCAAAGAAAGCAACTTTGGATATTTTTTGGAGTTCCCCGTCTCCGTTTCTATAAGTAGTAAGTTCTGAATCATGTGATTCTGGTTTGCCATCAATGCAAGTTCAACCATATCAAAGAGAACACTCTGATTTGACACTTAGACAATTTTCAGCTCCTTGGAACGAATTAGAATCACCCGTGAGAATGACGAGTACAAATGGATGAAATTTAACGAATTAAGTTACGAATGATAACAACAAACGAATGACTAGCTGACACGAATGAAGATTAGGATGAATGGAGAAGTCAAGTGCGAATGGATTTTGATTCGTGAACAACTCTGAGTTACGAATGAAAAAGTAATACCAATGAGGTGAGAAGGACGAATGAATAAATTATCAAACGAATGAGAAAGCCATTCGTGCAAGATATGAACGAATGATTAACTATTTGTGTGATTATAGAATGAATGAATGGCTATTCGCCTGGGATGTATGTTCGTGTGAATACCTATTCGCTCAAAAAACCCATTCGTGTGATCTGAGTTTTCAGCCACATAATAAATCCTTCAAACTTGATGTTTATGTCGAATTTTACCACCAAAATTGGTACACACCTTCTGGACAATGTTCTTAATGTTCATGAATCAACGAATCAGCAAAAGAACCACAAAAACACAGGTTTTGCAATAGAAAAGTGAAGTTTTGATGAAGAGAAATTAGGGTTTTTGCAGAAAATCAACAAAAAAGGTTGGAAATCAATAGATTTGAATGAAAAGAAGCAGAATCAAGAAGCAAAGGTCTGATACCACTTTGTAGGACCTTGGAAACAACAATGCTCCTTTTCGATTCTGCTCGGCATGCCCCCCAAAATTGCGGAATCCTATTTGGGGGTTTTCCAATCGAATTCTAGGCTCCCCGTGGTAATCCGATGTTTGAGACTCAACGTTTTGATCGAAATCGAACACCACGGGTTGGAAAAAGAAGTTGGAATGCAAGGGGCGGCTCTGAAACCTAGGTGATATGACAGGGAATGTTCAGAAGATTTTTAGACATTCCGTTTTTGCAGGTATTTATATGGATCTGCTGTTCGTACGAATGAGTCACACGAATCTCTCAATCATACGAATGACGATTCACGAATGAGCCTGTCACACGAATGAATCAGATTCTTGATTCATTCGCTTGACTGGACATTAGTTAAGCATTCATTAGTGTGAATGAACTCAACTTTAGGTTCATTCGTACGAATGGTCTTATTTGTTATACAAAGTCATAGTCAAACCTGTTAAACACAAATAAACAATACAAAATACTTGATTTCATTAATTGTATCAACTTTGTACAATCAAGATAGATTATTGCATTAAACTAGGGACACTATATGCACCAACATATATAGGCTAAGTTCACGACCTAGGGTTCACGAAATGGAGTTCACGAAGCTGAGCTCGTGTACTTCGGCTTCGTGAACTTGTGGTTCTTTCGTGTACTTCAAATTTCGTGATCTTTATACTTGTTTTTATTTTTGTTTCCCCTTTCGTTGTTCGTTTATACGTGTTCCCTTCCTTCCTCATTCTCTCTCCTTTTAGTTAGTTAAATCAGTTACCCACTCATTAGTAAAATGACTCGCATTAAATTTTGGGGTGTTACAAGTATCCCCTCCTTACAATAGGTTTCGTCCTGAAACCTGTATCGCTACATTTCGAACAAGTTGAGTTACAATCTCTTCATTTCCTCTTCCGTCTCCCATATACCGTCTGAACCCTTTTCGATGTTTCCACTGAACTTTAACATGACGAATTGTCTTGTTCCATAACTGCCTATCCTTGGTGTCTATGAACATGATTGGTTCTTCGATGTAGTTCAGTCTGTCATCCACCTCAATCAGGGGAACGTGCGAATACATGTCTACCAAACACTTTTGTAGATGCGATACATGAAAGGTAGGATGGATTGCAATAAGTTCTTCCGGTAGCTTTAGTTGATACGCGACTTTCCCTACCCTTGCTTCTATACGGAATGGTCCGATATATCTCGGACTCAACTTTTCTCTCCTCCTGAACCTTATGATTCCTTTCCATGGTGATACTTTTAACAAAACATAATCGCCAACATTAAACTCTTTGGTTCTTTGACATTTTTCCGTTTAAGACTACTAGCGATCGTGTGCAGCCTTCATCCGTGCCTTTATAGCCCGTAACTTTTCTGGTTGTCGCATCATCCCCTTGTTGAAAGGAAATTTTATCCCGAAATTTATTCGTTGATGTCAGCGTTTGACATTGTTTGTTTGAACAAGTGGGGATATTTGCGCATCATCTGATCTTCACGTTCCCACGTAAATTTCGGTCCGCCTTTTGAGTTCCATCGGACGCTGACATTCGAAATCCGACTCTGCTTGAGTTGTTTGACCTCACGATCCACCTGGATCTCATCCAGTGGATTCACAAGTGTTTCATTGGATAAACACTTTTTCAGATTCGAGACATGAAATACGTTGTGAACTCCATCAAGTTCAGCGGGTAGATTGAGTTGGTAGGCTACTGGACCAATCCTTTTCAGGATCTCAAATGGTCCAATGTATCATGGGTTTAGTTAGCCTCGTTTCCCAAAACGAATAATGCCTTTCCATGGAGAAACTTTCAAAGGAACTGTCACACCCCCAAATTATAACTAACGGAATCATACCGTTTGGGAACGTGACAAACCAGGATCTCAGATCATTAGACATAGCGAAGACCTCTATATGAATTTCAAAACATACATTGGTCTTTAAAACATAATATTTAGAGTTTACAAAAAGTTGCGGAAGCGTTTCAAATCAAAACCAATAAACTGTTGATAAGTAAAACATTACAAATCAAAATACTGAAATATTCAAATTCAAATGTTCAAAGTGTTTATAATGCATGAGACTCTATCTTCCTAGTCCATGCCAGCTGTTACGCGCGCCTTAGCGTCCTGAGAAAACATGCAATTCAAGTCAACACAAAGGTTGGTGCATAACACAGGTTTTAAATAATCATAGTGTTCAAAACATCAGTTTGAATAGTAGATAACATAATCACAAATGCACAGTCATGATAGCTAGTCATATAAACTATTTACATACGTGTTCGACACCGAAGCTGACTAGTTGCCATGCTATAGCATGTTTTCGCCTTGCCACTATTGTCTATCACAACAATAGTAAAAATTGTGTTTGGTCAGTCAAACACCTGCGTAGATCCCATCTACCAGATGAGGTTTGTCAAACCTAATAGATCTATTTCCAACTACCACGCTTTGCATTACAGCAAACTAAACGGTTCGAGGTGTGTAAGGACTTTCAAGTTGATATGTTTTCACATAATGTAAACAGATAACTCATGCAAGTGATATGTATCTAAAAATCAGTTTGTTGCACATGTTTTCTCCCCCAAAACAGTTTAAAATAAGAAAGGGGTCGTGTACGCACCTTTGATAATAGTAGAATGATCAAACACGTGGGAACTTGCGTAGAAATCCTCTACGAAGAATCTGTGATTTAAACAATAACCTATTGTTATTCGAATAATCGTTTTGTGCTTAAAATCACATACGTATCAACATACGTATGTTAAAGTGTTAAGAATAAGCATACGTGAGTACGCGTGCCTTTGAAATCGTTTAAATAAAATCCTATACGATTTTATTTAAATAAACGTAATTATACGCGATTTCGTTTTCGGACTAAAATATAAATTTTATCGTTTCAACACGTTCGTATTCTCGTTACGGTTCCAACGCAACTTGAACGGACCGAATCGGACTTGAAACGAATAAGTTATGCTCAAAATACAAAATTAATTTTTAAAACCTAAAAATATGGTTGGGCCGGGACTCGAACCCGCGACCCTCAACTCCCACACCCACGCAACTAACCAGTCAAGCCCGCTAGGGTATCGCGATGGTTATCAGAAAATAATTGTTTTAAACACTACCGAACCGGTTTCCCCCTTTCTCTTTAGCCGAAGCATACTAGCCCCCATTTGGACCCCGATTCGAATTCGATTATCATCAACACCATATGGTTTATCATTACTGGGTTAAACCGAAACTATATATATAGTTTAATTTGATTCATAATCCGACTTTGATCGAAAACCCCAATTCGTTTTTAACTTAAGAACCCTAGATTCAAAATCTTATAATTCGTAATTCCCTAATGAAATTTACATAGCATTAACCTAAATCGGGACTTTCTGAAACTACCCATGCCATTTAATTTTATTTTTAAACTCTTTAAAATCAAAACCCCCAAAACCGATTCTCATTAAGAACCCTAGAACTAAAATCCATCAAATCGTTGTAACCTAATGAAATTAATACATGGTTTAGTTAAATCGAACCCTTCTGAAACTATTTGTATAGTTTAATTCGATTTTAAAGCCCATTTGGTTAAAAACCCCCAAATCCGACTTCCATATGAACCCTAGAATTCGTTCATGATTAATTCGATATTGGAACCACGAATTAACTTAGGGATTATCCTAATCGGTTGTTTTAGAAGATGTTAGAACAAAAACTCACCTGATTTGATTCCAATTTGTTGTAGATCGTCTTGTTGCTCAACTTTCGGCCGTCCTTTTAGTCGAACTCAAATCCCACTATCTCTTATTCACAATTGATGTATCCAGAACTCTCCTATGATGCCGACTAATGATTCTGAATGACCAATTTGAGACATTTAACTGGAATAATATGATTTTATCCCTCAATGGTTTCGGTTTCGACCTTTGAGGTCGAATTGAGTTAAATTCGATCGTTACTAACATTAATAACATATAATAACTGTTAGTAATCATCAATGAGATGATTATTATTAGTTTTATAACAGTTATAACTCTTATTATCACGAGATTCGAATGTTCCCCAATTATTTTGGCCAAATTTTGACTTTTAGAAGTCAAAATCAATTTCTATTACAACTTATAAACTAATTCTTGAAATCAACACTTAAAAACCTAAGTTTTGCTTAATCTCAACTCCTAAGGATTATTCCGGATCGACAACATATCATTTCGATTAACAAAATTAAATCGACAAACCCGAATAGTCACTAACTGAATCCTTTAACTCCTTGTTGGATTAAATTTACTCAATTGGGCTTCTCAAATACAATTGGGCCTCACTGGGCCTTCCTGGGCCTACCTTGGCCTTCCCTGGGCCTACTTGGTTTACATTGGGCTTTACTTGGACTTATTGGGCCTTAATGGGCCTCTCTTGGCTTATTGGGCCTACATTGGCTCTGTTGGGCTTACATAGACTTCGTTGGGCCTAATTGATCTTGTTGAGTCTCCATTGACCTTATTGGGCCTTCATTGGCCTTGTTGGGCCTTCATTGGTCTTATTGAGCCTTGATTGGCCTTGTTGGGCCTTCATTAATCTTATTGGGCCTTGATTGGCCTTGTTGGGCCTGTGATAGCACCAACTCCCGTTAACAAGGTTAGTGTAAAAAGTCGGATTGTCACATCATCCCCTTGTTGAAGGAATTTTCGTCCCGAAAATTAGTAAATGTTAGGAGTAGTTAGGAAACTACTTACGAGTTTAAATCGTACGTGTTAGTGTGATTTGATCATTCTGTGTGCTTGTGTGTACTCACACACAAAGTCTAATGTTTGCAACATCACAACTCAATTGTGATCATTCAATGTAACTGTTTGCGTGTACACTAGTTAGTTCACCTAACTGTGACTATTTGTGTTTGATCATACTGTGTTGTATAACCTCACACATAGTGAGTGTCTGAAACTGTTTTGTACTATGTAACCCCGCACATAGCAAAATGTATGTACTATGCAACCCCGCACATAGCAGAATGTGTGTAACCAATCATGTATGACCTACCATAACATGTAACATATGAAATGTAGCACATAAAATATATAGAATGTAATGTAGCACAAATGTTTGTAACAAAATCAATTGAATAAATAAAACGTTTGTGCTTACAGTTTGAAATTTGCAGTGTTGATGTGTGAAGCATCACGTCATCCCCTTGTTGAAGGAAATTTCGTCCCGAAATTTAACGTGCGCTCTCAGTGTTAGCAGTAACTGTCTTGAATAGATGAGGATATTTCTTCATCATTTGGTCTTCCCGTTCCCATGTGAATTCAGGACCCTGTCTTGAATTCCATCGGACTTTGACTGTCGGAATCTTGCTTTGCTTCAGTTGTTTGACCTCTCGGTCCATGATTTCTGCTGGTTCTTCAATGAATCGTAACTGTTCATCTACTTGTATTTCTTCCAATGGTACAATCAATGTCTCATCAGAAAGACATTTCTTTAAGTTCGACACATGAAAAACATCATGAACTCCACTGAGTTCATCCGGTAGTTTGAGTTGATACGCAACCGGACCAATCCTTTTCAGAATCTCAAAAGGTCCTACGTAACGTGGACTAAGCTTCCCACGCTTGCCAAATCGTATCACACCTTTCCAAGGTGATACCTTTAGAAGAACTCGGTCACCTACTTGAAATTCCAACGGCTTACGACGTTTGTCTGCATAACTCTTCTGTCGATCCCGAGCCGCTGCCATACGGTTCCGGATTTGAACTATCTTCTCTGTCGTTTCGTGCACCAGTTCAGGACCTGTTATCTGACTGTCACCAATTTCAGCCCAGCAAACTGGTGAACGACATTTGCGACCATACAACGCTTCAAACGGTGCTGCTTGAATACTTGTATGATAACTATTGTTGTAAGAGAATTCCACCAACGGTAAATGATTCTCCCAGCTATCACCAAAATCAATTACACAAGCTCGTAACATATCCTCGAGCGTTTGAATCGTTCGTTCACTCTGACCGTCGGTCTGTGGATGATAGGCGGTACTCATATCCAAGCGAGTCCCCAATGACTTATGAAGAGATTTCCAAAAATTAGAAGTAAACCGGGCATCCCGATCTGATATGATAGATATTGGCACGCCATGTCGTGCTACTACTTCCTTAATGTAAATGCGAGTCAACTTCTCCATCTTGTCAGTTTCTTTGATTGCTAAGAAGTGTGCAGATTTCGTTAATCGATCGACAATTACCCATATCGTATCACAACCACTCGGTGTACGGGGTAACTTAGTAATGAAATCCATCGAAATCTGTTCCCACTTCCACATTGGTATCTCTGGTTGTTGCAGTAAACCAGATGGTTTCTGATATTCAACTTTGACTTTCGAACAAGTCAAACATTTGCTAACGTACTTAGCAATATCAGCTTTCATGTGAGGCCACCAATATAGTGCCTTCAAATCATGGTACATCTTATCTGATCCCGGATGGACTGAATATCTAGACTTGTGTGCTTCGTCCATCACGAGTTCCCTTAAACCTCCATGTAAAGGTATCCACATTCGATCAATGAAATAACGAATTCCATCAGGTTTAACATTCAATTGTTCTTCCATTCCTCGTAAAGATTCCGGTACTAAATTTTCCGTTTTCAAGGCCTCAATCTGAGCACTATGTACCTTGTCAGGTAAATCAGTATGTATCGTCATCATAAGTGCACGAACCCGTCTTGTTCCCGTTGCATCTTTTCTGCTCAAAGCATCGGCTACGACATTAGCCTTTCCCGGGTGATACTTAATCGCACACTCGTAATCGTTCAACAACTCAACCCATCGCCTTTGCCTCATATTAAGCTCCTTCTGATCAAAGATATGCTGCAAACTCTTATGATCAGTGTAAATGGTACACTTAGTTCCATACAGATAATGCCTCCAAATCTTCAAAGCAAAAACCACTGCTCCTAACTCCAAGTCATGAGTAGTGTAATTCTTTTCATGTGTTCGTAGTTGTCTGGAAGCATAAGCGATCACTTTATCCCGTTGCATCAACACACATCCCAAACCCTGTCCAGATGCGTCACAATACACCGCAAAGTCTTCCGTTCCTTCCGGTAAGGACAGAATCGGTGCACTG
This sequence comes from Mikania micrantha, assembly GCA_009363875.1. Lineage (NCBI taxonomy): Eukaryota > Viridiplantae > Streptophyta > Magnoliopsida > Asterales > Asteraceae > Mikania > Mikania micrantha. The sequence goes on from CM018685.1 coordinate 33,758,073, forward strand.
CAGAGCTTCTGTTTCAATAACTGGAATGCAGCTTCCTGTTTATCCGTCCAGTTATACTTTGTTCCTTTGTGCGTCAGAGCTGTAAGTGGTTGAGCGATCTTTGAGAAACCCTCAATGAATCGTCGATAATAACCCGCCAAACCAAGGAATTGTCGTACCTCGGTAGGGGTCTTTGGCGCTTCCCAATTCTTAATCGCTTCAATCTTCGCCGGATCAACATGTATGCCCTTTTCATTAACTATATGACCCAAGAACTGTACTTCTCGCATCCAGAAATCACATTTCGAGAACTTAGCGTACAGTTGTTCTTGTTTCAATAATTCTAGTAGTAATCGAAGATGTTCAGCGTGTTCCTCCTCAGATTTTGAATAGATGAGAATGTCATCGATGAAAACAATGACAAACTTATCAAGATAAGGTTTACAAACACGATTCATGAGATCCATGAATACAGCTGGAGCGTTTGTCAACCCAAATGGCATGACCAAAAACTCATAATGGCCATATCGTGTCCTGAATGCTGTCTTCGGAATATCTTCCTCCTGGACTCTTAGTTGATGATAACCCGACCTGAGATCAATCTTCGAGTAATAACTCGAACCTTGTAACTGATCGAACAGATCGTCAATCCTGGGTAACGGATACCGGTTCTTGATAGTAACCTTATTCAATTCCCGGTAATCGATACACATACGGAAAGTCCCGTCCTTCTTCTTGACAAACAATACTGGAGCTCCCCACGGTGAAAAACTAGGTCGTATGAAACCCTTATCCAACAACTCTTGCAATTGTGTGGATAACTCTTGCATTTCTGACGGTGCAAGTCGATAAGGTGCCCTAGCTATCGGTGCTGCGTCTGGTGTAAGATCGATTCGAAATTCCACCTGCCTGATAGGCGGTAATCCCGGCAAGTCTTCTGGAAATACCTCCGGAAACTCACAAACTATTGGTATATCTTCAAGCTTCTTCTCAGCTACCGGCTTTTCAGTTATAAGTGCTATAACTGCCGTATGACCTTTCCGCAGACATTTGTGTGCCTTCATACAAGATATGAGACGCAGTGGCGTACTGCTCTTCTCGCCTTGTACATATAATGTCTCTCCCTGCGGAAGAGGTATGCGAACAATCTTTTCATGGCATACTATTTCAGCCTGGTTCTTGGACAACCAGTCCATGCCAATAACTACATCAAAACTGCCTAAGGCAATAGGCATCAGATCAATCTCTAATGTCTGACCCATCAAATCAAGAATACATCCCTTATAAATGTTTTCCACTACAATTAACTTACCATCAGCTAATTCCACAGTGTAGGGACTATCTAAGGCAGTGGGACTAACATCTAGTGACTTAGCAAGTGAACTAGATACAAAACTCCGGTCGGCACCAGTGTCAAATAGCATAGAGGCATAGTGATTATTTAAGAGGAACGTACCCGTGACAATGTTGGGATCCTCCCGCGCTTGCCGTCCTCCGATCACAAACGCCCTGCCTCTAGCACCGTTGTTGTTGTTATTATTGTTGTTGTTGTTGTTGGTGCCATTGCCATTACCGTTGCCACCTCCAGTACCATTACCATTGTTGTCCCCGCCTTTCTTAAGTTGTGGGCAATCTTTCTTGAAATGCCCCATCTTGCCACACTCAAAACAACCCTTCTGCACGTTGTTTTGATTGTTATTATGGTTGTTATTGTTGTTCTGCAGCTCTCCGCGACAATCCTTAGCCGCATGCCCAATCTTGCCACACCTCTGGCACTTAGCTCTGTCACACTGGTTACCCGCATGATGGTAACCACACCTGTTGCACTTGGGGTGCTTACCAATATAGCCCCCCGATGATGATGATTGCTGGCCACTGTTGGAATTATGATAGGACTTGTTTGAGTCCTGCTTCCTGTTCTGCTGTTGGTTGTGACCTTTGAAGTTGTTACTTTCCCACTTTCTCTTGTGATCTCCTACCTTGGTAGCAGATGTTCGCTTAGGCAGAGTCCCCTGCAACACTGCCTGATCAGTAAGCTGATGTGCTAGACGAACAGCTTGTTGGATGGTGGTGGGATTTGCTGAAGTCACCATCCCCTGAATCTGAGGCACTAGTCCTCCAATGTACCTTTCGATCCACTTACTGACTGGAGTAGCCATGTGTGGTAGCAGTCTGGCCAACTCGTGTGACCTGGTTGTGTACTCTTCAATGTTTGACCCCTCCATCTTAAGGTGCCAATATTCTTCCTCCAACTTCTGCATTTCACTACGAGGACAATACTCCTCTTGTAGCAAAGTTTTGAAGTTGTTCCAGGTCAACGCATTTGCTTCTCCCAACCCCAGAGTCTGAACATTGGAGTTCCACCAAGTCAGTGCTGGACCCTCCAACGTTCCAGTAGCAAATTTCACCTTGCTGTCATCAGGGCAGTTGCACATTTCGAACACAGACTCTGCCTTCTCAATCCATCGGAGAAGTCCTATGGCCCCCTCCGACCCTTTGAAATTGTGAGGTTTGCAGTCCAAAAACATCTTGAACGTGCAGACTTGTGGGTTAACCAATCCCCCAGCTGGACCCTGTGGCCCTGTGTTGTGAGTCTGAGCATACTGTGCGATTGCCTCTGCAACTCTGTTGTTGATTAGCTCGTTGAGCTCAGCAACAGTCATATGAACATTTCCCTCAGCCATTAGTTCCTATTTACAAGAGATGTTAGCACGAGTCAAAATCTAATGTGACATGTGTAAGTAAAACAACAAACACAACATGTAGTATAAATCAACACAACTGTTGAAAATAAATAATAACTCTTCAATAGATAGGAACTTTCTTTGAGTACAATACTTTTGAAATGAAATACAAAATTTCAAACTACTAATGTATGAACACAACCCGTTCCTAATAAGTTCAAATAAAACAAGAAATAAAAAAATAATCAATCGTCCTCAACGGCGGATTCAGGATCGGACTCAGCAACTGGTGCTGGTTCCTCCCCTTCTTCCTCCTCATCCTCCTCCTCATTCTCAGAGGCCACCAAATCCTCCAATGCTTCTACTCTACCCTCCAAGAACAAAGCTCGGTTCTCTGCAGCGTCGAGACGACCAATCATGTTCACCATCTCATCCCGCATGTCATGAACTAGATGGGCAAGTTCATCTTGCCTCTCAATGGCATCCCATAACTCATGAGATCTCTGTATAAGCTTGTCTTCTGTCTCATCCAAGTCCTCGCGCAACTTGGCGATCTCCTCCGCGTCCGTCCTTCGCCTCTTAGGCTCAGGAGCATCTAGTGCGGGTGGTGGATGTGTAGATGGTCCTGCAGCATAGAGTCCCTGAGTATTCACCCATGGTGCCTCCTCCGGATCCTCATCCGGGTCCTCAACTGGATCCTCATCTGGATCCTCCTCTGGATCCTCCTCTGGATCCTCGTCTGGATCCTCCTCTGGATCCTCGTCTGGGTCTGAGTCTTCCATCCCATACGGTGGAGGTGATGGAATAGGTGGTGGTGGTGATGATGGTGGTGCCGGAACTATCGGCTCCTCGTCCTCGGAATCATCAATGATAACATAAGGAACTGATGATGATGCCATGCCTGTTACATAATATCATATGTAAGTGCAGTGTCATAAAATGTGTAAGCAAGTCAATTACATAATGTCATATGTAATTTCTAAGCAGTATGTGTAAACCTGTGTGTCTAATGTCTAACAGTCATAGTCTAGGCCTACAAATGCAAACCTAGTTCGCTATAACCAATGGCTCTGATACCAATCTGTCACACCCCCAAATTTCAACTAACGGAATCATACCGTTTGGGAACGTGACAAACCAGGATCTCAGATCATTAGACATAGCGAAGACCTCTATATGAATTTCAAAACATACATTGGTCTTTAAAACATAATATTTAGAGTTTACAAAAAGTTGCGGAAGCGTTTCAAATCAAAACCAATAAACTGTTGATAAGTAAAACATTACAAATCAAAATACTGAAATATTCAAATTCAAATGTTCAAAGTGTTTATAATGCATGAGACTCTATCTTCCTAGTCCATGCCAGCTGTTACGCGCGCCTTAGCGTCCTGAGAAAACATGCAATTCAAGTCAACACAAAGGTTGGTGCATAACACAGGTTTTAAATAATCATAGTGTTCAAAACATCAGTTTGAATAGTAGATAACATAATCACAAATGCACAGTCATGATAGCTAGTCATATAAACTATTTACATACGTGTTCGACACCGAAGCTGACTAGTTGCCATGCTATAGCATGTTTTCGCCTTGCCACTATTGTCTATCACAACAATAGTAAAAATTGTGTTTGGTCAGTCAAACACCTGCGCAGATCCCATCTACCAGATGAGGTTTGTCAAACCTAATAGATCTATTTCCAACTACCACGCTTTGCATTACAGCAAACTAAACGGTTCGAGGTGTGTAAGGACTTTCAAGTTGATATGTTTTCACATAATGTAAACAGATAACTCATGCAAGTGATATGTATCTAAAAATCAGTTTGTTGCACATGTTTTCTCCCCCAAAACAGTTTAAAATAAGAAAGGGGCCGTGTACGCACCTTTGATAATAGTAGAATGATCAAACACGTGGGAACTTGCGTAGAAATCCTCTACGAAGAATCTGTGATTTAAACAATAACCTATTGTTATTCGAATAATCGTTTTGTGCTTAAAATCACATACGTATCAACATACGTATGTTAAAGTGTTAAGAATAAGCATACGTGAGTACGCGTGCCTTTGAAATCGTTTAAATAAAATCCTATACGATTTTATTTAAATAAACGTAATTATACGCGATTTCGTTTTCGGACTAAAATATAAATTTTATCGTTTCAACACGTTCGTATTCTCGTTACGGTTCCAACGCAACTTGAACGGACCGAATCGGACTTGAAACGAATAAGTTATGCTCAAAATACAAAATTAATTTTTAAAACCTAAAAATATGGTTGGGCCGGGACTCGAACCCGCGACCCTCAACTCCCACACCCACGCAACTAACCAGTCAAGCCCGCTAGGGTATCGCGATGGTTATCAGGAAATAATTGTTTTAAACACTACCGAACCGGTTTCCCCCTTTCTCTTTAGCCGAAGCATACTAGCCCCCATTTGGACCCCGATTCGAATTCGATTATCATCAACACCATATGGTTTATCATTACTGGGTTAAACCGAAACTATATATATAGTTTAATTTGATTCATAATCCGACTTTGATCGAAAACCCCAATTCGTTTTTAACTTAAGAACCCTAGATTCAAAATCTTATAATTCGTAATTCCCTAATGAAATTTACATAGCATTAACCTAAATCGGGACTTTCTGAAACTACCCATGCCATTTAATTTTATTTTTAAACTCTTTAAAATCAAAACCCCCAAAACCGATTCTCATTAAGAACCCTAGAACTAAAATCCATCAAATCGTTGTAACCTAATGAAATTAATACATGGTTTAGTTAAATCGAACCCTTCTGAAACTATTTGTATAGTTTAATTCGATTTTAAAGCCCATTTGGTTAAAAACCCCCAAATCCGACTTCCATATGAACCCTAGAATTCGTTCATGATTAATTCGATATTGGAACCACGAATTAACTTAGGGATTATCCTAATCGGTTGTTTTAGAAGATGTTAGAACAAAAACTCACCTGATTTGATTCCAATTTGTTGTAGATCGTCTTGTTGCTCAACTTTCGGCCGTCCTTTTAGTCGAACTCAAATCCCACTATCTCTTATTCACAATTGATGTATCCAGAACTCTCCTATGATGCCGACTAATGATTCTGAATGACCAATTTGAGACATTTAACTGGAATAATATGATTTTATCCCTCAATGGTTTCGGTTTCGACCTTTGAGGTCGAATTGAGTTAAATTCGATCGTTACTAACATTAATAACATATAATAACTGTTAGTAATCATCAATGAGATGATTATTATTAGTTTTATAACAGTTATAACTCTTATTATCACGAGATTCGAATTTTCCCCAATTATTTTGGCCAAATTTTGACTTTTAGAAGTCAAAATCAATTTCTATTACAACTTATAAACTAATTCTTGAAATCAACACTTAAAAACCTAATTTTTGCTTAATCTCAACTCCTAAGGATTATTCCGGATCGACAACATATCATTTCGATTAACAAAATTAAATCGACAAACCCGAATAGTCACTAATTGAATCCTTTAACTCCTTGTTGGATTAAATTTACTCAATTGGGCTTCTCAAATACAATTGGGCCTCACTGGGCCTTCCTGGGCCTACCTTGGCCTTCCCTGGGCCTACTTGGTTTACATTGGGCTTTACTTGGACTTATTGGGCCTTAATGGGCCTCTCTTGGCTTATTGGGCCTACATTGGCTCTGTTGGGCTTACATAGACTTCGTTGGGCCTAATTGATCTTGTTGAGTCTCCATTGACCTTATTGGGCCTTCATTGGCCTTGTTGGGCCTTCATTGGTCTTATTGAGCCTTGATTGGCCTTGTTGGGCCTTCATTAATCTTATTGGGCCTTGATTGGCCTTGTTGGGCCTGTGATAGCACCAACTCCCGTTAACAAGGTTAGTGTAAAAAGTCGGATTGTCACAGGAACTCTATTTCCTACCTGAAACTCCAAAGGTTTTCAACGTTTGTTGACATAGCTCTTTTGACGATCACGAGCTGCTGCCATGCGGTTTCTAATTTGTACAATCTTTTCCGTAGTTTCGTGTACAAGTTCCGGGCCAGTGAGTTGACTATCGCCCACTTCCGCCCGGAAAATGGGTGATCGGCATTTCCTGTCATAGAGTGCCTCAAAAGGTGTTTCTTTTATGCTCGTCTGGTAGCTGTTGTTGTAGGAGAACTCCACCAACGGTACATGAGTCTCCCAGCTGTTGCCGAAATCTACTACGCAAGCTTGTAGCAAGTCTTCAAGTGTTTGTATTGTGCATTCGCTCTAGCCATCGGTCTATGGGTGGTATGCTGTACTCATATCCAACCGTGTACCAAGAGACTTTTGAATTGATTTCCAAAAGTTTGAAGTAAATCGAGCGTCTCGATCAGAAATGTTGGAGATTGGCACTCCATGTCGCGAGACTACTTCCTTGACATAGATTTTGGCTAGCTTTTCCATTTTGTCATTTTCCTTGATCGCAAGGAAATATGTTGATTTAGTCAGTCGATCCACAATTACCCAGATAGATTTCGGTGATATGTTATGGTTCTCGATGTGTTCTCGGCAGATGGATAAATACTCGGATGGGTTTTCAATGAGTTCATGGTGGTGGTTCTCGGTTAAGGGCTAGCTTGGGCCGTGATAGTTTAAAAGATATTTGTATGTGTTTTTGTTTATTTTTTTAAATGAAGATTTTGAGAGTGGGAGACAAGAACTAGAGAGACGAAAGAGAAAGTTCTTATTGTTTTTCATCTTGTTTAATCTCATTGTACCAGACGATTTCGTTTTCTTTAATGACAATCGTGTGCAATTGATTGATTATTATTCTTAATCTTCTACATGTTCTAATATTCTATTAATCTTCGGTTTGGATTCCGCCCATCCTGATGTAGCTTGTTAGTTGAGATTTGATTTATAGATCCGACGTGGTGAAATTGGGACCTACAAGTGGTATCAGAGCTTGACGCTCTTAGCGATAAATTTCAACGAGATCAAGGTAAGAATTTTATAGTTGATTCTTCTTTGTATTTAAAAGTTATTACTTTGTGAAGAACAGTCGAAGAACACGAAGAACAGAGCATTTGATTTGGTTATTCGTATTTTAGGTTTGTTTACGAAATTCAAGGAGTTTAAGTTGGAAACAAAATTTGTGATAGGAATTAATTAGATTTTCGGTTCACAACCGAGAATAATTATTTGGTTCTTGGCTTCATAATAATTCAAGGAGTTCTCTAATTAAAGGTTCCCGGCATATTTAAAGCATTGGTTCTCGATTTTGGCCTTGAAAAGGGACTTCTGGGTTACAATATAAATTCTCAGCATACATTTAATAGATCTCTAAAATTTTCCCAAGGAGCACTCGGCCAAAAATAAAATTGCTACTTCCACATTTTCATTATTTGATACTTCCAAATATTCACGTTTTGGACTTCCAAACTAAAAGCACAAATGAATCCTCAGATTAATCAGTCAACTTTAACAAAAATAAATGAAGTTTTATGTTGTCAATCTTGTCAAGATAAAGTGATTTTTTATAAATCACAATATTCCGAGTTACTAGATTATTTGGAAGACTTGAAGAGATCTAAAAGTGCTCTTGCTAGAAGTGAAAAACTTTTAAAAGAAAGGGTTGAAGCACAAAAAAAAAAGATATCTCTTGTTTAAAATCAGAGTTGGGTGAGAAAAGTTGTCATCATGGGGATGGAAAGTTGAAAAATCAAGAACTTATAGCCAAAATTGAATGTTACGTGTAATCAAATGCATTACTTGTTGGACAAGTAACTTCAAAATAAAAAACAAAAGGGTCTGGGTTATAATGAGACGCCACCTCCATTTAATGATAATTATACAAGCATGCCTCTCACTGAAGAAGAAATGAATGCAGAGGATTTAATATATGGGTCTTTTTTTCATCTTCGGTAAATGAAGGAGCACCTGTTGTTGGTCATATGAACGATTATATATAAAGTTTCTCGGGAGCTAAACAAAAGGGACGATCAAATGGCGTATGCGCTTCAGATTGTTGCTGAAAATGTTGAAACAGGGAAACATACGAAACCGATTCTGCAGATAAGATGTGTGTTATATAAATGTTTCTAAGACATCCGCAGAAGAAGTGAAGGATGCTGAAGTAAAGCCGAGCAATTCGAAATTCATTCCTAGTGTTTTTCAGAGTCATGCTTTTGGGAGTATTAAATCAGATCTGAGTGCAGAAAGTACACCATACTTTCCTCAACAATGTCAAGAGAGAAGATGTCATCATTTTGTGAATCAGAATCTCTTCAGAAATGATAGATCGTGTTAGTCTCAATGGTCAATATATGGATTCAACAGTCCAGCTTTTGCTCCATATGCTAAGAAGCAGACTTACTTTGCATGTGGCAAGCTCGGTCACATTGCACGAAATTGTATTCATCGGCCAACAAAATTTTATTAGAAAGTTACTCCAAAGGTCAAGATGTGTTCTAATTCGAGGAAAGTTGAAAGACCGAAGGTTATGAATCATCCGAAAGAAAATAAAAAACCACGTGGTATTAGAAAAAGTGAAGTCAAGCAAAATCAAAAAATTTTCAAGCAAAAAAAGTTTCAAATGCCTGAACCGGTTAAAAAAGCTAAAGTTAATGCCCCAAAGGTGTTGAAACAATTTTCCTAATCGAAACAAATCTGGAGAGTGAAATCTACTGAGGTACTAATGTTCAATGAAAATAAGAAGTGCAATTTGCAGGAAGTATGTTATATTGATTCTTCAGGATTGCCCAGAACACTATAGCATGGTTTCCGACGTTGAATTGAAGAATTGAAGACAATGATAGCATAACTCTAGGGGGAGATTGTAAGGACATAGATTTGAGACTTACGCAATCATTGCAGTTTTTCGGAAGTTAATAGTGCATCTCGACATGTTCTCGGTTAAAATAAAGTTTTCGGTGATATGTTATGGTCCTCGATGTGTTATCGGCAGATGGATAAATACTCGGTTGGGCTTTCAATGAGTTCTCGACGGTGGTTCTTGGTTAAAGGCTAGCTTGGGCCGTGATAGTTTAATAGATATTTATACGTGTTTTTGTTTATTTCTTTAAATAAAGATTTTGAGAGTGGGAGACGAGAACTAGAGAGAGAAAGAGAAAGTTCTTATTGTTTTTCATCTTGTTTAATCTCATTGTACCAGACGATTTGGTTTTGTTTAATGACAATCGTGTACAATTGATTGATTATTATTGTTAATCTTCTACATGTTCTAATATTCAATTAATCTTCGGTTTGGATTACGCCCATCCCGAAGTGGCTTGTTTGTTGAGATTTGATTTATAGATCTAGCGTATTGAAGTCCCGAACCCTTAGATCAAAACAATTAGATATCAAACAAAATTAACTAATGAGCGGAAATCAATAGTCAATCAATCAAGAACAAAGAGCATTCATAAACTTGCATACGAGTTTATATTAATCATCGAATAACTCGCCAAATACAAGAACAATTAAGAACCAGAAAGAAATAAAACCCTTCTTAAACAGTTATGAATGACTGCTAAGAAAAATAAACAAAAACTCTATTTATATAAAACTCAACCAAGAACCTTTACCAAAAACCATCATCACCGAGAACCAAAACACTTGATCGAGAACCAATTAACACCTCCGAGAACCATCAAATTAACCGAGAACACTTGTTGATACATAATCCTAAAAACATATGCTTTACAATCTTCTCCTAGGATTATGATATCATCAACTTCATCTCAAGGTTTAGTAGGCAAAGTTTGCATCACCTTTAAACATGCCCACAACTTTGTTCTCATTATTGATGCAGCCAGAGAAGTAAACTCTTTACCATGAACTTCAAAAACAAGATCTGTCTTGATTTGATGTATCACCAAGATCTTAATATCATGTTCTCCAAATCATAGCAAGACATTTTTATCCAGAATCCGATATCCATGATCCCTACAATTTATAAGTACTTTAGATGATTCCGAATCAATCGCCCACATAACAACATCGACAAGTATCCATCAGAAAATCTCTGAGGAACAGGTATACTCTTCAATTTGTTAGTCGGTGGCTGCCACACCACGAGCCGGCGGGCCGGATCGTGTGTCCCGTTGGGCGGAAAGGTATACTCTGATGATCAGATTGTTTACAATGCACATGATATATACTGAGAAATTGCTAAATGAAAACATAATTACAAAGTTAAATTACATCAGTTTTGTTCATAATTTAACAATGTAAATCTACTATCAACATCATAATTCTTCTATCTTGTATCTGCACAAGATATAAAAAATAATCTGTAAGATGATGTTTCAAAAATATGCAAGTCCAAAATACTAGGTCCTCTATCTGGCATCCTAGTCCAAAAGCATAACTTCTAACTCAGACCTGCTCGTCACCTGAGAAGTCATGCAAAAAGATCAAGTCAACACATGGTTGGTGAGTTCATATAGTTTTTGTTTGAAATTGAACTTGTACAAACCTAACTGAATGAAAACCTTAACCTCATTAACAACCACCTAAACTATCCAGTCAAGTATGCTTATATATAGGGCATACGTAGGGGAACAAGCCCCCAGCCGACATCCCACCACATACCGGACCACATAGAATATTGCTGTTAATGATAATTAAGCGTTTTATTCTACCCATTGACTAACAATCTTGAACAACTTGAAATTTCTAACCTTTGAACCATCTGAAAATGTTATCCTTTGTATATTCTGAACATGATCACTTAAAACACCCAAAATGACAACCTTAACCTCACCAACAACCACCTAAACTATCTAGCCAAGTATGCTTATATATAGGGCATACGTAGGGAGACAAGCCCTCAGCCGACATCCCACGACATACCGTACCACATAGAATTTTGTTGTTAATGATAATTAAGCGTTTCATTCCACACCATTGACACACTAGTTCTTCAGTTCTTAGTTCCTGTAATTCCACAAAATAGAATTTTTGTTAATTCCTTAAGTTCATCACGCAATCATGATCACCCATAGCTTTTGTAGAAACATTTCAATTAAATGCTTAAATAAATAAACATTTAATAAAATCTAAGACCTAACGATTGGGCCTTGGTCAACTTGAGTAGACTAGTATATCAATCATGGTTCTTAGTAGTAAAGAAGATCTGTAAACCTCATCAAACATGCGACCTATAATCAATCAGTCTAGCTAGGACATCTTTTGATATTCAGGCTTTTATAGTTCTTTAGATCGTCCGTGGTTCGTATAGCTCTTTAGTTCTTTGGCACATGTTATCTATGAGTATTTCCCAGATGTTCCTCAAAACTGGTTAGGGAATGCTGTAAATATCTTCAAACATGCATCTCATATTCGATCAGTCTAGCTAGGACATCTTTCAAACCTAAGATTGGCGCATGCTATCTTTGATATTTCCTAGACAACCCCTTGAAAATAGTTCTTTGTACTTAGTTCTTTGAAATAGATCGTTAGTTCTTTGACAACACACCACCGAAAATAGTACTTTGATTTGACCGTCAGTTCTTTAAAATTAGATCTTTGAAAATAGCTCTTTGTTTTAGATCTTTAGTTCTTTGAAAATAGATCTTGAAAAATAGTTCTTTGTCTTTAAAATTGTTAGCTATTCATGATGAATAGATACTCATTCTGAAATTCTGAAATTAATTTACCTAGATAGGATCTAGTATAACCATTTTACATATATAACCTATATTAAGTAAAAGCATTTAGGTAAATATAATTCAAAGAAAATAATTTACGCATGCTTCTCAGCGCCGCGTTTGTAAAACAAAAATGTTTAGAAAAGGGGCAATGAACTCACCTGTGTTGCTAAGAATTGAATCACAATAGATAATGCGCGCTCGTTATTTGTAGCTTAAGTATCTTCAATACCTGAGTTGTTTTAAGAATATTCGAATACTATAAGCATTTATAATAGACGTATGTAGGGTTTTGGTCTCGGTGTGCAACTATGTGTCCAAGATGTTACTATGTGTTACTATGATTTTCTCTAACTAATCTAAGTGTATTACCCGTTCATACACCCTTGCCCTGTAGATAATGAATACTAAACCTTAGTTATGTAAGTTTTATGTTAGGAACATTCATAATTCTTTTAAATTTAACATCATTATTGAATACATATTAAGTTAAAATCATTTAATTTGTTTTAAACAGTTTAATAAAGAAATATTACAAATCATTTTCCTTTTATTAAAACATGAATAATTTTAAGAAAATATAAGTTAACATGTTAGACTTAGGTTAATCTTACTCGATTAACTCCAAGTCCTTTGTTAGATCATTGTTTTCCATGCTTCTTTGATCGTTCTTGTGCGTACAACTTAGCCTAGAAGGTTCAATTGAACTATCTAGCTTAGTTGTACGTTCGTATAGAATTTACTAAGTATTAGATGTTCACAACGTGTTCAACACCTAAACTTGGCTCGTTTTCTTGATCCTTGATTAATTCCCACTTGATTTCCTTAGTTCTTTGTCTTATAAGGAAACCATATTATCCTCTTTCTTGTTAATCTCCAGATTTGAACCTTAGATAATACAAGGTGGTTGCATGTCATGAAAACCCTAACAACTTTTTCCCATGCATGAAATCTACGTAGGAGTCCCATGCATGTAAGTAATAAGTGTAAGTGGTTAACCCTTTCCTGAATGAGCAACTCAATCCGAATCAGCTTGTGCGAATGAACTGCTTGGCCGAATGTAGTTTATGTGAATATGGTCTTGACCGAAAGTGATAGCCCATGCGAATGAGGTGTTGGCCGACCGAAAGTGACATAGACCGAAGGAGCTTTGGCCGAAAGGAGTTTCATGCGTATGAGGCTATGGCCGAATAGGGTTTGCTGTGTGAATGGATGGCTCCCAACCGAAAGTGTCTTGGACTAAATGAGAGAGTTCCTTCGTCCTTGAGGCCATTCGGCCTAGGAAACGACTCATGCGGCCTTGTGGCCTTTTGGCCCATCTGATGCGCCACCATTCGGCCGGTCGAACTCCCATGGTTGCTGCCCACTATAATCGGGATTTAGGACTAGATGATGGTATCTCACCTGTTCCTACATCATCCTAGTATGGTTTAGTGGAGTTTCCCTATAGTTTTGGGAGGTTTAACCAGCTAGAAAGGTGGCCGAACAAAGGGGTTATGAAAACCCTAAAAACCGAGATATCTAACTCATTTTTACCTAAAATCGGATGATTCAAAGCTCAGATCGGTTGTACTTTCGTGATCTACAGGTTTTAGTGGTTGTTTTGACACCAAGAAGGCTCGATTTTGTGAAGAAATGGTGAATCTAGGGTTGTGGCTTTTAGAAAGAGAAAGTAGAGAGAGAGGGGAACGATTTTGGGGTGTTGGATCGGGTAGGTGGAGATGGAAATGGCCTTAAATGCCACATTATCTGGCTTTTAGTTATCCGGGTGTGTTCGGTCTCGTTCGGTTTAGCTCGGTTTCGCGCAGAAGCATCGGTTTCGTTTCGTCTTCGAAATGAACGATACGGTTTTAAAAGTAAAGTTTACAAATTTCATTTAGGTGGTAATTCCTAGTAAATTAAATAAATATCTTCTCCTTATTTTAAATTTCTGAAAATATTTAATTTAACTGTTTAAATTGAGTCGTACAGTCGTCACGCGTATTCGTTCGAATCGTCACCCGTACGAATACGACGATAACTACACTTTTCGATATGATTTTCTAATTATTGGACATCATTCAGAACGTTAAACTTTCAGATATATTCATACAGATCGTCACCTATACGAATAATCTGTCAATTTAGCATTCACGCAACGACATCTGTTGTTGTTTTGTTCTGTACATCCTCACTTACGTTTATATGTAATAGTATCCTAACCTACAATCACATGATGGTTCGGTGTCGTCAGATAAATATCTGACTGTCGAACAACCCAACGTATCGTGGTGCTAATTTTCCTTTCTTTCAAAAACGAACTACGCCTTTCCATAGAGATACCTTTAACATGACCCGGTCTCCCATTTGGAATTCCAACGGCTTGCGTCGTTTGTCGGCATAGCTCTTTTGTCTACTTCTGGTCGCTTGTAATCTTTGCTGAATATGAGCAATCTTATCAGTAGTTTCCTGATAAGCTCTGGCCCAGTTATACGATTATCTCCAACTTCGGTCCAACAAATCGGTGACCGACATTTTCGACCATACAGAGCCTCGAATGGTGCGCATCCGATGCTACTATGGTAACTGTTGTTGTAGGAGAATTCGATCAGTGGCAAATGAGAATCCCAATTCCCACCGAAATCCAAAACATAGGTTCTCAACATGTCCTCCAGGGTCTGTATCGTACGTTCGCTTTGACCGTCCGTTTGTGGATGGTAAGCTGTACTCAGATTTAAGTGCGTCCCTAGAGATTTCTGCAATGATTGCAAGAACCTCGATGTGAATCTGCTGTCTCGATCCGAAATGATAGACAATGGTAAACCGTGACGTACCACTATCTCGTTGATGTACAGTGTCGCCAGTTCATTCATCATGAAGGTCTCACGCATTGGTAAGAAGTGAGAAGATTTTGTCAAACGATCAATGATAACCCATATTTTATCATGGCCACTAGAAGTGCGGGGTAGCTTGGTAATGAAATCCATAGCTATTTGTTCCCACTTCCAGAGCGGAATCTCAAGCTGTTCTAGTAACCCTGACGGTTTCTGGTGTTTCGCCTTTACCTTTGCACACGTAAGGCATCGACCGACGTACTCGGCTATGTCTTTCTTCATGCGCGGCCACCAATAAAATCCCCGTAAGTCTTGGTACATTTTATCGTCGCCTGGATGCACTGAGTACTTGGTCTTGTGTGCTTCATCAAAGATGAGTTTTCTCAATTCCTCTACCGCAGGTATCCATACGCGATCCTGGTAGTAGATAACTCCATCAGGCTTTGTTTCAAACTGTCTTTCTGCTCTACAATCAAGCTCTTTCTTCAGATCTCCTCGTTCAACGGACTCTTGTTGAGCTTGTACTATCTTGTCATGTAGGCTTGTCTGTACAGTCATCCCCATTGCTCTGACTCGCAAGGGTTTGACCCGTTCCTTCCGGCTTAAGGCATCAGCTACAACGTTTGCCTTCCCCGGATGGTACTTGAATACACAGTCGTAATCATTCAGAAGTTCAACCTAACGACGTTGCCTCATTAGTTGCCACATTAAATGGCTTTTAGTTATCCGGGTGTGTTCGGTCTCGTTCGGTTTCGCTCGGTTTCGCGCAGAAGCGTCGGTTTCGTTTCATCTTCCAAATGAACGATACAGTTTTAAAAGTAAAGTTTATAAATTTCATTTAGGTGGTAATTCCTAGTAAATTAAATAAATATCTTCTGTTTATTTTAAATTTCTAAAATTATTTAATTTAACTGTTTAAATCGAATCGTACAGTTGTCGCGGGTATTCATTTGAATCGTCACTCGTACGAATACGACGATAACTACACTTTTCGATATGATTTTCTTATTATTGGACATCATTCGGAACGTTAAACTCTCAGATATATTCGTACAGATCGTCACCTATACGAATAATCTATAAATTTAGCATTCACGCAACGACATCTGTTGTTGTTTTGTTCTGTACATCGTCACATACGTTTATATGTAATAGTATCCTAACCTACAATCAAATGATGGTTCGGTGTCGTCAGATAAATATTTGACTGTGGAACCATAGTTCTGAGTTACGCTTCTACAATGATCTTCAAACTATTCTATGGTAAACATGAAATGATAATGATATGCATGTAATACGTATAGTTTGTACCTGAATTACTGTTCATGTTACTATGTTGATCACTGTTCCGGTGACGTTTCCGGCACTGATGTTACAGTGCCCAACATATTGAAGTAAATGTCTTACCCGTTGGACTATCCTTGACTCCCTTATGTTTCTTCACTGTCGACTCGACCGTTTTCATTCTCTTGAAGTTAAGGCATACCACTTCATGAAGAAAATCATAAAATTCAGTTCCTCTTGTATCATTTGACCGATTAAAGAATGGAGCTTCATCAAGTTCAACAAGATCCACTCTAGTCCAAGATTCAAAATCTAAAGAACTCTCAAAATACTCCAAGTTCCAGCTTTTCCTTTTAATCACCCACACGTGCTTATCTCCATCATAGTGCCAAGAGTGAATTCAAGATCTGTCACCCACCTGATCATAATATTTTCTTCCAGTTGTGACTACATACTTTTCTGGCAAATCTTGTCGTTGCTTGAAATAATCCTTATGACGAACACTAGAAATAATCTCTTAGAAGTATCAATTCTTTTTCCAGCAACCCACTTGTCAACATTCGAATAATCGTAATCAGCTAATGAAGATTACTTTCTTTTGTTAGAGTCTCTTACTTTAGTTATCTACACATTTTCTTCTTGGAGATCATCAATATCAAACATCAAATTATCATCTTCCTGTTGACTTAATCTTGCTTCTCCCTTCCCTATTCTAGATTCTTGATTCTTATCACCATCTATCCCACTTGGACCAGCGTCTCCCTTTCCTGATTCAGAATCTTGAGGTTTATCAATCTCTGTATTACTTGGACCACTATCATCATCATTATCGTCCCTTTTGTCTTGCAAGCCACTGGAATCATCATTTTTGCTCAACTTTTGTTTAAGATCCATAAACAATGCAGTGAGATATCCCAGATATGCTTCTAAAGGCTGAATCTTCAAGTTCTGCTTCCTATTCTTGAACAACTTTAACAATATCATATGTCCCTAGTCTTTGCTCTGTGCCTCTGAGGTTGAAATTCCAGTAGAATATACACTCAAATGATGTTGTTCACGTCGTGGATTCCTTCTTGATCTCTTCCTTGGAGTAAGATTTTTCAGATACACTTGCTTCATTCAATGTTGAATCAAACTCTTGATCAATCATTTCCACCACTACATCTACACCTGGATTTACTTCAATCTCTGGATTTACTTGTTCATCTTCCTGACCTGCCACCCGAGCCTGAACATCATGTTCCTTAGCAATAGGCACATTAGTTTCACTCGTTTGATCCACATTCTCAATTTCACCAAACCTTCCAAATTTTTCCAAAGGCCTTAGTCCTTGAAAAGTAACATGGGCTCCCTTTCTAGTCTGTTTAAGTAAACCGAACACATTTGGTCCCATTGTTTTAATATCCAAAGAATCCACTGTCTTCACTAGACTTGGATAGTGAGCATCCAATATCATTTGAACAAACCTAGGATACATCAGAAAAATCTATTTCTTTACGCCCTTGAAGTTTTTCTTCATTTCTTCAAATATCAATTTTGACCCGTTAAAGTCCCAATCCATTGTTAATGCCACTATCCCAGAGGTCAATTCAACACCTAGAACATATGTTCCTCCTTTATTTCCTAAAATTCCCATTTGAATCATATGGGCCAGCAGTCGCCAGTAAGGGTGAAGAGGTTTCTTCACAAGCGGGGGGGGGGGGGGGTACTCTCCTTCATATCCTTTTCTGATTAAAACATTGAACATATCATCGTTTGAATAGGATGTGGGATGGTCTGAGTGATCTCCAAATAATAAGGTTGATCTAATAACCTCCTCAGACACAACTATCTTACAACCTTGCACATTTGCTTCAATATTCCCATTTTGACCATTGATAGTTACAGTTTCCCAAAACTCTCTAATGGACTTTTCACAAATGATAGGATTCGTCCTGAGGGCATCAGCAAGTCAACATGTATTCAATTCGACAGTCAATGATATAAATTCCATATGCTGTCGAGGAGGATCACACAAGTATGTTACTACATTGTGATCAGGCACGAACTTCAGAGCAGCCATTTCCTGAGATCAAATACTCTAAGTCAGTAACATTTAAAATTCACAATAAAATTATATATGAAATTATCACTTATTTGGCTTTTCCGAGAAAACACTAAGAACCACATTCCGAGAACATACCTAATACTCCACATTTTTTGGTGATTTATTGTGTTCTCGGAGGGGGTCGACGTTCTCGGTGGGAGTTCCCAAGTTTTCTTCCTCCATAGAATACCCTAAAAACTCCCATAAAACCCTTATTCTCCATTAACAATTTTAAGATTCAATCCAAAACTTACTTCCCCTCACCCACAATTGTCTTATCATTCAATTTTCCTTTTCAAGATCAGTAAATACTTCATAAGTGTTGAACAGAAATACCATTCGGATTCTTTACCCGCCAATTCCAAAAAAAAAAACAACACCTTTTAAAATGATCACGTCTCTGAATGCCCTCGAAAGATCTTGTTTTGAAGATTTTGAGTTTTCCCCTTTCGGTTTGAATTTTAAAGATGAAACGATTGGCCGAGAACCATTTTAAATTTTGAAAGGGAATTCATTTTACCGAGAACCGGTCGATCGAAAACTGTAACTTCATCCAAGAACCCTCGTTTTAATCGAGAACAAAGTTATTTATTTTCTTTTCAAAGTTTCAACATGTATTAACTGATTCGTGAAATTGTTCTCAATTTCTGATTAACTTATCATTAAATTAACACAATATACCTCAACAAATCAAGAGATCACAAACAACCCAGGACACCAACCAAACAAAGAAAAAAAACAAACAAGACAAAAATTAAACCAAAAAGTTATGAAAGAGGATACAATGAAGCTTGATAAACTAAAGGCAAAGTAAACTAAACCTAATTTGATAACTAAAAGATCTGATCTCAAAGAGAGCAATTAATTCAATGTAGAGCAAATTGGGATCAACTCATTATGAGACAAAACAACTTCTCAATTAAAGAACATTTCCACCTTTAAGCCTTAAGTTCAGCGACTTTCAATATTTTTTTTCCACTTAAACTCAACTATTTTCATTATAGCGCCTAGCATATGATCATTTATCATGTTTTTGTTTTATTAACACAAGAAATAGGTTTTCAGTGTTAGGGTAAAACCTATCCATCCTCAGGATTTATTGAGGATTCAATTTTTCACACTTATTAATTTTATGAATGCGCTAAGATGACCAGGTCTATACATCGTATAACAGAGGAGTCTCATGCATATAGTTTTTGATAGAATTTGTGGATGCGCTGAAATTTCAAGATATTATTGTACTGTGGAAATTTCATGCATATTGTGTTAAGGATATTATGGATTTGGCAGATGCGCTGAATTATCATTTGTTTATGAAAACCCATGCATAGTCTTATGGAACATAATCAAGAGGTATAGAATTCAACTCTCAATCCATTTTTTATGGAACTAAGTTTTGTGCAGACCTTATGTGACACTGAGAAACGGATTTCTTGTACATCCTTTAATTTTTATCAATATACTAGAGCTTATTTGAGCATTGTTGAGCCTATTGACACATCACATGGACATGTAAGTCATTTAAAACTTTAACGTTCTTTTATTGAGTAATTGTTTTGTCCTTTATCACGAATTCATATCACTTTCCAGGTTCAATTAATCTAGAAACAAATACAACTACCCAAGACCCAAAAACACACTACCAGTTAACTCTAGATGACTCAAAGACACATTATCAATTAACTCTAGACTCAAATACGACTATCTAGCAACACTAATCTTCCCCTAAATTTGTGCATAATAAAATAAAATAAAATATGAACAAATTTACACATCAATGAAAATCAATCAGAAAAGCGAAGCATTTTCAAAAGTTCAGTTAACACATTGAATCGGGATTGATCAGAGGCCTTAGGAAACAGATCGACAGTGTTGTTTGATGTATCGATTTGTTCTAAATGAATTTGATTTCGATCAAAGCAATCTCGAATAAAATGCACTTTGATATCTATGTGTTTGGTTTTGGAATGCTGAACAGGGTTTTTACAAATCTGTAGAGTAGCGTCATTATCAAAGAAAATAGTGGAGTTAAGAAATTCCAAACCATAATCCAGCAATTGATTTTGAATCCAGATGAATTGAGAGCAGCAAGCTGATGCAGCACCATACTCAGCTTCAGCAGTTTAAGTGGAGACAGTATGTTGTTTCTTACATTGCCATGATATGAGTCTGTCGCCCAGGAATTGACATCTGACAGATGTAGATTTTCTATCAATGTCACAACCTCCATAATCACTATCAGAAAAAGCATACAAATTAAATTAAGAATTTTTTGGATACCAAAGACCATGCCTAGGCCTGCCCTTAGGTTATCGAAAGATTCGTTTCACAGCATGTAAGTGAGAGAGTTTAGGATTAGCCTGATAACGAGCACACTGACACACAGCAAACATGATGTCTGGTCTGCTTGCAGTTAGGTACATCAAGGAACCGATCATCGAGCGATATAAAGTCTCATCAACTGAGGTTCCATTTTCATCGACAGTCATGACAGGACGGGTTGCCATTGGATTATTTGCAGCTTTACAATCATCAAACTTGAATTTAGCCAACATGTCATCAACATACTTGCCTTGATGAATTAATATTCCAGAAGAATCTTAACGAACTTGCAGACCAAGAAAGAAAATCATTTCTCCAAGAGAGCTCATTTAAAACTTTTTGTGCATAATTTGTTCAAAATCTTTGCACAGCTTATCCTTAGTTGGCCCAAAGATGATGTCATCCACAAAGATTTGCACTAAAATTAAGTCATCATCTACTTTTTTCTTGAACAGAGTTTGATCTATGGCGCCACGAACATATCCATGGGACAGTATGTCAAAGTAGCATACCACGCGCGAGGAGCATGATGTAGACCGTACAGTGCTTTATTAAGTTTCTACACATGTTGTGGATGATGTGAATCAATGAACCCAGGTCGCTGAGAGACATAAATTTCTTCTTTAACATCACCATACAAAAATTTCGTCTTCACATCCATTTGATGCACAGTGAAGTTCAAATATGATGCATACGCCAAAAATATTCTAATTGCTTCAAGACGAGCCATCAGGGCATAAACATCATCGTAGTCGATTCCTTCTTCTTGTATGTATCTTTGTACCACCAGTCTTTCCTTGTTACGAACTGTCACACATCATCCGTTTTGTTCTTAAATACCCACTGAGTCCCAAGTGATTTCTTCCCCGTAGGGAGATCAACTAAAGTCCACACTTTCATTTTAGCAAATTGATTTAGTTCTTTTTGCATAGATTCAATCCAGCTGGAATCTTGCAAGGCCATTGAAATATTTTTAGTTTTGATTTAGGACACAAAGCTTGAGAACATGCATTCATTCAGATTTTATGTAGCACTTCAAGTAATAATGCGTGTGTCGATGGGTCTAATTACTTTGTCTAGTGGATGATACTTATGAATGGAAAATGGAGTTTGTGTATCTGGAACATTTGATGAAGTTGGCAAATTTGTTGCAACAGCAGGGGTGATAGGATCCACTAGATATTCTTCAGGCATAGTATCTAAAAAAATAAAAGGATATATGATCTAGTGAAGCGATGTCAGGCGTATCCTGTGGTGGTCATGGATTTTTCTCGTCAGCAGTTGAGTGAGACGAAAATGAAGGAGGCGGTTGTGGTTTGGAGTACATGCCTGGTGGATCAATGCTATGTTCACGAAGCTTGTTAAAATGAAGAACTTCTTCCTCCATACACCTCTCAGAGTATTCTTCTGTAGTAGATGCCTCTTAAGATAGTGATTGAAATGACTTGAATAGAGTTGCATAATCAAAAATCCAGGTAGGGCCTGAACCAGAATCAGTTGGGTTTTCTTCAAGCCAATGAACATTGTAAGATTCCACAACTTGCTTTGTCAACTTATTGTATACTCTATAAGCTGTTTTTCCGGAATATCCAACTAAGTAACATTCAGCTCCACGAGCATGAACTTTGTAATAGATTCTTGATGAAGCAACGTGCATGGACATCCAAAGACTCGGAAATGACCTGCAGTAGGCTTGTGTCCATATAAGATTTCATTTGGTGTTTTCATACGACGTTTGTTAATTAAAGTGCGATTTTGCACATAACAGGCATTATTGACTGCTTCAGCCCAGATGAATGTTGGCAACTTTGAATCACGAAGTAGAGTACGAGCAGCTTCAATTAGAGTACGATCAGTATTGACGTGCAATTCCCTTTTCAGGACAGAAGTGATTTAGAACAACATTTTTGAATTTTGTGCCATTATCACACTTGATCCCTTATACTTTTAAACTTAACTGATTTTCAATCAAGTGGACGGATTGCTTTATCAGTTCTGATGTCTCGCCTTTGTTGGATAGGAAGAATACCCAGGTAAACCTTGAGTATTCATCAATGATCACTAGACAATATGAATTGCGAGATATACTCAGGACATTAATTGGACCATAGAGATCCATATGAAGCAATTGCAAGACTGAGTCAATAGAATTCACTAATTTGGTTTTGTGAGGCTTTCAATGTTGTTTCCCTTTTGCACAATCCACAAATTTTTCAATTAAGAAGAAATCTTTGACTGGTAGATATCTGACCAACTAACCTTTGGCTAGACGATTGAGATTCTTCATATTTGCATGACCAAGTCTACAATGCCACAGCATTGCATGATGTGTAGCTATCTTCAAGTACAAACAAGTCGCATTTGTTGATGGTGCAACGTTCATATCAATCATATATGAGTTTCCTTTTCTTTAAGAGCGAAGCAAAATCCAATCTCCAGGAATGACAAATCCTGGATTCATAATCAAACACTCTTTGTTTGAGAAATGAGTAGAACATCCCTTGTCACAGATTTGTGACACACTCAGCAGACTATGAGATAATTCAGCAACAAAGTTTACATTAGTAAATGACAAAGCTCCATGAGTAGCAATTCCTGTTTTTGAGATGGTGCCTTTTTCTCCTCCTGCAAAGAAGACATTTCCGCCACTTATATCTTGCACATGAGATAATTGAGAAATATCTCCGGCCATGTGTCTGGAACAACCGTTGTCCACGTACCATTTCTTGTAGCTAGAATTACTCGATTGTCCCTGCACATGATAAAAGTTAATGAGTTTTGGGAACCTAGGCAAACTTTGGCCTGAGTTTATCACAAGTAGCAGAAAAAGCATATTTCTTTCAAACTGATGGTTTAGAAACTTTGATTTTCCAAAATTGTTTAGTATTGACAACAGTGGTTCCAAACACTCTCCTTTGTTTATTCAGGCAGACATTTCTCTGTTTTTTTTTAATTTATTATTGTGAAAATGATTCGTTTGTTTTTTGTTTTTGTTCCAATCACCATTAGAGGGTTTTAACTTAAAGAGAAAGGAGTTCCTTGTCTTAGGTTTAGTTACCATGTTTGACTTAGATCCCTTCCCATTTCTAGTCATAATCCTCTGATTGGCTACAATTGTACTAGAGTGTTGCAGAATCTTGCAATTTATAGCAATATGACCAGGGATACCACAACAGAGACAGATTTGTCTTTTCTCATAACCACATGTTTTCAGACTAGACTTAATTCTTCTGTTTGGTTTCTGATCGATCTCATAAAGTTTGTTGCAACATGATCTATTCACTGATTCGTGATGTTTAACTTCAAAATTTAAATGTGAGGATGTTTTCAATGGTATTTCATCCTTGACATCGACATTTAATTTACAATCTTTACTCTTTCAAATTAAACCATTTGGAACAAAAGGAACTGCATTTAAATTTAGACTAGAATTCAGACATGGTTTTTCAGAAATTAGATAATCTTCCTTCTTAAAAGACTCAACACAAACTTTTGATAAATCATTTTCAACAGAAAAATCAACATCACTATCCGAATCACATTCAGAATCCACATCTTCTATCACCATTGTGTTATGGAGATCTTTCTTATCTGCACAAGAAGTAGAGTCATTAGAAAAGTTCAAATGGTCAGTGACATGATCATCATCATTTTTAGATTGAGAAACAAAAACACCATAATTAAGATGCTTTTCTTTCTCAATCTTTTCTTCAGTATGAGGCAAGCTAGTGTAGTTGTCATTAAAAGGTGGAGGACTTATGTTATAACCCAAACCCTTGCTCTTATTTCAATGCAGTTGGTTATTTAGTAAACTAGTTACTATTTTACTAGATACCTCAAACTTCTTGAATGAATAATCTTTATCATTTATTCATTCTTTTAAGTATTCAATTTCAGCAATGAGTTCTTGAATTTTTTGTTTTGCATCACTAAGATGACATCCCTTTTCACTAAACTCTGATTTTAATCGAGAAATGTCTTTCATTTGTGCTTCAAGTTTTTCTTTAAATATTTTTTCATTTTTTACCAAAGCACTTTTGGATCTTTTAAGATCATGTATATCTTCGATTAATTCAGAGTTATGAATTCGATAATGCTAAACTTTGTCTATGCATAATTGTGAACAAAGATTAGTGTGTACCTCCAGATGTAGCTGACTCCACAATATCAACCATGAATGCATGAGGTTCTTCCAAGTTCAGTGCTGTAAGCTGATCACTCCAATTTTATCCTCCAGATTCTTAAGCCACCAACGCTTTGCCAAATTCTGATCCAGATGACGATGCAGCATTTGAATCTCATGTTTGCTCCACCGTAGGCTTCTTGCATTCTCTGGCAAAGTGACCCTTTTCATGGCAATTGAAGCACCTGAGATCAGCTTTATTGAATCCGATCTTATTGTTTTTATCTGCCCACTTGTTCTTTCCAGGTTTTCTAATGAAGTTTTTATCTCTAAACACTGCCATGGCCATTTGCCACGTAGGATCCATTTCTTCAATGTCTTCGGGATGAATTTGGTCCAACTCAGTTGAAATGATGTTTGTCTTATTCAAGTCTCCAACAATAAAAGCATTTTAGCTCTTCATAAACGCAGTAAATAATGCCAAGTTTTATTCCACCATAGGTGATGCTTGTGATTGCTTATCATTCGTTCCTTGGGATGAGATATTAACTGAGCTAGCAGGAGCATATGACTTGGTTGTATTGGTTCCATTTGAAGTTTGAGACAAAAATGCACTATTAGTGTTTCCCACTCCGGCAACACTTAAGCTACTGTTATGATTTAGAGTACGTTGTTTGTCATCCATGTCATAGGACTTTATCATCGAGATCAGATCAGTCAAACTGATTCTATACAGGTCCTTTGTTTTCTTGATCAAAGCCACATGCATATCCCAACTTCAAGGTAGTGAATTCAACATTTTCTTATTAATTTCACCATTTGACAAGAAAATTACAGCTCTCCTCATTTCAATGTTTAAGCATACGAACCTTTGAAGCTGTGTTTCTAGACTTTCTCCAAGGACATGATTTAACATGTTAAACCTTTGATTTAACATATCCCTTCAGCATTATTTCATATCACTGTTTCCTTCATACAGTTGAGTTAATGGTTCCCATAGTTCTTTAGTAGACGTGCATTCCTTGAAACCATGAGTTATATCTGGTCATAATGCCATTGTTAGTGATGCAAGCGCCTTGTCATCCTGCTCCACCATGTCGAAATCTTTATCTGTGTATTCTTCAATTGGTTTAGGAACTCTGGTGGTACATCCTTCCGGAACATACATAGGAACTCTCTTTCCCCTCTGAATAGACCTCCAAATCTTTGCATCAGAGAACTTTGCATGATTCTCAAACCTCCATTTCTGTTCTGTGAACCCATCAGCATGCAACAGTCGAGGTATGTGAGTAGCAGTACCCATTTGAGAATCGAGCTGCAAATACATAGTGTTCTTCCTTTTATTTTGGGAATCCATCACACTGTGTGAATTGATGTAGTATCGAGAAACGTTTTTTGGACCGAGAACTATAAATTCAATCGAGAAGTATCCTTCGAATACACAAAAGGGAATCGGAAACACCAAATGTCACAGAAAACACCAGCAATCACCGAAACACCAGCAATCACCGAAAACACCAGCCACTGACCGAAAATTGTGACACCCCGAGCCGGCGGGCCGGATCGTGTGTCCCGTCGGGCGGAAAGATCTCGGTGCACGATATCGGGAATGATAATCGTGATGATCAGATTGTTTACATTACACATGATATATAATGAGAAATGCTAAATAAAATAGAATTACAAAGTTAAATTACATGAGTTTTGTTCATAATTTAACATTGTAAATCTAATATCATAATCATAATTCTTCCATCTTGTATCTGCACAAGATATACAAAATAATATGTATAATGATGTTCCAAAAATATGCAAGTCCAAAATACTAGGTTCTCTATCTAGCGTTCTAGTCCAAAAGCTTAAACTTCTTAGTTAGACAT
The DNA here is from genome assembly GCA_009363875.1 of Mikania micrantha. Lineage (NCBI taxonomy): Eukaryota > Viridiplantae > Streptophyta > Magnoliopsida > Asterales > Asteraceae > Mikania > Mikania micrantha. Next base: position 33,784,883 of record CM018685.1, read on the forward strand.
GTTCGACACCTAAGAAGTCATGCAAAAAGATCAAGTCAACACATGGTTGGTGAGTTCATATAGTTTTATTTGAAAATGAATTTGAATAAACCTGTCCGAATGACAACCTTAACCTCATTACCAGCCACCTATACCATCCGGTCAAATATGCTTATATATACGGCATACGTAGGGGAACAAGCCCCAGCCGACATCCCACCACATACCGAACCACATAGTATATTGTTGTTAATGATAATTAAGCGTTTCATCCCATACCTTTGATTCACAACGTTTGAATAACCTGAAAATTTGTTAACATTGATTACCCGAAATGAAAACCTTAACCTCACTAACAACAACCTATAATATCCGGTCAAATATGCTTATATATAGGGCATACGTAAGGGAAAAAGCCCGAGCCGACATCCCACCACATATCGAACCACATAGTATATTGTTGTTAATGATAATTAAGCGTTTCATTTCATACACTGAATCTCATACTTGAACTGTTTGAAAATGATTACCTTTGAACACCCAAAATGACAACCTTAACCTCACTAGAAACCACCTATACTATCCGATCAAATATACTTATATATTGGGAATACGTAGGGGAACAAGCCCCAGCCGACATCCCTCCACATATCGAACCACATAGTATATTGTTGTTGATGATAATTAAGTGTTCCATTTCACACCATCGACATAATAGATTTTGAGTTCCACAAATTGAAATTCTACCGATTTCTTGAGTTCATTACGCATTCATGATCATCCATAGTATTTGTAGAAACATGATATTAAATGCTTAATTAAATGAATAAATAAACATTTAATACAACGAAGACATGATGATTTGGCCTTATTTGACTCAATCAATTAGTCTTAGTTGTTGGTGGTGTCTAGCTTGTATCGTCTCACATGTGGCCCATATCAGGCTTGACTCAAATGAGTCTACCTGTATGTGTCGGGACTTTCATGATGTGCCTATATCAGCTTGACCTTCAGGTCTACTATACATGTCGAGACTTTAGGATATCCTTTTATTTATGTTCACCTCTGATCTCTTGAATTCGTTTGATTAATTGATTTATGCCCATATAGCTTGAATATAAAAGTCTACTATTTATGCCGGGACTTTCCGTGTGTTAACATGTGGGCTTGATCGGCATACAACTGACATCCACTCTGAATTGTTCGTTATTGAGTTTATCAGTTCTTTGATTCACACACGGATATGATTTCTTTGATTCTGATATTTAGACTTCATTGAACACAACACTGATATTAGTATTTGAGTTTGACATTTAGCTTTCTTGAACACACAGAATATAGTCTCGTTGAATTAGAGTTTTGATGAATAATTCTTGGTCTTGAAAGTCATTGACTCACTCATAAAGAGTAATTAATTCATTTAATGAACCTAGACAGGAGTCTCGGATACAATTATGTATATAAAACATACAAGAAGTAAAAGCATTTACGTAAAACATATTTTAAGAAAATAATTTACGAATGCTTCTTAGCCCCGCGTTTGTAAAAATAATGTTTAGAAAAGGGGCAGTGAACTCACCTGTGTTGCTACGTAACGATTCACAACAAAACGCGTGCTTGTTACTTGTAGATTAAGTATCTTCAGTACCTAATTTGTTTTAAGATAATTCGAATACTATAAGTATTTATAATAGACGTATCTAAAGTTTTGGTCCCGGTGTGCGACTATGTGTCCTACGTTACTAGTGTGTTTCTATGTTTCTCTAACTATTCTAGTGTATTACCCTTTCATAAACCCTTATCCCATAGATAATGACTATTAAACCTTAGTTAAGTAAGGTTTATGTTAATCACATTCATGATTCTTTTTAAGGAAAACATCTTTAATAAAACTCATTTTAAGTTAAATCTTTAAGTTAGAAATCATTTCATTTATTTTAAATCATTTTATTTAAGAATTCTATAAATCATTTTCCTTTTATTAAAACATACATCATTTTAAGAAAATATAAGTTACATGTTAGACTTAGGTTAATCTCACTAGATTAACTCCAAGTCTCTAGCTAGATCTTTGTTTCTCATAGTCTCCTGATCGTCTTGATATATATAACTTGCTTTAGAAAGTTCATTTGAACTATCCAACTAGGTCATATATTTGTATAGAACTCACTAAGTGTTAGGTGTTTACAATGTAGTCGACACCTATGTACTTAGATTACTGTCTTGATCCTTAATGAATTTTCACCATATTATACATGATTTTGTTAAATAAAATCCGATTGTTTTGACACCATATGATGCCCAAACATCAATGTTTGTTGTTTAAAATGGTTTAGAATAAGGCTGGCTTTAGAATTCCTAGTATAATTGATTTACAACACCGGTAGTCGTTCTTTGAAACCCTAATTAGTTTAGTTGAAAACATGCAAAGGTTTAAACCCTAATAGATTCTTAAAACTCATGTTTAGATGCTAGGGAAATCTAAAAAGGTTTTGATGTTGTAATTCTTATCACCAAAGTTCACAGAACCCGGCTAATCTTATGAAAACCCTAATGTCCTTCCCATGCATGCAATTTACGTAAAAACCCCATGCATGCATGTAATGGGTGTAATTGGTTAACCATTCTCACACGAAGGGGGCCTTGGCCGAATAAGCATGGCATGCGAATGGGAGCAGCTTGGCCGAATGAGGGGAGGTGCGAAGGAGGGCACCCGACCGAAGGTGAGGGCCGTGCGAAAGCGCCATTCGGCCGGCCTGTGGGTTTCCATCATTCGGTCGTTCGGCTACAGCAGGTGCAGACCCCAAATGTCAAACCTTGTGACCAAATCATGGAGCCTCTCATGTTCCTACCTCACCCTAATGTGATTTCGTGAAGTTTCCCTAAGGTTCTGAGGGGTTTTAACCTGTTTTGGTGTGGTTCGAACAAAAGGTTTAGAAAACCCTAAAACCGAGAGTTTGAAGTCGATTCTACCTAGATTTTGATGGTTCAAAGCCCAGATCGCTTGTATTTTCTTGATCTACAGGTTGTTGTGGTCGTTTTGACACCAAAATGGCTCGATTTGGTGAAGAAACATGGATTCTAGGGTTTGTGGTTTTTAGAGAGAGAGGGTGAACAAAAATGGGTGGTGATGGCTGGTAGGTGGGGATATGGCATTTAATGCCATATTAAAGTCTTTCAAACACCAGGTGTGTTCGGTCTCGTTCGGTTTTGCGTAGAAGCGTCGGTTTCGTTTGTTCTCGAAATAAAACGATACAGTTTTAAAAATAGAATTTATAAATTTCATTTAGGTGGTAATTACTAGTAAATTAACTAAATATCTTCCGTTTATTTTAAATTTCTGAAAATATTAAATTTACTTATTTAAATAGAATCGTATAGTCATCGCGCGTATTCGTTCGAATCGTCACCCGTACGAACATGACGATAACTACACTCTTCGATATGATTTTCTAATTATTGGATATCATTCAGAACGTTAAACTTTCATATATATTCGTACAGATCGTCACCTATATGAATAATCCGTCCATTTAAAATTCACGTAACGACATCCGTTGTTATCTTTTCTGTTAAACCTCACATATGTTTATACATAATAAGGTCCTAATTAACAATCCCTTGATGGTTCTGTGTTGTCAGATAATTTCCTGACTGTTGAACCCGTATTTTGAATCGTGTTTCTGAAATGGTTGCGTAATAGTATTGTGTCAACATAAAATGATAATGATATACATGTAGCACACATAGTTTGTACCTGAATTACTGTTCATGTTACTGTGTAGATCACTGTTCTGGTTACGTTTCCGGCACTGATGTTACAGTCTCCCCTTGTTAGAGAAATTTCGTCCCGAAATTTACGAATCATTATCAGGTACGGCTTCCTCTGTAAACAGATAGGGATACTTGGACTTCATGTTGTCCTCGCGTTCCAAGTAAACTCGGGTCCACGCTTTGAATTCCATCGAACCTTGACAATTGGAATACGGCTTCGCTTTAGTTGTTTAACTTCGCGATCCATAATCTTTAAAGGTTCTTCGATAAAATGTAATTGTTCGTCCACTTGAATTTCTTCGATTGGTATGACGAGTGATTCGTCAGCAAGGCATTTCTTTAAATTCGAGACGTGAAACACGTCATGCACACCACTGAGTTCATCTGGTAGTCTCAGTCTATACGCCACATGACCAATACTTTCAAAGATCTCGAACGGTCCTACGTATCGTGGTGCTAATTTTCCTTTCTTCCCGAAACGATCTACGCCTTTCCATGGGGATGCTTTTAACATGTCATGGTCTCCCACTTGAAATTCCACCGGCTTGCACCGTTTGTCGGCATAGCTCTTCTGTCTGCTTCTGGTTGCTTGTAACCTTTGTTGAATCTGTGAAATCTTATCGGTAGTTTCCTGAATAAGCTCTGGCCCAGTTATACGGTTATCTCCTACTTCAGTCCAACAGATCGATGACCGACATTTTCGACCATACAGAGCCTCGAATGGTGCGCATCCGATGCTACTATGGTAACTGTTGTTATAGGAGAATTCGATCAGTGGCAAATGGGAGTCCCATTTCCCACCAAAATCCAATACACAGGTTCTCAACATGTCCTCCAGGGTTTGTATCGTACGTTCGCTTTGACCGTCCGTTTGTGGATGGTAACCTGTACTCATATTTTAGTGCGTCCCTAGAGATTTCTGTAATGATTGCCAGAACCTTGATGTGAATCTACTGTCTCGATCTGAAATGATAGACAATGGTACACCTTGACGTACCACTATCTCATTGATGTACAATCTTGCTAGTTTATCCATCGTGAAGGTCTCACGCATTGGCAAGAAGTGAGCAGATTTGGTTAATCGATCGATGATAACCCAAATTGTATCATGACCACTAGAAGTGTGGGGTAGCTTGGTAATGAAATCCATAGCTATTTGTTCCCACTTCCAGGGCGGAATCTCAGGCTGTTCCAATAACCCTGACGGTTTGTGGTGTTCCGCCTTTACTTTCGCACACGTAAGACATCGACCGACGTACTCGGCTATGTCTTTCTTCATTCCCGGCCACCAATAAAATTCCAGTAAGTCTTGGTACATTTTATCAGCGCCTGGACGTACGGAATACTTGGTCTTATGTGCTTCATCAAGGATGAGTTTCCTCAATTCCTCTATCGTAGGGATCCATACACGATCCTGGTAGTAGATAATTACATCTGGCTTCATTTCAAATTGTCTTTCTGCTCCAAAATCAAGTTCTTTCTTCATATTTCCTCGTTCAACTGATTCCCGTTGTGCCTGAATAATCTGGTCATGTAGACTTGTCTACACGGTCATCCCCATTGCTCTGACTCGCAAGGGTCTGACCCGTTCCTTCCGGCTCAAAGCATCAGCTACCACATTTGCCTTACCCGGATGGTACTTAATCACACAGTCGTAATCATTTAGAAGTTCAACCCAACAACGCTGTCGCATGTTGAGTTCCTTCTGATCGAAAATATGCTGCAGACTCTTGTGATCAGTGAATATGGTACACTTGGTGCCATATAAGTAATGTCTCCAGATCTTCAATGCGAATACCACTACTCCCAGTTCTAGATCATGGGTAGTGTAGTTCTTCTCATGAATCTTTAACTGTCTTGACGCGTACGCAATAACTTTGTCTTGTTGCATTAACACACAACCGAGTCATTGATGGGGAGCGTCACAATACACTACAAAATCATCACAACCTTCTGGGAGAGATAAGATCGGAGCATTACATAACTTCTGCTTCAATATCTGGAAAGCATCTTCTTGTTTCTGTTCCCAAACAAACGGCTCACTTTTCTGAGTTAACTTGGTGAGAGGCAAGGCTATCTTAGAAAAGTTTGAAGTAAACCTTCTATAATAACCCGCTAATCCCAGAAAAGACTGTATCTCCGTCGGTGTCTTCGGAGCATCCCAATTGTTAATCGTCTCGATCTTGGCAAGGTCTACATGTATTCCTTCACTGTTGAATACATGACCCAAAAACTGAACTTCCCTTAGCCAAAATTCACACTTGGAGAATTTAGCATAGAGTTGTTCTTTCTTCAATAGCTCCAAGATCTTCCTGAGAGGTTGCTCGTGTTCTGCTTTGCTCTTGGAATAAATCAGTATGTCGTCAATGAAGAGACTGACAACTGATCCAGATACAGTTGGCACACTCGGTTCATGAGGTCCATGAAAACTGCAGGGGCATTGGTCAATCCGAAAGGCATCACCATAAACTCGTAATGTCCATATCTGGTTCGGAAGGCCGTCTTCGGTGTGTCTTCCTCTTGAACTCTGAGTTGATGATATCCGGACCGTAAATCAATCTTCGAAAAGTACTGTGCCCCTTGTAGTTGGTCAAATAAATCATCAATCCTTGGCAATGGATACCGATTCTTGATGGTCAATTTATTTAGCTCTCTGTAGTCTAGACACTTCCAAAAAGATCCATCCTTCTTCTTCACGAACAGAACCGGAGCTCCACAAGGTGAGTAGCTCGTCATATGAAACCTTTATCAACTAATTCCTGTAGTTGGTTTGATAATTCCTGCATCTCTACCAGATGTGTAAGGGAAAATTCTCGATAGATTTTCGGGAAGTACATCTGTAGCTTTCTAGGTAGTCAAAGCTAAGTTACTTAAGAATAACTTAGTCTCAATTGATTAAAGGATTTCCTAATTCTGTCCCTGATTTGATTGCTCACCTTGGATTCCTACAGGTTTTAGTGTTATATTTCTATGAGGTTTCCTCCCTAATTATCGTAGTTAAACTGTAATTAGGGATCGTCCTAACTTTATTTATTTACATGGCACTTAATCGACCGAAGTTTTCGTAACTTACTACTCCTATTATCTAATTGGCACCGAGTTTATTTACAGTTACCTTTAATTTATTGCTCCCAAAACCACAACAAGATATATAATTCGACAAATAGTTTAACGCAACAAGCTAAAATATGCTTACCGATGGAGTCATCCCACTCCAAACGTGCATCAGAAGTTGGTAAAATAAACTGTTTCTCGGGAGGTGCAGGATCTGATGAGGATACCCTCACGAGGCAGTTCCATGCAAAGTGTTCGGATGCCCCGCACACATAGTAGTCCTTGCCGTGTCAAGGAAGAGGATATGTAGTGGTACCAGGGTTCTGATTATGAGTTGGGGGATTTCGACAATCATGACTCCAGTGTCCCTTCCTCCCACAGTTCAGGCAGTGTTTGCACAGCTTATTCTTGGCATGATGAAGACCGAACGTGGCACATAAAGGAAAATTGCCAATATACTGTTTACATATTAATTCCATCGGAGATCTGCATTGAGGAGCCCAATGTTCCATCTTACCACAACGGGTGCATTGTCTGCATGGAATTTCAGCACAGTGATGATATTGACAGTTAGTGCAAAGAGGGGTTTCTCCAGCATAGTGCTCATGAACCTCTGGCTGCGGAGTAACTGCCATTTGGCGAAGTGGAACGGCCTCTGTGTAGATTACAGGGCCCATTGTTCTTAGTACAACCCTGCTTGCGCTTTTTGCTCGTTTCTCCTTGCACCAGTCCTTTAGTTCTCGTGACTGTCTTCGGGTAGCGTCTGGCATTCTCATCACTGGCCATGACCTGAATGATGGGGTCGGTAATAACGGAAACTAACTGGCCCCTAGTCAAGGGAGCAAGTGCAGCAGTTGCCAGGTCCACCTCATGAGGAGGAGACGGAGCCAATAGTTGTCTTTTTGGCGGCATTTTGTTTACAACTGAAAGGCCTCAGTTAGTAATAGCGATTGAATGCAAAAGACATGTGCACATAAGTTCCGAACCTTAGTTTCTCTACATGAAGGTTCCCTAGGTTATAGTTTAGGCCAAACCGTTTAAATAAATGACCTATATTTCTCTATAACCATGGCTCTGATACCAATCTGTCACACAACGAGCCGGCGGGCCGGATCGTGTGTCCCGTCGGGCGGAAAGATCTCGGGGCGCTATATCGGGAATGATAATCGTGATGATCAGATTGTTTACATTGCACATGATATATAATGATAAATGCTAAATAAAATATAATTACAAAGTTAAATTACACGAGTTTTGTTCATAATTTAACAATGTAAATCTACTATCATCATCATAATTCTTCCATCTTGTATCTGCACAAGATATACAAAATAATCTGTATAATGATGTTCCAAAAATATGCAAGTCCAAAATACTAGGTCCTCTATCTAGCATTCTAGTCCAAAAGCTTAAACTTCTTAGCTAGACATGTTTGTCACTTGAGAAGTCATGCAAAAAGATCAAGTCAACACATGATTGGTGAGTTCATATAGTTTAATTTGAAAATGAATTTGAATAAACCTATCCGAATAACAACCTTAACCTCATTACCAACCACCTATACCATCTGGTCAAATATGCTTATATATAGGGCATACGTAGGGGAACAAGCCCGAGCCGACATCCCACCACATATCGAACCACATAGTATATTGTTGTTAATGATAATTAAGCGTTTCATTTCATACACCGAATCTCATACTTGAACTGTTTGAAAATGATTACCTTTGAACACCCGAAATAACAACATTAACCTCACTAGCAACCACCTATACTATCCGATCAAATATGCTAATATATTGGGCATATGTAGGGGAACAAGCCCCAGCCGACATCCCACCACATATCGAACCACATAGTATATTGTTGTTAATGATAATTAAGCGTTTCATTTCACACCATCGACATAATAGATTTTGAGTTCCACAAATTGAAATTCTACCGATTTCTTGAGTTCATCACGCATTCATGATCAACCATAGTATTTGTAGAAACATGATATTAAATGCTTAATTAAATGAATAAACAAACATTTAATACAACTAAGACATGATGATTGGGCCTTATTTGATTCAATCAATTAGTCTTAGTTGTTAGTGGTGTCCAGCTTGTATCGTCTCACACATGGCCCTTATCAGGCTTGACTCAAATGAGTCTCCCTGTATGTGTCGGGACTTTCATGATGTGCCCATATTAGCTTGACCTTCAGGTCTAGTGTACATGTCGGGACTTTAGGATATCCGTTGATTTATGTTCACCTCTGATCTCTTGAATTCATTTGATTAATTGATTTATGCCCATATGGGTTGACTATAAAAGTCTACTATTTATGTCGAGACTTTCCATGTGTTAACGCGTGGTCTTGATTGGCATACAACTGACATCCACTTTGAATTGTTCGTTATTGAGTTTGTCAGTTCTTTGATTCACACGGATATGATTTCTTTGATTCTGATCCTTAGACTTCAATAAACACAACACTGATATAGTATTTGAGTTTGATCTTTAGTTTTCTTGAACACACACTGAATTTAGTCTCGTTGAATTAGAGTTTTGATGAATAATTCTTGGTCTTTAAAGTCATTGACTCACTCATAAAGAGTAATTAATTCATTTAATGAACCTTCAAATATTTTACCAAGATAGGAGTCTAGGATACAATTATGTATATAAAACATACAAGAAATAAAAGCATTTACATAAAACATATTTTAAGAAAATAATTTACGCATGCTTCTCAGCCCCACATTTATAAAACAAAAATGTTTAGAAAAGGGACAATGAACTCACCTGGGTTGCTATGTAATGATTCACAACAAAATGCACGCTCGTTACTTGTAGATTAAGTATCTTGAGTACCTGAGTTGTTTTAAGATAATTCGAATACTATAAGTATTTATAATAGACGTATCTAGAGTTTCGGTCCCGGTCTGCAACTATGTGTCCTACGTTGCAAGTGTGTTTCTACGATTCTCTAACTATTCTAGTGTATTACCCTTTCATAAACCCTTATCCCGTAGATAATGACTATTAAACCTTAGTTAAGTAAGGTTTATGTTAATTACATTCATGATTCTTTTAAAGGAAAACATCTTTAATAAAACTCACTTTAAGTTAAATCTTTAAGTTAAAAATCATTTCATTTATTTTAAATCATTTTAGTTAAGAATTCTATAAATCATTTTCCTTTGATTAAAACATACATCATTTTAAGAAAATATAAGTTACATGTTAGACTTAGGTTAATCTCACTAGATTAACTCCAAGTCTCTAGCTAGATCTTTGTTTCTCATAGTCTCCTGATCGTCTTGATATATATAACATGCTTTAGAAAGTTCATTTGAACTATCCAACTAGGTCATATATTTGTATAGAACTCACTAAGTGTTAGGTGTTTACAATGTAGTCAACACCTATGTACTTAGATTACTGTCTTGATCCTTAATGAATTTTCACCATATTATACATGATTTTGTTAAACAAAATCCGATTGTTTTGACACCATATGATGCCCAAACATCAATGTTTGTTGTTTAATATGGTTTAGAATAAGGCTGGCTTTAGAATTCCTAGTATAATTGATTTACAACACCGGTTGTCGTTTTTTTGAAACCCTAATTAGATTAGTTGACAACATGCAAAGGTTTAAACCCCAATAGATTCTTAAAACTCATGTTTAGATGCTAGGGAAATCTAAAAAGGTTTTGATGTTGCAATTCTTATCACCAAAGTTCACAAAACCCGGTTAATCTCATGAAAACCCTAATGTCCTTCCCATGCATGCAATTTACGCAAAAACCCCATGCATGCATGTAATGGGTGTAATTGGTTAACCATTCTCATGCAAGTCCACTAGTTCGACACCCTCATGAGGGTAGATGAGAATCTCATCTATAAAGACAATGATGAACCTGTCGAGGTAGGGTTTGCACACTCTATTCATTAGATCCATGAATACCACGGGTGCGTTTGTAAGACCAAATGGCATAACTAAAAACTCGTAATGGCCATACCGCGTGCGAAAGGCTGTTTTAGGGATGTCTTCCTCCTGAATCCTCAACTGATGGTACCCAGATCGCTGATTGATCTTAGAGTAGTAACTTGATCCCTGTAGCTGATCGAACAGATCGTCAATGTGAGGTAAGGAATAACGAGTCTTGATCACAACTTTGTTCAACTCACAGTCATCAATGCACATACGAAACGTGCCATCCTTTTTCTTAACGAACAAGACAGGAGGTCCCTGCATTGAGAAGCTTTGTCTAATAAAACCTTTGTCCAATAGCTCTTGCAACTGGCTGGACAGTTCCTGCATCTATGAAGGTGCAAGTCGATAAGGTGTTCGTGCGATAGGTGCTGCTCCCTGTGCGAGGTCTATGCGGAACTGCACTTGTCGTGGTGGTGGAAATCCTGGTAGATCCTCAGGAAATACGTCAGGATAGTCACATACGACTAGGATTTCTTCTATCTTCTCCTCCTCCTCGGTTTTGTCGGTGATAAGTGCCAAAATGGCTGTGTATCCCTTTCGTAAGCATTTGTGAGCTTTCATGCACGAGATGATGTTTAGAGGAGTGTCGCTCCTTTTGCCATTGATGTTTAAGGTTTCTACACTAGGGAGGGGTACACGTACTACCTTATCGTGCCAAATGATTTCAGCTTGGTTTTCAGACAACCAATCCATGCCTAGTACAACATCAAAACTGCTGAGTGTGACAGGCATGAGGTCAATCTTAAATTTATAATTTTCTAGATCTAGGGTGCAATCTTTTAGAATGTGCTTAGTTATAATCAGCTTTCCATCAGGTAGCTCTACTCTGTATTCAACCTTTAAGGGTGTTGGGGTTGTGGAAAGTAACTCACTTAAATCCTTGGATATAAAGCTTTTCTCAGCTCCAGTATCAAACAATACAGAAGCATAATGATCGTTTAGGAGATACGTATCTGTGGCAAGGTTGGGGTCCTTTCTGGCTTCTCCAGCCCCGATCACAAAGGCTCGTGCGCTCGGACCGTTGTTCCTGTTGTTGTTGTTGTTGTTTTTCTATTGGTTGGAGTGTTATTCTTCAGATGTGGGCAGTCCTTCTAGAAGTACCCTGGCTTTCCACATTCGATGCAGCCCTTCGGTGCTTCGTGCTGCTGCTGTTATGGCGGTTGGGTTTTGGTCAGTAGTTCACCCATGCAGTCTTTGGCCATATGTCCCCCTTTACCACATTTTTGGCATCGGATAGTGCCACACTTTCCCAGGCATGATGTAAATTTCATTGGTTGCACTTGGGGTTCGTGACTGCATAGGCTCCTGGGTTCTGGTTGGTTGGGATAGGTGGAGTGAAAGCTTGAGGTGACCAAAGCTTACGTTGCTGTGGTGGTGTTGAAGAGTGGAAGGTTTTCTCAGGGTGTTATCCCATTTGCGTTTGTTATCTGCAGGTTTGGCTAATGAGCCACGAGGTGGTAAAAGTCCCTATGCAAATGCCGAGTCAGTGAGTTGTGGGCTAGTCGTACAACTTATTGTAAGGTGATGGGGTCAGCTGAAAGTACCATGCCTTGAATTTGAGGGGGTAGTCCCTCAATGTACTTCTCAATGAGTTTATAGGCAGGTGTTACCATCTCCGGGAACTTGTGTGCCAGTTCATACGATCGAGCAGTATATGCCTCGATCTCAGAACCAACCATCTTGTGGTTCCAGAATTCAGTTTCCAGCTTTTGCACTTCACCGCGAGCACAGTATTCGCGGTTCATCATCCGCTTGAACTCTTCCAAACGTAGGGCATTGGCTGCATCCAGCCCCTGATTTTGAACATTGGAATTCCACCAAGTGAGGGTAGCTCCCTCGAGAGTTCCAGCAGCGAACTTTACCCGATCCCCATTCATGCAGTTGCTCATAGCAAAGGCCGATTTCGCCTTCTCCATCCAGCGCAGGAAACTGACGACACCCTCAGTACCGTTAAATGAGTGCGGTTTGCAGTCCAGGAATGACTTGAATGTGCAATGAGGTGGGTTAGGTTTGCTCCTGAGATATGCAAAGAAAGGAATTGGATTTAAAATCCGGTAAATGCATTGTAATTGGAATTAGTGATCATTGTGCAAGGTGAGTTTGAAAATGATGTCCGTCACCTTGATTCAACTGATGCTGGTTGCGGGTAGTTTCCCGTGCAGCAAATGCCTCCTCAACTCATTCGTTGATGAGTGCATTCAGTTCAGCTGCGGTGAGGTTGATGTTTCCACGTCCTCTCGCGTTTCTGCATCCTCCGCATCTTCTAGCCGGGATCTTCATAGCGAGAATAAGCGTTACAATATTTCTGAGGACTAATGTAGTGTGTGTGATTGGTATGAAAAGGAAACATGTATTGATTTGCATAGACAAGATTTTCAATAACAAACAGATGTTTTTTATATATAGTAAGTTGTACTCGTTACAATTCATTTAATACCAAAACATCAAGACCCCAAAACATCTAATATAGGGACACAACCCGTCCCTACTAGGTCTACGCTAACTCAATCTAATGCATCGTCGATGGTGGAATTAGAATCAGCATCTTCTGCTGGTTCCTCCTCCTCGGTTTCAGGCTCCTCTATGTCTGGAACGACGATCATGTCTTCTAACTCTGCGAGTCTATCTTCAGTGATGGCAGCTCGGTCCTTTGCCGCCTGAAATAGTGCAATCAACTGGGACATATCCCGATCCATCCTGTTGACTACACTACAGAGCTCTGCATGTCGAGTATTTGTATATCTCAGCTCCTCTGCAAGACACTCTATCCGATCATCTGCCCAGTCCATATCCCGATTCAGTTTGGTGATAACATCCGACTGGAGACACTGCCTCTTAGGCTCAGGTGGGTCTATTATGGGTGATACATTGTCTGGTGACTCATCCACGGGTCTTCTGTTGTACAAGACTCTCATTCTCCCAATGTACAATATGTAGAAGCTACTAATGGCAGTATGTACCAGCTTACTCCTGCTCCACTTCAGATCATTTCACCATCTCCTTCTTAAATAAATACACCAAGCCCTTCTATATAGTCTTCATCATCAAGCCATCCTGCTCTTTTTACACAAGAATATGTAGACTGGAGTAGCATGCCTGATGATGTAGGCTACGTCCTCATCACTGCTGAGCCAACAGAATTTGCTCTAACGGCTGTTGGTGAGAACTCCACCCGATTTGATCAATTTGAAGCTGAATCTACTAATGCTCAGGTATCTTCCTCTAGCCTTAAAAAGTTATGCACTGATGCTTGCATTGATGCTTTTGCAAATATAAAGAAAGCCTATGTGTTGCTACAACAACAAAACCAAGAGCTTGAGCAACTATTTGCCAATAAAAATTTAGAAGTAGAAAAATTAAAAAAATTAAAGACGATCAAATTTCGGTCTTAAAAACTGAAAAATCTGACCTACAAGCATTATTTGACCTGCAACATGAGAAATATTCTGCTTGTAGAGATGAACTAGCCCAAACTAAAGTCAGCTGTAAAAAGTGGGTTGAGTCCTGAAAAGGATTCAATATGCTTCTATGCAAGCAAGTTCACATCAAGGCTAAGTTTGGAATCAGGTGCAACCACAGTAGTCCACCAAAAGACTATGCCCCGACTGATAATAATGTGAATGAAAATGTTTCGGAACCACTATACCCCACCTTTCTTCCTGATGAAATCCCAACAATAAGGAACACACCTCCAAGGGTGTATCAGTCTTGACAATTTCCAAAGTTTGTATATCCCACTAATACAAGCCAAGAAAAACCAGAAGAAACACACTTGGATAATGTTCATAACAATAACTCTTCTGAACAAACTGAGATTGCTCCTGCTATGAGCTCTACTCAAAGTTCGGAAGGTACATCAGACAGGAAACCTCTGTTGACCCGAAGGCCAGTCTTGACAAAGGAAAAAGGCCCATGGTCGACATCAAGTTTCCTCCTTCTCATCCTCACCCTCCTTACCCGATAATGAAGGCTAATAAGCCATTCATCCCAAACTATTCTTCATTATCTCATGCCTGCTTGAAATGTTTCCAGCACAATCACTCCAGAGAAAATTGCAGGTCAAAAACTCCTCCGGAGAAAATAAGGGATAAGCTGAAGGCTGAAAAGTTGAAAGCTAAACGTGCTTTTTCAACTGAAGGGATTTCCCATAATCAATTGAAGAAGTCCAAGAAAGCTAGTAGACAAGAAGCTAACAACACAATAAGAACAAACACCCATCCTTCATTCTACTATCCCCCTCCTTTGGCTACCTTTCCCAGGCCATCAATCGTTGGGACACCACCTTCTTACCCCATGGGTAACCCTACTTTCTATTCCCCTGCAGCTGTGAATCCACCTTCTGTGGACTCACAGATCAACACTTTGCATCAAAATCAGCAATAGCTGATTCAAATGATGCAGAAGTTGATGAATAATGTGCAGCAAAACAAATAAATTCTCAAAATGTTTCTCTTTTCTTCTGAAATAAACATTGACCCATATCTAATCTATTGCATTTAATCCTCTATGTGCAGAGAGCTTCTTCAAACCAAAATCAATTATGGTATGTGGACAGTGCAGGCTCTAGGCACATGACAGGATGCAGATCCATTCTAAAGAACTTAATTCCAAAGAATGAAGGATCTGTCTCCCTTGGAAACAATGCAAAAGGTTGGATAGTTGCGTCTGGCTCTGTCCTTAGTGGGAAACTGCACTATAAGGATGTTAACCTAGCTGAAATCCTCAAGTTTAATCTCTTGAGTGTTTCTCAATTAGCAGACAAAAACTATAGTACATTTTTCACCACGGACAACTGTAAAATTCTTTATCCTGAAATAAATTCTAAAATAAAATTCTTAATTGACAAACCCACTCTGCTGACAGCTAAGAGAAGTGGGAATGTCTACGTGGTAGACATGACCACTGATTCTCAAACATTCATTCCTACATGTCTCGTAGCCAAAGCATGCTCTTTTGAAACTTCTCTATGGCACAAAAGATTCAGCCATCTAAATCATAAAACTCTTCTTAAGCTTTCTACCCTTTCTTTACTAAGAGAATTACCTTTGAAAGAATTTCACTTTGAAGGAAACTGTGAATCTAGCTTAAAGGTTAAGCAACATAAATCATCACATAAGTCTATTGAGGAATCTAAAAAACTAAATGTCTTAATCTACTTCATATGGATCTATTCGGTCCTATGAATGTTGCTAGTCTAGCCAGAAAGACATATTGTTTAGTTGTTGTAGATGATTAGTCAAGATTTTGATGGAACTTCGTTCTCTTCAGCAAATATGAGACTGCTGATAAAATAAAAGCCCTTATCACTCAACTTGAAAGACAATTTGGTCTTCCTGTCAAGGTAATTAGAAGTGATAACAGCACTGAATTCAAGAATCATGTTCTTGATGAGTTTCGCACCTCCAAAGGAATCATAAGACAATACAGTGTTCCTAGAACTCCTACTCAAACTAGAGTTGTAGAAAGAAAGAACAGGATACTTATTGAGGCTTCAAGAACAATGCTTGCAGACTCAGGATTACCTTTGTTTTTCTGGGCTTAGGCAGTAAACACTGCTTGTAATGTTTTGAACATAGTTCACATTGTGAAAAGACATAACAAAACTACCTTTGAGGTCCTTCATAAAATAAAGCCACTTATTCCCTTTTTCAAAGTTTTTGGGTGTCGATGCTTCATTTTGAACACAAAGGACTCATTGTCCAAGTTTGTTGCAAAAGTGGACTCTGGTTACTTTGTGGGATACTCTCAAACTTCCAAAGCTTATAGGACTTTCAATCTCAAGACTAAAATTGTTGAGGAATCTATTGATGTCAAATTCAATGAATCTTCATCAACTTCCTCTTTTCCTTCTACTCCAGAAGATTTGTTTGATCTTGAAAGTTTCGAATACACTCCTCCTGCCTCTTCCATGTCTCCTTTTTCAGAGTCTTGTCAAACTTTTGAAGATCTATCATCTCTTGAGGAGTGTTCAGTGTCATATTTCTTTTCGTCCATTCCTTCTTAACCAATAAATCTTCAAGATCAGAATCAACATGTATCTACTTCCACATCTCCAATAATTGATAATGCACCTGTAGATACCTCTGAACAAGTTCATGATACCTCATCTAAAAGCTCTCTTGGCCCTGAGGAAAACCCATCTTCTTCTGATGCTACTTCTGCAAATAACCGTTATGGACATTTTTCCTTTCAATGGAAACCACCCTCTAGAACAAATTCTAGGTGATTTAAGAAAAGGTGTTCAAACTAGGAGCCAAATCTCAAACTTCTGTCTGCATGCTACTTTCCTGTCCCAAATTGAGCCATCTAAGTATAAAGAGGCTCTCAAAGACAATAATTGGGTGGAAGCTATGAAGGATGAACTGTTACAGTTCAAAAGGCACAATGTTTGGACTCTCTACCCCTTGCCCAAAGGAAAATACCCAATAGGAACTAGATGGGTATTTAGGAATAAAACTGATGACAGACACATTGAAATCAAAAATAAAGCCAAATTGGTAGTGCAAGGGTACTGCCAAGAGGAAGGCATTGACTATGATGAAACCTTTGCCCCTGTGGCTAGAGTTGAAGCCATAAGACTCTTTCTTGCATTTGCTATATCCCACTACATAAAGGTATTTCAAATGGATATAAAAAGTGCATTCTTGTATGGAACTATAAAAGAGAAAGTCTGTGTCTGTCAACCACTAGGATTTGATTATGTTCATCATCCTGACTAGGTGTACAAACTAGACATAGCTCTCTATGGTTTAAAACAAGCACCAAGAGCATGGTATGACACTCTCTCTCAATTTCTTCTCTCAAATAAATTTTCTAGGGGAAGCATTGATAAGACCTTGTTCATCAAGAGGGTATACAAGTAACTTTTGATGGTCCAAATCTATGTTAATGACATCATTTTTGGATCAACAAAACCTTCTTTGTGTGAACAATTTTCAAAATTAATAACTTCTAAGTTTGAAATGAGTGTTTTAGGTGAACTAAAAACATTTTTAGGACTCCAAGTCAAACAAACCCCTAATGGAACTTTCATTCATCAGTACAAATATGTTAAAGATCTTTTGAATAAATTTGAAATATCTGATTGCAAAATAATTTCTACCCCCATGGCAACTGCACCTGGAATAACTCCAGATGAAAATGGTGAACGTGTAGATCAAACACTCTATAGGTGCATGATTGGATCTTTGATGTATCTCACTACATCAAGACCATGTATGCAACATGTGTCTATGCAAGATACCAATCAGCCCCTAAACAATCCCATTTATCATTTGTGAAGAGGATATTCAGATACCTAAAAGGTACTCTTGTACTAGGTATTTGGTATCCTGCTAATCAATCTTGCAAGCTTGTTGGTTTTTCAAACAGTGATTATGCAGGATGTTCACTAACCAGGAACTCTACCTTAGGAGGATGTCAGTTCTTTGAAAATTGCTTGGACTCATGGCAAAGCAAAAAAGCAAACATCAGTGTCAAATTCAACTGCTGAAGCTGAGTACATTGCAGCAACACATTGCACTGCCCAAATCCTTTGGTTACAATACCAACTGTTGGACTTTGGAATAATAGAACTAAGAACACCCCTCTTAATAGACACTAAAGCTTCCAAAAATATAAAAAAGAATCATGTCTATCACTCAAAAACTAAACATATAGAAGTAAGACATCACTGTATAAGAGACTGCTTTGAAAAAGGATTGACAGTACCAGAACATGTGTCCACAAGTGACCAAGTAGCAGACATATTTACCAAGCCTTTGGACTCATCAACCTTTTCTAAGTTTGTTTCCAAATTAGGCATGATAAATATAAGTTAATAAATTAATAAATATGGTTAGAATACATTTCTTAAACCTTAAATCACTATATAAAAGGATAATTTTAAATTATCCTAACAACAGACAAAGGAATACCACTAGTGAAACAATTGTGGTTCTTTTCTCAGTGGTTGTCGTAAAGCATGGATTGACTTCAGTGGTTATACTAACCACTACCTTATATCTATCCACGGTTATAATCAATCCGTTGTTACATTTGAAACACTCCGTGGTTTTTGCCACATCCTTGGTTGTCCCCACGGTAACTTATCCACGGTTAAAACCATTCTGTGGTTAAAATCCTTTTCACTCTGTGGTTATTAAGTCTTTATAATTACGCTCGATTTGACTCTCACTAATTACTCTGATGACAATACCCTACAATTAATAGATTTGACACTCATTAATTGTTTACGATTAAAGTATCGTTCCCACTTTCCAATTCTACCCCTTAATATTATTAACTACTTATTAGCTTCCCCCTCTATTTAAATAAGTTGTTCATCCCTTCCGTAGTTATCTTCATCTGCTCTTAACATAAAAAACTCAGAAAAACTTCATGATCACACTTGTGTTCATGAAGTTCATCTCTCTTAAACTTAAACTGCAAATGCTGCTTATGGAGAAGGACATATGCTTACCTGGAATGTTGTCTGGCTCGATGCATTTACACTGATTTTGTCTGAGTATTTTGCTCATGATGATCGTGGTAACGGCATCGGACCAGGCTTCATTCCGAGACAAAACACTGTCTGTACATCAGGGTGTGCATGAAAGTACTGGTTTTTTTCTTTTGATTTCTCTCGCTTATGATTATAGGTTTGTCCAATGGATAAAAACCCTAAGGTAAAACTTAAATTTGGTTATAAGTAGTGGCAGTTTCTCCAAATGAAACTGCACTCATTTGCAACGGTTAAATTTTTCCTTATTTATCTCTCTAAACTTAAGGCAAAATTTATAATTGTGTTTTGTTCTTGAAACTCCTTCTCCGTCTTTACTGTATCCATGGCGCCTGAAGCTTTGAAACAAAAACCAGTTCACAACCTTGCAACCTACCTCACAAAAACTTCAGAATTTCCCTAACTATGATGAGGTTGTCGATATTCTGGTAAACTCCTTTGTTTACACTGCTTTAACTATTGACCCTCCTATTTCTGAATCTGCCCTAAATCAGTTTTGGGTGAACTCTGCTTTGGTGTCGAAGGATGAATTTGTTGAAAGCACACCTCGGTGGTTGCTGGTCGACAAGTCTCCATCACCCCCTCTAAACTCAGTGTTGCTCTAAATTTGGGTGATACTGACGCACCCACCACCGTTCCTCTCAAACTTCTTCATAATGTTTTTGTTCAGTGTTGTAGGACCTCGGAAACAAATTGGTTCCTTACGGATTCAGCTCGGTAGGCCCTCGAATAGTGCAGAATCCTATTCGGGGGTTTTCCATTCGAAATCAATAAGCCCCGTGGTAATCCGATGATGAGGAGTCAACGTTTTGATCGAAATCGAACACCACGAGGATGAGAACGAACATGAAAGACAAGTGTTGGCTTTCAAAACCTAGGGAATTGACAGGGAATGTTCAGGGGTCAGAAAAGTTATGAAACATTCTGATTGCAGGGGTTTGTATAGACTATACTCATTCGACCGAATGAGTTGTGCGAAACACTCATACGGGCGAATGGTTCAGACGAATGAGCTAGACACCTGAATGAGTCATGAGAGTGACTCATTCATTCGTCCCAGTCATTCGCTAGCGTTCATTACGTCCGAATAGACTCATTCGTAAGTCTCATTCGGACGAATGGGTCTGTTTGATAAATAAAGTCAAAGTCAAACATATTAAACTTGAATAAACACAAACGAACAATACAGAATACTTGATTTGATTACTAATATAAACTTTGTACAGTCAAATCAGCCATTACATAGAACTAGGGACATTACATGTATCAACAAACTCCCCCTTGGACCTGTTCTCTACTTTGTCAGCATTGGTCTTCAAAAACTTATCTGAAATAGCTTTCTAGTCAGCGCCGTCATGAATATCAAATGCAAAGCATAGCCGGATGACTCTCATAAACTACAATTCCAGCTCCATATATTCGACATCAAAGAAGATCTGACATCGGTACAATATTTTCACATCTTCTCTTGACTGGTTGGTGAGCCACATGGGATCAAAAATACGTTCAGTATCCCATTTGTCTCCTTTGCAAAGAACTATCACAGCCTCAGCGGTTCTACCATCATAATATGATCATCTGAAGCTGTCTGAAAAGTCTTTAGGCATATTCCTTAACGGAATCTTCTTCATGACTTTAGGAGGCCGCCACGTCAGGAGAACTTTATGTTTTCCTGATTGAGCATCAATCTCTAGTACATAGTAACGTTCTGGTTGCCATGACTAGAAGTTCACCCATTTCTTCCTATACTCAAACTGAATTTGCCTAGCAAACCAGGATGACAACCCCGAATCTTCACTGTATAACATCTTCAGACGAGCCAGCTGATTTACTTCGAACCCGGGCAGCGTCTTGAACTCATGTGGAAATCTGAAATACTGGATTCCCCTTTTTGTTTTGATTGCATAACAATGCAAGTCGTCAAAATACGCCAAACTCAAAATCTGACCGCCGGACTTGTATCCTTTGGTCCTATAAACTTTGGTGTGAGGAGTTGGCGTAAGAGGAACACTGCTTTTCTTCAACACTTCCCAATAAGCATCCCATTCTTCTTTTCTCTTCTGAATGTCTTCTTTTCAAAGCAATCACGTATGAAGTGATATTTAATGTCGGTGTATTTTGTTTTTGAGTGCTGGACAGGATTTTTAGTGACACCAATGGCAGCAGTATTATCAACAAATATAGGAGTGTTGTAACCCATAGTCCCTGAGTTGTTGCTAAATCCATATGGTTTGAGAGCAAAAACTTGCAGCTGCAATGTATTCAGCTTCACATGTGGAAGTAGACACCGACGTCTGCCTCTTGCACTGCCAGGTAACCAGGCGTTTCCCAAAGAACTGACACCCCGCAGATGTTGACTTGAAATCCCTCTTGCATCCACCATAGTCTGAGTCATTGTAAGCAGTCTGGTCAAAATTATCATCATTAGGATACCAAAAGCCTAGATCCGGAGTACCCTTCAGATAACGCAAAATCCACTTCACAGCAAGAAGATGAGAGACTCTTGGCTTTGATTGATAGCATGCACACAAGCATGTAGCAAACAGGATGTCTGGCCAAGAGGCGGTGAGATACATAAGAGATCCCATCGTTCCTCGATACAGAGTGGCATCGATTAACTCCCTCTTTTCATCTGGAGTAATCCCGTGATTTACAGCCAGTGGGGTACCAGCAGGTTTTGCATCTAACATACTGAACCGGCTCAGAATGTCACCAACATATTTGGTCTGATGAATAAAGATCCCTGCCTTAGACTGATCCACCTGCAATACAAGAAAAAATTTCATCTCTCCCATGGAACTCCTCTCGAACTTGTATTTCATAACCATCTCAAAGTCTTTGCACAGAACATCATATGTGGAGCCAAAAATGATATCATCCACATATACTTGCACCAAGAGAAAATCATCATCATTCTCTCTAATGAACAAAGTGCAGTCAATGACACATCTTTTGAACCCGTTGTTCAGAAGGTGAGTAGAAAATGTCTCATACCATGCTTGCGGAGCTTGGTGCAATCTATATAAGGCCTTGTCTAGCTTATAGACTTGGTCACGATGTAATGAATCTTCAAACCCGGGAGGTTGATTGACATACATAACTTCATTCATCACACCATGAAGAAATGCACATCTGATAAAATTTTAACTTTTTGTAGGATGCATAAGCCAGGAAAATTCGGATTGCTTCAAGAAGAGCAACCGGTGCAAATACTTCATTGTAGTCAATCCCTTCAGTCTGTCTAAAGCCTTGCACCACCAGTCGTGCTTTGTTTCTGACCACACTTCCATGATCATCACGTTTGCAGCGTAGAACCCATCTAGTGCCAATGACTTTAGCACCCTTAGGTCTATCAACAAGCTTCAGTAATGGTTCTAGGTTAAACTTGGGAGATAAAACATGAATGGGAACAAAAGTTTACATCTGCAAAGTCGAGTATGTCAGCAAGACCACCTGAAGATAACTGGTTTCTAGTCTTCACTCCATCATTTAGATTTCCAATAATATTAATTTGAGGATGCATATTGTTAATTCTTCCCACTGGATGAGCAGGAACAACAATTTCTGGATTAAGATTATTAAGATTTAGATCCTCAAGAGCAGGTACAATATTTTCAACATATGGTTCTGGAACATCTGGCTGAGATTGATGATCATATGAATCTAAACTGTCATTATGTGTCTGTATTGGAGCTGGAATTGATGAAGGCTGCACTGGTTCATATGGTGCATTTTGGGCATCATACATCATTTGAACAACAACATCTTCATCGGAGTACATGGGAGGCATATTGAATGAGTCAAAGAGGTCATAATAATTGAACATCCAGTCTGGACCCTTTCCAGGTGGTGGCATAGTGTATCTCTAAACATCCACATGGTACCATTCCTCCACATTGCGAGTTGATCTGTTGTATACTCTTTTGTTAGGAGTGCTATACCCAAGAAAACAACCTTCTTCCACCTTCTCATTGAACTTGCCTTGCTCATGTTTCTTAAGCATTGTGCATGGAGCACCGAAAGGTTCAAGATACTTAAGATTGGGCTTTTTGTAATAGAGCAATTCAAAGCAAGCCTTCCCATGTCTCTTCACAATCAACACACAGTTCAAAGTATAACAAGCATTAACAACAGCTTCATTCCATAATTGAACTGGTAGGGAGGAATCAACAAGCATAGTTCGAGCAGCCTTAATCAATGTTATGTTCTTTCGCCCATCAACACCATTCATCTGTGGGACATATGGAACACTAAATTTTTGGACAATACCACGTTCATTGCAGAAAGTCTCCATGTTATGATTCTTGAATTCCGTCCCGTTGTCTGTTCTAAGCATCCTAACTTTGAGCTTATATAGTGATTCAAGTTTGGTAACCAGAAATTGAATAAACTCAAATGTTTCTGACTTTTCCTTCATAAAGAACACCCAAGAGTATCTAGAGTACTCATCGGTTATGACTAAATAAGATTGATCTCTAGCGGTACTTTTGCGATTGACAGGACCGAACAAATCCGTATGAAGAAGCTCAAGTGGAACAGTAATTGAGTGATACTTTTGAGCTTATGAGACTGCTTGGCTTGCTTTCCCTTCTTGCATGATATGCATACATCAGATAGTTTGAAGTTCTTTAAACTCACTCATTCAACCAAATTGTTGTGAACCAAATGATTCATCTTGCGTAGACTCAAATGACCCATCTTCTTATTCCAAAGGATTGAATCTTTTTCTGTTGCTTTGGACATAAAACATGAAGCCGAAGAAGATGTAGTTGAAGCTGTGGCCATGTTGAGAACATAGAAATCCTGCTTTCTAGGTGCTAACATCAAAATCCAGTCTTCAGGAATGGTAATACCTTGCTTGAGAATGTAGCAGCTCGAATCATCAAAGAGAACTTTGTACTTCTTGTCACAGATTTGTCACACGGAGAGAAGATTGTTCTCCAGCTGCTTCACATACCTTACTTTGTCTAATGAAACTTGACCATTTGAGAGAGTTCCTTCTCTAGTAATAAAACCGCCTTTGTCACCTGCAAAAGCTACATATCCTCCTCTGATTGAATTGACATCTGTTAGAAGAGATATGTCTCCATTCATGTGCCTTGATGCCCCACTATCAACAATCCAAGTGCTGTTATGAGCAGCATTTGGAGCAATCTACACATACACAAATTATTAGTTGAAATTGGGAACCCAAGCCTTTATAGTCTTGGGTTGACCCAATGAGTCTTGGATTTTCATTTCAATCCACTGTCCATCCGAGGTCACTGTATCTGGAGAGTTTGAAGCTGAAGTCTTAGAGAACTTAGCCTTCCAGATAGAGTTTTTGCTGAAAGAGTTTTTTAAATAGATGGATGATGGTTTGGATTGTTTGTCAAAAACAATTTTGGGTGTATCCTGACCAACCATTACCCTTTTATCCTTATCTAGACACTTGATGGGAGGTGGGTGTTTGGGTTTGACCTGAGGTGAATGATGTACTAATTTGAACTCATTAACAAAACACTGATTTGTTTTTCTATATGGTGCAACATGTGGTCTAATCAGATGAGGGAAAAATCTAGCAAAATGCCCAGGTGCATCACATTCAAAAAAGCTCGTTTATCTTTAGAAAAGAACTGTTTGGTTTTATTCTGAAGCTGTTTGTTTGAAACTTTATAAACATGGTTTCTATGAAAATCAGTTGATTTTGTCTTTTCTTGTTTAAAATCCAAACCCTTAGTCCCATTAAAAACAAGATTGTCAGTCTTGTTGGACTTACTAGCTTCACTCATTTTGTGAAGCTTTCACAAAGCCTATCGCTTTGGAGAATTTTGAAGACAAAATTGTCTTAGGTGGGATTGGGTCAATTCTTTTTACACAAGATGTCTGATTCTTAATAATGAACACATGAGGTGAAGAATCAGACGCGTCCTCAGAATCATACACCCAATCCTTAACCACTCCCTCCACAAAGGATTCTTCAGCAGAGGAAAAATCCTCACATGAGGTAACTCCAATTGGATCAATTACCAATGGAGTTTTAACTTGAAAATCATCAATTTCTTTGTCATTAGGTGAATTGACAAAACAATTTAGAACCGGTGGAGGACAATGGTTGTACTTTGTTTCTTTTCCCTTTCCTGCTAGATCAGTCCCATCACTGATCATGTGCTCAATGATATATGAAGCAGTTTCATAAATATTTAGCTTTTGATTCAACGTCTCATAGTCACATTCGACTATGGCTAGCTTCTTCTTTGTCTCATTAATGGTGTTGAGATAAGAAGTCATAGCATCTTGCTTATTAAGCCCAACGATCTCAGCCTCATGTAATTGCCTGTTTAATAAATTAATTTTAGCTTGAAAATCTTTTTCATTTTATTTTAAAACACGATTTGTCTCAATACATTGGTTGAGATCACTGATCAGGTATGCCTTATGCTCCTGATAAGCCAAGACCTTACTTTCAAGGTCAACACAATGAAAATATCTAAAGTTAGGTGATGAACATTCATCATATACTTGACCAATCTGAGATGAAGCTGAAGTATCCACCATCAAAGCAAATTGTGTAGCATGTTGTTCTTCAGAATCAGTATCCGTCTCTCCTTGAGTTTCTAAATCTGATGTGCTTTCAGACTCTGATCCTAATGATTCATCCAACTTAGTCTTCATTACTTCTGAATCACTTTCAGCAATGGGATCAGCAACTTCCTTGATCTCTGCAACACAAGCTTTCTCATCTGCTTCCTTATCTGAATTGAATCTGAAATCCCAGTTCTCCCCTTCATCATTCTGAACCATCAAGGCCTTGTTTGCATTTGAAGTACTCGCATGAGAAGGAGTCTCAATTGGCACTAAACGTCTCTCAGGATTTGCAGAAGATGATCTTTGATTCTGGAATGGATTTTTGTTCCCCATCTTCTTTGGCTTGTTGCATTGCCTGGCAAAGTGTCCTTTATCACCACAGTTGTAGCAGGTAACTAAGGACATGTCAAAACCAAACTTTGAATCCTTGTTCAAGTTGATATCTTTACCAGTTCTTCTGACAAAATCTTTCGCCCTTCTGACAGCACTTGCAAGAGCCCACATGATATCAATCCTTTCCATGTCATCTGGATCAATCTGTGAGTAACCTTCATTGGTTAAGTGTGGATTTCCAATCTGTCCGGCTAAAAATCCATCATAAGAGCTCACAAGTGTTGATAAGAGACCCATATGCTCTTTAGCAACCTCTACTGTCACTTTGTCAAAATTTTATGTCTTCAAGTTGATGACAGAATTGCTATCCTCTTAATGAGAGGTAGAAGTGGCAGCAGGTTGAATGAAATGTGTCTGATTTGAAACTGGAGCCTCTTTGGTCTGTGGAACAAAGGTTGTTTTCAGAGGAGCATGTGAAGCAGTTCTGTCTACTGTAGGAGTAGAGTAATAGATTGATGGGTCTTGAACTTGAGCTACCCGTTTAGCTTTCACTTGTTCTCTATCTCCTGCTCCTTCAGCTTTTGAATAAAGTCATTAATATCCATGGTAGCAATCATCTCACTATGCTTAAGTACCATAAGAAAATATTCCCACTTGGGAGGTAATGCGTCAGCCAGACATTGAATCTTCTCTTGGGTAGTTGTCTTGACTTCATGGTTGAAGAGCGCATTGAAAAGATGATAAAATCTGGAAATCAATTCATCCAAAGACTCGTTTCCCACATACATAAGGTTGTTGAACTCTTTCCTCAAAGCCTTAGACTTAATGCTCTTGAGTGCATCATTTCCTTCAGAAAACAAGAAAGAACAAGCTGTAATATGATGATCTAGATTGAAAAACGAGCAGAATCAAGAGCCAAAGCTCTGATACCACTTTGTAGGACCTTAGAAACAACACGGTTCCTTGCGGATTCTGCTCGAAAGACCCTCGAATAGTTCGGAATCCTATTCGGGGTCCCGGATTAACCCCGTTAACCAGAAAGTCACAGAAACGATATTAAATTTACCAATATCAAACTAGGAGGATTATAATCGATCAAAGCAAGTTATAAATGTCTAGAATTTGAGGATTAAACTTGTAATTACATCAAAGTGGAAATTTTGACTTTGAGAAGTCAAAATTCGACCTAGAATTCAATTGAAACCGAAATTAACATTTAACCCAAGTGTTAACCGAATTAAATCCATACTAATCATCACATTAATGGTAATTAACCGTTAGTATACGTTATTGAGCCATAACTTGTTGAATTTAACTCGAGTAATGATAAAAAGTTGAAACCGAAGCCGTTCATAATCATATGCATATAATTCGATTAAAATTTGTACAATTGAACATTCAAGAACCCTATTCGGCACCCTCAGAAGCATTTGCATCCAACAATTCGAAACAGGAAGTCACGAGAAGAAGATTTCAATTGAGAGCCGACCGAAAGTCAAGTCTCTAGTCGATCTCTTTCAAGTAGACATCGAAACACGTAATAATCGATGCTCAAACAATCTAAAACCTCCGATTAAACAAAGCCCTATATTAATTCGGAGTGATAATCACGAATTATAAGGATTCGACCATTAGGGTTCATCGTTTTAGTCGTTTTGGGGGTTTCAATCAAACCGATGACGATAACCAAATTAAAATTATGGTGAGTTTCTAAAACATTATCTTAATGAAATCCCTAAGTTGGTCTGATCAAAGAACATCGAATTGTATAGGTTCGAATTCTAGGGTTCATAGAGTGAGTTGTTTTGGGGATTTTGATTTAAAGAAGTTTAAAAATCGAATTGAATGATGCTAGTAGTTTCAGAAGATATCGACTAAGGATACCCCTAAGTTTTTTTGATCAAACATCAGTGAATTGAATGATTTTGAATCTAGGGTTCTTCGGTTAAAACGAATTTGGGGATTTCGATTCTTTTGCATTTAATATTCAAATTAAACCTTTCAGAGAGTTCAAAATTAGTTTTTTGAATGATAAACCCATATCAATTTTATCTAACAACAACGAATACTAGGATTTAGATTTCTAGGGTTCTAAAGGCGATCGGGTTTGGGGGTTTCGACCCAAATGAACCTGGAACTGGAATTAATCACCACAGAAGGATTTGAATTATGTGTTTGACTAAAAACCCTAAGATTAGTCGGTCTAACATCAACGAGTTTAACCAATTTGAATAATGGATTTTGATAACCATATGCGAATCCTTGTACATGTTGTTTTTGATGGTTTGGGCTGATGATTATCAAATTACAAGGATAGGTAAGCTCGTCTGGATAAACCGAACCATAGCCCTATGGGTTCAAGCCCAATGGTGACCGGATTTGGTGTTAATTGAACCATATGTTTCGGGTTAGGAAGAAAAAGTGGACCAGTCAGTTCTTGATTAAAACAATTTGCATGGGAGTTTTGTTAACAAAATTTGAAGCAGCGCAGTGGTAGTATGTGTGCGTGTGGGTTGAGGGGTCAAGGGTTCGACCCTTGCCCTTGACAGTTTTTAGAATTTAAACCATTTTTAGGGTTTTAATCATAGATTCCTCGTTTTAACTCCGATTTGAACTGTTCGAATTGCGTTGAACCCGTAATGAAATTATGAACAACATGAAATGATAAAATTTATATTTTTAACCCAAAAACGTAATCGCGCATAATTACGTTGTTTAAATAAAATCATAAACGACTATGTGATTTTATTAAACGACTTTAAAGTCATGCGTATTTAATTGTGCACGATTCTAACTATCTAACATACGTGTGTTGACACGTATGTGATTTCAAGCACAAAACGACATCCCGAATAACACTAAGTTATTGTTAAAACACAGGTTCTTCGTAGAGGACTTTCTACGCGATTTCACGTGTTTGATCATTCTATTCACAATCAAAGGTGCGTATACGGACCCTTTCTTATTTTAACTGTTTTGGGGGAGAAAACATGTGCAACAAACATTTTTAGATACATATCACTTGCATGAGTTAGCTGTTTACATTAAGTGCAAACATAGCATTACAAGTCCTTACACTCCGAACCGTTTAGTTTGCCGTAGCGCAAAGCGTGGTAGTTGGAAATAGATCTATTAGGTTTGACAAACCTCACTTGGTAGATGGGATCTACGCAATTGTTTGACTGACCAAACACTCATTACTATTGTTTGTGCTAGACAATAGTGGCAAGGCAAAACATGCGATAGCATGCAACAGTCAGCTTCGGTGTCGACCACTTATGTAAATAGTACAAATGACTAGCTATCATGACTATGCATGTGTGATTATGTTATCTGCAAACATTATATTCAAACTGTTGTTTTAAATATTGTGAATGCTTAAACCTGTGTTATGCACCAACCTTTGTGTTGACTTGGTTTACATGTTTTCTCAGGATGTTAAGGTACACAAGAAAGCAGGCATGGACTAGGAGATTGAGTCGCATGCATATTTGACATTTCTATTATTTAGATTTGAACATTTGGGAATTTGTTTTGTAATTTATAACTGTTATTGTTTTAAAACGCTTCCGCAAACTTTGAAAATTTTGATGTTACAGTTTTAGACCAAAGTATGTTTTGAAATTCATGTAGAGGTCTTCGTTATGTCTAATGATCTGAGATCCTGGTTTGTCACGTTCCCAAACGGTATGATTCCGTTAGTTGAAAATTGGGGGTGTGACAGATTGGTATCAGAGCCCTTTGGTTATAGCGAACTAGGTTTGCATTTGTAGACTTAGACTATAACTGTTAGACATTAGACACGCATATTTACACATATCACTTAGAAATTACATATGGCATTATGTGATAAACTTGCTTACACATTCCATGGCACTGCATTTACATATGGTATTATGTAACAGGCATGGCATCTTCATCATCAGCACCCTACAAACACATTGTTGACTCGGAGGATGAGGAGTCGGTAGTTCCAGCACTACCATCATCACCAGCACCACCTATCCCATCTCCTCCACCATCTGAGTGATATGATTCCGACCCTGAGGAGGATCCGGATGAGGATCCGGAGGAGGAGCCAGCTGAGGATTCAGATGAGGATCCGGATGAGGATCCGGAGGAGGAGCCAGCGGAGGGTACTCAGGAGATTCCTGCTGAGGGACCTTCTACTCATCCACCACCTGCATTGGATGTTCCTGAGCCTAAGAGGCAATGGACTGATTCTGAAAAGATTGCCAAACTACGTGAGGACTTGTACGGGGCAAATGATAGGATTGAGTACAATGCTCGGGAAGTCTGGGATGCAAATGAAAGGCAAGATAACCTTGCCCACCTGGTTAATGAGATGCGAGATGAGATCATCCAGTTGACTGGTCGTCTTCAAGCTTCTAAGAACCGAGCTGAGATTCTGGAAGGCAGACTTGTAGCCTTGGAGGATTTGGTGGTCTCGGAGAATGAAGAAGAGGAGGAAGAGGATGAAGAGGAGGAAGGGGAGGAACCAGCACCAGCTGTTGATTCTGATCCTGAGTCCACTATTGAGGATGATTGATTTTCTTTATTTTGTTTAAACTTATTAGGGGCGGGTTGTGTCCCTACATTAGATGTTTGGAAAAATTATGTTTTGATTTTGAAAGTATTGTACTCAAATCAGATTATTATCTATTGAAAGCTATTAATTACTGACAACAGTTGTGTTGATTTCTACATTACATGGTTGTTGTTTGTTATATTGTTTACACATGTCACATTGGACTTTGCTAACACTCTAACGTTTCTTTTAACTAGGAAGATAATGGCCGGAGAGAACGTACAAATGACAGTTGCTGAGCTCAATGAGCTGATCAATAACAGGGTCGCGGAGGCAATCGCGAACTATGTTCAGACACACACTACAGGGCCACAGGGTCCAGCAGGGGGATTAGTGAATCCACCGGTGTGCACGTTCAAGATGTTCTTGGACTGTAAGCCACATAACTTCAAAGGATCGGAGGGGGCCATTCGACTCCTTCGATGGATTGAGAAAGCAGAATCCATATTCAAAATGTGCAACTGTCCTGACGAAAGCAAAGTAAAGTATGCTACGGGAACATTAGAGGGTCCAGCATTGACTTGGTGGAACTCGAATGTTCAAACTCTGGGATTGGGTGAGGCCAATGCCTTAACTTGGAATGGATTCAAGACTTTACTGCAGGAGGAGTACTGTCCTCGCAGTGAGATGCAGAAACTGGAGGAGGAGTATTGGCACCTTAAGATGGAGGGGTCAAACATTGAGGAATACACGACCCGGTCACACGAACTGGCCAGACTTCTACCTCACATGGCTACTCCCGCAAGCAAGTGGATAGAAAGGTACATCGGGGGATTGGTGCCTCAGATCCAGGGATTGGTCACTTCTGCAAATCCCACAACAATTCAACAAGTTGTTCGTTTAGCGCACCAATTGACAGACCAGGCAGTGTTACAGGGAACTCTGCCTAAAAGGACATCAGCTACTAAGGTGGGAGACCACAAGAGGAAGTGGGAAGGTAACAACTCCAAGAATTTCAATCAACAATCGTTTCAGCAGAACCGGAAGCAAGATTCAAATAAGTCATATCACAACTCGAACAGTGGTCAGCAGTCGTCATCATCAGGGGGGTATATTGGTAAACACCCAAAGTGCAATAAGTGTTGATTTCATCATGCTGGAAATCGGTGTGATAAGTTTAGGTGTCAAAGGTGTGGTAAAACAGGGCATGCAGCTAAGGATTGCCGTGGAGAGCTGCAAAACAGTTCCAACAACCAGAATAACAACCAGAACAATGCACAGAAGGGTTGCTTTGAGTGTGGTAAGCTGGGGCACTTCAAGAAGGATTGCCCACTACTCAAGAAAGGCGGGACTAATGATACAACTGGCAACAGCAACGGAAATGGCAATGGCACCAACAACAACAACAATAACAACAACAATGGTGCTAGGGGCCGGGCGTTCGTGATTGGAGGATGGCAGGCACGGGAGGATCCCAACATTGTCACGGGTACGTTCCTCTTAAATAATCACTATGCCTCTATGCTATTTGACACTGGTGCCGACCGGAGTTTTGTATCTAGTTCACTTGCTAATTTGTTAAATGTTAGTCCCACTGCCTTAGAAAATCCATACACTGTAGAATTAGCTGATGGCAAGTTAATTGTAGTAAAATATATCCTTAAGGGATGTATCCTTGATTTGATGGGTCAAACACTGTAAATTGATCTTATGCCTATCACTTTAGGCAGTTTTGATGTAGTCATTGGCATGGACTGGTTATCCAAACATCAAGCTGAAATAGTATGCCATGAAAAGATCGTTCGTATACCTCTTCCACATGGAGAGACATTGTATGTACAAGGAGAGAAGTGCAGTACGCCACTGCGTCTCATATCTTGTATGAAAGCACACAAATGTCTGCGGAAAGGTCATACAGCAGTTATAGCACTTATAACTGAGAAGCCGGTAGCTGAGAAGAAGATTGAAGACATTCCAGTAGTTTGTGAATTTCCCGAAGTATTTCCAGAAGACTTGCCAGGATTACCGCCTATTAGACAGGTGGAATTCTGAATCGACCTTACACCAGATGCAGCACCGATAGCTAGGGTGCCTTATCGACTTTCACCATCAGAGATGCAAGAGTTATCTACACAACTGCAAGAGTTGTTAGATAAGGGTTTTATACGACCTAGTTTTTCACCGTGGGGAGCTCCAGTCTTATTTGTTAAGAAAAAGGACGGGACTTTCCGTATGTGTATCGATTACCGGGAACTTAACAAGGTTACTATCAAAAACCGGTATCCGTTACCTAGAATTGACGATCTGTTCGATCAATTGCAAGGTTTGAGGTACTACTCGAAGATTGATCTCAGATCGGGTTATCATCAACTAAGAGTCCAGGAGGAGGATATTCCAAAGACAACATTCAGGACGCGCTATGGCCATTATGAGTTCTTGGTCGTGCCATTTGGGTTGACAAACGCTCCAGCTGTATTCATGGATCTCATGAATCGTGTTTGTAAACCTTATCTTGATAAGTTTGTCATTGTTTTCATTGATGACATTCTCATCTACTCTCAGACTGAGGAAGAGCACGCTGAACATCTTCGATTGCTACTAGAATTACTGAAACAGGAACAATTGTACGCTAAGTTCTCGAAATGTGACTTTTGGATGCGAGAATTACAATTCTTTGGTCATATAGTTAATGAAAATGGTATACATGTTGATCCAACGAAGATTGAAGCGATTAAGAATTGGGAAGCACCAAAGACCCCTACCGAGGTACGACAATTCCTTGGTTTGGCGGGTTATTACCGACGATTCATTGAGGGATTCTCAAAGATCGCTCAACCACTTACCGCTCTTACGCACAAAGGAACGAAGTATAACTGGACGGATAAACAGGAAGCTGCATTCCAGTTATTGAAACAGAAACTCTGCAGTGCACCGATTCTGTCTTTACCGGAAGGGACGGAAGACTTTGTGGTGTATTGTGATGCATCTGCACAGGGTTTGGGATGTGTGTTGATGCAACGGGATAAAGTAATTGCTTATGCTTCAAGACAACTACGACCACATGAAAAGAATTACACTACTCATGACTTGGAATTAGGAGCAGTAGTTTTTGCTTTAAATATTTGGAGGCATTTCCTATACGGAACCAAGTGTACCATCTACACTGATCATAAGAGTTTACAACATATCTTTGATCAGAAGGAGCTTAATATGAGGCAGCGACGGTGGGTTGAGTTGTTGAACGACTACGAATGCGCGATTAAGTATCACCCGGGAAAAGCTAATGTGGTAGCTGATGCTTTAAGCAGAAAAGACACTTCAACAAGACGGGTTCGCGCACTTATGATGACGATACATACTGACTTACCTGACAAGGTACGCAGTGCTCAGCTGGGAGCCTTAAAAAAAGATAATTTGGTACATGAATCTTTACAGGGGATGGAAACACAATTGGATGTCAAGTCTGATGGAATTCGTTATTTCATTAATAGACTGTGGATACCTTTGCATGGTGGTTTAAGGGAACTTGTGATGGACGAAGCACACAAGTCCAGGTATTCAGTCCATCCGGGATCAGACAAGATGTATCATGATTTGAAGGCACTGTATTGGTGGCCTCATATGAAAGCTGACATTGCTAAGTACGTTAGCAAATGTTTGACTTGTTCAAAAGTCAAAGTGGAATATCAGAAACCATCTGGTTTACTACAACAACCAGAAATACCGATGTGGAAATGGGAACAGATTTCGATGGACTTCATTACTAAGTTACCCCGTACACCTAGTGGTTGTGATACGATATGGGTAATTGTCGATCGATTAACAAAATCTGCACATTTCTTAGCAATCAAGGAAACCGACAAGATGGAGAAATTGACTCGTATTTACATCAAAGAAGTGGTAGCACGGCATGGCGTGCCAATCTCTATCATATCAGATCGAGATGCTCGATTTACTTCAAACTTTTGGAAATCACTCCATAAGTCATTGGGAACTCGTTTGGATATGAGTACCGCATATCATCCACAGACCGACGGTCAAAGTGAACGTACGATTCAAACGCTCGAGGATATGTTACGAGCTTGTGTAATTGATTTTGGTGATAGCTGGGAAAACCACTTACCATTAGTGGAATTCTCTTACAACAATAGCTATCATACAAGTATTCAGGCAGCACCGTTTGAAGCTTTGTATGGTCGTAAATGTCGTTCACCAGTTTGTTGGGCTGAAATCGGTGACAGTCAGATAACAGGTCCAGAACTAGTGCATGAGACGACAGAGAAGATAGTTCAAATCCGGAACCGTATGGCAGCGGCCCGGGATCGACAGCAGAGTTATGCTGACAAACGTCGTAAACCGTTGGAATTCCAAGTAGGAGACCGAGTTCTTCTAAAGGTATCACCTTGGAAAGGTGTGATACGATTTGGCAAACGCGGAAAGCTTAGTCCACGTTACGTCGGACCTTTTGAGATTCTGAAAAGGATTGGTCCAGTTGCGTATCAACTCAAATTACCGGAGGAACTCAGTGGAGTTCATGTTGTCTTTCATGTTTCAAACTTAAAGAAATGCCTTTCTGATAAGACATTGATTGTACCATTGGAAGAAATACAAGTGGATGAACAGTTACGATTTATTGAAGAAACAGCTGAAATCATGGACCGAGAGGTCAAACAACTTAAGCAAAGCAAGATTCCGATAGTCAAAGTTCGGTGGAATTCAAGACGTGGTCCTGAATTCACATGGGAACGAGATGATCAAATGATGAAGAAGTATCCTCATCTGTTCAAAACAACAGCAACAAACACTAAGAGCGCACGTTAAATTTCGGGACGAAATTTCCTTCAACAAGGGGATGAAGTGATACTTCACACTCCAACACTTCGGATTTTAAACTGTGAGCACAAAAATTTTATACAATTGATTGATTTAAAACATGTGTGCTGAACACAAACATTGAAAAATTCAAACACTTACAAGCATGATTACAAACATTTAGTGCTACATTATATTTTATGTGCTACATTTAAAGTGTTACATTGCATTGTAGTACAAACATGATTAGTTACACACATTTTACTATGTACGAGGTTACGTAGTACAAACAATAACATACATTTGCTATGTGCGAGGTTACACAGCACAGTATGATCAAACACAAACAGTCACAGTAGGTGAACTAACTAGTGTGCACGCAAACAATTACATAGAACGATCACACTAAGGTGTGATGTTGCAAACATTGGGCTTTGTGTGTGAGTACACACAAGCACACAGAATGATTAGACATCACACTAGCACGTACAATTGAAACTCGCAAGTAATTTCCTAATTACTTCTAACATTTAACTATTTTCGGGACGAAAATTCCTTCAACAAGGGGATGATGTGACAATCCGGCATTCCCGGATTAACCCCGTTAACCAGAAAGTCACAGAAACGATATTAAATTTACCAATATCAAACTAGGAGGATTATAATCGATCAAAGCAAGTTATAAATGTCTAGAATTTGAGGATTAAACTTGTAATTACATCAAAGTGGAAATTTTGACTTTGAGAAGTCAAAATTCGACCTAGAATTCAATTGAAACCGAAATTAACATTTAACCCAAGTGTTAACCGAATTAAATCCATACTAATCATCACATTAATGGTAATTAACCGTTAGTATACGTTATTGAGCCATAACTTGTTGAATTTAACTCGAGTAATGATAAAAAGTTGAAACCGAAGCCGTTCATAATCATATGCATATAATTCGATTAAAATTTGTACAATTGAACATTCAAGAACCCTATTCGGCACCCTCAGAAGCATTTGCATCCAACAATTCGAAACAGGAAGTCACGAGAAGAAGATTTCAATTGAGAGCCGACCGAAAGTCAAGTCTCTAGTCGATCTCTTTCAAGTAGACATCGAAACAGGTAATAATCGATGCTCAAACAATCTAAAACCTCCGATTAAACAAAGCCCTATATTAATTCGGAGTGATAATCACGAATTATAAGGATTCGACCATTAGGGTTCATCGTTTTAGTCGTTTTGGGGGTTTCAATCAAACCGATGACGATAACCAAATTAAAATTATGGTGAGTTTCTAAAACATTATCTTAATGAAATCCCTAAGTTGGTCTGATCAAAGAACATCGAATTGTATAGGTTCGAATTCTAGGGTTCATAGAGTGAGTTGTTTTGGGGATTTTGATTTAAAGAAGTTTAAAAATCGAATTGAATGATGCTAGTAGTTTCAGAAGATATCGACTAAGGATACCCCTAAGTTTTTTGATCAAACATCAGTGAATTGAATGATTTTGAATCTAGGGTTCTTCGGTTAAAACGAATTTGGGGATTTCGATTCTTTTGCATTTGATATTCAAATTAAACCTTTCAGAGAGTTCAAAATTAGTTTTTTGAATGATAAACCCATATCAATTTTATCTAACAACAACGAATACTAGGATTTAGATTTCTAGGGTTCTAAAGGCGATCGGGTTTGGGGGTTTCGACCCAAATGAACCTGGAACTGGAATTAATCACCACAGAAGGATTTGAGTTATGTGTTTGACTAAAAACCCTAAGATTAGTCGGTCTAACATCAACGAGTTTAACCAATTTGAATAATGGATTTTGATAACCATATGCGAATCCTTGTACATGTTGTTTTTGATGGTTTGGGCTGATGATTATCAAATTACAAGGATGGGTAAGCTCGTCTGGATAAACCGAACCATAGCCCCATGGGTTCAAGCGCAATGGTGACCGGATTTGGTGTTAATTGAACCATATGTTTCGGGTTAGGAAGAAAAAGTGGACCAGTCAGTTCTTGATTAAAACAATTTGCATGGGAGTTTTGTTAACAAAATTTTAAGCAGCGCAGTGGTAGTATGTGTGCGTGTGGGTTGAGGGGTCAAGGGTTCGACCCTTGCCCTTGACAGTTTTTAGAATTTAAACCATTGTTAGGGTTTTAATCATAGATTCCTCGTTTTAACTCCGATTTGAACTGTTCGAATTGCGTTGAACCCGTAATGAAATTATGAACAACATGAAATGATAAAATTTATATTTTTAACCCAAAAACGTAATCGCGCATAATTACGTTGTTTAAATAAAATCATAAACGACTATGTGATTTTATTAAACGACTTTAAAGTCATGCGTATTTAATTGTGCACGATTCTAACTATCTAACATACGTGTGTTGACACGTATGTGATTTCAAGCACAAAACGACATCCCGAATAACACTAAGTTATTGTTAAAACACAGGTTCTTCGTAGAGGACTTTCTACGCGATTTCACGTGTTTGATCATTCTATTCACAATCAAAGGTGCGTATACGGACCCTTTCTTATTTTAACTGTTTTGGGGGAGAAAACATGTGCAACAAACATTTTTAGATACATATCACTTGCATGAGTTAGCTGTTTACATTAAGTGCAAACATAGCATTACAAGTCCTTACACTCCGAACCGTTTAGTTTGCCGTAGCGCAAAGCGTGGTAGTTGGAAATAGATCTATTAGGTTTGACAAACCTCACTTGGTAGATGGGATCTACGCAATTGTTTGACTGACCAAACACTCATTACTATTGTTTGTGCTAGACAATAGTGGCAAGGCAAAACATGCGATAGCATGCAACAGTCAGCTTCGGTGTCGACCACTTATGTAAATAGTACAAATGACTAGCTATCATGACTATGCATGTGTGATTATGTTATCTGCAAACATTATATTCAAACTGTTGTTTTAAATATTGTGAATGCTTAAACCTGTGTTATGCAACAACCTTTGTGTTGACTTGGTTTACATGTTTTCTCAGGACGTTAAGGTACACAAGAAAGCAGGCATGGACTAGGAGATTGAGTCGCATGCATATTTGACATTTCTATTATTTAGATTTGAACATTTGGGAATTTGTTTTGTAATTTATAACTGTTATTGTTTTAAAACGCTTCCGCAAACTTTGAAAATTTTGATGTTACAGTTTTAGACCAAAGTATGTTTTGAAATTCATGTAGAGGTCTTCGTTATGTCTAATGATCTGAGATCCTGGTTTGTCACGTTCCCAAACGGTATGATTCCGTTAGTTGAAAATTGGGGGTGTGACAACTCAGGACAGCATTTCCAAGCTTTAGGAATGAACATTTTTTCAAAACAACCCGAAAAATCCATTTTTCAGCAATGAAACAGTAACTTTAAGCACAAGAAAAACAGGGTTTTCAGAAAACAAGAAAGAACAAGCTGTAATATGATGATCTAGATTGAAAAACGAGCAGAATCAAGAGCCAAAGCTCTGATACCACTTTGTAGGACCTCAGAAACAACACGGTTCCTTGCGGATTCTGCTCGAAAGACCCTCGAATAGTTCGGAATCCTATTCGGGGGTTTTCCAATCGAAATGTATAAGCCCCGTGTTAATCCGATGATGCGGAGTCAACGTTTTGATCGAAATCGAACACCACGGGGATGAGAACGAACTTGGAAGACAAGTGGCAGCTCTGAAAACCTAGGGAATTGACAGGGAATGTTCAGGGGGTCAGAAAAGTTATGAAACATTATGATTGCAGGGGTTTATATAGACTGTACTCATTCGGTTGAATGAGTTGTGCGAAACACTCATACGGGCGAATGGTTCAGACGCATGAGCTAGATGCCTAAATGAGTCATGCGAGTGACTCATTCATTCATCCCAGTCATTCACTAGCGTTCATTACGTCCGAATTGACTCATTCGGACGAATGGATCTGCTTGATAAATAAAGTCAAAGTCGAACATATTAAACTTGAATAAACACAAACGAACAATACAAAATACTTGATTTTCTTACTAATATAAACTTTGTACAGTCAAATCAATCATTATATAGAACTAGGGACATTACATGTATCAACAAGTGTGATTATCAGGGAGACCTGAAAAACAGAACCTTGTACGAAGCCTATTTTTATCCTAAGTACAAGTTTATGTATCACACCATATTACAATGTCTTTATTGAAATACAATTAGTTGTGGAGAAATGTCTTATGACATTCAATATGTCATGTATGCAATTCTTTCCAACGAAAGAGTTAGTCTGTCCCAAATAATTTTTGACCATTTGGTACATCGCCGAAAGAGTCCCAAATTTTTGTTATACCCTCGTTTCATAATGGCATGTATCTTTGCTGATGTTAATACTGTTTGTCAGATTGCTCCTCTCTCTCACGTCAAGAGCATTGACAATCAGGTGTTTACCAGGCTAAACACTGAGGCCAAACGCATGGATGGCACCAAGGACTCAACCACCCTCGGTGAACCCACATCTTGGTCCTCATCAATCCTCTCAACAGGATGATGTTGTAATCCAAAGGGATCCCACACAAACCACTGAAGTGTCACTTGACACTCAGATGGTAGTACACTCTCCCAAGGACACTTCTGTTTCTTCACCACAACAAGCCCTTGACTCCATTGCCCAAGTTCTCCATGAGATTGATTCTAATCTTGAGTAGATTGGTTCTCCTCCCCCCCTCACCAATTGAGGAGCAGCCCCCTCAAACCATAGCTCAAGATCTTCAATCTCCAACCCATGGAGAAGAGGATGAGATCAGGCTGACTAGTCCATCTAGACATCATGATCATATATCTGGAGCATCCATTCACATGAAAGCTCAATGTGTCTTCATCTGCATGGATTAGGCACTAAAACTCCAGCTATGGCAACAACCAATGAAGTTCTTGAAATTGAGGCTGGAAATCCCCAGAACCAAGACAAAGGGGTACATGACAATTCTGAGATGGGCTCAGAATTGTCAGCTTCTGTTTCTCATATTCTGGCTGATGTGACCAAGCTCACTAAGCTAGTTTCATAAGCCTTGAATAATTGTTGTTAAGTTACATGATTTTTGGTGTATCATTGTTTCTTTTGGTTGATATGATGGTTTTGATAAGTATTTTTGGTTCTCGAATTGGATCATTGTTCTCGAGTAGCTTATGGTTTGTTTTAGTTAAATGTTGGGTTTAGTTACTGTGGGCCGAGAGGCCGAGAGACCTAGAATCATGTAAGGGTATTATATAAACACGGCTTAGATGTCTAAGGAGGATTGGCTTATCATTTTGTTCTTGTTCTTCTCTGTTCTTTGACTCGTCATATTGTACCCGTCGATTCTTGAAATCGAGTGAAATCAATACAAGAATTCACTGCATTATTCATCTTATTCTTCACTGTTATTGTTCTTGCACACACGTGATACCATTCCGCACTCTCACGTGTGTTTTGTTAACCGATATCAGTTTTAGATCCTGTATTGGGACTAACAATTGGTATCAGAGCCTCGGAACCAGTTTTGTGGCTCATAGTGGTATCGATTTTGCAAAAAAAAAAATTAGAGTTTGCAGGTTGTGTTCGTCGTGTTCTTGGTTTATTTTATTAAATAGGAGTGTTTTAATCTGTGGTGTAGCCTTTCTCGAGTTTTAGAAGTGTTAATCAGATCCACTTAAAATTTTACGAGATTGTCAAGATCAGCATTCAAATTTTGAATTTCCAATATGTTCGGTACTGATCTTTCACGAGTCATCTTAAAATTTCGAGAATACGTTAATTCAAATTCGAATTTTTTGTCTTTGATATCATATTCTTCAATTTGGTTTTCTCGAATTTGCTCTTCTCGAATTGGTTTTCTCGAACTCACTTCTAGGTTCTCAAATCTTGTTTGATTTTCTCGAACTCACTTCTAGGTTCTCGAATCTTGTTTGATTCTCGAATTCATTCTTGGGTTCTCGAATTTGATCAGATTTTCGAATCTCGTTCTAAGTTCTCGAATTTCGTTTGTCTCAAACTCAGCTGGTGTTCTCGAATCAAGTATTGTGTTCTCGAACTAATTCCTGGTTCACGAATTATCCTTGTCTCTCGAGAACATCTTATTGTTGTGTGAAAAGTTTTGTTTTGTTTACAGATTCATTCCTCAAGTATACTTGTTGTTTCTTTGTCCAGTAAACAAAATGAGCTTGATGCAATCATGGGTACTACCACCAGAATTCCTAGACTTTCATCTGCCGATGGCTTTCCTTAATGGAAGTTTAGATTTGAAAAATACATCAGGACCAAAGAACCAAGGCTTTGGAGAGTTATCTTAAGAGGAAAGAGAAAGATAACTTATAAAGACATAGAAGGAAATGAGTTGAAAAGATCCAAAAAACTACACTGAAGAGGACTTTCAAATAATAGAGGAAGATGAACAGGCACTTGGCTACATCACTCAAGGTCTCACTCCTGAGATCTCACAATGTTTTAGGGAGATAACTGATGCAAGGGAGCTTTGGAGAGCTCTTATTGATATGTATGACGGAAACACTAAGGCGAAGGAGTCCCGAAAAGAAATGCTGAACAATAAGTTTAACACTTCCAATTACATACTCAGTGAAAGTCTGGATGATCAGATTCAGAGATTTGTTACCTTAATCACTGAGATACGTACCGCCAAAATTTATAATCAAGCTGGTGTGATTAACAAAAAGCTACTAAATGCTCTTCCCAGGAATTGGGATATGAATGTTGGATAATCTGGATAATCTGTCATTGACCAAGATGGTGTTTGTTATCAAATCTTATGAAATGAATGATCAGCAGAGAGCTATGAATCACACAA
Organism: Mikania micrantha; assembly: GCA_009363875.1. Taxonomy (NCBI): domain Eukaryota; kingdom Viridiplantae; phylum Streptophyta; class Magnoliopsida; order Asterales; family Asteraceae; genus Mikania; species Mikania micrantha. The sequence continues at coordinate 33,827,234 of CM018685.1, forward strand.
ACAGTTACAAAGCTGTGGGTATCAGCCGTGTCAACAGTTCTTTCATCTCTCAACCGCCATCTGCTTACCCAGTTCACAAAGTTGCTTTGCGCTTTGTCTTATCTGGAAAGTTTATTTTGTCATCTACTATCGGATCATCTACTCCAGCTCTTCAAGCTTCTGGAGTTGCTCCAGGAAGTTCATCTGGTTCAATTGCTGTACAAACCGCCACACTCACCAAGGATGTTCAGGAGAACATTGCTTTAGTTGCAGGATTTCTTAAATGTTCAACTGCTTTGGAAGAGATCGATATTACTTGGCACATTACAAATGTTGTTTTCAGAGCTAAGAACTTCACAAAAGCCATAGGAAGAAATCCCTAGGGCCAGTCTGACATCAACAAGGTGAAGTTCACAAAAGACAAGCTTAGATGCTTCAACTGTCATGAGCCCGGTCATTATGCTAAGGAATGCACTAAGCCAAAGAAGAATACGGAGAATCCTGAGCGCAATCTGATTCCAGGAAATGGATACACATGTGGTGAAAACAAAGGTGCTGACACCAAGGCCCTAGTGGTGATGCAAAACGGTGCTTTTGGATGGGATGATCAGATCAAAGCTTCAAATAATTCTGAGGATTCTGCAGTTGCGTTGATGGCCGACACCGCTCACAAACATAAGGAGAATGCTTTCATGGCACATCTTCCTACTGATGCTGATGTAAGTACTTTTCTGTGCACTGAAGCATGTGTTTATAAAGTGACTTCGTACAGGGTTCACAATACCGATCTCTTACTTGATATGTCACGACTTGAGCAAGAAAACTTAAAATTAAAATGGGAAAATAAGCATTTAAATTAAAAAACTTGAAGCTCAAAAGATTGATATCACTGTTTTAACAAGAGATTTGAGCAATACTAAATGTGTCATTAAATCTTCTAAAACCATACTTGATAAAGCTAAATCTGAAGGAGAACGATACAAAAACAAATTTGAAAACTGAGAATTGAATTTTAAAAAATTTGATGAATCGTCTGTGGTGGTAGAAGATATGATTTAGAAACAAATGAAATGGCAAGAAACTAAGGAAGTGGGATATGTGAATCGTGTACATGAGGGTTTGGTTAAACCAACGGTTTGTGTAAGTGCAAAGGGTCAGGAATTTGGGTTAACTTCTAAAGAGGAAACTCCTATGACTGTGGTCGGTACAAAGGGAAACATTTTTGTAGATAATGCTCCACCATTGAGTAATAGTTTTGTTTACACACCTTTGACTGAAAAAGAGTTAGCAAAGTCTGCCACTTTGAAATATGGTAGACAGGAGGATATAGTTGTCTCGACTTCACGTTCAGTGAAATCCGCTGAACCTGAAGTCCATGTAACATCTTCTAACATTTCTGATTCTTGCGCAGATCAAGTAATAGTGGAAGATTGGGTTGAAGAGGATGATGAACCTGTTGCAGCTATAAATTTTAACAATCCAACTTCTAAAATGATTTCAAATGATAACTTTGTTTCAAAACCTTTAGATTTTTCTGTTTTCAAAAACTCAATGCCTTTTTTTCCTTCTGCTTTAAAGACTGATAATGCTTTTTTGGATGATGTTTATGTTGATTGCGCTCATTCAACTATGTCTGATTGGGATTTCATTAATACTTTGAATGCATCTAGTTTGAGTTCTAGCAATAGAACTAGTTCAAATGTTGTCCCAAATCTTAGTGATGATTTGCAAAGTAACATTAAATTGCATAAAACTGACATATCTGTTGAAAAACCTAAGATTGCTAGATATGTGCCACCCAAACCCAAAACAGACATTAAAGCTCCATCTTCGAGCTCTTCTTCTAATCACAACAAGAAGGGTGTCAAGCTTGATTCTGTCTAGAAACAACGGTTTCTTCACAGTGCCAAACAATTAGTGAAACGTCAAACATGCTTTCACTGTGGACTTCCTGGACACATTGCAAGAAATTGTAAACATGATTCGTATGCGTCTTTCGCAAGAAACAGTCTAAGTGAATGAAGATGTGTACATCTAAGACTATAACGAAATCTCATGACAAACCAAAGCCCTTTAATGGTAATTGGCGCAAAGTGAATAATCAAAATAAGCCTAAAGTTTTGTGGGAAAAATCTCATCTTTCAAAACCCAACAAAATTCAAAAATTCACATATTCTCCCCACTCATTTGTCAAATATGCTAAATTCATATCACTCTTGATGAATACCACTACATCCACATATAATTTTGGAAGACCCGGATGCAAGATGATCTGGTTCCAAAAACTAATTAATCTTGTCATTTGTGCAGGAACGGCTATGGAGGAATATCCTCAAACTTTGGTATGTAGATAGTGGCTGTTCCAGGCACATGACAGGAGACATCTCCCATCTTACAAATCTAGAGCACTATGATGGGGGAGATGTGATATTTTCTGGTGGAAGTAGAGGAAAGGTTATTCAACGGGGAACGGTCTCAAATGAAGGTTTAAATCTCGAAAATGTCAATTATGTTTTCGAACTCAAGCGCAGTTTGCTCAGTGTGTCTCAAATGTGTGACAAAGGGTACTCCAGTCATTTTACAAGCAAAGAGTGTCTCATTCTCAAACCCGGAATCATCATCCGTGAAGACTGGATTCTAGTAAAAGCTCAACGAAGATAAGATGCATATTTCTTGGATATGAGTCAACAACCATCTAATGAAGTCGTATGTCTCGTTTCCAAGTTATCTGAACAAAATGCTATGCTTTGGCATCGTCATCTGGGACATGAAAATCTCAAGAAGTTGAATCGAATTCCAAAGGGGAACATTGTTCGATATCTTCCAATCAAAGACTTCATGATGATCGAGAAGTGTGTTGCATGTGCTATAGGGAAGTATCATAGAAAGCCTCGCAATCCAAAGATCTTCAATTCTATTGACTCTCTTCTGCAGCGTCTTCATATGGACTTATTCGGTCCAGTCAATGTGTTAAGCATCAATTGTGCATCATATTGTTTGGTTACTATAGATGACTATTCACGTTTTACTTGGGTGTTCTTTCTGTCGAATAAAAGTGAGACTGCAGACTTACTGAAGAAATTTATCATCCTCATTGAGAATCAGACTAATGAAAGAGTCAAGGGAATTTGATTTTGAAATGGAGATGAATGTTGGGATCATCAAATCAACCAAGAAACTGGATAATCTGTCATTGACCGAGATGGTGTCTGTTATTAAATCCTATGAAATGAATGATTAGCAGAGTGCTATGAATCACACAAATTGTTACAATGTTGCGGGTATCAGCAGTGTCAACAGTGCTTTCATCTCTCAACCGTCATCTGCTTTCCCTGTTCACAAAGTTGCTTTGCCCTCTGTCTCATCTAGCAAGTCTGTTTTGTCATCTACTATCGGATCATCTACTCCAGCTTTTCAAGCTTTTGGAGTTGCTCCAGGAATTTCATCAGGTTCAAATGATGTACAACCCGCCACAGTCACCAAGGAAGTTCTAGAGAACATTGCTTTAGTTACAGGATTTCTTAAATGTTCAACTGCTTTGGGATCTGGTGATCTATTGCCACCATTTGTTATTGTGGGTTCCGAACTTGAGCAGATCCATCCTGAAGATATGGAAGAGATGGATATTACTTGGCACAATGCAAATGTTGTTTTCAGTGCTAGAACTTCACAAAAGCCATAGGAAGAAATCCTTAGGGCCAGTCTGACATCAACAAGGTGAAATTCACAAAAGACAAGCTTAGATGCTTCAACTTTCATGAGCCCGGTCAATATGCTAGGGAATGTACTAAGCCAAAGAAGAATACTGAGCGCAATCTAATTTGCAGCAAATGGATCTACAGGTGGTGAAAAGAAAGGTGCTGACACCAAGGCCCTAGTGGTGATGCAAAACGGTGCTTTTGGATGGGATGATCATATCAAAGCTCTAAATAATTCTGAGGATTCTGCAGTTGCGTTGACGGCCGACACCGCTCACAAACATAAGGAGCATGCTTTCATGGCACATCTTCCTGCTCATGCTGATGTAAGTAGTTTTCTGTGCACTCAAGCATGTGTTGATAAAGTGACTACGTACAGGGTTCACAATACCAATCTCTTACTTGATATGTCACGACTTGAGCAAGAAAACTTAAAATTAAAAAGGGAAAATAAACATTTAATTGAAAAGGTTGAAGCTCAAAAGATTGATATCACTGTTTTAACAAGAGATTTGAGGAATGCTAAGTGTGTCGTTAAATCTTCTAAAACCATACTTGATAAAACTAAATCTAAAGCAGAACGATACAACAAAAAATTTGAAAACTCATAATTGAATTTTAAAAAAAATGATGTATTGTCTATGGTGGTAGAAGATATGATTTAGAAACAAATGAAATGGCAAGAAACTAAGGGAGTAGGATATGTGAATCGTGTACATGAGGGTTTGGTTAAACCAACGGTTTGGGTAAGTGCAAAAGGTCCGGAATTTGGGTTAACTTCTAAAGAAAAAACTCCTATGACTGTGGTCGGTGCAAAGGGAAATATTTTTGTAAATAATCCTCCACCATTGAGTAACAGTTTTTTTTACACACCCTTGATAGAAGAAGTGTATCAAAGTCTGCCACTTTGAAATATGGTAGACAGGAAGGTATAGTTGTCTCGACTTCACGATCGGTGAAATCAACTGAACCTGAAGTCCATATAACATCTTCTAACATTTATGATTCTTGCGCATATCAAGTAATAGTGGAAGATTGGGTTGAAGAGGATGATGAACCTGTTGTAGCTATAAATTTTAACAATCCATCTTCTAAAATGATTTCAGATGATAACTTTGTTTCAAAACCTTAAGATTTTTCTGTTTTCAAAAACTCAGTGCCCTTTGTTACTTATGCTTTAAATACTTATAATGCTTGTTTGGATGATGTTTATGTTGCTCTCGTTCAAATACGTCTTATTGGGATTTCATTAATACTTTGAATGCATCTGGTTTGAGTTCTAGCAATAGAGCTAGTTCAAATGTTGTCTCAAATCTTAGTGATGATTTGCAAAGTAACATTAAATTGCATAAAACTGACATATCTGTTGAAAAACCTAAGATTGCTAGACATGTGCCACCCAAACCCAAGACAGACATTAAAGCTCCATCTTTGATTCTTCTAATCAAAACAAAAAGGGTGTCAAGCATGATTATATCCTGAAGTAACGGGATCTTCATAGTGCCAAACAATTGGTGAAACGTCAAACATGCTTTCACTGTGGAGTTCCTGGACACATTGCAAGAAATTGCAAACATAATTCGTATGCTTCTTTCGCAAGAAACAATCAGAAGGCTAGGTTACGAAACATGAAACAGTCTAAGTCAATGAAGACGTATACATCTAAGACTATGACGAAATCTCATTTCAAATCAAAGCCCTCTAACGGTAATTGGTGCAAAGTGAATAATCAAAATAAGCCTAAAGTTTTGTGGGAAAAATCTCTACTTTCAAAACCCAACAAAATTCAAAAATTCACATCTTCACCCCACTCATCTGTTAAATATGCTAAATTTAGATCACTCTTGATGAATACTACTACATCCACATATTATTTTGGAAGACCCAGAAGCAAGATGATCTGGGTTCCAAAAACTAATTAATCTTATCATTTGTGCAGGAACGACTATGGAGGAATATCCTCAAACTTTGGTATGTGGATAGTGGTTGTTCTAGGCACATGACAGAAGACATCTCCCAGCTTACAAATCTAGAGCACTATAATGGGGAAGATGTGATATTTGCTGGTGGAAGTAAAGGAAAGATTATTCAACGGGGAACGGTCTCAAATAGAGTCTTTAAATCTCGAAAATGTCAACTATGTTCCCGAACTCAAGCGTAGTTTGCTCAGTGTGTCACAAATGTGTGACAAAGGTTACTCCAGTCATTTTACAAGCAAAGAGTGTCTCCTTCTCAAACCCGGAATCATCATCCCTGAAGACTGGATTCTAGTAAAAGCTCAACGAAGACACGATGCATAATTTTTGGAAATAAATCAACAACCATTTGATGAAGTCGTTTGTCTCTTTTCCAAGTTATTTGAACAAAATGCTATGCTTTGGCATCGTCGTCTAGGACATGCAAATCTCAAGAACTTGAATCGAATTGCAAAGGGGAACATTGTTCGAAATCTTCCAATCAACGACTTCATGATGATCGAGAAGTGTGTTGCATGTGCTAGAGGGAAGCATCATAGAAAGCCTCACTAGCCAAAAATCTTTAATTCCATTGACTCTCTTCTGCAGCTTCTTCATATGGACTTATTCGGTCCAGTCAATGTGTTATGCATCAATCATGCATCATACTGTTTGATTATTATAGATGACTATTCATGTTTCACTTGGGTGTTCTTTCTGTCGAATAAAAGTGAGACAGCAGGCTTACTGAAGAAATTTATCATCCTCATTGAGAATCAGACTAATGAAAGAGTCAAGGGAATTCGATGCGACAATGGAACAGCGTTTAAGAATGCTGAACTTAATGTCTTCTGTGCAGAAAAAGGAATTGCTAGGCAATACAGTGCAGCCAGAACACCACAATAAAATGGTGTTGTTGAACGAAGAAATAGAACATTGATCGAAGTTGCGCGTACAATGCTTATTGATTCTAACTTGCCTACATTTTTCAGGGCAGAGGCCATTAATACTGCGTGTTATGTTCAAAACCGGGTCTTGCTGAACAAACGACACATGATAACTCCATATGAAGTTCTTTACAAACACAAACCAACTGTTGAGCATTTTAAAATCTTTGGATGTCCTTGTACATTACTGCACCTGGATGCAATACCAAAGCTCAACGCTCGAACAGATGACTGCTATTTTGTAGGTTATGCTAGTAAAACAGCATATCAAGTTTACAACAAAATCACCAAGCAAATTGTGGAGTCCTATGATGTTCGTTGGCTTGAGGAGAACGTAACTGATGCCTGAGTTGGACCTGATTGGCTCTTTGATTATTCGACCTTGTTCAGATCCTTCAACATTCCGTCTGATGTCCCCTCGAATGAACCAAATGTTTCAGGTGTTACATTTCACACAGATGAGTCAGATAATCTGGATGTCCCATGTACAAATGTGTCAGATCCACCAAATGTGTTAGGTCATTTTGTAAGAGTTTGCTTTCAAAATTATGTATTTTAACTTAGGTTTTTGCTAGGTTCGTTTGGCCAACGAACCTATTGTTTTGTAATGTAAAGGTTCGTCTAGCGAACCTGTGGGTTCGTTTGGAGAACCTGATAGTTTGGCTAGGTTCGTTTGTAGCTTTTTTATATTGTAGGTTTGTCTGTGTTTGTAAGAGGGTGACAGAACCAGATAGAGAGAGAAACCTGTGTTAGATCTGTGTGTTTGAAAAGAACTGTGTGTTCTTAGTTCATGTTCTTGTAATCAATTTTTGTTATCAATGAACAATATGTTTATCATAATGATTGTATATCTTTGATTCATATAGATTTAATCTAGATTCCACATGGGTTGAATTGCTAATAGAATTCCAGTGATCGATCCAGAGCAATCTACTGTGGTATCAGAGCGTTTGGAGGAGTTCTATACAAGTTCTTGAAGATTATCAATCATTTTGAAGATTCTGAAATTGTTGGAGTTTGATTTTATGTATCTGATTATTTGCTGATATTTTCATCATCATATACTGATATTTTGCTGGTTGAAATCAGAGATTTCTTTGTTGAAATTAGTGGATTAGAAGGTTGAAGCTTTGAAGGTTTTCCCTCGAAAATTTTCAAGTTTAAATCATAGGTTCCTAAAACGAACCTGGTTGGTTATCAGTTGCATTCTAAATAAGAGGTTCGCTGAAGAAGAATATTTTCAGTTGATGTTCATGTATTCAAAATTTTGGAGAGATTCGTTTGATAGGTTTGACAAAGGTTCGTCTATTGAAGAGGTTCGTCAGTCAAAGTTCGTTGTTGATTTGTTGGCTGAGGTTCGTTGGTCAAACTTTGTTGAAGGTTCGTTGGATAAGGTTCGTGAGTTCAAGGTTTGAAGGAGGTTCGTCGAAATCTTAGGTTCGTGAGATTATCAACAAGGAAGAGTTTCACTGATAAAAAGTTGGAATCATGGCGAATATGTTTGCAGTAGTTGCTAATCAAAATTCTAAGATTCAGAGTATTTTGATTACTGAAACTGAGTCGGGAAGCACAGACAAAGTACCAAAATTACTTGATTTGACTAATTATAAAAACTGGAAAGGTCGGTTTTAGACTCATCTTAATGGTACTGATACAAATCTTTGGGAAAGAATCTTATCACCATATGAACGACCAAAGGTGGTTGGAACAGATCTGGATCAAACTCTTGATAGACTAGATGTTGAACAAAGAAAGAAATATGATTCTGAAAAGAAAGCATACTGGATGTTAAGTCAAGCTATTCCTAATCAAATTCTTCATCAATTTGATGAACATAAAACATCATATGGTTTATGGAATGCTTTAATGGCAAGAGTTGAGGGAAACACCAAACTAAAGAAAATGAAAGCCACTGATTTGTAAAAAGAGTTTGAGAATTTCAATTATATTGGAAATGAGAGTCTTGATGCATTGATAACAAGATATAGACATTTGTTGACGGAAGTTCGTAAGTGTGGAATTGAGTATTCTGAAGAAGAGAAAATAGATTGTTTTGCAGATGGTTTGCCAGAAAGATGGAATTCGTTGGTGTTGATTTTGAGAGAAAATCTTCCTGGAATGACACTGGTTGAATTTATTCAAAAGTTAGAAGAACAGGAAATGAAAGACAAAAGAAAAGCTAGAAGAGTTAATGTAACACAGGATCCTTCACTTTATGGTGCATCTGTGGTTACACCTCCTGTTTCATCTGCAAAAATACAAACAGCTTTTGTTTCAACTACTACTGAAAGTACTTCTGTACCATCTGCATCTACTAGCTCAAGTTCATCTTATTCTGGGAATGAGAAAAAGTCTGATTCCTCATCTACTCCAATTCAATTGAACACAACTAATCTGGGAAAAGTGTCTGTGGAGGCTATCAAAGATCATATGTCAATATTGTCATGTGATGTTAGTGCCTATGATGAACAGATAGCAGGAAGGATATGAAATTCCAATCTTACTTTTGAAGATTATGAGCATATAGATGATGATGAGATGGTATTGATTGATACTCAGTGGGCTTTCGCTAGTGCAATAAGAAGAATTAACAGATATTAGAAGAAAACAGGAAAGAAGTTTACTTTTGATCGGAATACAAAGTTTGGATTCAATCCAAAGGCCACACAATGTTACAATTGTGGTGAGTTGGGTCATTTTTCTCAAGAATGTAAAAATCCAAAGAAGCAAGGTAACTTGAATCCTTTCAAGCTAAAAGAAGCTTATCAAAAGAAAACGGAGAAGCCTGAAGAATCAACAATTTTAGTCAGTCAAGCAGACGAAGGATATGACTGGGGAAAACAATATGATAATTTAATGGGCGCATTTATGGCTTCTATGGATGAAGAAGCAAATAAGAGCAAAGAAAAGGCTGAGGAGGTAAATAATGATCTTTTAGAGGTCAATGAAAAGTTGAAGGAAATGAATGCTAAATTGACTGTTGAACTGATCGAGTGCACTGAAGCTAACAAAAAGTTAGTTTCAAGATAAAAATGTTTTAACAAAAAGATAATTGATTTGGGAAAAGAAAATGAAGAATTAAAAATTAAAGTTTTACAAAACAATCATGCAGTTTCTGTGCATCTTGAGTCAGTACAAAACTTGTAAGTTGAACTGTCAGCAGCCAGAGCAGAAGCAGAAATGAATAAAAGCAAGCTAGAGAATTATCAGAATTATCAGTATGTTATCGATTACATTGCTGATATGCAAAGATCATCGAATGATACTACTGGCTTGGGATTTCATGTTGTACTACCTCCTTCAAGCTATGTTCCTAGACCACAAATTGATCCTAGTTTGGAAGTTCATCCAGTTTCTTTGAATGAAACTGAGTCTGAAAATGTTATTGCACATGCTGGAGTCTCATCTTCTGATGAAAAGGTGTCACTTGACAGTGATGCTCCAATCATTGAAGATATCATTGAATCAGAATATTCTTCTGATATTTTGAGACAAAATGGTTACAAGGGAAAAAGTGTTGTGAAAAAGAATTTTGAATCTCAGCAGTCAAAATCTGAGATTAAACAAGTTGAGAAGATGGTGCTTAAAACCACTCAGGTTTCCAAACCAGTGATTAAAACCAAACCAGCCACTATTCTTAAGCGATTGTGTATGTTAGATCATCTAATACACATCAAGGAGAGTCTAGTGAAAATTTTTAATAGAAAAATGTGATTTCTAAGAAAGTTGAAAAGGTGAATTTTTTCTTTGATAATTTTGGGGTTTGACAAAAGGTTAAATCAAAGAATTTTCCAAAACAAATGGATAATTCAAAGACAAGTTCAACTGGTTTGAGAAACAAAATCTCATCTTCAAAGGTTGTTTCAAGACCTTTCAGTTCATCAAGTTCTTACGATGAACCCACACCAAAAATTCATATTAAGGATAGAAAATGTTACTGATGTATGGGTCATTTGGTTTCTAATTGCAATGTGGAATTCAGTTCAAGTGATTGTAGCAGTTTTAAGTCTTTTTCACCAAGAGAAACACGAAAGTGTTTTACTTGTTGTGGTAAAGGACATATTTCTGCTAATTGTCCAAATAACAAAATCAGAAAGAGTTCTGATGAGGAGTGTCGGGTGAATGTTTCAGGTGGAAGCTTTAGAAAAAAAACACCTAGTGAAGATGAGATGATAGTTCTTAGAAAATGCAATCCTGGTTGTTTTTGGTTGAAAGAAGAAATCAAACAAAAGAAAAGACTTTTTGAGAATAAAAGAAATGTTAAAAGGATTGTGAAAATTGTGACTTTATCTGATGAGGATTCATGTGAAAATTTTTCATCAAGATCATTTTCAAACCAATCTATCAAATGTAAATTATTTTGGAAACTCAAAGATAGATCAGGTGATGAACTTTCAAAGAAAGAGGATGACACAAGTGATGATGGTTATTCAATCAGGTCATCACAAAAGAATGGAAGGGGTCCATTCTGGGAGACTCGACGCCGAAATGGCGGGGGTCATCCCTTTTGAAAACTGATAGGTTTCTTTTAATTTATTGTGCAAGTTGCATCCATGGGCTATATTAACAATCATTGGATTGTTAATAGTTGATGTTCCCACCATATGACTGGAGAATTGAACTTGTTAAGAGATTTCAAGTTGGTGAAAGGAAGTTATGTGAATTTTGCTGGAGATAAAGGAGGTCAAATTACAGGGATTGGCAGTTTGACAAATGGAAAGGTTTCGTTTGACAATGTTAATTTTTGTAAAGAATTAACTAACAATTTGTTGAGTGTTTCGCAGATTTGTGACAAGGATTACAAAGTGGTGTTTGACAAAGATAGGTGTTGTGTACTCAAGCAAGGATTTCAAAATTCTGAGGAGTGGATACTGGTGACAGCTGATCTGAGCAAGGATGTTTATGTGCTTGACATGGCAAAGGCGGAGACAGTAAATAAAGTGGAAACATGTCTGGTGTCTAAAGCTACTGAACAGGATACACGTTTATGGCACAGGAGAATGGGACATATTCATATTCAGAAAATGAATCATCTTGTGCATAATCATTTAGTTAAGGGTGTACCTGTTAAACATTTTAAACTTTCGGATGTGTGCGTGTCATGTAAAATGGGTAAACAGAAAAGGAAGTCTCACAAAACAAAGAAATTTTTTTCTATTGATATGCCTCTTGAACTACTTCACATGGATCTTTTTGGACCAATTAATGTGAAAAGTATAGGTGGTGAATCTTATTGTTTTGTTGTGACTGATGACTTTTCAAGATTTTCATGGGTTGTGTTTTTAAAGCATAAATCAGATACTTATGATAATTTTGTGTTGTTGATAACTAGGTTGGAGACTTTATATAAGTTGAGGGTGAGACGTGTACGATCTGATAATGGGACTGAGTTTAAGAATCACCAAATGGTGGAATTTTGTAATTCCAAAGGCATTCAGCAACAGTTCAGTGCACCTTATGAGCCTCAGATGAATGGTGTAGCTGAACGAAAGAACAGGACTTTGATTGAGTCTGCGAGAACAATGCTAGCTGATTCTAAACTTCCTATTACTTTTTGGAGTGAAGCTGTGGCTACTGCTTGTTTTACCCTTAACAGAGTCTTACTTGTCAAAAGACTTAATAAAACTTGTTATGAATTGCTTCGGAATCGAAAGCCTAATTTGGAACACTTGGAACCTTTTGGGGATCCTTGTACAATGCTAAGGAAAGATTCCAAATTCAATTCTAAAGTTGAAGAGGGTTTCTTTCTTGGTTATAGTCTTCCTAACAAACGTGTGTTTAATAAACGTGCGGGTGTTGTGGAATTATGGTATCATGTAGATGTTCAAGGACATACATCTATACCAGACGGGAAGGGTCCAGATTGGCTTTTCGATTACAATAAGTTGTCTGAGTCTTTTAATATGTCTTCAACTGTTTCTAATGAGGAAATAACTTTACAAATGTTGTATGATTTGCAGAATTTAGAAGAACAAGATATTTCTCATCAATCTGAAGATGGAGTTATTACACCACATGGAGAAGGTACTTTAGAAGTGATTAACGAAGATTGGTCATCTGAGGATGAAAATGATGTTTTTGAAGATGCTATTTCTCATGATCAAGATACTGATCAGAATATCAACAATATGGATCATGATGTGGTTGTACCGCAATTTCCTGTCACACGTGTTCATATTAATCATCTGATTGATCAAATCATAGGAGATCCAAATGCAGGAGTGCAGACACGAAATCAAGTCACAAATGAAGAAAGTATGTATGTGGAGTTACAGAAAGCTCATGGCATTCAAGAGCTCTGGATGCATTCAGCATTTATTTCACAAATAGAGCCAAAGACTGTGACTGAAGCTTTACGTGAGCCGGCCTGGGTGGAGGCTATGCAAGAAGAATTGAATCAATTTCGCAAGTTGCAAGTTTGGCATTTGGTAGATTTTCCAAATGGAGAGAAAATATTGGTACTATATGGGTGTTGAGATGTAAACGAGATGACAGAGGCGTAATTGTCAGAAACAAAGCACGTTTAGCGGTTCAAGGTTTTAGACAAGTTGAAGGAATTGACTATGATGAGGTTTTTGCACCTGTGGCGCGTTTAGAAGCAATTCGACTTTTTCTTGCTTTTGCTGCTCACAAGAAGTTCAAAGTTTTTCAGTTGGATGTAAAATCTGCTTTTCTGTACGGTTCGTTGAAGGAAACAGTGTGTGTTTGTCAGCCAACCAGGCATTGAGGATCCTATCCATCGGGATCAGGTTTACCTCATGGACAAAGCACTGTATGGTCTTTATCAGGCTCCGTGTGCCTGGTATGAGACTTTATCGACTCACCTTAATGAACACGGGTTCAATAGGGGTTAGATTGATAAAACTTTGTTCTTTCGGGAAAAGGGTAAGGACATTCTCCTTGTTCAGATCTATGTGGATGATATCATTTTCGGATCTACCGATGAACAAATGTGCTTGGATTTTAAAGAGGTGATGATTGATAAATTTGAAATGAGTGCTATGTCAGATATCAAATTTTTTCTGGGTCTACAAGTTGATCAAATGGAATTTTCATTCATCACACTAAGTATATTCAAGATGTGCTGAAACGGTTTAGCATGCTTGATTCAAAACCAATTTCCACACCCATTCAGCCTAATCACGGGATTGAGCCTAATATTAAGGGGGAGTTGATTGATCCTACACTTTATTGTGGAATTATTGGAAGTTTGATGTATCTGACTGCCTCAAGACCAAATATTGTTTTTGCTACAAGTATTTGTGCAAGATATCAATCTAAACCTAAGGTGTCACATCTGATTGCAGTCAAGAGAATTCTTCGTTATCTGAAGGGTACACCAGACACCGGTCTATGGTATCCTAAGGTTGATAACTTTTCCTTGAACGCCTACAGTGACTCTGATTATGGAGGATGTAAGACAGATGCAAAGTCCACAACTGGTGGTGCATAATTTTTGGGGGAACGGTTAGTCTCTTGGCAATGTAAAAAGCAAACATCTGTGGCTACTTCAACTTGTGAAGTTGAGTATGTCGCTGCTGCCAGTTGTTGTTCACAAGTGTTGTGGATACAACAACAAATAAAAGACTATGGTTTGAATTATCTTAATACCCCAATCCATGTTGATAATGAGGCTGCCATTGCTATTACTAAAAATCCAGTGTATCATTCGCGTTCCAAACACATTGATATTAGGTTTCATTTCATACGCGATTGTTATTAAAAGAAACTTATTGATGTGGTGAAGATACATACAAATGAGCAACGTGCAGACCTTCTCACCAAGGCTTTTGATAAAAATCTTTTTGAGTATTTACTCAAATTAAATGGCATTCGGGTCATGGGTGAGGTTATTTCAAATCAACTTCCTTCATAATCAATTTTATTGAATTGACATCAGATATTTTTTTTTCTTATTTGCTTTGTGTTTTAGTTTTTAAAGGAGAAAAATTGAAAAATCAAAAACACAAAAACATTAAAAAATTAAAATTTTGAGAAATTGATTCGAATTAGTGAGAGATGATAGTACATTGTAGCAATCAGAAGCACATCTGTATCATACTAGAATTTAAACATAAAGAGCATTTACAATTACTTAGTATGATATGTTGGTAGGTTTATAACTTAGTTGAGATAACATTTGACAAAATTATGATTATACTTTGCGGGAAACAGTTGCTTAGAATACAGTGCTTAGCTTTGTCATGAATAAGTGGTTGTTAATCTTACAATGTGTTTCTTGAATTAAAATTACTTAATTGCTAGTTTTTGATCATGTGTTTATTTTAAAAAAAAAAGAAATTCTAAATTTTGTTTTTCTTTTATTTTAGTTTACAGCTGAAACATTTTTTGCGTATACTTACATATCGACCTTATTGTTATAGCTTTAAACCATTCGAATTTGTTTTCTTGGTTTGATTAAGTTTTGGTCAATCTCTGCGTATATGAGAATATCGATCTGATTGTTAAAAGCTTAATCTTATATTATTGTTAAGTTCATTTTCTGGATCATCTGAGCATACGAAAGTATCAACCTTGATTCTAAGATTTTGAACAATTTCAAATTGTTTTACATTTTTTATTTTTAGAAAGAAATTCTATTTTGTTTTTGCATGATCAAAAAAGTTACAATTGAATTATTGTTTCAAGAACATTTTTGTTTGTTTAATTATTCACAAAACGGGGATGTGTTCAAGTAAATGAGGAACATAAAGTGTTTGATGGTTTTGATTTCATTTGATATCTTAACTAAGTAATTAAATTTAAATTGGATTTATATACTAATAATCATCTTTGAATTGCATTCTGCTAATTAATATATACATTAACTCAATCAGTTTGTGCAGATGATTGTAATACAATATGATCTCATGTCTGGATCTTTCTCACCAAAAATATATGTCTGTTTATTTTATTTTCATATTTTTAGGTTTTTCTTACAAAATTAACATTTTGGTGTGTTTAATATAAAATTTTAAAAATCCAAAACGATTTTTGTTCATATATCTGATGTTAAATAACTAATTATTGATTATTTGTTTTTAACTCTGAAACGCCAAATTTTGTTTTGTTTGAAATTTTTAAATAAATTTGATTTGTGAAAATGTGAAATTGTTGAGACGAACCTTTGATAGGTTTTCTTGGGGGTTCGTTTATCTGGTTTAGTGAGAGGTTCGTATGAGAGGTTTGTAGATAGGTTCGTTCAGAAGGTTAATGATAGGTTCGTTCATCAGGTTCTCTGGAAGGTTAGTTTGAATAGGTTTACTGAGAGGTTCGTTCAACAAGGTTTGTTCATAGGTTCGTGTGAAACTCATAAAGGTATAAAGTCGAAGGTTCGTGGAATAACGTCGTCACTTTCATCAGATTCTCTCAGAAACGAACCTTATTGGACTGATTTTGATCTTTTGATTTTATGATTCTCTGTATTATTAATTGCCTTATATCATTAGACTCGTATTTGTGTCTTGATTCTTAAAAGATATGGCAAATCTAGCATTTAGTGATAAACGCAATCTATGTGCTTATCTAGATCCCACTACAAAGAATGGCTAGGATTTCAGACCGATGATTGAGTTTCTGAGAAGATCGAGGATTTACTATGCTATCTCCAATTCGTGTCACATTTATAGATCTCATATTCAGAGCTTCTGGGAATCTGCAAGGTTGATTACTGTAGATGATGTATTTGTGATTGAGGCTAGTGTTTTGGGACAGGTGATCAGAATAACTGAAGCTGATGTGAGAAGAGTGTTGCAGTTCGGTGGAGAACCTGAAGGAATGACATTGATTCCTGAAAGGTGTATCAAAGGATGTTTTATGAGGATCAACTACTTTGGTGTCTATAGTGAGTATTCAATCAAGAAGGGGAAGTTGCCTTTACAATACAAGTTTCTAGCACATGTACTTCTACACTGCATTAGTATGAGGAAAGGCACTTTCGATGAGCTGAGAGACTTGATGAGATCAAATATGGTTGCTTTGATTCTAAACAAGCCATTCAACTTTTCTGCTATGATTTTCATATATCTATCTGATAACATTACTAAGGCGAAGGATAGGTTCTTAATGTATCCAAGATTTATACGGATGTTGATTGATGAGAAGTTTCCAGAGCAGAATCTACCAAGAGTTGCATCTGATATTCTGAAGTTAAAGCATATGATTGATTCGAGTTTGGGTCAAGTAAAGATTTATCAGAAGAGTAGTGATGTGATTCAGACAAAATATATGATCTGTCATTGTGCTAGAGTCAATTATGTTGCTCCACTTGGTGATGCATGGAGACATGATGATTCATATTCTAAAAGTGAACATATGGATGATGATCAACAACCACCACCACCACCTCCACAAGATCCATAAGTAAGACAAACTCAAGCACAATCATCTCAATATCATCAACAAGAACAAGAACAAGAAACTCCAAATGTAACTCAGGCTACATTTGTTCCTCTTCAAGTCATTTATCCAGATCATCATAATGTTCATGAACAAGCTGATGCTACTATTTCATCTCCACATGTTGAGGCTGAGAATGTTGATGCTGAAATGGAAGAAGAATCAACTGAATCTGAAATGGAAAATGTTCAAGTTGGAAATAGAATGGTGAGAAGATTGAAGAGAAATCCCATGCAACAGCAACAAAACATGGATGAAAGAGAAGAGAGGAATGATCCTAGTTTTATTGTGGATGAACCAGAGACATCCCGACCAAAGAAGAAGAAGAAAATGGCTAATGTGCCTAAAATAAAGAAGTCAATGTAACATCAGTGCCAGAATCATAACCGGAACAGTGATCTACACAGTAACTCAGGTACAAGTTTCATGTAATCTATATGTACTATTATCATTCGATGTTTGACACAACACTATTACGCATTCATTTCAGGAACATGTTTCAAAAAAATGGTTTAACAGTCAAAAATTTATCTGACGACACATTACCATCACGTGATTGTTAGTTAGGACATTATTTTGTATAAACGTATGTGAGGTTGAACAGCACAAGATAACAACAGATGTCGTTACGTGAATGCTAAATTGACGGATTATTCGTATAGGTGACGATCTTTACGAATATATCCGAAAGTTTAACGTTCTGAATGATGTCTAATAATTAGAAAATCATATCGAAAAGTGTAGTTATCGTCTTGTTCGTACGGGTGACGATCCGAACAAATACGCGCGACGACTGTACGATTCGATTTAAACAGGTAAATTTAAGTATTTCAGAAATTCAAAATAAACGGAAGATATTTAGTTAATTTACTAGGAATTACGACCTAAATAAAATTTACAAACTCTATTTTTAAAACCGTAACGATTCGTTACGAAAACGAACGAAAACCGGCGCCTCTATGCGAAACCGAACGAACCCGAACGCACCGGAACGATTACAAGACATTAAATGGCATTTAATGCCCATTCCCCCCCCCCCACCTATGAGCAACTTCCCCAAAATTCGTCACTCTCTCTCTCTCTCTCTCTCTAAACTCTATCTCTAGAAATCAAAACCCTAGAATCCCCATTTCTTCACCAAATCCAGCCATCTTGGTGTTAAAACGACCACAACAACTTGTAGATCTTGAAAGTACAAGCAATCTGAGCCTAGAACCATCCAAATCGAGGTAAAATCAAGTTATAAGTTGCGGCTTTAGGGTTTTCAAAACCCTTGTTCGAACCCACACCCCAACCGGTTCTAGACCATAAAAACCTTAGGGAAACTACACGAAATCACTCTATGTTAGTGTAGGAAATTGGGAAACACCTTGTGTTAGGCTTGGAACTTGAAAATGGTGAGATGGAGTCCCTTGGTTTTGAACGGCCGAATGGGAGGTACCTAGCTCAACCGAAAGGGCCACCGGCCGAATGGGCTGGCCTTGGGGCCGAATGTGGCTTCCATTCGTATGAGCTCACCTTCGTATGAGCAATGCACATTCGGTTCGAGGCCACATTCAACATCTCTATTCGGCCATCATCATTCGCATGGCCACCTTGATCAGCCGAACCATATCATTCGCATGAAACCTCATTCTGTCGACCACCCCTCTTCGCATGCCATGGTTATTCGGCCTGAATTGTTCTCTCTCGCATGGAGTTCATTCACACAACCATTTGGTTCGGCCGACACTTCCTTTCGTACAACATCCATTCGAATGGACTGATTTAGTCGGGAAAGGGTACCAAACGAACGGATTGCATGGGATTGACTAACCACTTTCACACACTACACGTGTGCATGGGAAACCATTAGGGTTTTCATGACATATAACCGGCCTGGTATTATTTAAGATCAATTGTTTGCAAACCCAAGTTATTCGAGGTTACTTTAACAACTAAACATGATTTTTGATAACCTATTGGGTTCCACACCCTTGTGTGTTGTCAACTTGAGTTAGTATGATTGGATGATGATAACAGGGTTGGTAAGTCACTTATACTAGAGATTTCTAACACCAACTTTCTTCTAAACAAAGTCGAACTACAAACATGGATATCTGGACATCATATGGGGTTAAAACAGTTGGATTCCATTTAACAAAGTCATAAATAAGGTTGTGAGAATTCTTCAAGAATCAAGGAAACAAACTAAGCTTATAGGTGTGGACTAGATTGTAAACACCTAACACTTAGTGAATTCTATACAAACATATAACTAAGTTAGAGGTTCTGTTGAATCTTCTAAAGCAAGTTATATATCAAGACGATCAAAGACTACGAAGAAATAAGATTCAATGAAAGACTTGGAGTTAATCTAGTGGGATTAACCTAAGTCTCATATGTTAAATTATAATTTTCTTAAAATAATTTTTGTTTCAATTAAAATGAAATGATTTATAAAATTCTCCATTTAAATGACTTAAAAACACCTTAAATAAATTTTAAACTAAATGTTTTACAACTTAAAACGGATTTTATAAAATGATGTTAAACTTAAAAGAGCCATGAGTGTAATTAACATAAACCTTACATAACTAAGGTTTATAGTGATTATCTACGGGATAAGGGTTTATAAACGGGTAATACACTTGGAATAGTTAGAGAAAATCATAGCAACACATTAGTAAAATCTAGGACACATAGTTGCACACCGAGAGCAAAACCCTAGATACGTAAACTATAAATACTTATAGTATTCGAATCCTCTTAAAACAACTCAGGTACTGAAGATACTAAATCTACAAGTAACGAGCACGCATATCTGTTGTGATTCAATACATAGCAACACAGGTGAGTTCATTGCCCCTTTTCTAAACATTTTCATTTTACAAACGCGGGGCTGAGGAGCATGCGTAAATTAATTTCTTAAAATATGTTTTACGTAATTGCTTTCACTTATTGTATGTTTATATGCATAATTGTATCCTAGACTTCTGTCTAGGTAAACTATTACGTGTGCACAAAATGACTTAATTACTCTCTAAGAGTAAGACGATGGCTTTAAAACAAAGAACTATTTTTCAGAGTCGTGTTCAAGGAAACTAAAGATCAAACTCAAAGAACTAATATTAGTGTTGTGTTCAAGAAAACTAAATATCAAATTCAAAGAACAAATGTCAGTGTTGTGTTCAAGAAAACTAAATATCAAATTCAAAGAACAAATGTCAGTGTTGTGTTCAAGAAAACTAAATATCAAATTCAAAGAACTAATGTCAGTGTCATGTTCAAGAAAACTAAGGATCAAGATCAAAGAAATCATATCCATGTGTGTTTCAAAGAAATAACAAACTCAATAAAGAACAATTCAAGGTGGATGTCAGTTGTATGACGATCAAGACCACGTTTAAACACACGGAAAGTCCCGCCATAAATAGTATACTATTATAGTCACTCTATTATGGGCACAAATCGAACAATCAAACGAACATCAAGAGAACAGAGGTGAACAATGATTAAAGGATATCCTAAAGTCCTGACATAAACCGTAGACCTGAAGGTCAAGCTGATATGGGCACATCATAAAGTCTCGACACATACAGGTAGACTCTTTTGGGTCAAGCCTGATATGGGCCACGTGTGAGACGATACAGACTAGACACCACCAACAACTAAGAATAAATGATTGAGGTAATCAAAGCCCAATCATTAAGTCTTAGTTGTATTAAATGTTTACTTGTTCATTTAATTAAGCATTTAATATTATGATTCTACAAATGCTATGGTTGATCATGAACGTGTGATGAACTCAAAAAATCGATAAAATTTCAATTTGTGGAACTCAAACAATTAGTATGTCGATGGTATGGGATGAAACGCTTAATTATCATTAACAACAATATATTATGTGGTGGGATGTCGGCTGGGGCTTGTTCCCCTACGTATGCCCTATATATAAGCATATTTGACCGGATAGTGGTTGTTAGTGAGGTTAACGTTGTCATTTCGAGTGTTCAAAGGTAATCATTTTCAGACAGTTCAAGTATGTGATTCAGTGTATGGAATTAAACGCTTTATTATCAATAACAACAATATACTATGTGGTTTGATATGTGGTGGGATGTCGGCTGGGGCTTGTTCCCCTACGTATGCCCTATATATAAGCATATTTGACCTGATAGTATAGGTGGTTGTTAGTGAGGTTAAGGTTGTCATTTCGGGTGATCAATGTTAACAATTTTGCAGGTTATTCAAATGTTGTGAATCAAAGGTATGGGATGAAACACTTAATTTATCATTAACAACAATATACTATGTGGCTCGGTATGTGGTGGGATGTCAGCTGGGGCTTGTTCCCCTACGTATGCCCTATATATAAGCATACTTGGCTGGATAGTATAGGTGGTTTTTGGTGAGGTTAAGGTTGTCATTCGGACAGATTTTGTACAAATCCATTTTTTAAACGAAACTACATGAACTCACCAACCATTTGTTGACTTGATATTTTTGCATGACTTCTCAGGTGACGAACAGGCCTGATTAAGAAGTTTATGCTTTTGACTAGGTTACCAGATAGAAGACCTAGTATTTTGGATGTGCATATTTTGAAACATCATTATACAGATTATTTTGTATATCTTGTGCAGATACAAGATAGATGAAATATGATGTTGATGGTAGACTTACATTGATAAATTATGAACAAAACTTATGTAATTTAACTTTGTAATTCTACTTTATTTAGCATTTTCTCATTTTATATCATGTGCAATGTAAACAATCTGATCATCACGATTATCATTCCTAATATCGCGCCCCAGGACCTTTCCGCCTGATTGGACACACAATCCGGCCCGCCGTCTCGGGGTGTGACAGTCAAGGACTCCAAGAATTATAGTTTCTTCTCCTGTGACTACATCTTCAGCACCTGCATCTATTTCTGTTTCTTCTGTACCGGTTTCTATTGTTGTATCTGTTCCAGAGGTTGTTGTATCTACATCACAAGCTCGTGTGTATACTGAAGCTTCTATGCCTAGTTTTGCTGATCATATAAATGTTGCATCATTCATGCCTTCATTTGTTAATGCCACTACAGTTACTACATCATTTCAAGAAGCTTCTACTTCAAGGGTTGATTCAATGTTTGAGGGATTAGATGATCTAGATTTAAATTTCTCTTTAGATTATGATGATTCTGAGCTGAGAAGAAGGATTTCTATTCTGTCTCAAGAATTTGATAAATACAAGAAGTAGAATGAGAAAGCTGATTCTGAGAAACAATCTTCTTCAATTCAAAGTGATCTTGAAATGATGAAAAGTCATATTGATCAATTACAGAAGTGGAGAGAAGAGGATCTACAAGATAAAAAGATGATGAATGATAGAATTGTATCACTGGAAAGATTGGCCAAAGAACAAAATCACAAGATTGTCGATTTGAAGAAAGAAAATAGAATGTTGCAGCAAAGACTTAGTGAAATTCAAGATAAAACTTCTAATGTCGTTCATACTGAGACACAAGCTGTGGATAATGAAAGAATTAATGTTACTGAAAGAGCTGATGTTAATCCTGTGTATGTAAATATAGAAGATGAAGATGAGGAAGAAAAAGTTGATTATGAAGATTCTGATTTTGATGAACATCCAGGTTTTGGTGACTTTAATGATGATGATGGTGATGTAGCTGGAGTTGGTGGTTCAAGTGGATTGAATTCAATTACTGGAGCTTTAGTGATTTACAGACCATCAGGAATTTCTTTTGATGCGAATCCAGTTTTTTTTTACTCCTGATAAAGCAAAAGATTATGAGGATCTGGAGATTGAAGATCTTACTGAGTTTGAGTATCCAAAGTCTGTGATTGATTATTCATTACCAACATTTGTAGAATTATTCAAACAAGCTGGAGATGGAGAATTACTAAGAATGATTGGAGCTCAATCTAGTTAGAGAATTAGAAGAAGGAGGGATTGAAGATGGATACACTAAAGAAGATCTTGCTGTTTTGTTTGGAGTCAAAGTAAATGATCTACAAAATGCAAATGATTCTGGAAAGATGATTATTGGAGAATCGGATAGTTCTTTTGAGTTTGAGCATGATGGATCTTGTGATGAAAATTTGTATAATTTGAAAACTTTGAAGAAAATTTTTGATATTGAAGCTCATAAGGAATTTCAAAGTGCATCAAGTGATACATCGAAGATCAATATATTATTGATCATTTGATGATTTTTAGACAAATGGTTGAAATATATGATGAATCAGTTCAAGACAATCATTTGAGACAATTTTCAAGGTTCAAGATTGGATCTAAATCCAAAATGCGTAGAAGGATTGTGAGTTATGGATATTTCCACAACATTCCTGGAGTATTGAAGAATAGAGGATGTTATGTGGTGAAGAGAACGGATGGATGTCAGTATTTTGGAAAAGCATATGATCTTATGTCTTTACCATCATTTGAATGTTTGCAGTTGTCAAGATTAAGGATGATCAAGCCTATTCAGACTGAGCATAATGAAAGATTGGAGACTTTGTTGAAAAAGGAAGCAAAGAAAGGATGGAATTGGTTGGTTCCTCAGTTTTCAATGCTGAAGCATAATTCCTATGTTTATCCTAAGCAAAAAGTTTATTCAAGACCAACATTGAGGAAGATAGAACAAAATTGGAATTCTTATTTCAAGTTTTGGTTCTATGATGAAAGGTATTCTGATGCAGTTATTCTATTGAAAGATGAAAAATAGAGGGTTATAAGACTGCTTGATCCTGTTTGGTTGGTGAATTGTTCAAAACAAGATATTGCTATTCTCAATGAAGCTGAAATTTATGCTAAGGAAGGATATCATGATGTGGGGGTGAGTTATAAAGATATGGCTTTGCAATTTCAGACTATTGCAAGGATGTGTTATACGTTAGGGATTCATTCTAGATGTTGACTGATGTGCACGTTATCAGTCAACACGAAGACTTTCTCATCTGACTGCAGTTCACAGGATCTTTCGATATCTGAAAGGGAAGCCCCGTTTTGGTTTGTGGTATCCTCGAAATTATGAAATCGATCTTAATGCTTTCAGTGATAGTGACTATGGACTATGTGATATTGATCGTAAGTCCACTTCTGCTGGATGTCAATTTCTGGGTGACAGTCTCATTTCATGGCAATGCAAGAAGCAACAAACTGTGCCTATCTCTACTACTGAGGCTGAATATGTTGCAGCTTCTGCTTGCTGTTCTCAGCTGATATGGATGCGACAACAATTGCTGGATTACGGTTTGCATTTCAATAACACTCCTATTTTTTGTGATAACGATGCAACAATCCAAATTTGCAAAAACCCGGTTCAACTCTCTAAAATCATGCACATTGATATGAAAGTTCATTTTATCAGAGATTGCTAAGACCACAAACTCGTTAAAATGGAACAAAATGACACAAAATTAAACGTGGCTGACATGTTCACAAAGCCGGTGACCATTTCAACCTTCAATGTGCTTGTAAATTTGCTGAAAATGATTGTTTTTGATGATTGAGTAATTGATGTGATTGATGTGAGTTCTTTTGGAGGTCTATTCTTATATTTCCTACAAATTTCTTTTAAATATTTTTTTTCTTACCATGAATAAATTTAGGGGGAGAAATATGCAAAAGATATTAAGTCTACACATGTTTTGGGAAATGATATAAACCTTGGTGATAAAGGGTCAGTTTAAAATTTCCTGAAAAATGCTATATCTGAATGAACTAGGATTGAAATGATATGCTGGTAGACTCACTTGACTGAATTAGTTGATCTATTTTGTGCTAAACTAAAGAAATTGTGTGTTGCATTGTCGAAATATCACTACTTAGAAGAGTCTATTACCTATCTGACCATCTTAGAGATCTTACGACATTTTTTATATGCACGAGATTCTGAAAATATGTC
Organism: Mikania micrantha; assembly: GCA_009363875.1. Classification (NCBI taxonomy): domain Eukaryota; kingdom Viridiplantae; phylum Streptophyta; class Magnoliopsida; order Asterales; family Asteraceae; genus Mikania; species Mikania micrantha. The sequence continues at coordinate 33,852,114 of CM018685.1, forward strand.
GAAAATCGAGTGCTTTCTTTGGAAGTGCTTTACGTATGTACATAAAAACCTGCAGTGTTCATGGATGTCTTCTCTCTGTTCTGCTTCAGCAGAGACCTGAGAATTGTAACTCTCTCTGTTCTATTTACGTGGAGACCTGAGATGTCGCTTGCATACATGAGTATATGCTACGAAATACGGATCTGCTCACACCAATAAAAGATGCCTCAGAGCACAATCATACAAAAAGCATGTTAAAAAAGACCCTCAAGAGTCCAAAACCCAAATCTCATTGTATATTAAGCCTTGTATATTAAAACACATGATCCATTCTTGCTTTCTCTCTCAAAATTCTCAGACATATAATCAGGATCGGATTCATATTGAACTTGAAATGGGAACTCTTTGGCTTGATAGAATGCACTATAGGTATCTAGGATTTAGTATGATTCACTAATAACACACTTGAGGTACCAAAATATGATAAACATGCACAAATAGAAAAGCGAAAACGGTTTTAAGATTGGGTTTAGATAGATAAAATATACAGGCAATCATGATATCTAGTTCATAAGGGCTAGTATTAAAAGGAAATTTTAACTGACTTGAGAACGATTTGATCCCAAAAACAAAATGAGTTAGTCTGAGTTGATCACATATGTTTTTGTCGCCCTTGCCATGAACTGGGGATTTAATTTCTCAAAGTTCATTCTGAAAGAAATGAAAGGCAACTTAAAGGGAAGTAAATCAGAGGGGTTTATGATGTATCCCAGATTCTCGCACATGATTTTTGACGAGAGATTTCCTGGTCTGCAAAGAGGAGTCGTGACACGAGACCTGAAATTGTTAAGTGAATCAACATTTCCTTTGATAATGAAGAATCAAGGTGGAAAATACAAGTTTGAGGGGATACATCAATTAAAGAAGTTTGGTCAGTTTGCAGAGGTGGAGTGTGTTGATGTTGTTGAAGCTGCTGAAATTCCAAATGTGTTTGTGGGGGAGGAACATGATGTAGAGATTGTGAGTTTAAAGCACTCGGATGAAGATGCTTATGTGGTGAAGTTTCCAGAGTATGAAGATGTTGTGACTGGAGATGAACCTGATTCGGATTTTGATTTTGAAATGAAGACAGTACCATATGAGTGTAATCCTTCTGAGAAGGTGAATCTGCTCACGACTGAAAATCTTGAGACACTACTTGAGCATGTCAAAAGGAGTGCAGGAAATCCTCCTCCTACCTTTCCTCTTGCTGATCATGAGCCACCTCTAGATGATGTTGCTGATCTAGTCCCAAGGAAGAGAAGAAGAGACCCAAGGCCAGGGATTATTGTTAGCGAACCAGAAACTGAACCCATTTCAGTAACTCAGATACAAACCATCACCGTTGAACCAATTGAACTATTGCCACAAATTAAAGAGTCTACTGCTGGATCTTCTTCACACACTGAAGATATTGATTATGAGATCTTTCTGGCTGGAGAAGCAAGGATTAGAAGTGATAAAGGAAAGAATGTCTCACCTGATGATGAACCAATCGACGTAGTGAAGCTTCTAAGCAAAGTATTCGAGTTAGGTCAAGACTCTCTATCTCATACGTTGTTGATTTAGAAGCTGAAGACTGACAACGAACTTCAAGACAAAAAGATTAAGGACCTTGAAACAAATATGGGACACTTGTCAGCTATCGTATTGGATTTGAAGCAAAAGTTACAAGATAAATTCAAGGGAGAATTTATTGATGAATCCAGTTCATCAACTACTGCTGAACCTATGCCAGAGCTGAGAAAAGCTGAATTTGATGAGCTCACTAGAAGCCGTGAGGAAGGACTAAGGAAATATTTTGCTGGTGATACCGGATTCAAGGTTAGTACAGCAAAATCCATAGAACTAATGATGATAACCGACAGAACCACTCAAGAGGCAAAAGATGCAGCAAATTTCAAACCTACAAAATTTATTGTTGATATGGGAGATAGTCGGTACAACTATGAAAGGGATAGATTCTGGAATTGTTTGTTGGGGTTATGATGAGGTTAAGGAGTTATGGTGGATACGAAGAAACTTAACCAAGCGAATTGAGTATTATGATCATCCCTCTTCGTTCAAATCATTGATAGTGGTAGATATGGTGGAGTTAGCATGACAAAGGTTTTTCAATCCAACTAAGAATAAACGAGGATAAAGCTTCTATACTTCAGTGCAACAGCATGTAAGGAAAGGATTCTCAGATATGACTCCTGCACAATCTATCAGAACAAAGAAGAAGACAAACTCGCTTGGAAATCCAATTGATATAGATGTTTTTGAAGTGATATGGCCAGCCACCGACTAGATGAAGAAAGTGCCAATTCTTCCTGATCTGCCTGAAGGAGCTTTGGATGCAAGTTTTGGGCTTTCGAAGAACAAACCTATGGAGTGATCATTAACTATGGAGAAGTGGATTATACATTTTAATATCAAATTGATCTAATGTGTTTAAGTGAAAAAGATATCAAGTTTCTAAACAATCAAGAGATGAAAGTAGATTAGGATTATTTAGAAGATGCACTAGAGTTCGTTGTTTATGTCAGAGTAATTGTAAAGAATGAAGCACGGCCAGGAGGCAGAGGAGATTCATCTACATTGATAATCAAGTGTGGAGAATTGGATGAACCCATAAAAGAAAATAGTGATGAGGAAACACAAAACTAGGGGGAGATTGTTGGGAAGTTACATGAGTTTTGGTGTTTCTATGTTTCTTGTGGTTGATATGATGGTTCTCGATAAGTAGTTTTGGTTCTCGAATTGGATCATTGTAGGTTATGGTTTGTTTTAGTTAAATGTTGGGTTTAGTTACTGTGGGCTGAGAGGCAGAGAGACCTAGAATCATGTAAGGGTATTATATAAACCCGGCTTAGATGTCTATGTAGGGTTGGCTCATTATATTGTTCTCACCACTTCCACTACCCCTATGATGGTAGGGTTGGCTCATCATATGATATGATGGTTCAATTGAAGGTTTCCCAAACCCTCCACTTACTTCCACTACCCCAACCTTCTCAACTCAAACTTTTCAGGAAGTGTTAAACCCACTTCTTAATACCCATCTCACCACTCTCTTCAACAATTTCACCACAGACTTCCACACCACCCAGAAGCTTCAACTGAATCTACTGAAAATTTCAGTAGACTCTAAAATTTCTTCTTTACAACATGAAGTGACTAATCACATCCAATTTCTGGAGTCTCTCACAGGTATAGCTCCTCCTTGGTTTAAGGAATAGGCTGATGAAGCCAAAAAGAGGGAGAATGAAAGGCTCTTTTCTGAAGCCCAGGCTGCCAAAAGGGCTTATGACAAGGCTGAGCAAAGGAGAATGAAGGAAATAAGACTGAAGAATCAGGAAGCTCTTCTCAAAGCTGCATTTGATCAGAAATTTCAGACTGAGGATGTTAAAGCAAGCTCTGAACAGAAACAAAGGGAAGCTGAAGCTCAAGTAGAGACTGGAACATCTAGTGCTACCAGAAAACCCAAACCCACTAAATATGTTCCTACTGAACCTATAAACCTCACAAATGCAGCCCCCTCTTCCTTAGCTTCCACTACTCAGGATATGCCAGTTCAAACTGAGTCTGCCCAATCTGAGCATAACCCAAATTCTCCTAAACAAAATTCTCCCACCATATCCATCCCTTCTTCACCTGTACAAACAAATAAAGAAAACTCACCTACTCTTTCTCCCAAATCTGCTTCTCAAACCCTTCTATAATTATCTTCACAAACCTTGCTTCCCACCATCCAAAATGCATCTAAAGTAAGCCAAAAACCAGCTCCCATAATCACTCGATCTTTCACAAGAAGACAGAAGAGTGTGGCCAGAAAATCCAAAACCCTCACTACTAAACCAAAGAAACATTTAACTCCCATTCAAGAACCCAGTTCAGACTCAAATGATAATCAGCCCATTGCCTCTCTAATTCCAAGAAAGAGAAGACTTAGATTAGCTGATGATGATGAGTCTGACTCTAACCAATCCAAAACCACGAAAGCTCCCTCGCCAATAAACCCAGCTGATGTTGAAGCTGAAGAACCACAAGCCTCCCCTTTAAAAGAATCCCATTCTCTTGTAAGACAATTCCCCACAGCTGAAGATCTTCGAGAAATAAAGAATAAAGAAGCTCAAGGGGAAAACAAGATCTTAGCTGATCTAGAAGCCACTGGTCTTTCAGAAGATGAACCGGTGAAAACCTATTAGGAACATATAGCCCTGATGGATCAGCAACAAGATGAAGCTTATCAGACTGAGAGGGAGCAACTGATCAAGTTCTTGCTGAATGAAGGTAAGTATAAATTTGAAACCTTCAGCAACTGGGATATCACAGGTCTTAGAAATGAAGCTAAGGCTCTTTCTAAAAGAATAAAGGCAGACATCAAGAGGAAGAAGACCATTGAGCAAAGAAGAAGAATAAGACACATCATTATTCAAAATTAGTGGGGACCAAAGAACACTATCATGAGATGGAAGGATTATATACTGTTCGATGAATGGTCTAAATTCGAAAGAGACAACAGTGATCATCCTGAGCTCTGGAAAGAAGCTAGACCATCCTCTTCCACTGTAGTGTCCAAGCTCAATGACGCAAATCCAAGCACCATGCTTGATCATTTGCTTAATGCACCTCATGGAAGTCTAGGTGTTGGACCTGAGGAATCTCCATCTGTTGTCTACTTCAGACCTTGGGTTGAAATTAAAAAGGAAACTCTCCCTGATCTTTTGAAGCACTATGAGCCTCACCAGCATGCTGTAGTCAAGAAAGTACTTGACTCCAATGATCAAGTAACGAAGCTAATGATATATAGATTACTAACCTTTGTGTTCGATTTACTGGATTTCGACTTATGGGTTAGAACTCGATCGGCCGAAGCTTTTTGGCTTCTGTTTCATGCTTAAATCGATATGTGTGTGTTGTTTGGTTGCCCAGACTAATTCGTGGGACTTAAATGAATGTGTGGGTTGATTTAATTCGATTATGGTGATCGTTTATATAGAATTTTGAATTCCGCTTTGGTTGCGTGAGCTTAGGATGAATTTTCGTATATATTTGACTTTGAAACGATAAATTAGGAGTTGATATGGATTCCATGATGTTCATAGTTGTTTAAAGTTTAAACTTTTTCATATTTATCCACTGAATCGAGCTATAATGCGATATGGGTCGAAACCGGGTTTATGGTACCCATGGGTTGAGTTGGGTGGGGAAGATAATGAAGTTTGGGGTATTTGCAGAATCAGCCCCTTTCTTTCTTCTTTTTCTTTCTTTATTGTATCAGTTTTGATATTAACAGGTTTAGTCCCCATAGTTTTTAATAAAGGTTTATAGCAAACTTTATAAAATTTATAACATTTTAAATAAATAAATAAAGTACTTTTAAAATAAATATTATATAATTTGTCAAATAAATTCTTAATAAGAATATTTATACCTTTGAATCTTTGATTAATGTTTTAACAAGATTTATGTTTTATTATGTATTCTTTTATAAATTTTAATTTATAATATTTTTAACTTTTAAATTTTTATTATTTCTATTGGTATATATTTATATATAGGTGTATATATATGTATATATAAATATATATTTATTTGTATATCCATATGCGATTCGAAATTTTTTTTTTTTAAATTCTTTTAAATTACATAAATTATCGAAGTGTTACAGTCTCCCCTACTTTTAGGAATTTCGTCCCGAAATTAGGAAGAAAATGCTACAGTGAGTAGGTGATGGTACTTTTATTGTATAGAGACTATTGTCCTTTTTCAATAAAATTTTCAAATTGCGAGGCGGAAACATAACGAAACTTGTTAGTCTCGTTATGATTAATAAACGTTGATTGTCGTGTCTTTCGTTATATATATAATTAATGATGATGGAATAAGTTAGATGTTTGTATTCTTAATGAGATCCATTAGTACATGATCTTTCATCATATAGTTTTTTTTTTATTCTAGATTGTGAAATTATGTTATGTTACTCAACTAGGTTTTGTTTTTCAAGGATTTCAAATATTATCATAAACTACGATTCATCATGTCTTCATGATCAAGACTTTGTCAAGTAATATAGTCTTACATTCTATTAGGTTTAGTCAACATTGCTGTCTAAAATTCATGGGTTTATTCATTATCTCAAAAGGGTATAACTATATGCTGTCTTAGAGGTATTGTTTTACAAAATAGAATGGTAGCTAGATGGAAGAATCGTGTGCATTGCAAGTGTTTTGTTATAAATATTAAGAATTTTATTAATGTTTTACATGAACGTGAGTTACGATTTATGTTTGTTGAGTCTAAAAGATATATTAGAGAACAAGTTACTCCCCCTGCTTTATTTCATTTAATTAATTAATATTTTTTTACTGATTTTTGACTAGAGTATTCTACCATTTATTGACAATGTTTATGTATAGGGTATATGTAGGGCGAAACCCAGCCATCAACCCACCACATTGTCAATATTTGATAGATTTTCTCAAGTTAGATTCTATAGTGATTTATATTTAACTAAAGGCATTTTTTTCAATTAATTAGTATTTGTATTTATTTTGATATCTTGAATTAATGCACTAGGGTGACGGTAAGTGAGGAATAGATTTTGATTATTAATACGAGTGTTTCGTTGTTTGTTATTAATTGAATGAGTAATGCAATTTTCCAATTCTCTTCTACCACATATAAATGTGTTTAGTATTTTAGATCCTAAGAAGGCAAATCTAAAATCGCAACTTGCGATTTGGGATTTTGTGAGTTACGTAATAGATTGACATTAGATTTTAATTCCCAGTCACGAAATACTATTGAAGAGTTAGCATCATAGGTTGCAGTAAAGTTAAAGTTTGATGTTTGAAGGATTCCCGACTGAAGAAAATTAAGCTACGTATTCGTCTTTCGTGTTTTGATGACACTTGTCTGGTTTCTCGATATGATAATAAGAACTAAGACTTTTGTATGATACACACCTAGTCTTAGTATGCAAGAATTTATTGATTCAATTTAATAGCTTCGACTAAGATTTATTGATACACTCGAATGTCTAATGTGACAGTTGCGTACGAGGAATTCGGCATAAATGACGTAAGCACATTTGGTCGTGCTAGAAATCCACGAGGAATTAGCAACTTTTGTTATTGGGGATTTATAGTATGTGAAAAATGATGAACGTGGGCGAAAACCGTGCGCAAAACGGAGTTCGTATGCTCCCGGAATCGCGAAACGAAGTTGAAAACCAAAATTTATGCTGTTGCTGACGTGGGGCGCTACGCCTGACGCGGGCTGCGAGGCCTAGGCGATGCGCGCGGGGTGATTAAAGTCGGCAGAATTCCTTTAAGTTGATCAGAACGCGTAATTTTCAACAAAACTCGTATTTTCTCGTTCCTTATCAACTTCCAGACGCAAAAGTAGCTCCCAAAACCTTTCAATCTTCATTTTAAAGCCCCTCAAACATCCGGATCATCCCACGGATCATATATACAAGTCCCGATCGTTGTTTTAACCGCGGAAATTCGTCAGAACAGGTAACGGTTCGTTTTAACCTTCTAGTTTGATTTTGATTGATTAGATCTTGATTTTGAACGTAATGAGATAGTTAGGATTGTTGATTATTGCCTAGATGATGGCTAGGATTGATTATAAACGAAGAACACGAAGTTCTAACGGTTAAATCCTTGTTTTGATCCGTTGTGATGCCCGGTTTGCATGAAATCATACCTATGATTATAATGATTTAAACCATTTGATTATAACAATGTAGGTGATTAGTTTGATTAATCTTTGAAATGCAAAGGTTAAATCCAAGTGTTTCAAACTAATCATAATCATTAACATACTCATTGGAACGATTATCTGATGTTTATGATAACAGTCAGATTAGTATGTTAAACATGGTTATTATACCTATTATGATACTACATTGTGATATTTCATGATATTTGGGTAATCACTAACAAGGATTAATCATTTCTAAGCCATTAAATCATCTAAAAATTGTCTTAGTATTATAATCAACAATATTAACTATTTGATTAATCCGAGATTATTTAGATTAATCAAGAGAGTCATCAACTTTGTATTAGGAATCTAATGCAATGTAGGTTCCTACATTATCATACATTGTATGATATAATATTAAATTAATTAATTATATAATTAATATCGAGTTGATGATTTATTAAGCAATGTCTTTGACATTGAACGTTCAGAAAGATCTAATCAGTAAACTAGAACATAAATAACTTATTAAATATAATTAAATGCAGAATCATCTCTTTGTTGTTAGATTTGAGAGATTTTGCTACCTTATATCATCAGGTGAGTTTCGTACAACCCCTTTTTATTCTTAATCTTTTATAAACATCGGGGTAACACTGCAAACTGTTGACTGAATATATGATATGATTCAATGATATCTGTGTGATTTCATTAGACTTTTGTGGGATTTCATGGGATTTTGCCTGTAGACTGAACCCTATCATGGAACTGAAAGTCCTCATTTTTGAACTGTATCTAGTGAACCCATGTGTGGCCGAGCAGAAAACATTGATAGTACTATTGGTTGACACCCCATTCGCTGGGAGGATTGCATCTCCCCTTGTGTGAATGTTTGTTATCTGTTTCCTGAACTTCTTAATGGTGTGATAGACATTAAGATAATGAGGCACTAAGATATGTACCGACGGGTAATATCTTGAGAACTGAACTAGACGTCCGAAAGGAACTAGATACAGGTCCCATGGTTATCCAGAACTGAACTTTTGAGAACGTGCTTATCATATCATATTGTTTTAAATTAAACTGTCGATCTCACCAGCTTTGTGCTGACGTTTCAAATTAAATCCTTTTTGCAGGGAAACAGTGACCACCGGGTGAGGATGCACTTTTGAGTTATTTGCACTTTAATAATAGTATTGTAATTAAATGAATATAGTTGTAATGTGGTTGTGATTGCGACACCCTGGTAAAGTATTTACTTTAAGTTAATCTGTGTGCTTATGAAATTGGTTCAAGTAAGTCACCCCTCACCTCAGAGACATCACCACTATGCTTCCGCAACCGATTCAGTGACGTCAGACCAGACACGAGGTGACGAGGGGTGGGGGTGTGACAGGGTGGTATCAGAGCTACAGGTTATAGAGAATTAGGTTGACTTAGAAACCTAGACTATAACCATAGGCTCGTATAGTTACACAGAGAGCACCGAACATTAATATTGAACAAAACTTGTTTTAAATTAAGCCAGGATAATCAGGTGGTACAAATTCCAGTTATGAGTGGCCAGCATAACCGAAATTTGCAACACTTGTGCGTTCTAGTTTACTTTAATTCAAGCAGAACCTCAATAACTATAAAGACGAATAGCTGCTCTAAGATAGGAGTGAGCATCATATCATGTTCATATTAAATATTGTTATTTAATATTTATGTCATGATACTGATTAGAAATTTTTTTTTATTATACTAGTGATGGCTGATCAAGGAGAACAGCATGTTCATCAGCGAGTCCCACATGTGATGAGGGATGATACTCCGAGCTCTAGCTCAGCACCAGATTCAGATCCTTCAGAGGCATCGACTGCAGCCTCACGGGCTCCATCTGTAGTGCCACAGGCACAACCAGCATTACCACATTCACCATTAGAGCCTAGACCAGTTACACCACCACCACCAGCACTTCCTATTATACCTAGTCCACCTCACTTACCTCCGGTTGATCCCGTTGCGGATCGGATGCAGAGTATATCACCTCCTAGGGTACCCGTTTGGGACGGGTTGCGACGTATGCGGGGTCAGGCCCGCAAGACCACAGGATTACCTCCCCGGAAGCAGTTGGCTTTCAGGGATGAGTTTCACGCTGTACATGAGGTAGGAGAGTCCTCACAGCAGGCGGAGTTTAGGGCACAGCTTCGCCAGGTGACCTTAGATCTTCAGGGGACTCGACTAGAGTTACAGGAGTCTCGTGCTATTGGGGAAGATACACGTACCACTGTGTTCGAGATACTCTCATCTCATCTGTTGTTGATGGAACAGATGAATGCACTGGATGCTGGCTCGCAAGCTTGGCGGGCTATGATCGAGGAGAGGATGAGGAGAACCGTGATTCAGGGGATGATAGCTGCATTTTGGCAGCGAGTGATAGTGATGAGAGGAGTGATGTTGGGAGTGCTAGGGGGTATGAGCTTAGAGGCTAGGTTATTATGTGTGGCTATAGGGTTGGTCATTATAGCCATGGTGTTGGACGGGTTATGGTATTTTCTGCGGTGAGGGCTGATCAGGGGACCGAGCAGTTATGATCTTGTTGTACATATGGTGTGATATAGAGTGATCAGTAGTTATGAGAGCGGGATATTTTGGTATAAATAGATCCCGAGTTTGTGAGTTGTAGTGTATGATGTTGTTGGTTTAGAGTATTATGACTTTTGGTTGTATCGAAACTTGGTATGTATAAAACTATGGTACTGTAATATATGGGTGTTTTTGTATATCTGTTTGTACAATGAACTTTGTGTGTGAACTATAAACAATTCTGTGTGAAAACATAACAGTATGCGAACGAATTAATATGAGAACATGTCAAACTAATATATATATTTCGCTGAAATACAGTACGGGAACAATACTGTATGCGAATATATTGAACTAATATATATATTTCGCTGAAATACAGTACGGGAACAATACTGTATGCGAATATATTGAACTAAAATATATATTTTGCTGGAATACAGTACGGAGCAATACTGTATGCAAATATATTTGTAACTTAAGTACAGTACGAGAGCCATACTGTACGAGAACATGTCTGAATTGTGAACGTATCTAATTGTGAATGTGTCTGTAACTTAAGTACAGTACGAGATCCATACTGTACGAGAACATGTCTGAATTGTGAACGTATCTAATTGTGAATGTGTCTGTAACTTAAGTACAGTACGAGAACCATACTGTACGAGAACATGTCTGAATTGTGAACGTATCTAATTGTGAATGTGTCTGTAACTTAAGTACAGTACGAGAGCCATACTGTACGAGAACATGTCTAAATTGAGAACGTGCCTGAATTGTGAATGTGTCTGGAACTAAAGTACAGTACGAGAGCCATACTGTACGAGAACATATCTATAGTCTGTATGAGAACTTAATGTATGAACTGAGAACATATTAGAGAACTTGTCTGAGAACATGTCCTAGTCCTGTATGAACATATCTTTAAAAACATGTGTTGCAATGCAATGAGCTGGGTAAGACTCTAACATGTTTTTGAAATAACAGGACTAAGTATAACTACGAACAATTGTGTGATCTGTGTGTAATGTGAACATGTCTGGACTGAATTTATGTAGTTATACTGTATTCTTATAATCACCTTTTAATACAACTTTTCAGTGTAACTGAATGGGATTGTATTTATGTGATAGAACGGGTTATATCTTTAATGTTCTTGAACTGACCTGAGTTTTGTCTGCTTGTAAGCAGAATAATGGCTCCTAAACGAGGTCGACCAGCTAAGAGAGCTACTCAGAACATTACAAACCCTGAACCGAATCAAATTCCATCTCTGAATGTTGACTCAAATCCGGATCCGCATGTTAATCCGGAAGCGAACGTAGTTCCACCTGGGAACTTGGAAACGCATACTACTCCACCAGTGAACCCTGGAGCAGGCATTGTTTCACCTGCTGGTACAAGCGGATCTGAAACAAATGAGACTATGATAGCTCGCATTGTGCGTGAACAACTATCTGCTTGTGGTGTTCTGACACAACACCAACCACATATCACTGCAGGTTCTGGTGGGGAACACGATCATGTTGAACATAATGCTACTGGTGGTCACGTTGAAACTCATACCACTACCGGTACAACTACTATTGTTCCTGATCCACCTCGACAGGGATGTACTTATAAGTATTTTGCTTCCTGTAACCCTCCTACTTTTACTGGCAAAGAAGGAGCGGCTGGTCTAATAAGGTGGATTGAGGAAATGGAAACTAAGCTCAAAATCAGTCAGTGTTTGGAGGAGCATAAGGTGTCTTATGCTGCCTGTTTTTTGAAAGATTCTGCTTTGACATGGTGGAATACCCAGGCCAAGACTTTGGGTTCAGCCACAGTTGACTCGATGGGCTGGAACGATTTCAAAACTCTGATTAGATCAGAGTACTGTCCCATCACTGAAATTCAAAAACTCCAGGAGGAATTCTGGAATCATTCTATGATTGGTGCTGATTGTCTGGCTTACACCGATCGTTTCCATGAACTTACTTGTTTGCTTCCCGACATGTTTCCTACGGAAGCCGCTTTAATCGAGAAGTACATTAAGGGTCTGATTCCTCAGATACGAGGAATGGTAACTGCTGCTGAACCTACAACCCTGAAACATACGATTCTTTTGACCACTAAGCTTACCAATGAGGCGGTAAGGAGTGGTACTCTGTCTTTGAAACCTCAGACGGTTCATAGTCGTAGTGATGTCGGTACCTCGAATGTGTCAAAAGGTACCAAACGAAAGTGGTTTGGCAAAACTAAGGCGAAGGCTCCGGCTGAGATCACCCAGAGCAAGCCAACTGTGAAAAACTATGGTGCAAATGTTCCTGAGAGGAAAACTTATACTGGGCAGGCGCCCAAATGCAATAAGTGTCCACTACATCACACGGGACCATGTCCTGTTTGTTTGAACTGTAACCGAGTTGGACATTATGCTAAATATTGCAACTTTCCTGCTCAGACACCAAACCAAGCACCACGACAAACCACTCAAACCAACCGGTCATGTTACAAATGTGGAAGTCCCGATCATCTCATAAGAAACTGTCCGAACAATAACACCAATCCGGGAACTGAAGCTAGGGGAAGAGCTTTTCAGATTGGTGCGACCGAGGCGAGACATGATGTAAATATTGTTACTGGTACGTTTCTTCTTAATAATCTATACGCATCAGTTTTGTTTGACACAGGAGCGGATAAGAGCTTTATCTCTCCTGAATTTGCATCATTAATTTCATTGCCTACGGTAGATCTAGAAACTCCTTATGTTATTGAACTTGCTAACGGCAAGTTGATCAAAACTAACAGTGTTATTCAAGGATGTTCCTTGAATCTAAATGATCATCTTTTCAAAATCGATTTACTTCCTATTGAGCTTGGGAGCTTTGATGTTGTTGTTGGTATGGACTGGCTTTCTAATAACCAAGCGGAAGTTGTCTGTCAAAACAAGGTGATCCGTATTCCATAACCTAACGGTAATACACTGATAGTTCAAGGAGAACGAGCTGGTAGAAAACTTGGTATCATATCTTGTATGCGAGCTCAGAAGTTCTTAAGGAAAGGTTGTTATACTTTCCTAGCACATGTGACTGAGCACAATTCTTTATCTAAACAAATCACAGATATCCCAGTAGTCAAGGATTTTTCTGAAGTTTTTCCTGAGAACATATCAGGATTACCCCCAGTGAGACAAGTTGAATTTCGAATCGACTTGATTCCAGGTGCAGCACCTGTTGCTAAAGCCCCGTATCGGCTTGCACCATCCGAAATGCAAGAACTTTCAGGTCAATTGCAAGAACTGTTAGACAAAGGTTTTATCAGACCTAGTTTCTCACCCTGGGGAGCACCTATTCTTTTTGTGAAAAAGAAGGATGGTTCATTCAGAATGTGTATTGACTACAGGGAACTCAATAAACTGACAATCAAGAACCGTTATCCACTACCTCGTATCGATGATCTGTTTGATCAACTACAAGGTGCTACTTATTTTTCAAAAATCGATTTGAGATCTGGATATCATCAGTTACGTATTCATGATGATGACATTCCTAAAACTGCTTTCAGAACTCGATACGGACATTACGAATTTCTAGTAATGCCGTTTGGTTTAACAAATGCACCAGCAGTTTTCATGGATCTGATGAATCGAGTATGTAGACCTTATCTGGATAAATTTGTGATTGTGTTTATTGATGATATTCTTATTTATTCTCGAAATCAACAAGAACATGCTCAACACTTGAAATTAATTCTAGAACTTTTGGCACGTGAAAAATTATATGCCAAGTTCTCCAAGTGTGAGTTCTGGTTACGAGAAGTTCAATTTCTTGGTCATGTAGTAAATCAAAACGGTATTCAAGTGGATCCCAGTAAGATTCAGGCGGTGAAACAATGGGAGACACCACGAACCCCGACTGAAATACGTCAATTCTTGGGGTTGGCAGGTTATTATCGTCGGTTTATCAAGAACTTTTCAAAGATAGCCTTGCCACTGACTACATTGACACAGAAAAATCAACCGTTTATATGGAGTTCTCAACAGGAGGAGGCGTTCCAACTGTTGAAACATAAACTCTGTAATGCACCTATCTTGACACTACCGGAAGGTACTGATAACTTCACAGTGTATTGTGATGCTTCACGTCAAGGTCTTGGGTGTGTTCTAATGCAGAAGGATAAGGTAATTGCTTATGCTTCTCGGCAGTTGAAAGTACACGAGAAGAACTATACTACTCATGATCTAGAACTTGGTGCAGTGGTGTTTGCACTCAAGATTTGGAGACATTATCTGTACGGAACTAAGTGTATTATATACACTGATCACAAAAGTCTTCAACACATTCTAGATCAGAAAATGTTGAACATGCGACAGAGGCGATGGGTTGAACTTTTAAACGACTATGACTGTGAAATTCGTTATCACCCAGGTAAAGCGAATGTCGTAGCTGATGCCTTAAGTCGCAAGGAACGAGTCAAACCTTTACGTGTGAAAGCATTAGGTATGACTGTTCAAACTAGTCTAATTCCTCAAATTAAAGACGCTCAGCAACAAGCTTTACAAGCCATAAACTATTTTGCTGAGGGATTAAGGGGATTAGATAAGAAACTGGACACTAAGGGCGATGGACTGTTGTATTTTAAAGACCGAATGTGGGTTCCTCTATTCGGTAACTCTCGAACTATTATCTTGGATGAGGCGCATAAATCCAGGTATTCTATTCATCCAGGTGCTGATAAAATGTATAAAGATCTTAAAGACTTTTATTGGTGGCCTGGAATGAAGAAACAAATAGCTGAATACGTGGATCGATGTTTAACATGTCTCAAAGTTAAGGCTGAACATCAACGTCCTTCTGGGTTATTACAACAACCTGAGATTCCTATGTGGAAGTGGGATCAGATCTCTATGGATTTCATCACTAAATTACCCAGAACATCACGTAATCATGACTCTATATGGGTTATCGTTGATCGCCTTACGAAATCTGCGCATTTCTTACCCATCCGAGAAGACTATTCTATGGATCGACTCGCTAAACTTTATGTTAATGAGATTGTATCTCGACATGGAGTACCGATTTCTATCATTTCTGACAGAGATAGTCGATTTATGTCACGATTTTGGCAAACTCTTCAGAATGCTCTGGGCACGCAAATCAATATGAGCACAGCTTATCACCCACAAACTGACGGGCAGACTGAACGAACGAATTAAACTCTTGAAGACATGCTCAGAAGCTGTGTGATTGATTTTGGAGGTAGCTGGGATATTCATCTTCCACTTGTTGAATTCTCATACAATAACAGCTACCATACTAGTATTCAATGCGCTCCATTCGAAGCACTTTATGGACGCAAGTGTAGATCACCTATCTGTTGGTCAGAGGTAGGTGAAAGTCAAATCATAGGCCCAGAATTCATTCAGGAAACAACTGATAAGATCGCACTCATTCAGGAACGAATCAAAGCTGCTCGCGATCGTCAAAAGAGTTATGCTGATAATCGACGTAGACCACTCGAATTTCAAGTAGGTGATCGAGTAATGTTGAAAGTGTCACCTTGGAAAGGCATTTTCAGGTTCGGAAAGAGAGGTAAACTTTCACCAAGATTTGTAGGACCATTCAAAATTCTTGAACGAATTGGGTCAGTAGCCTACAGACTTGAATTACCTCCTGAACTTGGTAACATTCATGATGTATTTCATGTATCTAATCTGAAGAAATGTTTAACTGATGAATCATTGATCGTACCTCTGAAAGAAATCCAAATTGATGAGAAACTTCAATTCAGGGAAGAACCAGTTGAAGTAATGGATCGAGAAGTGAAGGTACTGAAATGCAGTCGCATACCTATTGTCAAAATTCGATGGAATTCGCAACGTGGACCCGAATATACGTGGGAACGTGAAAATCAAATGAAAGCAAAGTACCCACATCTATTCTCATAAACGATTGTCTTAATGTAAGTCTTTACTAAATTTCGGGACGAAATTCCTCTAACAGGAGGAGACTGTGACAGTTGCGTACGAGGAATTCGGCATAAATGACGTAAGCACATTTGGTCGTGCTAGAAATCCACGAGGAATTAGCAACTTTTGTTATTGGGGATTTATAGTATGTGAAAAATGATGAACGTGGGCGAAAACCGTGCGCAAAACGGAGTTCGTATGCTCCCGGAATCGCGAAACGAAGTTGAAAACCAAAATTTATGCTGTTGCAGACGTGGGGCGCTACGCCTGACGCGGGCTGCGAGGCCTAGGCGATGCGCGCGGGGTGATTAAAGTCGGCAGAATTCCTTTAAGTTGATCAGAACGCGTAATTTTCAACAAAACTCGTATTTTCTCGTTCCTTATCAACTTCCAGACGCAAAAGTAGCTCCCAAAACCTTTCAATCTTCATTTTAAAGCCCCTCAAACATCCGGATCATCCCACGGATCATATATACAAGTCCCGATCGTTGTTTTAACCGCGGAAATTCGTCAGAACAGGTAACGGTTCGTTTTAACCTTCTAGTTTGATTTTGATTGATTAGATCTTGATTTTGAACGTAATGAGATAGTTAGGATTGTTGATTATTGCCTAGATGATGGCTAGTATTGATTATAAACGAAGAACACGAAGTTCTAACGGTTAAATCCTTGTTTTGATCCGTTGTGATGCCCGGTTTGCATGAAATCATACCTATGATTATAATGATTTAAACCATTTGATTATAACAATGTAGGTGATTAGTTTGATTAATCTTTGAAATGCAAAGGTTAAATCCAAGTGTTTCAAACTAATCATAATCATTAACATACTCATTGGAACGATTATCTGATGTTTATGATAACAGTCAGATTAGTATGTTAAACATGGTTATTATACCTATTATGATACTACATTGTGATATTTCATGATATTTGGGTAATCACTAACAAGGATTAATCATTTCTAAGCCATTAAATCATCTAAAAATTGTCTTAGTATTATAATCAACAATATTAACTATTTGATTAATCCGAGATTATTTAGATTAATCAAGAGAGTCATCAACTTTGTATTAGGAATCTAATGCAATGTAGGTTCCTACATTATCATACATTGTATGATATAATATTAAATTAATTAATTATATAATTAATATCGAGTTGATGATTTATTAAGCAATGTCTTTGACATTGAACGTTCAGAAAGATCTAATCAGTAAACTAGAACATAAATAACTTATTAAATATAATTAAATGCAGAATCATCTCTTTGTTGTTAGATTTGAGAGATTTTGCTACCTTATATCATCAGGTGAGTTTCGTACAACCCCTTTTTATTCTTAATCTTTTATAAACATCGGGGTAACACTGCAAACTGTTGACTGAATATATGATATGATTCAATGATATCTGTGTGATTTCATTAGACTTTTGTGGGATTTCATGGGATTTTGCCTGTAGACTGAACCCTATCATGGAACTGAAAGTCCTCATTTTTGAACTGTATCTAGTGAACCCATGTGTGGCCGAGCAGAAAACATTGATAGTACTATTGGTTGACACCCCATTCGCTGGGAGGATTGCATCTCCCCTTGTGTGAATGTTTGTTATCTGTTTCCTGAACTTCTTAATGGTGTGATAGACATTAAGATAATGAGGCACTAAGATATGTACCGACGGGTAATATCTTGAGAACTGAACTAGACGTCCGAAAGGAACTAGATACAGGTCCCATGGTTATCCAGAACTGAACTTTTGAGAACGTGCTTATCATATCATATTGTTTTAAATTAAACTGTCGATCTCACCAGCTTTGTGCTGACGTTTCAAATTAAATCCTTTTTGCAGGGAAACAGTGACCACCGGGTGAGGATGCACTTTTGAGTTATTTGCACTTTAATAATAGTATTGTAATTAAATAAATATAGTTGTAATGTGGTTGTGATTGCGACACCCTGGTAAAGTATTTACTTTAAGTTAATCTGTGTGCTTATGAAATTGGTTCAAGTAAGTCACCCCTCACCTCAGAGACATCACCACTATGCTTCCGCAACCGATTCAGTGACGTCAGACCAGACACGAGGTGACGAGGGGTGGGGGTGTGACATCTAATCCTAACATTGGTCAAGCTTTCGATGCTACTCCCAAAATACTAGTGGTGCTTATATATAGGGTATACCGCAGCCAACTCACCACACCAACAATACTTTGAAATCATACCAATCACCTACCAATACAACACAACCTTTCTAATGAAAATGTTTTGAGTTTTAGGTCAATATGTTTGATTATGTTTGACTTTTACATTCAAAGATTACTACAATAGTGTACCTTGTTTTGTATTTGTAGGATTCACATGTACTGCAAATTCTCTTTCCGTGTGCACCCGTAACGAAAATTTTCCTTGCATGATTACCCTAATTTATGAATGTGGTACACCATTGAGTTGATGTCGAATGCAAACTAGTATAGTCTATGTTGTAGTATTCAAGACGGTTGGTATAACAAATCCTTAACCGAATAGGTTAAATAATTTTGTTTTGTACAATCGTAATTGGCACATTTGACTTTTGTAAGAAGGTGATAGAAGTTTTCGTATCCATATGACGTTTGGTGTAACAAGCTTTAACCTGCCAGGTTATTACAAGTCCGTTGTCACACCCCGAGCCGGCGGGCTGGATCGACTTTCCCGTCGGGCGGAAGGTTCTCGGGGCGTGATATCGTTGTGATAATCGACATGATCAGATTGTTTGCATAGCACATGATATATAAATGAGAAATGCTAACATGACATTGCTACAGAATTACAAAGTTAAATTACATTGTTAGGTTCATAATTTAACTAAGTAATTCTACCAAAAAGAATCATTGGGTTTCTATCTTGTATCTGCACTAGATTTACAAAATATGATTCAATGTCTTGTCATTCAAAAGTATGATTGACACATAATGCAGCTAGGTCTTCTAAAAGTCCACTAGCTATGTTCCTGATGCTTGGTGACTAAACCTGTTCATCACCTGAGAAAGCATGCATTTAAACAAAGTCAACACTAGGTTGGTGAGTTCACAAGTTTGATAATTGAAAACCATTGATTTATTGTCATTCATGTTCACAATGTTACCCATAAGTCTTGTTTATGAATATTGCATCTGTCACACACAATGTCCTCTCCATAGCTATACTTACAAATAGTATCTCACCCTATCGGTTATGCTTATATATAGGGCTTATGTAGGGGAACAAGCCCCAGCCAACATCCCACCACATAACTGATAGAACTCCACACCACTTGTAACACAACTATGGATACTCATTTCATTTCACTCATAAATCCCCAAGTATGATTATCCCAACATTTGTAAAAGAGACGTAATTGTCTCTGTTAGCTATTCCTTACGGATTAGCCCAGCGTGTAAGATATCCCAATATTTGAAAAAGAGACTTAATTGTCTCTGTTAGCTATTCCATACGGATTAGCCCGGCATGTAAGATATCCTCCTCGATATCTAGAACAAAACTTAATAGTCTTTGTAGCTAATCATTTCTGATTAACCCGGAGTGTAAGATATCTCCCCATGATATCTAGTGTGAGACTTAATTATCTCTGTGACTGTCAGTACTGCCCAGTCCGGTTTGTAAGATATCCTCCCCACGATATCTATTCGAGTGAGACTTAGTTATCTCTAGGCCTGTTACTATTGATGAATTTGGCGTCCAAGATATTCTCTCCAAAATATCTAGAAGAATGAGAGTTTAGAGTCTCCGAGTATGTGTCCTCTGACTGGTTTGGAGCGGAAGGTATCCTTTCCATGATGCCAAGATTGAGACATAGTTGTCCCAGTGGTTGTCATTTCTGACCAACCCGGTGTGTAAGATATCCTCCTCGATATCTATTTGAATGAATAGGTTCCCAAAACCCTCGGTGTGTTAATAATTAGAATGTTATCGTATGCCATGCTCGGTATGTTCCTAATGAATCGGGTCAACTTCATTTAAATGAAGTGGAGTTATGACTTCCTTTTTGGTATGTTGTTTATTAGGAATGTGTTAAGCGTTATGGTTATTCAATAAGATTCACCCGGTGTCCCATGTTCATCACTACAGAATCTCTAAGATCCTAGATCAAGAGTGTGATTTATTATAAACCATCATGTATAATCAATGTATGATATTCCCCATGTTATGTGTTCTCATATCTTAACCACGTGTGTTAAGAATTTGTTTTAGTAACTTGTGGTAGCATGTGTAGGGAATGACTTCCCGAAAGTATGTCATCATGATATCCTACTCGATACCGCAAGTAATTGTCTCAACTGTTATCTCTATGTTGTGTGTTCTTATTGACATTAACAAAGTGTTATAAGAACTTGTCTTATTACACGATGTTAGTATTGTGTGAATGATTTTGTTATCATGAAGTTTCGTTATCATGATTATCATTCTTGTTGTTTATTGTTATTATCAGCATGTCACCCCTTGATTATATCGTTGTTCATTTGCGTTAGAATAATAAAATGTTGTAAGGTATATTCTTGCAACTAATATCATTCTATTGTGTTGATGATGTCATGAGACTATATTAGCATGTATCATCCGAGCTATCTCAGATATGATAATGATCAAACAAGCATGCATACAATGATAAACGATAATAAGGATAAACAATATTATCTAAATCACAGTAAAATCATTATGTTATATCGAACTTTTAAGTAAATAAAATCTTTAAGCATGTTTCTCAGCCCCGAGCTTTGAAATCAGTTAAGATTAGAAAAGGGGCATATGAACTCACCTTGTGATTGTCGTGGTTGACTAAGTCTACACAAGAATGCACGCGCTCGTTGTTGTACTTGTTGTTGTATTCACGACCCTGTATTGATTTCACAATGTTTGTAACTTATAAGTATAAGTTATAGATGTGTTAGCCCTAGAGTTGGCTAACACTTATTGGTCTTGGTCTTCATTCGGCCCCGGTCCTATTGTTATTGTTCATTGTTACCATATGTCTTTATGTTGTGTATTTAGCTTTAACTTCTTCTTCTTGAAATCTCAAAACTTTTCATTACGTGCAAATTAATTGTTTTGATATGAAGCTTAGTAAATAAACCCAAGAATAAACTTAAGTTTATGTTTTAAACCCCACATGTTGTTCTTGTTATTTTTGAAGCCATTTTTACATAGTAACGAATTAACTAGGCAACACCCTTGTAACACTTAATGTTTTGAGTTTATGAAATTCATTAAGCTAGAATTTACCACCTTTGTAGTAATAATTAACCATGATCCACGCATTGTTATTCCTTCGCTTTTGTTAAAAATGTGTTTACATTATTGTCATGCGGGCAGAATTCTATCATAGGGACCAAACCCTATGACATTGAGCCGAACCCAATGACATTGGGCCGAACTAAGGCCATGGGCCACATGAAATGTCATGGGCCTAATGCATGATGATGTTGGGCCTGAAACACTCCCATGGGCCGAATCAAGATCATGGCTGATCCACATGGTTCAAATGAATGTTGTTGGGCCGGATGATGTTATCCAGATCGAATAGCTAAGGCCCAAGGGAATGAGGGTGGTTTTCCTGACCCAGCCGAATCAAGGTGGCCGAATAAGTTGCATGGTCGAATAGGGTTCCTTGGCCGAATGGAATGTCTTGTCTTTTGTGCTTGGCCGAAAGAAAGCTTAGACACCGAATGAAGGCATCCACGAATGAGGGATCCATAGAGAAGGCATCCACGAATGAGGCCCTTCGGTCCAAGGTGTTTCGATCGGTGGTTGGTTCGGCAGCTGGCTGTTTCGGTCGGGTCTTAGCCATTCGGCCAGCTGTAAAGGAGGGTCGGCCATGGTTGCCCTATGGAGTTCCTAGCCAGGATCTATGGTGGTTTCATGTGATGGGGTTGTGTTAGGCTAAATTTCCAAGTGTTGGGTTCGATGGCAAGGGCTTGTAACTGGTATAGGTTAGTGGGTCGGCTAAGACGTTGAAAACCCTATTTTTCGCTGCATATTATCACAGATTACCTCATTTCAGTGGGTTCTTGTTTCAGATCGGTGGTAATTTCGTGTAGAGGGGATCGAGAGCTTCGATTTGGTCCAAAGATGGAGTGATTTGGTTAGGTATTGAGAGAGATATGGGTGTTTGAAGATGAAGAAAACCCTAGAGAGACAGGGTGGCGGATTTGAGTTTTAGAGAGAGAGTGTGAGAGTATTAAATGAGGAAGATGACCTCATTTAGTCCTTATATACCCCGCGTGTGTTCGGGTTCATTTCGGTTGCTCGGTTCTCGTTTTCGTCGCGTTTCCGGCACGTTACGCACGTATTCTACGCATTTAAGCTAATTAATTTCTCGGACTATTTTGATGAGTTTCAAAATTGAAAAACATAAAAATATTATTTTTCTGTTATTTTTACAGTTTCGTTCGGGATTAAATCGTTAATCTTCGTTATTTCGTCAGAAAACGTTACTTACGCGCGTTTTCATACAGAGCGCTAACTGTACGAACACGATCGTACGTTTCACTTTCTGATTTGGTTTTCTACTTCTCAGTCAATGTTCAGAACATTAAACCCACATATATGTTTGTGTGAATCGTCACCCACGCAAACACACTGTCAGATTATTATTCTGAAACAATACCGAGCTTATGTTCTGCATTGTTTTTCCTCACAAACGGACTCAACTATACTTGCCTATTTTCACATTGATATTATTGGATTCAAATTGCTTTTGTACAAAGTTGTCGGCCATCTGATTCCTGTTATCTATGGATATCAGGTAGCAACCGATACGTTCTTGTCATTTGTTTGCACACTATTTTTCTCTTGAGTTGTTGTGTTTCATGTATTTAAGAATTCACTTAAACACATACAACGGTTGTTTGTTTTCTGAGTTCTGTTGTTACACAACTGTTTACACATTGTATTTTCACACAGTGAATAGTGAAAGTACACATACCGTACGGACTTGCCGGACGGTCTGTTACTGGTTATCACATCCGTCATATAGTACTCAAACTTGACTAGTTCAAAACAGAAGTGTATCGTGATTTCAAAATTTGCATTCTTTTTGCAATGAAATCTAATGTTTGTAAGTATTATTGTATGTAATAAGATGATTGTGACATTATGATACTTAAATTAGTATGATAAGTGTACATCATAACTCATAAGATCATAATATCATAATATGTTGTTTAGAAATATGAAGCATAACATAAGACCTCTTAGAACTTTAGATTAAGATGATAATAAATATCACCGATCATAAGTTTAAATATCTTAGGATCCTATAGTTGAATAATAAATGTTATCAGACATTATAAAACTTTAGTTTAAAATA
Source organism: Mikania micrantha (assembly GCA_009363875.1). Taxonomy (NCBI): domain Eukaryota; kingdom Viridiplantae; phylum Streptophyta; class Magnoliopsida; order Asterales; family Asteraceae; genus Mikania; species Mikania micrantha. The sequence goes on from CM018685.1 coordinate 33,875,697, forward strand.
ATATATGTATATCATAATTCATAAGCATAATGTCTTTGTGTTCTTAGATTTGTTGTTCAAGTGTGACACCTATAAAAAAACGATAAGTGGGTGATCTAAGAGTTCAAAGGAAAAGGGTCAGAACTAAACCTTATGATATAATGAATAGAAGGTTCAAGATGGAATTAGAGAGTTCAAATGAAAGTTCAATCACAAAGAAATACTTGGATCGTATACCTAAAGAAATACTTTTGACATATCAAAGTGTTTAAGTCCAATTAGCTTTCAGAAAGACATACTTTCTCCTATAGGTTCATACTCACTCCAAGGGTTCCCAAGAAAGCATAACAGGTCCATCGGTAGATTTGGATTTATACGAAATGCTTTCCTAGACAGAATTCCCCAAAGTACAGGTATTCCCCCTTCCAAATTGTATGTGTTTCCTACTCACTAATGTGAACCTAAGGACTATTGATGAGATTCAAATATTTAATTAGACTTGTAAGTCTGAGAGCAGTCTTCATAGTGACGATCCTCTTGCAAGACATAAGAAAGGGATCAAGAAGTTTAGAACCCTAAGTCTAGTGTGTGCATATTACATTTCCTAAACTAGGTTCAAAAGATTGGCCTGTCAAATAAGTAGTCAAGTAGCACATAGTAGTCACATAATCAAATTTGACCTATCATGGCAACTACTGAGTTCAAACTACAGATCATGGCCTAGCATGATAACTATAAACAAATAACAATTCATGGCCTAACATGGCAACTATAGAGTTCAAATAACAATTCATGGCAACTATAGAGCTCAAACTAAGTCATCTTATGGTTATAGTCTAAGTCTTTCATTCTTAATAACCTAATTCTCTATAACCCAGGCTCTGATACCAATCTGTAACACCCCGACCAATGGCGGAATCATCAGAGCGTGCACGAAGTGTAGATTGTTCAAAAGTACATGGTGTTTATTGTACTAAATCCAAACCATTGATTATAATAAATTCAAACTTCCATTACATCGTAAAAGGAAATACTAAATCAAACATTTAAATTCTAAACATAATAATCAACTAAATCAAATCTCCTTGCATGCCTAAGTAGCGTTTCCACCTGAAACATGTTTAAATAAAAGGTCAACTATAAAGTTGGTGAGAGTCATTGTTTTGACTCGATAAATAGTTCAAAGTTTCAAAGTTATCGTATGAAATTCAAATGAAACAAGGTAAACTAGGCATTCATGTGGAAACAAAACCGATAAACAATTAGTTGTGTCACCTTTCAATTCTATCTCAGCGGTCTTTCAACATGTATAGAATCTACCAAGCAACTAGTTGTGACGCATGATCAATTGTCGTAGTTGTATGTGGACTTATTGCCATTGCCATGAGTTTAAATTGTGGACTTATTGCTATTGCCATGAGTAATTGCAATCAAGCTAGTTTGCGACATAAAGCACATAGATTCACACAAGTTCACATATAGAATTGCATAATAAGATAAGTACATGTTTCACCCCCCGAGGTTTTGTAAACAAAAACAAAATAAGAAAAGGGGTTAATGAAACTCACCTTGAATGATGAGCTAGTTAGCAAAAACTGCCAAGTGTGTAGTCAGATAATATCCGACTCAATTCAATCAACCTACATTATGTAATCAAATACAAATTAATGTAACTTTGACTTCTATGGAATTCCTAATACAACTATAATATTGTAATTCCATGTATGAATGTTTACATATTGATTTATTCAAAAAGATTTTGTAGATACAACTACCTTTAAATCTTTTAAAGTTTAGATTTTTATAAACTAATAATAAGGGAGTCAAAATAATAATAATGATATTAATAATAATTGTCTTTACTAATTTACAAGATTTGTTTATAGTTTCTATAATAAATTAGTTTTAAACAAAATAAAATCAATTAATAATATGTTATTTTGTAAAAAAAATATTTATCAAAACAATGATGATAACATATTTTCTTTAAGTTAATATTTCATAAAAGTTAATATATAATTTCAATAATTTTTATAAAGTTTATAAGTATTTTGTTAAAATAACTAAAATAATAAATAAATAGATAATTATTTATACTAATCAAAATTTCATTGTTTTTAATTAAAACCTTAGTTAATGTTATTATAAAATATTTGCAACAAATAAAGTCTTACAATAACACTTTGTATTTTGTTTTATATATATTAAAAGAAAACTGAATATTATTTTTATACACATATAAAAAAAAATTATCAAATAGTAGTTTTTGAGTTTTATAAAAATTATTGGTAAAATCAGAATTTAAAAAAGATTATTAAATAACAAGATATACAAAAATTTTTGGAAAAACCGGCCCAGCCGTGTTTCGAACTCCCGACCCCTCTTTTGAAGCACCAAACGACGTAACCAGCTAGTCTAGGGCCGCAGCCGTGATGTTCTTCCGTTTGTTTTGAATTTAACATAGCTTCTCGGCTCATCCCTAATTTCCTTTAATATAACCGAAGAACCCTAGTTCTTTAACCCCAAAATTCGTTCGAATATGTGGCCGGTTGTTTTTGGGATCATGGGGCTTTTATTAAGAATTCAAAAATGAAGCTAATGATATATAGATTACTAACCTTTGTGTTCGATTTACTGCATTTCGACTTGTGGGTTAGAACACGATCGGCCGAAGCTTTTTGGCTTCTGTTTCATGCTTAAATGGATATGTGTGTGTTGTTTGGTTGCCCAGACTGATTCGTGGGACTTAAATGAACGTGTGGGTTGATTTAATTCGATTATAGTGATCGTTTATATAGAATTTCGAATTCCGCTTTGGTTGCGTGAGTTTAGGATGAATTTTCGTATATATTTGACTTTGAAACGATAAATTAGGAGTTGATATGGATTCCATGATGTTCGTAGTTGTTTAAAGTTTAAACTTTTTCAGATTTATCCACTGAATCGAGCTATAATGCGATATGGGTCGAAACCGGGTTTATGGTACCCATGGGTTGAGTTGGGTGGGGAAGATGATGAAGTTTGGGGTATTTGCATAATTAGTCCCTCTCTTTCTTCTTTTTCTTTCTTTATTGTATCAGTTTTGATATTAACAGGTTTAGTCCCCATAGTTTTTAATAAAGATTTATAACAAACTTTATAAAATACTTTTAAAATAAATATTATATAATTTGTCAAATAAATTCTTAATAAGAATATTTATACCTTTGAATCTTTGATTAATGTTTTAACAAGATTTATGTTTTATTATGTATTCTTTTATAAATTTTAATTTATAATATTTTTAACTTTTAAATTTTTATTATTGCTATTGTTATATATTTATATATAAGTGTATATATATGTATATATAAATATATATTTATTTGTATATCCATATGCGTTTTGATTTTTTTTTTTAAATCTTTTAAATTACATAAATAATCGAAGTGTTACAATTTACTTAAAACGGTTTGACCCAGACTATAACTTAGGGACCCTCATGTAGAGAACATAGGATTTATGCTTGCATTGTGTCTTCTGCGTTCGATCACTGCACTAACCAATAATCTTTTGGTTATTATCAGAATGCGGCCGAGAAGACCTCCTTCTATTGTACCACCACCACAGAGTTCAGCTCCGCACTCGTCAACGCCATCACCAGCTGATTCATCACCGCCATCTCCTCCTCCTCCTCCACTCATTCCTCCTCCGAACCCGAATGCAACTTCAGTTCTAGATCCTGCTACTGTTGCCTTGGCAACATTACTCAGCAGTCAGCTGACTAATCAGCTGAAGGATGTCATACCAGAGATGATCAACAGGATCCTAGGTCACGGCAACAACTCTGGGCATACCACGGGGGAAGCTAGTGGAAACACTGGCACTACTTCAGACTGCTCCTACAAATCCTTCGTAGGATGCAAGCCGCCAAGCTTTAGCGGTGTGGAAGGAGCCGTTGGACTGATCCAATGGCTAGAGAAGATGGAAACAACCCTGGACATCAGCGATTGTCCAGAACATCATAAGGTTCGCTACGCTGCTGGATCTTTCAGCAAGCGGGCCTTAACATGGTGGAACTCTCAGATTAGAGCTCGAGGTAGAGAAGAAGCACTGGCTATGCCTTGGGCAGATTTCAAAATCCTTCTGAAGAATGAGTTATATCCAAAGCATGAACTCCAAAAGCTAGAGACCGAACTGTCCAATCATGTGATGAAAGGGGCAGACCACATGACATTTACTACTCGCTATCATGAGCTGGTAGCTTTGGTGCCAGAGATGGTGCCAACTCTGGAGAAGCTGATTGATAGATATGTGGGAGGATTACCATCCTGCATTCATGGCATTGTACTGGCTGCAAACCCTGCTACTCTAGAGTCAGCCATCTCCCTATCAGCTAAAATCACTAAGGTAATGGTGAAGTCAGGAGTTCTGAAGGACTCGGGTAAAGCTAAAGAGGAGCCGTCAAAGAATCCCGAACACCATCAAAAGAAGAAGCAAAAGGTCGTCAAGAACTATGTGATGGCCACCCCATTGAGACAAGCCCCTATAGTACCTGCTAATGCTGCACCCAAACACTATGTTGGAGTGCATCCTTAGTGTGCACAATGCAAATATCATCATCCTGCTACGGTGCAGTGTAGGAAGTGCAACAACTGTGGTCGACTAGGCCACTGGGCTCAGCAGTGCCGTTCTCCAGCAACACAAGCTACAAACAATGCTGCTAGAGCAATACCTCCACTACCAAACTCAGGCAATCACAACAACAACAGGGGATGCTATAACTGTGAAGAAGTAGGTTATTTCTCCAAAGACTGCCCAAAGCGAATGCAACAGGGAGCTCAAGCACCTCGTGGAAGGGCTTTTGTGATTGGAGCCAATGCAGTACGCCAAGACCCTAATATGGTCACTGGTACATTTCTTTTACATGATTCTTATGCATCTATTCTGTTTGACACTGGTGCATATCAGAGTTTTATTTCATCTAACTTTACATGCCAACTTAATCTTACTATGGAATCTTTAGACTCCCCTTATATCATTGAAGTAGCAAATGGGAAACAAATCACATCTAGCACTATATTTAGAAACTGCCCACTTACACTTACTGATCATACATTTACCATCGACTTGATACCGATGGAGTTGGGTAGTTTTGACATCATTGTTGGGATGGATTGGCTATCTCACAATAGAGTGGAAGGCATCTGTTCTGAAAAGCTACTTCGAATTCCATTGGCGAATGATCGTGTATTGGAAGGTAGAGGGGATCAAGCAAAGCGTAATGTCAAAATCATATCCTGCATGAAAGCGCGTAAGTGTTTACAGAAGCAGTGTGTAGCTTTCTTGGCTCATGTGGTGGAGAAAGGGAAAGACAAGAAAACGATTCAAGACGTGCCGATAGTGAAGGAATACCCAGAAGTGTTTCCTGAAGACTTACCAGGTTTGCCACCTGTGCGACCGGTAGAGTTTCGTATTGACTTGATTCCTAGAGCAACTCCTGTTGCTAAATCTCCTTACAAGTTAGCACCTTCAGGGATGCAGGAATTGTCAAATCAACTACAGGAGCTATTCGACAAAGGTTTCATCCGATCGGGCTACTCACCTTGGGGAGCTCCGGTTTTGTTTGTAAAGAAGAAGGATGGATCCTTTCGGATGTGCATAGACTACCGTTAGCTGAACAAGCTAACCATCAAGAATCGGTATCCATTACCAAGGATTGATGATTTGTTTGACCAACTACAAGGAGATCAGTATTTCTCGAAAATCGACTTGCGGTCCGGATACCATCATCTTAGAGTCCAAGACGAAGACATACCAAAGACGGCGTTTCGTACCAGATATGGGCATTACGAGTTTATGGTGATGCCTTTTGGATTGACGAATGCACCAGCGGTTTTCATGGATCTCATGAACCGAGTGTGCAAGTCGTATCTGGATCAGTTTGTCATTGTCTTCATTGATGACATACTGATTATTCCAAAAGCAAAGCAGAGCACGAGCAACATCTCAGAATGATCTTGGAGCTGTTGAAGGAAGAGAAACTTTATGCCAAATTCTCCAAATGTGAATTTTGGCTAAGAGAAGTTCAATTCCTGGGTCATGTAGTCAACAGCGAGGGAATACACGTAGACCCTGCCAAGATTGAAGCAATAAAGAACTGGGATACTCCGAATACACCAAAGGAGATACGTTCCTTTCTAGGATTAGCAGGCTATTATAGAAGGTTTATCTCAAACTTTTCTAAGATAGCCCTACCGCTCACCAAGTTAACACAGAAAAGCGAGCCGTTTATATGGGAACGGAAGCAAGAAGATGCCTTTCATACTTTGAAGCAAAAGCTATGTGATGCTCCAATCTTATCTCTCCCAGACGGTTGTGATGACTTTGTAGTGTACTGTGATGCATCCCATCAGGGACTCGGCTGTGTACTAATGCAGCGGGACAAAGTCATTGCGTATGCCTCGAGACAACTGAAGATTCATGAGAAGAACTACACTACTCATGATATGGAACTGGGAGCAGTGGAATTCGCTTTGAAGATTTGGAGACATTACTTATATGGCACTAAGTGTACCATAGTTACTGATCACAAGATTCTGCAACACATATTCGATCAAAGGAACTCAACATGCGACAGCGACGTTGGGTTGAGCTTCTAAATGATTACGACTGTGTAATCAAGTACCATCCGAGCAAGGCAAACGTTGTAGCTGATGCCTTGAGTTGGAAGGAACGGGTCAAACCCTTGCGAGGTTAGAGCAATGGGGATGACTGTGCAGACAAGCTTATACGAAAACATTAATCAAGCACAACAAGAGGCAGTTGAACGAGGAAACCTGAAGAAAGAACTGGATTGTGGAGCAGAAAAGCAATTTGAAACAAAGCCTGATGGAACCATCTACTATAAGGATCGTGTATGATTCCTGCAGTGGATGAATTGAGGAATCTTATTTTCGATGAAGCACACAAGACCAAGTACTCCGTGCATCCTGGTGCTGATAAAATGTATCAATACTTACGGGGATTTTATTGGTGGCCGGGTATGAAGAAAGACATAGCCGAGTAAGATGGTCGATGCCTTACGTGTGCCAAAGTGAAGGCGGAACACCAGAAACCGTCAGGTTTACTGGAACAGCCTGAGATTCCACTTTGGATGTGGGAACAAATAGCTATGGACTTTATTACCAAGCTACCCCGCACTTCCAGTGGTCATGATACTATTTGGGTTATCATTGATCGATTAACCAAATCTGCTCATTTCTTGCCAAAGCGTGAGACCTACACTCTGGATAAACTGGCAAGACTATACGTCAATGAGATAGTGGTACGTCACGGTGTGCCATTGTCTATCATTTCAGATCAAGACAGCAGATTCACATCAAGGTTCTGGCAATCATTACAGAAATATCTAGGGACGCACTTAAATCTGAGTACAGCTTACCATCCACAAACGGACGGTCAGAGTGAACGTACTATACAGACCCTGGAGGACATGCTGAGAACCTGTGTTTTAGATTTTGGTGGGAATTGGGACTCTCATTTGCTGCTGATTGAATTCTCCTACAACAACCGTTACCATAGTAGCATCGGATGTGCACCGTTCGAGGCTTTTTATGGTCGAAAATGTCGATCGCCTATCTGTTGGACTGAAGTGGGAGATAATCGAATAACTGGGCCAGAACTTATTCAAGAAACTACCGACAAGATTGCTCAGATTCAACAAAGGCTACAAGCAACCCGAAGTAGACAAAAGAGCTATGCTGACAAGCGGCGCAAGCCGTTGGAATTCGAAGTGGGAGACCGCGTCATGTTAAAGGTATCCCCATGGAAAGGTGTAGTCCGTTTTGGAAAGAAAGGCAAATTAGCACCACGATACGTGGGACCGTTCGAGATCATTGAACTTATTGGTCCTGTGGCGTACATACTAAGATTACCAGATGAACTTAGTGGTGTGCATGATGTGTTTCACATCTCAAACCTAAAGAAATGTCTTGCAGACGAATCACTCGTTATACCAGTTGAAGAAATTCAATTGGACGAATATTTGTACTTTATCGAAGAACCTTTAGAGATTATGGATCGCAAGGTTAAGCAACTGAGGCGAAGCCGTATTCCGATTGTCAAGGTTCGTTGGAACTCAAAGCGCGGACCCGAGTTTACTTGGGAACGCGAAGATCACATGAAGTCCAAGTATCCCCAACTGTTTACAGAGGAAACCGTATCGGATAATGACTCTTAAATTTTGGGACGAAATTTCTCTAACAAGGGGTGACTGTAACATCAGTGCCAGAAACGTTCCAGAACAGTGATCTGCACAGTAACTTGCACAGTAACTCAGGTACAAACTACGTGAACTGTCTGTATGCTATTAACATTGTGATGCTTAACACAAAACTATTATGCAATTATCTCATAAACATGATGCAAACACACAATTTAACAGTCAGAAACACATCAGACAACACTGAACTGACACCCAAATGCTTGTTAATATGCTATTTTGTATATACGTATGCGAGGTTGAACAGAACAAAGCAATAACGGATGTCATTACAGGAATGCTAAATGGACAGATTGTTCGTATAGGTGACGATCTGTACGAACACATCTGAAAGTTTAACGTTCTGAATGATGTCCAATAATTAGAAAACCATATTGAAAAGTGTAGTTATCATCGTATTCGTATGGGTGACGATTCGAACGAATACGCACGACAACTATACGATTTGATTTAAACTGTAATTTAAATGTTTTCTGAAAATTTAAAATAAACGAAAGATAATTAGTTAATTTACTAGGAATAACCACCTAAATTAATTTATTAAATTTTATCTTTAAAACGGAGATGTTTGTCGTGAAGACGAAAGAGAAACGACGCTTCTACGCGAAACTGAGCGGAACCGAACGAACCCGAACGAACCTGGTTAATTTGAAACCATTTATTATGGCATTTAATGCCATACCAACCACCACCAACCAGCTTCATCCTCTCCAACTCGTCTCTCTCTAGCTTTCTCTCTCTAGAAACCCAACTTCTATCTCTTCCATTTCTCAACCGATTTCAGTGTTTTTGGTGTCTAAACGACCACCACATCACGTAGATCATAGAAGTACAAAGGATCCGAGCTATTATCCAGTAGATTCGAGGTAAAAACAAGCTTTTAGTTTCGATTTTAGGGTTTTTACCCCCTCTCGGTCGCCCACTTTCTAAATCGGTTCTAAACACCTCACATCTTAGGGAGACACACAACAATACCATAAAAATGTGTTAGGAACAAGTGTTGGCCAAACCATAGCTGTTTAGATCGAACTCCAAAGAAGATGGGGCTGCTACTCGAATGACCGAATGGTCTAAGGATTCAGTAGGGCCGAATGGCCACATCCGGCGAAGGAACCTCTATTCGGCCGAAGGGCTAAACCCTGAGAGAGCTCTCATTCGATCGGCCATAGGTGCTATTCATTTGGACTACTTCATTCGTGCACACCCCCATTCGCCCAAGGTTTCATTCTGTCTTGCCAACATCTTATTCGGTCGGGGCACTGGTTCGGCCAAGCCTATTCGGCTAGCCTCTTTCGGCCAAGCTGATTCGGGCATGGCCCTTCGACTAAGGATTGGGGGTTTGAACCATCAGTCACGGCTAAAGAACCTTGAGTACATGGCATACATGGGAAATACGATGTGGTGCATGGATGAGTTACGTATGTGTGTACATGAGAAGGGAATTAGGGTTTCCTAATAAGAAGCTAAATAAAGGTGATAAACTAATAAGCTTTTCATGATAAAGATTAAGTCACCAACATTTTGGTAAAACAAATGTTGAACATATATTGTGCTTATCACATGGGGAGTGAAGTAAACAACAGATTTCGCAACAACACTAAGGATTTTAACTATTTCAAACACAAAGCATGAAATACCCAGAATTTAACTAAGTGTTAGTGTTAATTAATAACACCCAATACTTAGTTAATTATTCTATTACTTACAACCAAGTTAGATAGTTCTATGGGACTTCTAAGCTAAGTTGTATGTACTAACGATTCAAGAACAAAAGAAAGCTAAGACTAAATCTTAGGCTTGGAGCTAATCAAATTGGATTAACTTAAGTCTAACAAACAAATCCATGATTTTCTTAAAACACATTATGATTTTAGTAAATGTAACCAAAGATAAACTTTCTTAAATTAATTAAATGATTTCTAACCTAAGATTAACTTAAAATGAATTTTCTTGAAAATATTTAATTAATGTCTTGTAATGGTTACTTGTGGGATCAAGGGTTTACTTACGGGTAATACCTTAGACTAGTTAGATGAAATTCTAGAAAACACATTAGTAACATAGGACACTTAATTGCACACCGAGACCAAAACCCTAGTTTGCGTCTATTATAACGACTTATAGTATTCAAATCTCTTAAAACAACTTAGGTGTTGAAGATACTTAAGCTACAATCAACGAGCGCGCATTATCTGTGGTAACTTATACTTAACAACACAGGTGAGTTCATTGTCCCTTTTCAAACCATTTTGGATTTTACATCAGGACTGAGAAGCATGTTATCCATTTTAAACAGATGTTTAAATATTTTGTAAATGCTTTTATATTAAATCATAATGCAAATGTTAATACTTATACACTTATTCTAAAAGCTAATTCTAAAAGCTAAAAGCTAAGACTTTATACCAATTGCTAACATTTCATACACCTAATGCTATATGCTGATGCTAGATGCTATATGCTACAAGCTAAGACTATAAGCAAAACTATATGCTAATGCTAGATGCTATACGCTATATGCTAAAACTATATGCTAATGCTAGATGCCATATGCTACAAGCTAAGACTATAAGCTAAACTATATGCTAATTCTAGATGCTATACGCTATATGCTAAAACTATATACTAATGCCAGATGCTATATGCTACAAGCTAAAACTATATGCTAAAGCTACATGCTAATGCTAGATGCTATATGCTATAAACTAAGACAACATGCTAATGCCATATGCTACATACTACATGCTAAGACTACATGCTAATGCAAAGCTTGTATCTATATATGAGACACGTAAATGCTAAACTATGCTAATGCAAAGCTTGTATCTATATATGAGATACGTGAACGCTAAACTATGCTAATGCAAAGCTTGTATCTATATATGAGATACGTGAATGCTAAAATATGCTAATGCAAAGCTTGAATCGATTCATGAGATACGTAATTGCTAAACTATGCTAGTGCAAAGCTTGTATCTAATCATGGGTTGCGTAAATGCTAAATTGTGCTATTGCAAAGCTTGTACCTATGCACGAGATTCGTAAATGATAAACTATGTTGATGCAAAGCTAATATACGTGTATAATGTACGTAAAAGCCGAGCTATGTGAATGCTATAAACATGTAAACTTTTAAACAGTATGCTAAAGCTATGATGGAGATGGAATTGGATGTAGGTATGATGTGTCGGTTTATATATATAGACAATGATGGTTCAACACTATCGAGTAATAAATCGAATTAACCTAAACCGACTACAAACTACAGGCAAGTGTACCTGACGTATGAAGTATAGCTAAGGAAAGTCCGGATATCGAACCTAAGGACACGGAATCGTCTAATAAACCCTAACTGTAAACCTAACGAAATAAGAAACTCACTAAATTTAGAAAACGAAATTTGTTTTAAGAAAATGGTTTTAAACAATAAAGAATTAAAGAAAACAAAATAAATTAACTCAACACCTCAAGAACTAGAAAACCAAATACGAAAGAGATTCTACCTAGACTAGGAATCTTAAAGGAATCCAACAGTTATCGGGAATGCTTATTTGAATGACACCGGATCTAATGATACAACCAATTCAGAAACTTAAGGAATTCTAGATCTCCTGTTCAGACAATCCAACACCTAGAAATATCCTACTAGTTGTGTAAAGCTTACCGGGGTGTAACGATGGATTACCGAGTCGGTCTCTCCAAACGGGCAATACTTAAGACTTCTATGGTTGAATAATTAGGTCAATCTCAACAACCACAATCAATCTAATCTAGATTAAGTATGAATTTGAAATACATGGCATAAACAATCAACGAATAATCCAATGATCATGCAAATTACCCGAAAACCCGTTAAAACCACGATATCCCAACACCATGTTGCTTGATTAGCCTTTAAGGTGGTTATCCTACTGATTACAATCTGATTATAGGAAATTCTTATGATTTACTAGGATTAGTCAAATCACAATTAGATTAAAAACAAGTTTTTAGCCTAAAATCATGTAAAAATCAAGTTTTTATCGAAACCGAATCAAACCTTTTTTCACAAAATAGTTTAAACAAATAATCAGATCATTCACAATAGTTTAATAACATTCACAATCATCCACAATCAGATTCAAATCAAAAGCAATAATTCGTTCAATCAAACAAACCCGAAAAACCGAAAAAACATCCAATAATCATCCGTAATCTAGGTAGAATTAAGAGTTTAGCCTAGAATCATCATCCAAACATTCATAAACATAAAATCAGATCTAAACATGATAGAAAATTCAAGAACAAACTGAAACGAAAAACTACGATGCATAAACAAACCCGAAAACGCAATCCGAGCACTTGTATACGCGATCTGAGCCTCCCCGAGCGTCCGAATCGATCCCCAAGCTTCAAAATCTTCAAAAATATTTTTCTCTTTCGTTTCCAGCCGTCCTTGGTTGATTCAAACGCGAATTAGGTTTTAAAAATGCTTAAATATGTTAATTTTCGCAGCTACATCCGACCTGGGCCTAAAAAAACAGTTCACTGGGCCTAAAAAGGAGTCCATAAGCGTGGTCAAAGGCCCAAATAGGCGCGGTCAACGGCTGGAAGGGCGCTAGTCAACGCGGGTCAACCAGAGGAGTTGGGGCGCGGATCCTGGATACCCGACCGGGTCACACGCGGGTTGGCGTGTGAGGTGAAGCGGGCGCTGGACGCGGATCAAGGCGGGGTATCCATTTGCTGTTCGCGGGTCATGCAGCCATTCAAGGGCTGACGTGGCGCTAGCTGCTTCTGCCACGTGTCCCTTTAGCTGTAACTTTGCCAGATTTGCATAAATACCCCCTGGAGTTGCTGAAATTCGATTTTAAGCTCCAAAACTTCCTGAAAAACCAATTTTTTTAATCCCGGAACTTCTAAAAATCATATTTCTTGCTCCCACAAGTCATAAAAATTATTCCGGCTTCGTATTCTTCGTAAATGCGAACGTTTATTCTCACGAAACCTACAAAAGTAACATTTAAAATAAAAATTAGTAAAAATACTTAAAACCTAATAAAAACTAAATAAAAAACTAATAAAATAAGATAAAATAATATAAAATAAATGCTAAAAGGATGTGTAAATAACTACACAACAAAAATCCCCACACTTGAACTTTGCTTGTCCCTAAGCAAACCTTAAACAACACAAAACGAAATCTAATTCACAAACGTTTCACATTAAGCAAAACCGAACATGGGTTTACGAATTAATTACACACTTAATCACAAGACTTACAACGGTCAATAGATTTACAACCCAATCAGACATGAATGAAGCAATTTTTCGCAAAAATGGGATTTCCCAATCAAGGTTCACTTGTTTTTCAAGAATTCAACCAATTACGTTCACACCCTCACAATTTTCACTCAACACTCGGTTAAATATATGCATGTTTATTAAGTGAACTCTCATAACCTAACACTGCAACAATGCTAACATAAGCTTGTGCTATAATCAAATCTCCACATAATATCAAGATTTAAAACAGATCAAAAGGACTTTAAAAGGGTGGGCTTAGGCTAAGGGTATGTCATGTAGGGTTTTAAAGTGGCTAAAACACAAACGAAAAAATCCGGTAGTTGACTTTATTCACAAACAAGGATTTAAACGCAGCAAGCTACCAACACTAGGTCTTTTTGACCTTTTATTCACACATTTTTCTTCTTCTTTTTTTCTAGAATTAATCAACATAAACACGTAACTGTCTAACTAACCGGATGTCTTGAAATTAAACTGGGTGATCAAATGAAAAGGGTTTAGGCTCAACAGGGTGTCTAATTGGTGTATTTAAGGGTTTCAAACAAAAGAAATAAGAAAGGCTAAGAAATGGGTGAACCTAATGCCTTAATCATCTCTGTGTCAGATCTCAATCAAAGTCTCAATTTGTATACAAGCACAAGTTCTAAAGCAATGCAACAGGTAGGTCAAATCACACACAAACGAATCAGTGAATAAATATAGACTGTTAAGGCTCAAAATCTCACAGGAAACGTGTGTACTAGGGTTAACGATATGAACATAAACAGTTTTCAACTATCAAACATGTTTCACTATCATAAGAATCCCAACCCATAAGTTTTGAAAACAAGTCCAATTGGGAAAACTTTATCACGCAACTTAAAGATTAATCGTTTAACAAACTCAATAACCCATGCCGACACCTTATACGGTCCAGACCATCGGGATTTCAACTTACCCGGGAACAATCTCAGTCGCGAGTTGTATAACAACACCGCATCCCCACACTTAAAGTCTTTATCACCCCTCAACTTCCTATCATGCAACGCCTTCGTGCGTGCCTTGTAGTCGTGAGAATGCTCGTATGCATGATCGCGCAACTCTTCCAACTCGTGCAACTGATGAAACCTCAAATCCTTCGCAGTAGCCATGTCTAGGTTCATCGTCTTCAGTGCCCAGTATGCTCGATGCTCCATCTCAACTGGTAGATGACAGGCTTTGCCATATATCATCCGAAACGGTGTAGAACCGGTCGGTGTCTTATAAGCAGTGCGAAAAGCCCACAGTGCGTCATCTAACTTATCTGCCCAGTCTAGCCTATTCCAACTCACAGTCTTCTCCAAAATACGCTTGATTCCCCGATTACTAACTTCAACCTGCCCACTCGTCTGTGGATGATAAGCCGTAGCTAAACGATGGGTCACCCCGTATCGCTGCAAGGCTTTCTCCATCTGCTTATTGCAGAAGTGGGTGCCTCTATCACTGATCAAGGCTTTGGGAGTACCAAAGCGTGCAAATAACTTCTTCAGAAATCTCACTACAACCCGGGCATCATTCGTGGGGCAAGGTTGGGCCTCTACCCACTTAGATACATAGTCAACAGCAACCAGGATGTAACGGTTCCCTCGAGACATCGGGAACGGTCCCATGAAATCAATACCCCATAAGTCGAAAATCTCACAAACCTGAATGGAAGTCTGGGGCATCTCATTGCGGGATGAGATGTTGCCAACTCTTTGGCAACTGTCACAACTCTTCACAAACACATGTGCATCCTTATATATCGTCGGCCAGAAGAAACCAGAGTCAAAAACCTTCTTCGCCGTCAGTGTCGCTCCATGATGTCCTCCAGTCGGTCCCTCGTGGCAATGCCTCAGTATGTCGGCTGCCTCCGCTCCATGCACACAACGTCGAATCACCTGATCCGCTCCAACTCTAAACAAGTATGGGTCATCCCACAAGTAGTGCTTCACGTCAGCAAAGAACTTCTTCTTTTGCTGGTGAGTCATCCCCTTCAGTAACACACCATCAGCCAGATAGTTCGCAAAGTCAGCAAACCATGGCAACCCCTGCTGCTCGGCCTTTACTACCATCAAAAACTCATGAGGAAAGGTATCCCCAATGGCCGTATCTCGCAACTCCTCTCGCTCGGGATTCTCAAGTCTCGAAAAATGATCAGCGGCCACATTTTCTGCACCCTTCTTGTCCCGTATCTCAATATCAAACTCCTGAAGCAGCAGAATCCATCGAATCAAACGCGGTTTCGCATCTTTCTTATTGAACAAGTACCTCAATGCCGCGTGATCGGTGTACACAATTGTCTTGGAAAGCACGAGGTAGGATCTGAATTTGTCGAATGCGAAGACCACCGCAAGGAGCTCTTTCTCAGTAGTCGTGTAATGCTCCTGTGCGTCGTTCAAGGTCTTACTCGCATAGTAGATGGGATGGAAGTGCTTGTCTCTTCTCTGACCTAAAACCGCCCCAACCGCGAAGTCGCTCGCGTCACACATAAGCTCGAAGGGCGAGCTCCAATCGGGGGCAATCAAAATCGGGGCATCCACTAACTTCTCCTTCAGTAGCTCAAATGCCCTCAAACACTCCTCAGAAAACACAAATGGGGCATCCTTCTCCAGAAGCTGAGTCATAGACCTAGAAATTTTGGAAAAATCTTTAATGAACCGCCGGTAGAAGCCAGCGTGGCCTAAAAAGCTTCTAATGGATTTCACGTTGGTGGGTGGTGGAAGTTTGCTGATGGTCTCTATCTTAGCCTTATCAACCTCTATCCCAGCACGTGAAATCTTATGCCCTAGCACTATCCCCTCTTTTACCATAAAATGGCATTTCTCCCAGTTCAGCATCAAATTCGTCTCAACACAACGTGCCAGCATCCTCTCCTAGTTCCTCAAGCAATGATCAAAGGAACTCCCAAACACAGAAAAATCGTCCATGAACACCTCCATGGAGTCCTCGATCATATCATGGAATATCGCCACCATACATCGCTGAAAAGTGGCTGGAGCGTTACATAAACCAAATGACATGCGGCGATACGCAAAAGTGCCATAAGGGCATGTAAACGTGGTCTTTTCTTGATCCTCTGCAGAAATGGGGATCTGAAAATAACCAGAAAATCCACCAAGGAAACAGTAGAACTGTTGTCCTGACAGACGCTCCAACATCTGATCGATAAAGGGTAGGGGAAAGTGATCTTTCCTCGTGGCATCATTCAACTTCCTGTAGTCATTCAACTTCCTGTAGTCAATACAGACTCTCCAACCTGTGACTGTCCGTGTCGGAATCAACTCATTCTTCTCATTAGTCACCACTGTCATCCCCCCTTTCTTAGGGACAACCTGAACCGGACTGACCCATGCAGAGTCTGAGATCGGGTAAATCAGACCAGCATCCAACAACTTAAGCACCTCTTTCTTAACTACCTCCTGCATGTTCGGGTTCAGTCTCCTCTGGCTCTGCACAACAGGCTTAAATTCATCCTCCATAAGAATCCTATGCGTGCAAAAAGAAGGGTTAATACCCTTAGTGTCCATCAGCTTCCACGCAATTGCTTGTTTATGTGCCTTCAACACCTCAATCAACCTCTTCTTCTCCTCCTCCGTCAATTCAGCAGCAATAATGACGGGTAATCGGGAATCCTCGTCCAGAAATGCATACTCAAGGTGAGATGGCAGTTCTTTAAGCTCCAAGGACGGGGGTGCCTCGACAGACGGCTTATCCGCTGGCTCTGCTCTATCTAAAACCTCACACACCTCTTGAGATATAGGGATCTCATCAATCAAAATATCTGGATGTTGCTCACTGGAATGAACAGACATCCCTCCCTCACTATCCTCAACAATCTCAGGATCACCTATCCTAATCTCACTCAAGCAACGATCCATGTGTGACATGACTGTGTCAATGAAGTACAAGGTATCGTCCTGGCTCTCTGTATGCTGCAAAGATCTACGGATCTCGAAAGTCACTGTCTCGTCTGCAACTCGAAGAGTAAGCTTACCATCACAGACATCAATCAATGCCTTGGCGGTAGCTAAGAATGGACGGCCTAAGATCAGTGGAACTTTCTCATCCTCCTCCATGTCTAGAATCACAAAATCCACAGGGAACACAAACTTATCTATCTTAACTAGCAAATTCTCCACAATGCCCCTGGGATACTTGACTGATCTGTCAGCCAGCTGGATGCTTATGCGGGTGGGCTCAGGCTCGCCTAAGTCTAATTTAGCAAAAATCGAATAAGGCATCAAATTTATGCTTGCCCCAAGGTCCGCTAAAGCATAGCTAACAGACGAGCTGCCTAATGTGCACGGGATAGTGAAACTACCCGGATCAGTCTTCTTCTGTGGCAGCTTGTTCTGAACAACTGCAGAACACTTCTCACTCAGTGTAACAGTTGACAACTCCTCCATCTTCCTCTTGTTTGTCAACAAATCCTTCAGAAACTTCGCATACTTAGGCATATGCTGAAGTGCCTCAACAAATGAGATATTCACCTTAAGTTGCTTGAACAACTCAAGAAATCTCCCATACTCCTTCTCATATTTCTGTTGAAGGACTCTAGCAGGGTATGGTATCTTGGAAAGGTCAATCTCCGAATCCTTCTTCTTCTCGGGAGTCTTCTCAGGTTGTGCTGTACTTGCTGGGACTAGCCTAGTGGGTTGCACCTCTCCTGGAGCTTCCATCTCTATCTCCTCATCCATCACTTCCTCATCCTCAGCCGGTTCAACAACCGGTTTCTCAGTTCCAGTACTCACTCCACTCCTCGTGGTGATTGCCTTAGCATACCCCCTCGGGTTCTCTTCTGTCTTGCTAGGTAGAGAACCTGACTGTCTCTCACCCAGCTGACTAGCAATCTGACTAACTTGCCTCTCAAGATTCTGCAACGCTGCCCCTTGACTTTTAATCATAGTATCATGCTCCTTGTGTTGAGCCTTACTCTCAGTAATGAATTGAGTCAACAGCTGGGCCTGTTGTTGCATCATCTCCTCCAAAGTGGACTTCTTCTCCCCATATCCACCACTACTCTGACCTGGTTCTCTAAACAAATTCTGCATCGGAGGTCTAGAGTTAAACCCAGGTGGGTTACCACTCTTCCAGGTGAAACCTGGTTGGTTCCTCCCTCCCGAGTTATAGGAATTGCCAAAGGCATTTCCAGGTCCTCGGTTAGGATTTCCCACATAGTCAACCTGCTCTTGAGATCCATCAGTCATCTGGGGACACTGAATGGTCTCATGTCCTCCCCTACACACTTCACACCTTGCATTGTTCTTCACTTGCATGTCCTTGACTAGTTTGGTCAATGCTTCAACTTGGGCTGTTAAAGCAGTGTTCGAATCAACATGCAAGACTCCAGTTTTCTGATTGGCAGTGGATTTTCCCCTGGTGGGATATTGATAGCTACTCATAGCCATGTTCTCAAACAACTTCAGGCATTCATCGGGGGTCATATTGGTAAGCAAGTTACCCCCAGCAGTGGAATCAAGTGTATGCCTAGTAGCAAAAGTAACTCCATTATAAAACTTCTCAACCAATGCCCAATCCTCAAGCCCATGATGTGGACACCTATTCAACATCTCCTTAAACCTCTCCCAAGTAGCAAAGAAACTCTCTCCCTCCTCCTGCTGAAATGAATGAATCAAACTCCTAAGTCGTGCAGTTTTGGCAGGTGGGAAATACTTGGTCAGAAACAGTTCCTGCATCTCATCCCAAGTAGTGATCGATCCAGATGGAAGGGACTCAAGCCAAGTGATGGCTTTGTCCTCAAGAGAAAATGGAAAGAGACGCAGAAAGACTGCATCATCAGAAACACCTTTGATCTTGAAGGTGTCACACATACAAAGGAACTGACCCAGATGAGCATTGGGGTCCTCCTCGGGCAGTCCATGAAATTTAGATGAGTGAATGATCAGATTGATGATTTGAGTCGGGATGTACCAGTTGTCCTCGGCGACAACTGGTCGAGTGATGGAAGAACGATTGCCAGCAGCAGTCGGCTTGGCAAAATCAGCAACGGTCCTCCTAGCAGGTGCAGCCATCTCTCCTATAGCAGTGTTGTGTGTGCAGTGTAAAAGAAGGTGAGATCGTAACCTCGAGTGAAACTCTCTCTCTGGCTCAGCAAAAGCAGTGTACTCAGGTGACTCTGGCCGTCTACTGCGGTGCATGCACTGTAACAAAATAAGAAAAGAAAAAGAAAAGAAATATGATTACTTACTAAAGTTAACCTAATTAATACTAAATATCTAATAAATTACTAACCTAAAGAAGAAACAATCACCAAGCAGAAGTAAGACTCAAAAGACGAACCTACTAACTAAAAGGAAATCTAAAAGGAATCCTATAAATGAAAACTTACTAAAAATAGAAAACCTGCCAAAAATAGCAGCTGCTAAAAATGGCAAGTCATGAAAAGACGTCAAACAACTGAAAACAGACACTTACTAAAAATGGAAAGTTTCTAAAAATAGGAAGTTACTAAATATGGAAGGTACCTACAACTAGAAACTTACCACGAAACTACGAAACTAAAAAAAAAGAAAGCTAAGTCTAAAGCTAAGGTAAATCTAAGGATTACCGTGTCCCCGGCAACGGCGCCAAAAACTTGATGTGTCGGTTTATATATATAGACAATGATGGTTCAACACTATCGAGTAATAAATCGAATTAACCTAAACCGAACTACAAACTACAGGCAAGTGTACCTGACGTATGAAGTATAGCTAAGGAAAGTCCGGATATCGAACCTAAGGACACGGAATCGTCTGATAAACCCTAACTGTAAACCTAACGAAATAAGAAACTCACTAAATTTAGAAAACGAAATTTGTTTTAAGAAAATGGTTTTAAACAATAAAGAATTAAAGAAAACAAAATAAATTAACTCAACACCTCAAGAACTAGAAAACCAAATACGAAAGAGATTCTACCTAGACTAGGAATCTTAAAGGAATCCAACAGTTATCGGGAATGCTTATTTGAATGACACCAGATCTAATGATACAACCAATTCAAAAACTTAAGGAATTCTAGATCTCCTGTTCAGACAATCCAACACCTAGAAATATCCTACTAGTTGTGTAAAGCTTACCGGGGTGTAACGATGGATTACCGAGTCGGTCTCTCCAAACGGGCAATACTTAAGACTTCTATGGTTGAATAATTAGGTCAATCTCAACAACCACAATCAATCTAATCTAGATTAAGTATGAATTTGAAATACATGGCATAAACAATCAACGAATAATCCAATGATCATGCAAATTACCCGAAAACCCGTTAAAACCACGATATCCCAACACCTTGTTGCTTGATTAGCCTTTAAGGTGGTTATCCCACTGATTACAATCTGATTATAGGAAATTCTTATGATTTACTAGGATTAGTCAAATCACAATTAGATTAAAAACAAGTTTTTAGCCTAAAATCATGTAAAAATCAAGTTTTTATCGAAACCGAATCAAACCTTTTTTCACAAAATAGTTTAAACAAATAATCAGATCATTCACAATAGTTTAATAACATTCACAATCATCCACAATCAGATTCAAATCAAAAGCAATAATTCGTTCAATCAAACAAACCCGAAAAACCGAAAAAACATCCAATAATCATCCGTAATCTAGGTAGAATTAAGAGTTTAGCCTAGAATCATCATCCAAACATTCATAAACATAAAATCAGATCTAAACATGATAGAAAATTCAAGAACAAACTGAAACGGAAAACTACGATGCATAAACAAACCCGAAAACGCAATCCGAGCACTTGTATACGCGATCTGAGCCTCCCCCGAGCGTCCGAATCGATCCCCAAGCTTCAAAATCTTCAAAAATATTTTTCTCTTTCGTTTCCAGCCGTCCTTGGTTGATTCAAACGCGAATTAGGTTTTAAAAATGCTTAAATATGTTAATTTTCGCAGCTACATCCGACCTGGGCCTAAAAAAACAGTTCACTGGGCCTAAAAAGGAGTCCATAAGCGTGGTCAAAGGCCCAAATAGGCGCGGTCAACGGCTGGAAGGGCGCTAGTCAACGCGGGTCAACCAGAGGAGTTGGGGCGCGGATCCTGGATACCCGACCGGGTCACACGCGGGTTGGCGTGTGAGGTGAAGCGGGCGCTGGACGCGGATCAAGGCGGGGTATCCATTTGCTGTTCGCGGGTCATGCAGCCATTCAAGGGCTGACGTGGCGCTAGCTGCTTCTGCCACGTGTCCCTTTAGCTGTAACTTTGCCAGATTTGCATAAATACCCCCTGGAGTTGCTGAAATTCGATTTTAAGCTCCAAAACTTTCTGAAAAACCAATTTTTTTAATCCCGGAACTTCTAAAAATCATATTTCTTGCTCCCACAAGTCATAAAAATTATTCCGGCTTCGTATTCTTCGTAAATGCGAACGTTTATTCTCACGAAACCTACAAAAGTAACATTTAAAATAAAAATTAGTAAAAATACTTAAAACCTAATAAAAACTAAATAAAAAACTAATAAAATAAGATAAAATAATATAAAATAAATGCTAAAAGGATGTGTAAATAACTACACATCAAGGTAAAATGCTTAATTATCATTAACAACAATGTCATATGTGGTTTGGTATGTGGTGGGACGGTGGCTGGGCGGGCGGTAAGTTCGACCCTACATATGCCCTATATATAAGCATACTGAATTGGATATTACAGGTGATGTTAATGAGGTTCAGGTTGTTACCGAAAAGGTTTGCTAAAGCTATTTTTCAACTACTAAACTATATGAACTCACCAACCATTGTGTTGACTTTGTTTTCTTACATGTTTCTCAGGTGACGTACAGAATTAACCTAAGGCTCGGGAATGCATGCTAGGATGCCCAGTTAGAGGACATAGTAGATTTTGGAAAGTACATGTTTTGTGATTGTTGTGAATCACCTTTGATATCTTGTACAGTTACAACGTAGTAAACATTTGATTCTTTTGATAGGTTTACGTAGTTAAATTATCAAACATTGACGATTGTAATTTAACTTTGTAATCCTAGTTTAATGCTATATTGTGCTTTAGTTATTCTCAATGTTGATGCTATGTAAACAATCTGATCATTCACGATTATCACTCACGATATCGCGCCCCAAGAACCTTCCGCCCGGCGGGACACACGATCCGGCCCGCCGGCTCGGGGTGTGACATGTTGTCATATCCTTCTCAAATAAGGCTATGAAGGATCATTGTTATAGCATCATTGGCAATTTGTTTTTCTGTGAATAGTTAAATTCAGCTAGTTGCCAATACGTATGGTTGTGTTTGTTCAACTCAAAAGATTTAACATTGGTACTTGCAACCTCAAACTTATCTTTAAGTTCAAACACTAATCATCATAATAGGATTTCCCAGAATTCACAAGTAACATAATTCATAGTTACGTAGTACAAAGTGTAACTATCAATTAACTTGCTTGATCACTCTAGTAATCTCCCATCTTGAGTCATAATGCGTTGTTCTTGTGTTCTATCTTCTGTTTGTTGTTCACTCCATGTAATCACTTCTTAACATATGGTGTTATTCATTCATTCAATCTTTCCAAATTGTAAATCCAATGACTTCCCAAGTCAGTCCATTTGTCATATCTTTTCACTAAGTTGTCATCAGCAGTTAGAAATATCGTGTTTGATCTCATGTTAGTACAACTTTGAGAAATCTGAAACGTCCTACTCGGTCCGAAAACATTGTGGACTTTATTGAGTTTTACATACCATGTTTCGTTTGTAATGTTATATGTCAACTCTTCACCAATATAGTAAGTATGTGTTTGTGATAAAAGTTTGTAAAATGTAACAACAACTTGACATGTTCTCAACTTAACTTGTAAGTTGTGTCAGAGTTGTTTCAAAAGTAGTAGTGCATCAACTCTATGATGCGAAATAAGAATATTATGCCAGAGCAAAAGTAATGTGTGCTGTCAAATTAGTCCATACTATGATGTCTTTAAGACATGTGGTGTAACCTTAGTAAGGATCTAGTAACAAAGATTCATTAACTACGAACAAGCAATTGCGAGTGAAATGGTAGTGTATTTATGCTACTTAAAGTTTTCATTACTTAACACAAAAACTAGCATCATTTAAATCATGTGTTGTACTTTAGGGTAAAACAATCTCCCGAACATAATATGTTTGCATAAAGTTGGATCTTACTATAGTTTCTATAGTCCCAACAATTTAGAGCTTATGGTTATAGTCTAGGTGTCACCAAAGGAAACCTAATTCTCTATAACCAATGGCTCTGATACCAATCTGTCACACCCCCGCCGTCGGCGGAAACACGGGAGATGCAACGAAACTGTATATCAAGAACTCATTGAGTATGAGAGAATGCTAGTCCTTCTGCTTAAGTGTAAGGTCCATATCTAGCCTTAGATTAGTACCTGAAATACATGCAAAAACAAGTGTCAACTAAAAAGTTGGTGAGTTCGTAGGCTTTATGTTTAATCAAACAGTTTGGGTAATAGTGTTTACCATCCAGGCATGAGTAAAGAGTTTGAATAAAAATCCAGTAGGATCAATAATCCCATAATGTGTTGGCCATTCCCGGCACGATATAATAGTAAAATAAGTATTGTTCACAATATAAACACAAGGTCTTGAAGCAATTAACACAAGTCCACAACCATACCTATTGACTTCTTGAAATACCATGGATGTAATGTCATATCACGAACACTACTTCATGGTGGAAATATACCATTCATTTAACATTGTAGTTATGGTTGGCACGACCAAACCATGAATGGAGGTTTGTCAAACCCCGCTAGTACTAACTTATATTAATCCATGGGCTCATAACCATGAGTTAAATGGTTGTGTAAGGGTCAGGGATTTAATGAGATATATTCTTGTCTTATGTAATATACTTCATCATAATGTGCCAGTGAACAACTTCTTGGATCATGCAATATTCATTTCTTGTCTCATGCAACATACTTCGAGAAGTATGTGCACGGATTCTGGTAAAAGAATTCTTGTATCATAGTAAAAATCAAGTATTATAGCATGTATTTCCCCCAAAATATGTAAAAACAAAAAGGGGCTACGAATACTCATAGTGTGTATAGCAATGGAAATGTCACACCCTGAGCCGGCGGGCTGGATCGACTTTCCCGTCGGGCGGAAGGTTCCCAGGGCGCGATATCGGGTTATAATCATAGTGATCAGATTATTTACATGGCACATGATATATAATGAGAAATGCTAACATGACATTGATACAAAATTACAAAGTTAAATTACACAGTACATGTTCATAATTTAACTAAGTAAATCTACCAAAAGAATCATTGATTTTTCTATCTTGTATCTGCACAAGATTTACAAAAGATGATTCAAAGTTATGTCATCCAAAATATGCACATCATAAAAGTAAGCTAGGACTCTTCTAAAGTCCACTGGCTTAATCCTGATGCTTGGTAACTAGACCTGTTCGTCACCTGAGAAAACATGCATTTAAACAAAGTCAACACTAGGTTGCTGAGTTCATAAGTTTAGTTATTTAAAAACTTTCAGAGTTATTTACACAACATCTTGTAATACACAAGTCTCATTTATTCTCATTTGGCATTAACTCATCCCCATGTCCTCTCTATAGATACACCTACATATAGGATATTGTCCAGTTAAGCATGCTTATATATAGGGCATACGTATCACGAATGAAGCCACCAGGCCACCACACACTTGACCGAACTCAATACCACATGTATTGTAGCTATAGATACCCATTTCATCACCCATAGGCTTAATCATAATCAAAATCTCCAATATGACAAACCATTACATTATCATGATATTAACATAACACAATAAGTTTCTAAATAGTACAATTTTCCACACTTATAAATGGTGGTATTACCACAGTTATTACGGGTGGCATACTCTTTGACTTACTATTACTCACATATGATTAGGAAGTGAGAGCAAGTCTGACACGTAATCATATCTCAATTGATCTATAGAATTGAATTGACCACATTGCAGCCACCACAAAGGCAAACCACAATGTACTCAATTCATTTCTATCCATTAGTTTTCCCAAGACCTCACAACTATCTGCCACCAGCCTGTGACTTGAGTGAGGTCAGTCACTCAATCTACCAGTCCACAAAGTAAAAGTGGTGAGATAATTAGCAGACACTATCATACTCTTATCACCCGTGTCAGAAATGATAGAGTTGGAATAGACTGACTAAAAATCAAAAGAGTTCTTATAGTTCTCTACCCATAGCCATCAACTCATAGAAATCCAATAGATATACACACATGTTCTCATAGGAATAACAGATCTATTCGCTTAGAATTAACTGCAATTATTCCCAAAGACTTTACAGTTATAATTTTTCCTTAGAATTTATAAAATAATTCAATAGGAATAGCATGTATTCCTCATCAGGATTACAGTTGTAATCACAGAGGAATAACAGTTTTATCACTTAGAAATCGTAGATATTGTCTAACAGAAATAACAGTTATAAACTCATAGTCATTAACATTAACATAATGAGGTCTACAATTATAATAACAAAGTGAAACCTTATTACCATACAGTGTACTAAAACATTTAAGAAAAAGTTTTAGCATGTTCTCAGTCCCGCTGTTAAAGCAAAAGTTTAGTAAAAATGGGCATATGAATTCACCTGGTAGTTGAAGAGGTTGACAAGAACTCAAGAAATGTACGCGCTCACTGTTGCTGTGATGATCTTGTTATTCACTATCCTGTGTTTGATTCACTGTTATTCACAACTTATAAGTATAAGTTATTGTTTAGGAGTTAACCCTAAAGTTGGTTAACTTTGAGAGATTCCTTGTAATCTGATTAATCTTAGCTCACTTTGTAGTATAACATACCAATACTTAGCCTTTTAGGGTTAAGCTTGATAAATCATACCATTCTTTGTTTACATGTCTTAACCTATTATGAACTTTAACACATTGTATATGTTTTGAACCCATAAGTATTTTCTATGTTATACATAGGTTTATTAGGTCGGACATCATTATCCATTTCCTGTTGTAACTAAGTTTGTATTAAGCCATTTAAGTGTGTTATTATACGGAATAGGCTATCAAGATTAATCACTTGCTATGTTATAAAACGAATATAGAAAAATTTATTTTATAATATTTATAAAGCATTATTGACTTTGTTTAAAAATTCCTTAACATCTTTTTAAGAATCATACTATCCTAGCAACACTTAATCAAGAGATGCTTGAGTTATAACATTCTGATGCAATTTAAATCCATATTTGATTGTTAAAGTATTGGTTTTTATGATTTGTAAATGTTTAGAATATTGCAAGAGTTAATTTCGAGGATCCCTACCCTCAATATCGAAGAAATGCCACTCCCCCAAACCCTTTTCAGCCTTAATAATTTCGATGAACTTGAAACCCAGCACCTGCTCACCGATACTTCCGTTGTTCATCAGTTTGTTCATCCATGTTGAGAGATGCTTGTGCCTATACAATCTTGTCCCTACCCAAAACCTTATTGTGATGTTATTCAAACATGGTGAAACCATTTTTATGCAAATTTAACATGTTTTAGTGGTTAATTTCGAACAAGAAACTCAGCAGCTCATCTAATATCAACGAATTTCCAGCCCCTGAGTTCCATCTATCCAGCTAACTTCGATGAGCAAGCTGCCCAGTTTTTCCCAGCTCATATATACTAGCTCCTTGGTTTGTTTATGCTTCAATGTTACGTCTCAAGGACTGCCAGCCTAGTTTCTATTATTTGAATCTTTAAATCAACTTGTTTTTCAAGTCCTAAACTAGTTTTTAGTGCACAATCTAGCTGATTTGGAGGATAAAACCGGTTACAAGTTCATACCTTAGAGATGAAGAACACCAACTTCCAGCAGCAACTTCCTCTAAAAGGCCTGCCGATTTAGCTCGAACCAGCTCCGATCCCTTGTAATACAAGCTTCCTCTCGTCGAGACGATCGTTTCGATATATTATTTACGCGATTTGGTTAAGGAATGAAGAAGATCTAGGTGATTTTGTGTGGATTTTCTAGTGAGAGAGAGTCTTGAACGAATTTTAGAGTTAGAGAGATATGGCTACAATTAAATGAAGGAGATGAACCAAAATAAGGGTTTTTATACCCTAAGTGGTTCCCAGCGTGTTTGGTCTCGCTCGGTGTCCGTTTCGCGTATTTTTACGCGCGTGTTATTACGGTTGCATAATTAAATAATTGAACATGTAAATTAGGTTTCTTGGATTATTTTGATGAGTTTCAAAATTGTAAAACGTAAAATATTTTATTTTATTTATTTTTACTGTTCGTTCGTGATCAGACCGTTAAATCTCCTTATTTCGTTTTGTGACCTTAATTACGTATAGTTTTAGTAAAAGTAGTTTTATAAAATTCTTTTTAGGTGATAATTCCTAATAAATATTATTTTTATTTTATTTTTATTATTTTAAAGTTCGTAATTTTTTATTTTCGCCGTTTCGTCAGAAAACGTAACTTACGTGCGTTTTCGTACAGAGCGCTAACTGTACGAATACAATCGTATGTTACACTTTCTGATTTGGTTTTCTATTTTTCAGTTGTCATTCAGAATGTTAAACTCATGATATGTTTGTGTGAATCGTCACCCGTGCAAACATACTGTCAGTTCGTCATTCGTAAACGATACAGAATTGTTGTTTGAATTGTACATCCTCACAGACGGACTCAACTAATCCTAACTGTTTTCACATTGTTACGAATAGTTTCACATTGTTTTCTCACTGATTTTTCGGTCATCTGATTCCTGTTATTTGTGGATATCAGATCGCAACCGATTTGTAGTTGTCATTTGTTTTCACCCTTGTTCTTTCTCATGATTTGTTATATACCTTTGTCTGAATTTTCATTCAAATACATACAACTGATATATTGTTCTATAACCCTGCTTTCACACAGTTATTTATCAAATAGTTATTCACGCATAGTCATACACACATAGTTATCTACACATAGTTATGTACACATAGTAAGGGTGTAAGTACACATACCATACGGATTGCCGGACGATCTGGTACTAGTCGTCACAGTCTCCCCTTGTTAAAGAAATTTCGTCCCGAAATTTAAGCATCATTGTCGGGCACTGCTTCTTCAAACAGATGAGGATACTTTGTTTTCATGTGATCCTCACGCTCCTAGGTAAATTCTGGCCCGCGCTTGAAGTTCCAACGAACCTTCACGCTGGGAATACGGCTTCATTTCAAAGGTATGACTAACGATTCATCCACTTGTATTTTTCCAAAGGTATGACTAACGATTCATCAGCGAGACATCTCTTAAGATTGGATACATGAAACACATCGTGTACCCCGCTGAGTTCATCTGGAAGTCTGAGTCTGTATGCCACAGAACCAATCCGTTGGGTTATCTCAAACGGTCTGACATACCTTGGTGCTAACTTGCCCTTAGACCCAAAACGAACCACGCCTTTCCATGGGGACACTTTCAACATGACTCGGTCACCCACTTGGAATTCCAAAGGCTTTCGCCGTTTGTCGGCGTAACTCTTTTGGCGGCTACGTGTTGCTTGTAATCTCTGTTGAATGTGGGCTATCTTATCAGTAGTCTCCTGAATAAGTTCAGGCCCAGTGATTCTGTTATCTCCCACTTCGGTCCAACAAATTGGAGATCGACATTTCCTGCCATATAATGCTTCGAACGGAGCACATCCGATACTGTTGTGGTAGCTATTGTGGTAGGAGAACTCAATGAGTGGTAGATGATTGTCCCAACTTCCACCGAAGTCCAGGGCACATGTCCTCAACATATCCTCCAGGGTTTGAATTGTTCGCTCGCTTTGACCGTCCGTTTGTGGATGGTAAACATTGCTCAAGTTTACGCTTGTCCCGAAGGATTGTTGCAATGATTGCCAGAACCGTGATGTAAATAGACTGTCCCGGTCTGAAATAATAGATAGTGGCACGCCGTGCCGCACTACTATTTCATTGACATAAAGTCTTGCTAGTTTTTTCATCTTGTAGTTTTCCCTGATCGGCAAGAAATGAGTGGACTTAGTCAATAGATCAATGATGACCCATATGGAATCATGTCCGCTGGAAGTACGGGGTAGCTTGGTAATAAAATCCATAGCTATGTGTTCCCACTTCCATTGTGGTATTTCTGGTTTTTCCAGCAAACCTGACGGTTTCTGGTGTTCAGCCTTGACTTTGGCAAAAGTAAGGCACTTAGCCACATAAGTTGCCACATCCTTCTTCATACCTGGCCACCAATAAAATGACCTAAGATCTTGGTACATCTTATCGGCACCAGGATGAACGGAATAACGCGTTTTGTGTCCCTTGTCAAGAATGAGTTTCTGAAGCTCATCTATTGCCGGGATCCATACACGATCCTGGAAATAGATAATTCTGTCTGGTCTTGTCTCAAACTGTTTCTCGGCTCCACAATTGAGCTCATTCCTCAAGTTGTTCCTTTCCATCGCTTCTTGTTGTGCTTGTAGTATTTGATCTCTCAGGCTTGTTTGCACGGTCATTCCAATTGCTCTAACGTGCAAGGGTTTCAGTCTTTCCTTTCGGCTCAAAGCATCACCCACAACAATAGCTTTGCCCGGATGGTATTTGATCACACAGTCATAATCGTTCATGAGCTCGACCCAACGTCTCTGCCGCATGTTCAACTCCTTTTGATCAAATATGTGCTATAAATTCTTGTGATCCGTGAAGATCGTGCATTTGGTACCATAAAGGTAATGTCTCCAAATTTTTAGAGCAAAAAAAACATTCTAAGTCATGCGTCGTGTAATTCTTCTCGTGTACTTTCAGCTATCGTGACACGTAGGCAATGACTTTGTCTCGTTGCATTAAAACACAACCGAGTCCCTGATGGGAAGCATCGCAGTAAACCACAAAATCATCATTGCCTTCTTGGAGTGTTAAGATTGGAGCATTGCAAAGTCTTTGTTTTAGTGTTTGAAATGCTTCTTCCTGTTTCTGAGTCCACACAAATGGTTCGCTTTTCTAGGTTAGCTTTGTGAGTGGCAAGGCTATCTTAGAGAAATTCGAAATGAATCTCATATTTTAACCAGCCAAACCCAGAAATGATCTGATCTCAGTAGGTGTTGTGGGCACGTCCCAGTTCTTGATTGCTTCAATCTTTGCAGGATCCACGTGAATTCCATCACTGTTAATCACGTGACCCAAGAACTAAACTTCTCTCAACTAAAATTCACACTTGGAGAATTTGGCATAGAGTTTCTCATTCTTTAGGAGTTCCAAGATCGTCTTGAGGTGTAGTTCATGTTCCTTCTAACTCTTTGAATAGATCAGTATATCATCAATAAAGACAATAACGAACCGATCTAGGTACGGCTTGCACACCCGGTTCATAAGATCCATGAACACTGCCGGTGCGTTCGTCAATCCAAATGGCATTACCATAAACTCATAGTGACCATATCGAGTACGAAATGACGTCTTGGGTATGTCTTCCTCTTGAATCCAGAGCTGGTGATAACCTGAACGCATGTCTATCTTTGAGAAATACTGAGCTCCTGGTAATTGATCAAATAGATCATCAATCCTCGGTAATGGGTACCGATTCTTGATGGTAAGTTTGTTAAACTCTCTATAATCAATACACATTCTGAAGGACCCATCCTTTTCCTTGACAAACAATACCGGAGCTCCCCATGGTGAGAAACTCGGTATGATGAACCCTTTGTCTAGTAATTCTTGTAATTGATTGGAAAATTCCTGCATTTCTGATGGCGCAACTCTGTAAGGAAACTTAGCCACAGGAACCGTTCCCGAAATGAAGTTGTTACGGAATTGCACCAATCATTCAGGTGGCAATCCCGGTAAATCATTCGGAAACACGTCCGCAAGTCTTTCACAACGGTACATCTTGAATATTGATTGTCTTCTTGTCTTTATTCACTAAGTGAACCAGCTCCGATCCCTTGTACTACAAGCTTCCTCTCATCGAGACGATCGTTTCGATATATTATTTGCGCAATTTGGTTCTGGAATGAAGAAGATCTAGGTGATTTTGTGTGGATTTTCTAATGACAGAAAGTCTTGAACGAATTTAGAGTGAGATAGAGATATGGCTGCAATTAAATGAATGAGATGAACCAAAATAAGGGTTTTTATACCCCAAGTGGTTCCCCACGTGTTTGGTCTCGCTCGGTGTCGGTTTCGCGTATTTTTACGCGCGCGTTATAACGGTTGCTTAATTAAATAATTGAACATGTAAATTAGGTTTCTTGGATTATTTTGATGAGTTTCAAAATTGTAAAAAGTAAAATATTATATTTTACTTATTTTTACGGTTCGTTCGTGATCAGACCGTTAAATCTCGTTATTTCGTTATGTGACGTTAATTACGTATAGTTTTAGTAAAAGTAGTTTTATGAAATTATTTTTAGGTGATAATTCCTAATAAATATTATTTTTATTCTATTTTTATTATTTTAAAGCTCGTAATCTTTATTTTAGCCGTTTCGTCAGAAAACATAACTTACGCGCGTTTTCGTACAAAGCGCTAACTGTACGAATACGATCGTACATTTCACTTTCTGATTTGGTTTTCTATTTTTCAGTTGTCATTCAGAACGTTAAACTCACAGATATGTTTGTGTGAATCGTCACCCACGCAAACATACTGTCAGTTCGTCATTCGTAAACGATACAGAATTGTTGTTTGAATTGTACATCCTCACAGACGGACTCAACTAATCCTAAATGTTTTCACATTTTTTTCTCACTGATTTTTCGGCCATCTGATTCCTGTTATTTGTGGATATCAGATCGCAACCGATTTGTATTTGTCATTTGTTTTCACCCTTGTTCTTTCTCATGATTTGTTATATATTTGTATTTGAATTTTCATTCAAATACATACAACTGATATATTGTTCTATATCCCTGCTTTCACACAATTGTTTATCAAATAGTTATTCACGCATAGTCATACACGCATAGTTATCTACACATAGTTATTTACACATAGTAAGGGTGTAAGCACACATAGCGTACGGATTGCCGGACGAGCTGGTACTAGTTGTCACAGGAAACCATGTCCATGCGTTGTGATAACCGAAATCAGAGTAACCATAGGATGTGCTAGTCAACTATGTATGTTTGATATAGTATAGCATTTCCTAATCAAATGAAACATAAGTTTTTGTTTGTAAATCAAATGTATATCAATAATCAATACCAACAATCTTGTTTCACGTGCTTACTTGACACAATTGTCGCACATGCTCTGACGCGTCCTCACATATGTTAATTTTTGATTAACCGAAGACTTTTTGTTTACTTGTGTTACGTCGGGTTAATAATGTTTACCCCTTTAATACTCGACTATTTATGTAATCGAACGTGTTTGTAATTGATAAACTTGAATACGCGTATATAATCTTAATTGTCAAAACTTGATATTTATTGTTAGTATATTTTAACTTTGTCAAATAGTTAACTTGAATTTATAGTTTAAAGATATTAAATACCCTTCAACGCATACATTCGGTATCTAGTATAATGGAGTTCGTTACAGTCTGAGGTGTCATTATTATGTTCAATCCTTGTTGATTTATAAAATTCAAACATGTAATATATAATGTTTACTAAACGACCTGTACTACGTGTAAATAGGCTGATATAACCAAAACCAGTTGGTATTTACAAGAGTTTCTTTATATAAATATATGTTGTTTATTCAAAACCATTTTTATACATATACTTAGGGGCTGTTTGGTTGGTCTGAATCATTAAGTGCTGAATGGTTAAGAGGTCTGAATGATTAAGAGGGTCTGAATGGTTAAGAGGTCTGAATGTTTGGTTGCACCTCTGAATGGCCTCTGAATGGTTCAGCATGGTATTGGTGCTAAATGATTAAGTGCTGAATTGAATCATTAAGAGGCAACTAAATTTAAACCAAACGCGCTGAATGGTTAAGTGTTGAATGGTTAAGTGCTGAATGGTTAAGTGTTGAATGACTCCATTAAGAGGTAAACAAACAACCCCTTAATCTGAAATATATGTGTAGCTAACCTTAGCTTATTGTTGATTATTAGTTCATAAAATGTTTATAACATTTGTACCTCTCATTTCTAATAATAGAGTTTTATAAAAATCTAATACTACAATTTCTAAGTTAATATTTGTTAAACATATAGTGTTTAGACTAACATATTAATAACTGCACGGTTGGTTATGCTTATATTTAGGGTTTATAATTATTGAAATTATTTTCTAAATAATTTATATTTGTTTATATATCCAAGTCTCAAATTCTCAAGATTACCCAATCATATTATTAGAAAAATTCTAGGTTAGTAATAAATGTATTTCTCACGTGTTGTTGTCACCCTTCGCTCGGTCGGTTACTCTAACTGATCGTTTATAATTATATTTGTGTTTTATTAAATATTAATCAACATTAACTTATATAATTGTTATCAATCATTTTCGTTCACTTTTATTTGTGTAATAAATAATGCAAGATCTGAGATTAATATGGTAGAGATTAGTGTGAGGGTATACCTTCGGAGTCGATTCGCGTACGCGAACTCATTTTGAGAACCGGAAACCCTTTTAAAGATTCATGTATATAAACGTGTTCATTTTTACGTCACGAACAGAACCAAGCATGTTAAACATGTTGTTGACCCGATCTGACAGGTTGATTGTTTGACCAGCCTTTACCGCGTTGACTGTTGTTGACCAAGTCTTGAGACTGTCGGGAACGACCCGAACATCTCTTTTTTAACCCGATCTGCTATCTTACAGTCCAAGCACCAACTGAGGCTAATGCTTGGTGCTTTCAGCCTTTCGTCTACGCCTTACCGATAAATCCATCCACCTAACTCGCCATTTCAATATCCCAAGTTTAATCTTTCATAGATCTGGCATTTATGAACAAGAACATTCAGAGTTGTTAACATGGATCGAGCGTTTAACAGCTAAATAAATCAGAACAACAGAGTTTGGATATTAGGGTCTTGGGTTCTCACCTGCGTTGACCACCAGAACCTATAGCGCCGATGGTGGCAAAAACCAAACCCTAAACAGTTGTGGTGGACGGTGGTGGTTAGGACTTTGATTCATCATCATATCATCCTTGTTGGTGCAACAAAACTCTAGTTGCCTTGTCAGAGGGGAGGTTGGGGCCCGGGAAGGAGGTTGTTGCATCACTCACCGGTGTGGGCTGAAGAACGAAAACGACGGGGAGGGAGCCGTAGACGGTGATAAAGATCCTAACGAGCCACCATCATGCCCACCATCTCTTGTTAGTATGCTCATCAGAAAGGACCAGAAGGGTTGCTCGTGGCTGCTGGAGACGATTGTGCCTTGTGGTTTTCATGGGGAGACCAAGTGACTCGCCGGAGGTGTAGAGTTCTGTAACAACCGGTTTTCCATAGTATTTTAATAAATTTATATATAATAAAGTATTTTAATTTTTCTATAAATAGTGTTTTGATAATGACATGATAAAGTCGCTATGTGGCTACTTTTCTATAAAGGGTGATCAAATGACACTAGCAACTGGTTTATGGATTAATAATATCACACTATCAAGACAACAAAGTAATGATCATAATGAGGGAAAGCGAAATTAGCAAACGAAGCTCCGAATGAAAGTTATGATAAAACAAGTTTTGAACAATAATCACAAAATGACCTATATAATCAATACATCCTTTGGAGGATTGCATGATATGGTTAGAAAGGTAATTAAAAATCGTGAACGTGGGCGAAAACGGTGAGCAAAACGGGTTCGTATGAAGCCAGAATCGCGAAAACAAGTTCAAGACACTACACGCGTTTACGGACACGTGTCCTAGGTGGCAGGACACGTGTTTTCAAGGGTTGCCACGTGTCATAGGTGGCTGCCACGTGTCCCGCATGATTGCCAAGTGCCCGGCGATGTGTCGCAGCCTGGTTATCTCGATTCGCGTGCCAGTTCCTATAAATAGTTCGTACCGCGTCATTTTTCGCACAAAATTTCGAGTTCCAACACTATTATCATTACATAAATATCCCCATAAACCTCCTTTGAGGTTAATTGAGTGTGTGGAAGCACGTGACGAGTGATCGGGACTAGCCAGACGGTTAAACAAGTTGTTGTCCGGATACAGCAAGCTAAGCTTATGCTTAAATTTTAAATGTTAAGGTTATTTTCATAAGTATATATGGGGTTGTATTGACTAAATAAACCATCTGATATGATGTGGTTATGCCCGTGTGATACGGCGAACACCCCGGATAGAAATAACGAGTTAAAAACTCGTATTGGAGATATCTTAATATAGTCATTGTGATGTCCGTTTGGAAACTCGAATTACGGTTTATGGGATATGTGAATATTTTTATGATCTTGACAGGATATCCAGATTGTTAGTATTCCTTGAGGAAACGTAAGATCAATGTGTGATATTAAGTTTACCATGCGGGACCAATCAGGTGAGTTCTATGATTCCCGTTCTATGCTTTAAAATGTTTTGGGCTGATATGCATACTGTTAATTTGCATCATAGATTGAATAAATGATAGAATTGAAATAAGTTTGAATAGAACATGTGTAACATCCCAAAAAAAAGAATGTAAAAGGGAGTGTGAAGAAACTCACTTGTTTGGATGCTTAGCTAGTTCCAAGGTTCTTGAAATAAGGAGGCAAAGCTATCTAATCACCCTAAAGTTTGAGAAACAAATCCTAGCATCCTAATAGTTCAAAGTTCAAGAAATCTAAAGCTATGGTGTGACATCCAGTACCTGATCATCCGGCAAGTCCTTACGGTATGTGTAATTTCACTATATACTGTGTGTAAATAAAATGTGTAAACAGTGTGTGATAACAGAACTCAGAAAACAAACAACAGTTGTATGTGCCTAAGTGAAAACTTAAATATTGTAAGTACAACAACCGATGATAAACAACAGTTGTATGTATTTAGGTGAAAACCTAAGTATAGTTAATACAACAAATCAAGAGAAACAACAGTGTACAAACAAACGATAAGAACATATCGGTTGCGATCTGATATCCATAGATGACAGGAATCAGATGGCCGATAACTCAATATGAAAACAATGCGAATTCAAGGTTATCAATGTGAAAACAAACAACTTTCGTTGAGTCCGTTTGTGAGGAAACACAATTCAAAACACAAGTTCAGTATCGTTTCAAAATAACGAACTGACAGTGTGTTTGCATGGGTGACGATTCACACAAACATATATGTGAGTTTAACGTTCTGAAATGATGACTGAAAAGTAGAAAACAAAAATCAGAAAGTGAAACCATCGTCGTGTTCGTTCGGACGACGATTCAGACGAATACGCGCGAAGGTGACGCGATCTGACGAAACCTTTAAAATAAACGTTTTCGACGAAATAATTCAAGAAAAATAAATTTAGAAGATTTATTAGAAATCACAACCTGAAAATAAAATCTTTTTATTTAAAAGTCGTAAAATACGCGATTACGTTCCGGAAACGCGACGAATACGAAAACCGAGCAAAAAAACGAACCCGAACACCCTGGGGGTATATAAAGACTAAATGAGGCCATCTTCCTCATTTAATACCCTCACTCTCTCTCTCTCTAAAACTATTTCCGGATTTGTCACTCTCTCTACCATTTTCAAGCTTCAAAACACCATATCTCCTTCAATGCTCCACCAAATCACTCCATCTTTGAGCCTAAACGAAGCCCTCTATCTCCTCTACACAAAAGTACAAGGGATCTGCCCTGAACACAGCTGAATCCAAGGTAAAATAAGCTTGAAAGTTGCGAAAAACTAGGGTTTTCACCCCTTTGGTTCGAGCTTCATGACCCAACCGGTTCTAGGCCTTCTTTTCCGAACCCTACACCCCGAAAGCCAGTCTTTGCATGACACCACCATCAAAAATCACCCTTTACCTCATTTGAAATCTGAAAAACTACCTAAGGGTGGCTGTATGCGGTTGGACAGAATGGGAGGGGCGAATAAGGTGGGAGCCGAGAGAGGGGGTACTTCGGCCGAATGGCTGGTGAGCTGGAAGACTCATTTGGTGATGTCTTCATTCGGTGGCCAAGCTTCAGTCGGCCTAGTAGCCATTCGTTCGGCCTAAACCATCTTTATTCGATCGGCAATGATTCCCTCGGCCCATGCTCACTTGGTTCGGCCCATCTATTCGGCCATAAGTGGCTGGTTCGGCCCATAAGTGGCTGGTTCGGCCCATAAGTGACTGGTTCAGCCCACTTGATCTTGGATATAAACAAACACATACCATGGATAACCTACATGAGAACAACATGCATGGATATGGGGTATAATGTAATGGGATTACTACAAAGGTGGTAAGTTTGGTTTAAGGAACTTCACAAAACTCTAAAACCTTAAGCTTTTACAAGAATTGTGACATGGTTAAGTACGAACTATGTAACAATTAGTGCATGGATAACAAAAACAACATGTATGATTTTAAACTATAAACCTAAGTTATACTTACAGCTACAAACTTACACAATTCTTTATGATTAAGGCAAGTGAAACACAAAATCAATAACACTACGTACTAAGTTTAACCTAAAATGGTTAAGTGTTAGTATAATTCATAACAAGTGAACCAAAGCCAAATGTTGACCGACACCAATAAGTGTTAGCCAACTTTAGGGCTAACACGTACACGCACTCAGGTACATAAAACTTATACTCATAAGTTACCAACAACAT
Organism: Mikania micrantha; assembly: GCA_009363875.1. NCBI lineage: Eukaryota > Viridiplantae > Streptophyta > Magnoliopsida > Asterales > Asteraceae > Mikania > Mikania micrantha. Next base: position 33,913,933 of record CM018685.1, read on the forward strand.
GAAATCAATACAGGATCGTGAAAACAACATCAAGTACAACAACGAGCGCGTGCATTTCTTGTTTATACATAGTCAACCACAACAACTACAAGGTGATTTCATACGCCCCTTTTCTAATCTTAACTGATTTTAACTCTCGGGGCTGAGAAACATGTTAAATCTTTTATTTACTTAAAAGTTTTAGTACAACATATTGGTTATACTATGATTTAGAAAATATCATATGACTTTATTATCGCTTATCATTGTATGCATGCTTGTATGATCATAACATGACAGAGAAAACTAGGATGAAACATGATAATGTAGCTTCATGAATCATCAACGCAATAGAATAATGCTAGTTTTAAGATTATATCTTATAACACCTTATTATTCTTACCTGAATGAACAACGAGATTATCACAAGTTAACATGATGACAACAACAACAACAAACAAGAATGATATGAAGATAATATATCTTCAATGATATCATTCACCACCGGAGTTAGCTAAATGTAATAAGACTAGCTATTATAACACTATGCTACAACTCGGTGAAGACTATATGAGATAACACGAAACAAATATCATCCACCACCTGAGCCGACTAAGTGCAGCAAGACTAGCTCTTACAACACTGTAGTGGCAACAGGGTGACCCTATGGAACAATAAGAATGATAATCATGATAACGTAACTTCATGATAACAACATCATTATCACATTACTTAACATTGTATAATAAGACAAGTTCTTATATAACTTTGTTAGAAACAACGATAACACACAACATTGATAACAAATAATATTGGTGAACACAACAACAATTAATTACTATTGAACTATCTGTATTATATCACAACAATCATGTGTTCATGTATTCAAGTTGATCATTGTAAGTCCCTCACAGAGAATCGTTTACCAGTTAGTTTGACGTGACTAAACCGACGATAGCATAGTGGTACCATAGGTTTGACAAACCTCCGGCTTGTAGGGCTGGTATGTTGATCGTATTTATCAATTGGCCGGTAACGTATGACCGGTGACAGGGCTACGACAGTCAGGGTCTGGTAAGCGACACATGGTGATATTAATCTGCAGTGATAATTGTAATTCATCCTTCGATTCTATTGACTAGTAGACTGAGGAATTGATTTTCTCTCATGTCAAATTACTGGTAGTAGTTTCGTTGAAGTCATTGGGAACATCAAAGTGGTAGAGGTAAATCGGATGCATTGTGATCTGATTACGTGAGGATTACAATGGATTCCTTTTAGGCTCTATGCACTACAAGCAGAGAACACATATCAATTGGTTAACTAACACTTCTAATATTAGTAGTGACTGACAGTTAACCCCACAAGTAAGAGAATAAAACAAGGATAAGATTAAATTAATCTATTTTCCTTAAAACATTGAGGATTTGTCAATACTTCGGTTTGATAACTAAATCCCTCATACTATATTATTCTACGTATATAACACTAGGTGATGAACATAAACAGATGGGTGAATATCAAACGGGATGAACATGTGAGATGAAAATGGATATCTATAGTTGTATTGCAAGTGGTGTTGAATTCTGTTAAGTTATGTGGTGGGATGGCATCTGGGCGGGTTGTAGGCTCGACCCTTTCGTATGCCCTATATATAAGCATAATTGATGGGATGAAATACTACTTGTAAATATAACTATAGAGAGGTCATTGTGCGAACAGATGAATCAAACATTAACAAGAATCATGTATGATATTGTGACTATGAATGTGATCTAATCAATGTTTTCAATTACCAAACTTATGAACTCACCAACCTAGTGTTGACTTTGTATAAATGCATGTTTTTCTCACGTGACGAACAGGTTTAGTCACCAGACATCAGGGATTTAGCTAGTGGACTTTTAGAAGACCTAGCTACATTTTGTGTCAAGCATACTTTTGAATGACAAAACAATGAATCAACTTTTGTAGATCTTGTACAATTATAAGATAGAAACTCATTGATTCTTTTGGGTAGATTTACTTGGTTAAATTATGAACATAACATTGTAATTTAACTTTGTAATTCTATATCATTGTCATGATAGCATTTCTCATTTATATATCATGTGCTATGCGTACAATCTGATCATTTCGATTATCAAACGGTATCGCGCCCTGAGAACCTTCCGCCCGACGGGAAAGTTGATCCAGCCTGCTGGCTCAGGGGGTGTCATATGGCATCTTAATGGAAGTCCTAGTTTAAATGAATCTATGTTTGAATTAATAGTCTATAATATTGATTTAAATAAAATAGAATATCAAATATTCTTTTTTATATTTATCAATATTATTGTATGAATAAACTATACTAATGTTTAAGAATATTTAATAATACTCTTATAATAAATAAAATAGAATATTTTTTCATTTTATTTATTATTTTGTATTTTAATAATAAAAATGCTAATGGAATAATCTATGAGTTTGTATAATAAATAAAATAGAGTATTGAAAATTCTATTTATTTATTATTTTGTATTTGGAATCCTAAGAATAATATTTGAATAAAATTTTATATAAAAAAACGAATGGAAAGAGGAGAAACACAAAAACGGGGTTTTGGTATCGCCAGCCAGTGTAGAACCCGCGTCATCGCCACCCAGCCCAAGCATTTTAACCGCTGGGTTGGGTGAGGGTACATTGAAAGTTGTGGGTTTCATTTACATACATACAGATTACTCAAATCAATTCCCAAACTGTTGAACCCTAATCCAAACTTGGTTCTAATTCGATTGATTATGTAATTCTAAGCCACTAAAACGATAGGGCTTTCAATCCCCATACGATTTCAAGTAGATTTACCAAGAAAATCACCTGGTTCGTGTTTAAATCGAGGGTGTTCGAGTGAGGCAGAAAAGTCAGCGTTCTTGAGCTTGAATCGCACTCAAAAGTGTTTAGGATTGCTTGTTTCTTGCATAGACACGTTCGACATTGACCAAAGGTAGAGTTGGATTAGATTAATTCGGTTTTTATACTGCTTTGAATGGAATTTAAATTTCGAACGTGGTTCGGTAGTTTTGAATGAAATTTGCTCGTTTACCGATTTAAACCCCATTAATTGGTGATTTGAATCGATTACGCATTGGAAATCCTTTCTAAATCGACTTGATTGAGCTGGAATGAGATGGTATCGCGTGGAATTGGCACTTGGGTTTGAGTCGAGTCATGGGGGTATCCAGATGAGAAAACGGGTGGAGGGGGAGAAGGACTTTGAGGTTTTTACACATCTAGTCCCTCCTCATCCCTTCTTGTTTCAACTTTTTCTTAAAACCTTATACACTCACAATTAGTTTTAAATTACCCTCTTTTAGTCCCTTAAGTTAATATAATATATTATTTCTCAAATAAATTGGGTTTTTATATTTTTAAATAAATTGTCAAGACATAAAACAAATTATAAAACCTTTTATATCTTCAAAAATTTACAAAACCTTTATTAATTAGATTTATAAACTTAATAATTCATCATTTATACATTTCGTGTTTAAAACTAATAAAAACTTTAAAAATCATTTAAAAGACTTTTATTTATTTTTACATAACTTTACAAATTAGAATATTATTATTTTATAAAGTTTAATTATATTTTATGATAAAATAAAACATTCTACACATTTTAATTGTTTGTAAAATGTTTATCACCTTTCTTTATTTGTTTTATATATATATATACACACACATATGTGTGTGTTCATATGCACATATTGTAGAATTATGAATAAATAGATTCTAAGGAACCCAAAAACTTTTGGTTTATTTAAATTCGAGCACGATTACAATACTTGAAGTTTTGTTAAAGTCCTAGAGATTACATAGAATGCTAGGACGGGGTCTCATGCATCTACATTGTGTCATGGATATTTGAAAACACTTTCATTATTATGTTTTAACTTGTAATGCTTTAACTACTAAATTGCTTTCGTACTGTTATTTTGTATTGTTAAAAAACAAATTTCATTCAAGCTTCCACAACTTTGATTTTAAAAAATTGTTTTATCCAAACATATTGGATGTACGTATCTAAACGGACATGTAGGTATTGCAAGTGTGACCGGACACTGTGATCTTGAGCCGATCTCGATCGAGCCCTCGGTGATCGAAACTTGGGGGTGCGACATATGGGTTAACAATGTGCCCAATTGATTATGTGCGAGTAAATTCATTTTAGTTAACTTAATTAGTTTGGATTTCACCTATTTTAGCCAATACACATTCATTTCTATACCTTAGCCCTAGCCAACATTATAACCTGTAAAGACCTCTTGATTTAGGCATAAACTGGTAACATGTGGTGGAGAGTTTATTACCTTGCAAGCTTATGCTAATTATGTTTCATTCTTAGTTTTAGTGTCATATATATATACTAGTGCATCGTTGCTAATTCATATATAAACCGAGTGGAGTGTTATATTGTGAGAGGTGTGAACACATGCATTTGAACTACTTCAAGCTTAATAGGCTTGGTCAAGTATTTTTGTTAGATAGCCATTCGGTTATTCGTTAGGATATAAATCTATTGCACGTTGTAGGCCTTGGGAATTGGACATGAATTTAGACCTTCCTATTATTGGTGAGATGATGTGTGAACAACTGTTTTGAATGATTATTGTTGTAGTGCGCAAAAGAATTTTCATGGGACAAGCAAAACACAAGTTTGGGGATGTAAAGGTTTGGATATTTTCATGTGTTTTAGGTACGGAATTGTGTGTTTTCATTATAGAATTGCATGGAATACAGTGATTTTATTTACGCTTTGGTGATTTCAGGTTTTCGGATGACGTTTATGTGTTTTGGAATTGTAGGTCCAAATCTGATCAAGACACGAGCTTTATGGCTCCAATCGACATCACATGACTCCAAAGTGTGCGGAATCCATATTAGAATCACAAGAAGAGATAGAAAAATGCTTTCTTTGTATATTTCATGAAGTTCGCGAAAACAGTGCCTCAATACGTCTAGAGAGCACTTGTCTCGGGAATCCAACCCTAGAACAGTACAAAATACATACATATATATATATATATATATATATATATATTGTTCTAGGAGTACTCGAACCCTATACACAAAAATAGAACTACACGAAAATGGTCAAAATAAGGTCTTCAGCTTGTCACAGATTGACTTTGTTAGTCTTCGTCTTTGATTGGGCTCTTCAAAATCCCCCTAGACTGAAGTCAACCGATGGGAAGTGTGACTAAGTGAGGACCTGCACCTGCATATGGCTTCATTTCCATTGCAAAGGCAACAACCCTGGTGAAGGGTTTTGCTTTTTCATCCCAGTCACTATAAACTCTGAGAGGTGACTCATTGTAACATCAGTGTCGGAAACATAACCGGAACAGTGATCTACACAGTAACATGAACAGTAAATCAGGTACAAATTTCAGTTGTTATTCATATATCATTATCATTTCATGTTTATCACAGAACAGTTTCAGAATCATTGCAGAAACGTAACTCACAACTATGGTTCAATAGTCAGATAATTGTCTGACGACACAGAACCATCATGTGATTGTCAGTTAGGATTTTATTATGTATGAGCATATGTGAGGATGTACAGAACAAAACAACAACGGATGTCGTTACGTGAATGCTAAATCGAGAGAATATTTGTATAGGTGACGATCTGTACGAATATATCTGAAAGTTTAACGTTCTGAATGATGTCCAATAATTAGAAAACCATATTGAAAAGTGTAGTTATCGTCATATTCGTACGGATGACGATTTGAACTAATACGCGCAACGAATGTGTGATTCGATTCAAACCGTAAATTAAATATTTTCAGAAATTTAAAATAAACAGAAGACATTTAGTTAATTTACTAGGAATTACCACCTAAAATAAATTTTCAAATCCTACTTTTAAAACTGTAATGTTTCGTACGAAAACGAAACGAAACCGACGCTTCTACGCAAAACCGAGCGAGACCGAACGAACCTGAACACACCGGGTGTTTGAAAGCTTTAATGAGGCATTAAATGCCTCATCTTTCCCCCACCAACCAGATCATCACCATCAACTCGTCCATCCTCTCTCTACTTTCTCCCTCTAGAAAATAAACCCTAGATTCTTCATTTCTCAACGAAATCGACCCATTTTGGTGTCAAAACGACCACTACAACTTGTTGATCACAAAAGTACAACCGATCTAAGCTTGGAATCGTCTGATTTGAGGTAGATTTGAGTTTTATATTTGGTTTTTAGGGTTTTCAAAACCCTAGGTTCGAATCCCATTGAAACCGGCTATAACCCTTCAAAACCTTATGGAAACATCATGAAACCATCTTAGGATGATGTAGGAACATATGGGATACCATAATCTAGTCCTAAATCCCGATTATAGGGGGCTGCACCTGAGGGTGTTCGAACAGCCGAATGGCCGCAGGCCAAAAGGCCTGGCCGACTGGGCCGCAGCTGAACCAACCTCGATAGAATGGCCAAAGCCGAGTGTCTCCATTCGCCGAAAATCTCCTTCAGTCCAGCCCCATTCGCATGACATTTCCCCCATTCAGCCAAAGCCTCTCTCGGCCAACCCTTCATTCGGATGAGAGCCTCTTCGGTCGATCAGCCATTCGCAGCCATCTCCTTTCGGCCGAACCATCTATCTCATTATTAGCATGAGCCACATTCGGCCAAGCAGTTTATTCGCATGAACTGATTCGGATTGGGTTGCTTATGCGGGAAAGGGTGCAAAATCAAGGGATTGACCTAACATGCATGCATGGGTTTGGGGACACGATAGCATGCATGGTGTTGGACGTGGATTACTTACATGATAATAGTATTAGGGTTTCACTATGCATACTAACCGGTTTTAACAACCATTCACACTAAGGTTTCTAAATTTCAATGAGGTACAAACATGGATGTTGGGATATTAATTGGGCTCAAAAACATTCGGGTTAGCATTAAACAAAGTCACGACTAAGGTTGTAAGAAACCCTCAAAGATCAAGAAAACAAACTACGTATGAAGGTGTGAACATTATTGTTAACACTCAATACTTAGTAAATGTTATACAAACCTACAACTAAGTTAGATAGTTCAGTTGAACCTTCTAAGCTAAGTGGTACACATGAGCGATCAAAGAACTATGGGAAACGAGAATATATCAAAAGACTTAGAGTTAATCGAATTTGGATTACCTAAGTCTAATCAAGTTGAGTTATATCTTCTTAAAATAATTTATGTTTTATTTAAAAGGAAATGATTTATAAATTTCTTTAAATTAAATTAAATGAGTTTAACTTAATGATTTAACTTAAATTGAATTATTTAAACTATTTTAATTAAAGACTTTGAATGTAAATAACGAAAACCTTACATCACTAAGGTTTAATAGTGACAATTCACGGGATAAGGGTTGATAAATGGGCAATACGTTTAGTCTAGTTAGAGAGAATCATAGAAACACATTAGTAACATAGGACACTTAGTTGCACACCGAGACCAAAACCCTAGATACTTCTATTAAAAATACTTATAGTATTCGAATCCTCTTAAAACAACTCAGGTACTGAAGAAACATAGCCTACAAGAAACGAGCGCGCATTTTGTTGTGATTCAATTCCTAGCAACACAGGTGAGTTCATTGCCCCTTTTCTAAACATTTTTGTTTTCAAACGCGGGGCTGAGAAGCATGCATAAACCTTTACTTTAAAATATGTTTTAAGTAAATGCTTTTACTTCTTGTATGTTTTATATGCTTAAATGCATCCTAGACTCTTGTCTAGGTAAATTATATACAGATGTGCTTAACGAATTTATTTAATTACTCTTTATGAGTAAAACAATAATTCTAAATCAAACAATTATTCTATCAAAGATCAAATTCAAAGAACCTAACTTCAATGTGTGATCAATAGAACTAGAACTAAAGGATCAAACTCAAGAAATCTAAATTCAGTGTGTGTTCAATAAAACTAAGGATCAAATTCAAGAATCTAAACTCAGTGTTGTAGCCATAGAATTCTAAGGATCAGAATCAAGGAAATCATATCTGTGTGTGAATCAAAGAACTAATGAAATCATTAACGATCAATTTAAGGTGGATGTCAGTAGGCCTGAGGGTCAAGCTGATATGGGCACATCATGAAAGTCCCGACACATACAGGTAGACTCATTTGGGTCATGCCTGATATGGGCCACGTGTGAGACGATACAACTTGAACACCACCAACAACTAAGACTAATTGATTGAGTCAAATAAGGCCCAATCATCATGTCTTAGTTGTATTTAAATGATTAATTATTAATTTAATTAAGCATTTAATATCATGTTTCTACAAGTGCTATGGGTGATCATAAATACGTGATGAACTCAAGAAATTGGCAGTATTTCAATTTGTGGAAATCAAAATCTAATATGACGATGGATGGAATGAAACGCATAATTATCATTAATAACAATATGTTAAGCAGTCCGGTATGTGGTGGGACGGTGGCTGGGCAGGCGGTAAGTTCGACCCTACATATGCCCTATATATAAGCATATTTGATTGGATAACATAAGTGGTTCTTGATGAGGTTAAGGTTGTCATTTCGGGGGATCAAGGTAAACAGATTTCAGGGTAATCAAACGATTGTGAATCAAAGGTATGGGATGAAATGCTTAATTATCACCAGGAACAATATATCATGTGGTTTGGTATGTGGTGGTACGGTGGCTGGGCGGGTGGTAAGTTCGACCCTACATATGCCCTATATATAAGCATGCTGAACTAGATGGTATAGGTGGTTAATGGTGAGGTTAAGGTTGTCATTCAAGCAGGTTATTCAAATCAGTTTTAAATAAAATACATGAACTCACCAACCATGTGTTGACTTGATCTTTGTTCATGACTTCGCAGGTGACGAACAGCTCTAAGTAAGAAGTTATTGCTTTTGGACTAGGATGCAAGATAGAGGACCTAGTATTTTGGACCTACATACTTTTGGACATCATTTTATAGATTATTTTGTATATCTTGTGCAGTTACAATATAGAAGAATTATGATGTTAATAGTAGATTTACATTGTTAAATTATGAACAAAACTGATGTAATTTAACTTTGTAATTCTATTTTCATTAGCAGTTTCTCATTATATATCATGTACATTGTAAACAATCTGATCATCACGATTATCATTCCCGATATCGCGCCCCGAGGCCTTTCCACCCGACGGGACACACAATCCGGCCCGCCGGCTCTGGGTGTGACACTCATGTAGCTTCTTCATGTCCTCTTTCCCAAACTTCAAAAGGTCCATCAGATCCAGAATCATGTCAATATCATTGATGTCATCTATATTCCTAAGGATAACAGCTGCAAGAGTCTTTTCATCAAAATACCATGATAAGAAGTTCACCGATGAATTGTCTGGCACTCTTGAGGAAATTGGCACGGCCTTCTCTGTAGCTAGTGGCGGGTATTTGTAGTAAACCCAAGGCTCTTTCTTTATCGGATCCAGTATGCATGAGGAGACAAATCTTCTTCCTTTGGCAGCTTTCATCACAGGGACGTCCTTGTCACATTGTTCCTTAATAAATTTAGCAAAGAGCTCAGCTTGGGTATCCTTAGAAGGATTGAAGAACATGGCACTGTTGATGCTCCTTAGATTAAAATTTGGCATTGAGCAAAAGTATTGAGGCCTGCTGTAGTATTCTAGCTTTCCGTTCATCCTTTTCACCAGATACAACCATTTGTCCTTGTCGTACTTCCAACAGGAAACATTGGATTTATCGTTACCTACGGCAAACAGGTTACGAGGATATGAAGTCCAAGTAAGATCATTTTATTCAGCAAGAACATCACCCAGCCAAGTCTGTTGCACCTTAGGAGGAGCAGGAGTCCAGTCACTTTGTCGATCAAACCAGCTATCGATCACCTTCACCTTCCCTAGCTATGCAACTTCCTGTCCTTGAGGATCGACATACTTGTGAGCATGCAAGTAGTCAACATACGGATCCTTTGAGACATTTCCGATTACGATGTTCTCTGGTTCTTCTTCTGCGGTTTCTCCTGTAGAAGATTCGGCAGCCTCCTTCCTCTCCCGATCACAAACTGCATCAAAAACAGAATCCATTGTGACATCGGCATATAGATTTCCAAGACCTGCTGCACTGAGCTCATCACCAAATCCATCAAATCCCAGCTTTCTCCCTAGGTTGTTTCCGAAACTGTTCCTTCCATACTTTTTGATGAACTTCTTAGCATGAAAGACTGCCATGGCCATCTGCCATGAGATATCCATTTCTTCTACATCAGTTGGGTTAATCTGCTCTAAGTTGTCTTGAGTTAGATTGGCTGGTGCCAATTCTCCAGCAATGAATGCATTATAACTGTTCATGAATCCCTTGAATAGCAGCACGTTCTCCTCACTTTCTGGGCTGATTTTGGGCACTGAACTGACTTGCCATGAAGAAAGGAATGCAGTCTCAAAAGGAAAAGACTGAGATGAAAGGGTCTGGTAATGCTGAGATCTAGAGGCTTGAAAATTGACGGTAGACAAGAGAGCAGCATTCTCAGATGCAAGAGTAATACCCCATAGGGCATGATTAAGTGCTCTTTGTTTGTCATCCATGTCATATGAGTTGATGATGGAAATCAACTCACTGAGAGAAGTCTTGTACATATCCTTTGTCCTCTTGATAGTAGTGCAGTTGGAGTTCCAATTGTATGGTAATGAATTCAAGAGTTTCTTGTTGACTTCTCCCTTTGACATTTCAATCCCAGCACTAGTCATCTCTGTCATCAGATGAGTAAATCGGTTGAGTTTAGTTTCTAGGGACTCTCCTTTGACATGATTAAACATGTTGAATTGTTGCCTCAACATGTCTTTGCGACTTTCTCGCATATCCTCATTCCCTTCAAATATTTCCACTAAAGCATCCCAGAGTTGTTTGGAGGTCCGGTGCTCTTTGAAACCATGAGCCAAATCAGTAGAAAACGCCATAGTAATCTAGGCGTATGCCTTGTCATCCTTCTCTTTCAATAGGATGTCGTTTTTAGTGTACAACTCCGGGTCTTTGGGAATTAGCCCATTTAACTCACTCTAGTACATGGGCACATAAGGCCCCTCTTCAATCAATCTCCATAACATCGAGTACGTATACTTGATGAAAGACTGGAATCTGAATTTCCGGTCTTGGAAGTTATACTAATACTTGGTTACTTAAAACTCTTGATTCTTTTAAATGCTTAAGAAAACAAAAGCTAAAACTCTGAAATGCCTTTTACAAACTATATTTTGAAAGCTTGAATACATAAACTTAGAGAGGCTTATATGCTTGATATGCTTGCTATGCTCGAATGCTTGAAATGCCTGAAATGCTCAGAATGCTTTAAACTATTATATGCTTGATATGCTTGCTATGCTCGAATGCTCGAGATGCTTGAAATGCTCATAATGCTTTAACCTATTGTATGCTTGATATGCTTGAAATGCTAAGACAAACGGATTGGCCTCTCAGTGCTTGCCATACCGGTTGTGAAGCTAGTACTTGTGCACAAGATACGTAAAGGCTAGACTATGTAAATGCTATAAACTCGAATGCTAAAGCTATAGGTGGCTGTCAGTCGTAGTTGGTCGAGACCATGTGTAAAGTCCTGACACATACAGTAGACCCTGTGGGTCATGCTGATATGGGCATCAAGTAAACAAACAAACAATCCAAGAAATCAAACAATCAAACAATCAAACAAGTAAACAAGCAAAGCAAATTGCAAGGAAACAAAAGGGAAAACATTAATCAAAGGATATCCTAAAGTCCCGACATGTACCCTAGGCCTGAGGGTCAAGCTGATATGGGCACAAAACGAAAGTCCCGACATATACAGGTAGACTCATTTGAGTCAAGCCTGATATGGGCCACGTGTGAGACGTTAAGAGGTGAACACCACCAACAACTAACATTAATTGATTGAGTCAAATAAGGCCCAATCATCATATCTTAGTTGTATTTAAATGATTAATTATTCATTTAATTAAGCATTTAATATCATGTTTCTACAAATGCTATGGTTGATCATGAATACATGATGAACTCAAGAAATCGATAAGTCGAATTTGTGGAACTCAAAAGCTATTTTGATGATGTCGGTAAAACGCTTAATTATCATTAACAACAATGTCATATGTGGTTCAGTATGTGGTGGGATGGCGTCTGGGCTGGTTGTAGGCTCGACCCTTTCGTATGCCCTATACATAAGCATACCGAACTGGATATTACAGGTGAAGTTAATGAGATTAAGGTTGTTACCAAAGGGGTTTGTAAATTCTATTGTGTACGTGTGTTAAACTCTTAAACAGAATGCTCAAAGCTATGATGGAAATGGAAATGGGATGGTAGGTAAGACGTTTAATTATTATTAACAACAATGTCATATGTGGTTTAGTATGTGGTGGGATGGCGTCTGGGCGGGTTATAGGCTCGACCCTTTCGTATGCCCTATATATAAGCATACCGATCTGGATATTACATGTGATGTTAATGAGGTTAAGGTTGTTACTGAGAGGGTTGCAAAAGCTAATTCTAAATTTCTAAACTATATGAAGTCTTAACTAGAATGCTTGAAGCTATGATGGAAATGAAATCAGATGGTAGGTAAGACGCTTAATTATCATTAACAACAATGTCATATGTGGTTCAGTATGTGGTGGGATGGCGTCTTGGCGGGTCGTAGGCTCGACCCTTTCGTTTTCCCTATATATAAGCATACCGAACTGGATATTACAGGTGATGTTAATGAGGTTAAGGTTGTTGCCGAAAAGGTTTGCAAAGCTATTTTTCAAATACTAAACTATATGAACTCACCAACCATTGTGTTGACTTTGTTTTCTTACATGCTTTCTCAGGTGACATACAGAAGTAAACTAAGGCTCAGGAATGCACTCTATGATGCCCAGTAGAGGACCTAGTAGTTTCGGAAAGCACACAATTTGTAGATTGACATGAATCACTTTTGATATCTTGTACAGTTACAAGATAGTAAACATTTGATTCTTTTGATAGGTTTACTCAGTTAAATATTCAAACAATGACAATTGTAATTTAACTTTGTAGTCCTAGTTTAATGCTATTTGTGCTTTACTTATTCTCAATGTTGATGCTATGTAAACAATCTGATCATTCACGATTATCATTCCCGATATCGCGCCCCGCGAACCTTCCGCCCGGCAGGACACACGATCCAGCCCGCCGGCTCAGGGTTTGACAGACTGGTAACAGAGCTCAAGGTTATAGAGAATAATAGGTCATTTACTTAAAACGGTTTGGCCTAGACTATAACTTAGGGACCCCCATATAGAGAACATAGGATTTAAGCTTGCATTGTGTCTTCTGCATTCGATCATTACGCTAACCGATATTCTTTCGGGTATAAGCAGAATGTCACCAAGAAGACAACCATCACCACCTCCTCCTTCACAAGAGATGGACTCAGCAGTTGATGCTCTCGCAACTCTGATCACTGAAGAGTTGGTGGCGGTTCTCCCTGGAATCATCACCCGGATCCGGAACAGTGAGGAGTTTGCTAGGATCTACCCATAAATCTCTGCAGAGAAGAAGGAACCGGAGAAGAGAGAAACCGGCAAGAAACCTAAACGTCGTTCTGCAAAAAGGCGAAAAAGAACTGTGAACTACACTGACGCTACACCATCAGTCAAATCATGCCTGGTTCGACTACAAGAGTGAGTGTTCAATACGAGGGAAAAACCCCTCTCTGTCCAGTTTGTCGTTATTATCATCGAGCTAAACTCCCATGTGTGCAATGCACACGCTGTGGGAAGACGGGTCACTGGATGCAACAGTGTAGGTCACCTGTAGCCCATATTCCCCTTCAATATGCTGGTAAGTACCCTGAATGTGACATATGTGGTTATCACCATAGTGAAGAGAAACCTTGTAAACACTGCCTGAATTGTGGGAGATACGAACACTGGATTCAAGAGTGTCGGGCTATTCTAACTAGGAGGCAGGAACTGAAAGTGAGCACCTCAACTTCCTCTCGACACAACCAAAGCTGCTACACCTGCGGAATGCTCGGACATTTAGCAGTGAACTGCCCTAGGAGAATGCCTCCAGCAGACAGAACTGCCACTGAGGAACTGCTTGCGTTACCATCTCCTAGGGTACACTCAGAGTCCGATGACCCCATAGGTATGAAAATTTCATCATGTTACATTAAATTATTTATTGGTGTGCTAATTAGAAATGCATATTCTGTTGTGGTCTTAGAAACAATAAATCTACGGTAACTTTACAAACTCGGTGCCAATAAGATAATCGGAATAGTAACATAAGGAATCCTTAAGTCAAATAAACGCTAAGTAATTAAATAAAGATAGGATGATTCTTAACTACAGTTTAACTACTGTAATTAGGAAGAGAACCTTATCTAATTAGAGCACTAAAAGCCGTAGGAATTCAAAATTCCAAAGCTAGTGTGTAAGCTGTCACTTTCTACCTAGGCCTCATAGAACTCGAGTTACTTAATTTAGAGAACTCTGGTTCTAGGATGTTAAGGAAGGATGAATGTTAGAACTGTGCTGGAATCATAGGTAAACTAGATAAGTAAACCAGAAGAACCAGTTGCGAATACAAGACGAAGATATGCCAAAGACGGGTACTGGTATGTGATATCCTTTAACTCATAAGTGTTTGTTTCATTTTGATACTAGTATGAATAAGAAATTATCTTGTTCCTATTTGTATAACCACATAGGTATTCCATGAAAACCTAGAAATTCTTTTATGCGGTAGAAACAATTAAAGAATCCTTAGTTAATGTATACAACTTACTTAGAAAACCACAGCTAGCATTAAGGTTGTGTAACAATTGATGCTCATAGCATCAATTAGTTTTGAACAATAAGGTGTTAGAGTTATGCAAAGATTAAACAAAGCATAGCAGTAAGACGACTGCGAGCAATAAGGCGAGCAAAGCTCTGAAGCAATACTTGAGGAATCATACTGAAGGCAATGACACAGGGAGACGAAAATAAGATACATCTGATTCATGATGAGTAAGTCAATATAAAAGACTCATTGTATATGGGATCAGATGAAATAAACAACATAGAACTAAGCATGATGCAACTTTGAGGATAGATCACAAGAAATGATTGGCCGATTAACTCTTGATCAAATCGATCAAGGTGATGTGAAAAAGCCTACACATACATTTCATTAACAAATCAATAGGAATTACGGAATTGTGAAGTCAAACACTGAACGAAATTGTCTTCCAACTAATAAGACTCGGTGGAAATTTCAAACATGACCCGTAGTTTACTTGGGAGCGTGAGGATCACAAGAAAACTAATTATCCCCAACTGTTTACAGAGAAATTCGTATCTGAGAACAATTCTTAAATTTCGGGACGGAATTTCTTTAACAAGGGGAGACTGTAACATCAGCGCCCAAACAGTAGTTCGGCACAGGGATTGATATAGTAGACTTGTGTACGGAACACTATGTAATGCTTATTATACACTATTAATGCTAAACGCTTACGAAACTATTTCAGAAACGCAATGTAAACTATGATGCAACAGTCAGATTAGGTCTGGCAACACTGAACTGTGCTATGTTTGTTAGTTTAGGAACTTATTATGTATAAACGTATGTGAGATGGTATCAAACAAAACAATAACGGGCGTCGTTACGGGAATGCTAAATGGACGGATTATTCGTATAGGTGACGATCTGTACGAATATATCCGAAAGTTTAACATTCTGAATGATGTCCAATAATTAGAAAACCATATTGAAAAGTGTAGTTGTCGTCGTATTCGTACGGGTGACGATTCGAATGAATACGCGTGACGACTATACGATTCAATTTAAACAATTAAATTTAATGTTTTCTGAAAACTTATAATAAACAGAAAATAATTAGTTAATTTATTAGGAATTACAACCTAAAATAAATTTATAAACTCTACTTCTAAAACCGTAACGATTCGTCGCGAAAACGAGATTTAAACCGACGTTGTACGCGAAACCGAGCAACCGAAACGAACCCGAACTCACCTGCGGTATAAAAACCCCAAATGAGTCATCTTCTTCATTTAATCCCTTCACTCTCTCTCTCTAAAACCAAAAACCCGGAACTCTCTCTCTCTAGAAACTTCAAGCTTCAAAGCTCCATAACTTCTCCATTTCTTGACCAAATCACTCCATCTTGGTGCCAAATCGAAGCCTCATCTTCCTCTACACGAAAGTACAAGGGATCTGCTCTGAAAACCCCCGGAATCGAGGTAATCTGAGCTCAAAGTTTCGAAAAACTAGGGTTTTCTAACCCACATGTTCGAACCCTTTGAAATCGGTTCTAGGCACCATAAAATCCATAGGAAATCCACTAAACACACTTAGGATAATGTAGGGACCAAGGGGATGTTACAATCTAGCCTTAAACCAAGATTTGTGAGAGCTGCACACATGGGAACTCGCTTGGCCGAATGACACTGCAGCAGAGGGGCCGAATGGCCACCAGGCCGAATGGCTCATGCGGCCATTTGTTCAGTCGCTCAGCAGCTCCCATACGGCCCAGCTCCTTCAGCCAAAGGCTCATGCGGCCAGCCTCATGCGGCTGAGTCCCTCCTTCGGTCGGCCAACATTACACATGCATCCTCCATTCGGCCACCTCCCATTCTCTCGGCCCTCCCTCATACGGCTTTAGTCCTTCGCCCCAACCCCATTCGGCCCCATGTGTGGTTCAGTCGGCCACTCGCATGGGCTAAACCCCTTTCGGCCATGGGTCATTAACAAGGAAACTGGGGTCGGCCATCTTTGCATGGATGGTGTGTGTGTGTGTGCTTGGGGAATATATTAGGGTTTCATTACATGCAAACAACTTCGAGTGATCTATGGATCAAACATTGAGGTTAACAAGAAAGTGGGCAATGGATTAGTCATAGATGTGAATTAGGGTCTTTGAATAACAAGAGTTTTACGTAAATCACATTTTAACCTAGAAATGGGTGTTAACATCAATGGAGTCAAACACTCTTGGGGAATTTGTTGAGAATCAAAGATCATAGTCTAAGGTTACGGTGTCGATTTCAATATTTACACCTAACACTTAGAAAACTTCACGAAAACGTATAACTACATTAGATGATTCACTTGAGCCATCTAGGATGAGTTATACACATAGTAATTAAGGAACCATGGGAAATGGAAGGCTATCAAAAGACTTATAGTTAATCTAAAATTGATTAGCTAAGTCTAATCATGGATAACTTATGTTTTCTTAAAAAAATTAACTATGTTTTTAATAAAAGAAATTAAATTGTAAGCTTTGTTAAATTTAAATAAATGATTTTAACCTAATGTTTAACTTAAATAGAATTAAATTAAAAACGTTTAACTAAAGACTGGTAATGGTTAATTGAGGGATAAGGTTTATTAATGGGTAATGAGTGTAGGCTAGTGAGAAGGAATTCTAGAAACACCTTAGTAACATAGGACACTTAGTTGCACACCGAGACTAGAACCCTAGATACAACTATTGTATATACTTATCGTATTCGAATCTCTTAAAACAACTCAGGTGTTGAACATACTTAAACTACAACTAACGAGCGCGCATTAACTATTGTGATTCAATTCTTAGCAACACAGGTGAGTTCATTTGTCCCTTTTCAAACTATTTTGTTTTCTTCGAGACTGAGAAGCATGTTTACATATTTTATATAAGTGTTTAAATGTTTCTTAAACGCTTTTATACAAATTCTTAATGCTAACTCTAATGCTTTATGCACTTATTCTTAATGCTAAAGCTTTATATACTTATACTTGGTTACTTAAAACTCTTGATGCTTTTAAATGCTTAAGAAAACAAAAGCTAAAACTCTGAAATGCCTTTTACAAACTATATTTTGAAAGCTTGAATACTTAAACTCAGAAAGGCTTATATGCTTGATATGATTGCTATGCTCGAAATGCTTGAAATGCTCATAATGCTTTAAACTATTATATGCTTGATATGCTTGCTATGCTCGAATCCTTGAGATGCTTGAAATGCTCAGAATGCTTTAAACTATTGTATGCTTGATATGCTTGAAATGCTAAGACAAACGGATTGGCCTCTCAGTGCTTGCCATACCGGTTATGAAGCTAGTACTTGTGCACAAGATACGTAAAGGCTAGACTATGTAAATGCTATAAACTTGTATGCTAAAGTTATAGGTGGCTGTCAGTCGTAGTCGGTCGAGACCATGTGTAAAGTCCCGACACATACAGTAGACCCTGTGGGTCATGCTGATATGGGCATCAAGTAAACAAACAAACAATCCAAGAAATCAAACAATCAAGAAATCAAACAATCAAGAAATCAAACAATCAAACAAGTAAACAAGCAAAGCAAAATGCAAGGAAACAAAAGGGAAAACATTAATCAAAGGATATCCTAAAGTCCCGACATGTACAGTAGACCTGAGGGTCAAGCTGATATGGGCACAAAACAAAAGTCCCGACACATACAGGTAGACTCATTTGAGTCAGGCCTGATATGGGCCACGTGTGAGACGTTACGAGCTGAACACCAACAACAACTAAGATTAATTGATTGAGTCAAATAAGGCCCAATCATCATATCTTAGTTGTATTTAAATGATTAATTATTCATTTTATTAAGCATTTAAAATCATGTTTCTACAAATGCTATGGTTGATCATGAATACATGATGAACTCAAGAAATCGATAAGTCGAATTTGTGGAACTCAAAAGCTATTTTGACGATGTCGGTAAAACGCTTAATTATCGGCGTCTGGGCGGGTTGTAGGCTCGACCCTTTCGTATGCCCTATACATAAGCATACCGAACTGGATATTACAGGTGAAGTTAATGAGATTAAGGTTGTTACCAAAGGGGTTTGTAAATGCTATTGTGTACGTGTGTTAAACTCTTAAACAGAATGCTCAAAGCTATGATGGAAATGGAAATGGGATGGTAGGTAAGACGTTTAATTATTATTAACAACAATGTCATATGTGGTTTAGTATGTGGTGGGATGGCATCTGGGCGGGTTGTAGGCTCGACCCTTTCGTATGCCCTATATATAAGCATACCGATCTGGATATTACATGTGATTTTAATGAGGTTAAGGTTGTTACTGAGAGGGTTGCAAAAGCTAATTCTAAATTTCTAAACTATATGAAGTCTTAACTAGAATGCTTGAAGCTATGATGGAAATGAAATCAGATGGTAGGTAAGACGCTTAATTATCATTAACAACAATGTCATATGTGGTTCAGTATGTGGTGGGATGGCGTCTGGGCGGGTTGTAGGCTCGACCCTTTCGTTTGCCCTATATATAAGCATACCGAACTGGATATTACAGGTGATGTTAATGAGGTTAAGGTTGTTGCCGAAAAGGTTTGCAAAGCTATTTTTCAAATACTAAACTATATGAACTCACCAACCATTGTGTTGACTTTGTTTTCTTACATGCTTTCTCAGGTGACATACAGAAGTAAGCTAAGGCTCAGGAATGCATGCTAGGATGCCCAATAGAGGACCTAGTAGTTTCGGAAAGCACACAATTTGTGACATGAATCACTTTTGATATCTTGTACAGTTACAAGATAGTAAACATTTGATTCTAAACAGATTATGGGTATGTGATTTCTTAACAGGTCAAAACGTAAATTTCCTTGCTAAATCAAAAAACCGGGTGTGATTCGTTTTTACTTTTTAATTACAAATCATTTATTTTTAGTTACTTTTACAATCACATTCGATTTTCCATTCCAATTCAGCATTTCTCAATTTACGTTTACATTTTCCGTTTTAGGTAGGGGTGTCAATCGTGTCGGGTTGACGGGTTAGCGGGTTAACAGGTCGCGGATTGGCGGGTTGGTGGGTTGAATTTTGCAACCCGAACCTGACCCATATATTTATTCGTGTCAAAATTTCCAACCCTAACCCGGATTGACATAAATCCGGGTCAACCCGAATATGACCCGTTTAACCCGTTTATATAAATTAATCAAATAAATTTACATATTGTAATTGGTTGTTGGTTTAAAACAAGTCAATAATAATGCATTTTGTAGGTGTGTATGAGTGACAAATAGTTCACTACTAGAAAGGTTATTTTTTTCCAACAGATTTTTCCTACGGAAAAAAAAAGGTCGGAATTTCCGACAATATTGCGACAAGATATCTACAAAAAGTGAAGTCTAAAATTTCAGATTAGTTTCCGACTGGTAAGCTAATCATATATTATTATAAATAATAGTAATTATTTGTGTTTACTTTAAAAATATTACATATATATACTATGTGTTTATGTAGGAAATTAAATTGGGTCGACCACCCACTTTTAAGGAACTATTCCTTCATACCCACCTTAAAAAAGATTCGAAGGCGAAATTTTGGGCAGGGAATTATGATGATAGCCCGGAAGGAATGGAGTTTTGTACACAACGATCTAAAGAAACATATGTAAGCTACTTTTAACATATTTATATAAAGTCTATATCAACTTAAACACAGTAACAATCATTTTATTTTGAGAAATTGTAGGAGGCTTACTCAATGTACATGGAGGAGAAGTATGGGGAAGATGAAACTCAACATCCGGTTGGTGATATTAATTTGTGGGAGCGTTCGCAAGGAGAGAAAAGACGCTTATTCGGAATAGGATCTTCAGATCGTAATTTCATCTTGACCGGGACTCCGTCTTCATCTGTCGGGTCTACGCCATCGCATGCTGCGTTTGAGCAGTCAAAACAAGAGGTATTATTAGTTTTCCTTATTTCTAAGTGTTATAATTTATTGTTAAACTAGGGTATGATCGTTTAGACCAGCCCCAACAAATCTGTTCAAACTTGACCTATTGGCACATTCTTTTGGATCTATTTTGAGCATCTTTTAGTCATTTTAGTTTTTTTAGAGCACAATTTTGTGAACTACCTTCAAACACTCCAGAAATGACTACACATATGAACTAATCAGTTAGCCCAGTATTTGTATGTATGTTCATCACATCTTTTGTTTGATTTGTAGGTTTTGATTTTCAAGGTTTTTTTAATCAATTTAGGAATTTACAATATTTGTACTATTTTTTTTCAATTGGTCGTTTTTATCTAGAGGGTTCCAATACTTGCAGTCCCAAAAAATTGTTGTAATATGTTCTTATCATGTTGATTTTGTATTTTATAGGTTGTATGTTGCATGTGGGATTGAATTATGTATCCAGATTTATGTATCTATATTATACGTATGTATATAGATTTGAGCATATATGTTCTTATCAGTTGATTTTGTATTTTATTGGTTGTATGTGGATTTGAGTTATTAGGAGTTGTGTGCCTTTTTATGGCAAATTGATGTTTTGATTGTTAGATTTGGGGCAGCAGCAATAGAAACATTTGCTCACTGTTTTTCAGTTGAATGTTTACTTGTGTTGGTGTTCTTTTATGCCTATTACTTTCAATTTCTTTGAAAGTTTGACCACGTCCCTTGTTTTGCAAATTTGGGGTTGGTTTATGTGTACACGTTTGTTTGTAGGATGTAAACATGTGTATAATTACATATTGTTTGTTTATTAATTAATATGTATGTTTAACAAATTTGTAGGTTCGAGAATTGCGATCCCATATAGTTGAATTGCAATCTCAGTTTGATACTCAAAAGGAGCAGATGAGAGAGGCGATGAGGGAGGAGATAAGGGAGGAGAGGGAGAAAATGAAGGAAGATATGAGGACGGAAATGCAGCTACAAATGGCTCAAATCATGAAACAAATGGGTATTCATGGCAATCATCCACCGACTTAGTTTGCTTTACGTCTTTGTTGTTGAACTTGGATGTTTGTTAGCTACTTAGCTTATTTTATGTTTTTGTTAAACTTGAACTCTTATGTTTTAGTTAAACTTGAAGGCCTATCACTTTAGGTCATGCTTTTGTTAAACTTGAACTATATTAGTTTAGTTTATGAATTATGAATGTATTGATTATAAACAGGGTTTGTATTTGATTTTTATGCATTATAAAGCAGAAAAATTTGGAAATATTATAAATTTACGAAATTAAAAAAAAAGTAATTGTAGGAAATTGGTCGGAAAAAATGCTTGAAAAAATACTGTAGGAAAATTGTCGGAAAATTACTGTAGGAAAATTGTCGGAAAATTACTGTCGGAAAATTGTCGGAAAATTACTGTCGGAAAATAGTCGGAAAAGTACTGTCGGAAAATAGTCGGAAAAGTACTGTCGGAAAATTGTCGGAAAAGCTTCTCGAAAACGCGTCGGAAATAATAATTTAATAAATTGTTAAAGGTTGTCAGAATGTTGTCGGGAAATTGTCGGAAAAGTGTGGTAGGAAAGTTGTAGGAAATGATTCTCGGAATTATGTAGGAAATATTTTCCACCCTACTTTTTACCTACTAAATTGTGTTTGTCAGAAACCTGTCGGAAAAACCTATTACCTACCATTTTCCTACTAAAATTTTTGTAGGAAAAATGAACTTTTTCTTGTAGTGGTTAGTATACTATTTTAACAAAAAAATTAATATTATTATAACTAAACATATAATTATGTAAATCATAATTATAACGTAAGAAACATTAAAGAAACTCGTTCGTCTAGTTTACTGGAAAAAAAATTAAAATCATTTTTGTAAATGAAAAAAATATAAATTTTGTTACTCGATCAATTAAAGTATGGTAAATAATAAAAAGAAAAACAACTAAATATATGTTTTAAGAAAGAAAAAATATAAAAAAAAATAATTTTGAAATCTTAAACGGGTTAATGGGTCAACCCGTTTATAAACGGGTCAACCCTAACCCGACCTGCTTAATAAACGGGTCAACCCGAACACGACCCGTTTATTTAAACGGGTTATACTTGTCAACCCATTACTTGATTATTTCCGTGTTGTGTTCGGGTCGTGTTGCGGGTCGTGTCAAGAATTGCCGCCCCTAGTTTTAGGTAATTTAGTTAATAAGTCGACTAGCATCAACATCATTCACATAAACTCTTTGTATTTGGACACCCCCATTTACCCTACTAGTTAAGATAACTAGGAATAAACACTTTTAATTCTTATTTAATTTATGGTTCGACACCCCGTTTTAGGAATTTTTATTTTTAAAGGTGCAAGAGTTGGCACGAAAAAAATTTAAACAGGCTTTTAGTGTCTTAAAAGCTAGATAGTGTATAATTAATTGACCAAAACATGCAATGAAGTAGGGGTGTGCTCGGTTCAGTTCGGTTTTACGTACAGCCGAAACTGGCATAATCGGTTTTTAGTTATTACGAATAGATTGGTTTTCGTTTTTTTTTGTTTTGATTCGGTACCGGTTTTTTTCGTTTTTTTCTTCTCACACACACACACCTAATACTAAAAGCACAAACATTTTTAATGATGCATAATTCATAAATTATTTGATCGGACATCAATTAGTTACAATAAAGTTAATCATTATCATGTTCTTACATTTAGAAAAAAAAAATTCAAAAATTAAATATGTAATAATTTGATCTTCATTATCTTTTAAGATAGTAGAGTTTATCTTTTATTGAACGTCTAATTTTTGGATCACTGGAATTTCATTGTGTCACCAGCAGTATCACCCGATCATATCCACCACCAAGTCACCAGTTCTGGATAAAACTCAATACTTTAAGAAAACCCTCTTGTGGGATTCAACCCTAGTACCATTTGGTTCTTGAGTCTTATCCCATCACCAAGATACCATTATGCTATAATGTCTTTAGCAGACTCTTTGTATGTTTTCTTCCCGTTAAATGAGTCTAAAAATAGCGACATATATGTTAATTCTTAAACAAGACTAAAAATCGGTTCGGTTCGGTTCGGTTATTCATTTGGTTTTATTTTTTAGGTTAATTCGGTTCCCTTTTTTCGGTTTTTTGCTCAACCCTACTCCCAAGCACCCGTTCAAACCCTCACATCCAACACGAACACACCTCTTTTTTAAAAAGTTAAAAAGGAGAAGTGTGTCATGCACTCTCAAGTTTTAGAGCATATATATTTGTATATATGGGTGTAAAACTGTAAATATGTGTATTTGTGTGGTAACCTGTAAAGTTGATTTTATGTCTTAACAAACTCTATCCATTAAACACAAGATTAACTTAACCAATTTCTAAACAAAAGAACACTTTGTTCCCTTAACTTATGAATTCCACCCTTGTACTATTTGTGATTGACAAAAAGATTGTCGCTTAAAAATGGTAAGATGACTTTTCAATATAGTTGGCAAATCAAAGTAGTACAAACAGAATGATGTAATTCAACATATAATAGCTTCAAAGATAAGCATTATCTTGCATAACCAACTTTTAGTAGTTTTGCTTTCTAATCGAAATATATGTTTTATCCCCTTATTTAAAAATTGCATTTTTGTTATATAATAATCATTGAATAAAAAATTACATTTTTGTTATATAATAATCACTAAATTACACATTTCATCCTTAATCTTTTACATATAATTTAGATTTGGTCTTTAAGCTAGTAATGTAGATGTGTCGAAATTTAATAACTATGTTTTTGCGCATGAGATATTCATGAGCATCATAGGAACACAAATGTACATGCATATTTTTGCTAATAATTGAAGGTTCGAATCACAGCCGGGCTCTAAGAATGGTCCAATTTTTTAAGGGTCCGAAATTTCAATTTTTTTCTATATATTTAAAGTATAAAATTGTTTTTAAACAAAACATCATTCTGGTATGTAAAAAAATGATTTTGCTAGTAACAAACATGATTTTGCTATAATAATTTTTGTCTTTTTCTGTTTATTGACTTAGTTTATTTAATTATCAATGATTTATGAATTTTTTACATGTATAGGGATTCATTTTAGAATTTGTACTAGATAATTAAAATCTCAAAGAACGCCTAGGTTAGAATTAAAGAAATCACTAAACAATCTGGAAATAAAACCTAGGGTAAAAAGAACCTGAAAAAGATTAATGTTAGAATGTCATGAAGCTAAAACCAAAATAACTGGGGAAACAAGTTTTATGGCCAGTGCCTCTTATCAAGGTAACATTAGTCTAACAGGAGAACTAGACCACAACAATCTTAGTGTAGGACAAGAACCAGACAACCATAACCTCTTAGGGCATGGTGACAATTTTAATTTCACATTTTCTTTGGTGATCAAACTGCACAAGTTAGAGGGTGTGAATGAAGAGAATGGTGACAGACAAAAATGATAATAAAGAAATTGTGGAAGCGTTGTTGGATACTGAATTTTGTTAGATTGTTAATGATGAATATGGTGGTGATGAATTTTATTTGATTTTTATTATTGTTATTATTATTTTTATTGTTATTGTTATTGTTAGCGAGGATACTAAGCCGGGACGTTGTTAGTGTCGGTGTTCCCTTCGTAAAGTTTTCGTCGGTCCGTGAATAAATTTATTGCCCACGTCCTTCACTTCAGAACCCCATCACCCTTTACCGACTGGTACCACTTTTATCAAGGAAAATTCGGACATTTTGTAATGGTTATTTTAGGAGTTGAAATGCACAAGTATACAGTCACTAAAAGTATTCACAAACTCTTATACATTTGAAGATGATACGAGAGATAGGTTTCATCAGAAAGTTTGGTGCAAAAGCAAAAGTCATCCTAACATACTCAGATAACAACAGATCTCCAACACCAACTCAAATATATAAACACACACTATACACACAACAAAACACACACACACACACTTCACTTCACTTCACTTATTTACAGTCATGCAAAGCCCCCAAATAAAAACCACCCAAAAGGTGTATATCATCCATCATCTCTAAGTTTATTTTCCATTAGCTTCTTTCATTCATCTTCAAAGAGCTGCCAATTTAGGCTCGTTTAACGCGTTTTTGCTTTGGTTTTGTTGTTAAAGGGTATGAAGAACACTTGCTACAACAATGATCATGTTCGTTCGCCAACTAGATCTGTGAAACCGCTCTCTGATTACCTTCCTGTTAAAACTAAACCGTCGGTACGACCTTTTGATTGCTTACTGTGACCGCATCTGAAGTATTATTCACTACTAGAAAAATAAGGAATTTGTGATCAACATTTGCCACCAAAAACACACAGGTCGCAAAAATTAGCGACTGAAATTAAACGGTCGCTATGTTTGTGACCGAAAAATCAACTCACAATGTCCTGAACTAATAGGAAACCTTACTATATTTCATTTCGAACGTGAGAAAATGGAAAAAACAAAAATAAAATTTAGTCTCAAAATTTGCGACCAATTCATTTTAATTGTAACTAAGGTGTTTTTTTTTTTTTTTCTAAAAACATCTTCCTAACCTCTTATGTCTGCGTTGCGCAGACACGGCCAAAAGTTGGAGGTCTACAACCTGTTTGTTTACTCTAAAACATTTCATTAAAAAAAGGCATACTCGTCCTCTTTTTGACGCACACGTGAACCAAACCCTTCTCACATCTTCTCCTATTCCTCACATCTGATTAATCCCCTTCGACCGAACCCTCCACCGCCATCACCCCTCCACCGTTGTCGCCCCTTCCGGTTGACCCCTTCACCGCACGACTCAATCGAGGGTTTGTCGCATGTCCACCAACACCGCGCAACTCAATCGTCGTCACCGCACGGCCCTTTCACCGCCCTTCACCGCCGAACCACCTCTCCATCGAAGAGGGTTTGTCGCCCTCAATCGATCTCGATCGTGACAGTCTTTTCCCGACCACGTCCTCCGATGCCATATCAACGTCAACCTCAATCGGAACAAGGAAGTTTGTCGGAGCAGGGCTGAGCACGACGGGAAGTCGGACGGGGGAGGGGAAGAGGTTTTTAAAAAAGTTTTTAAAAAACAAACCCTCTTCTTGCAGGAGTTTAGTATTGCTACAGTTGTCTGCAGATGTGGTCCGCAGACTGCAGACATTTTACCATTTAAAAAACAAACACCACCTAATTTGCAAAAAATGAGAAGTAAATTAAAAACAAAAATGAAATACTGTCGCAAACGCACATTTAACAGTATAAAGTTAATTTAATTAATTGCAGGGTATTCCAACGAAGGCGTCAGTGAAAGAAAACATGAAACCTTTGGATTTCAAATTACAAACAATGGCTAAAGAAAACACGAAAACAATGGAAGTAAAACTCCAAACCGAAGAGAGAGCGGTTAAACGTGCTTTCTTTAACTACTCGGTCAGTTGTAGCGACATTTAACGACCACATACATTTTCTTAGTAAATAAGGCTATAGCCTATAGGTATTCTTTATTGATTCTATAAATGGTTTACATGCAGGTAGCAACAAAGCTCTATTTAATGGAGCAACAAAAGAGACAAATAGAGAGGATACAAAAGGCATGTGTAATTGAATTTGCATGGATTTTGCTAAAAAATCTAACTCATCTGTTGAATTTACAGCTCCAATTAGCATAAACACTTAGAGAAAGAACTAATAGCAATTTACCAAGAAAATTAATGACTCTAGTGACAGAAATAAACCATTGGTCTTAAAGCAAGTGCGAAAGTTGCGACCGCATAGGGCTCACAATTTTTTAAAAAAATTTGTATAATATATATATATATTTTACAACACATATAATTTACAATCCAATTTTTTAAATATATTTAACGCAGTTACGAATTTTATGAAAGCTAAAAGACAAATTAGCTCACTTCAAATTTCGTTACAAACGAATTACCATTTAAAATTTAGTTACGAACGAATTACCACACACTCATAGGGGCTCATTTTTAGTATTCGTACAGAGCACTTAATCTCTCAGAGACGGACCTGATTGTTGTTTTGTGACAGAAGTTAACTCTTAGGTTGCGAAGAGACTCAATTGTGAACATTTTTTCAACAGATAATCCCAGTGGCGGAGCTTGGGCAAAGTGAGAGGGGGGCGGAAATTTTTGAAACCCATAATATATGTTAATTTTTTGAATCCAGGGGGGCGAAACAGCGATTTTTAACTAAAAATAACATTTCGGGCGAAAAATTTACACTATGGACGAAAAAAGAGTAGCCCCTATCATCCTACGCCCCTGGATAATCCGTCACATGATATCTGTCAATATATCATCCATATAAACTTCCGAGTTTGTTAAAACAACCGTCACTTTTGTGATCACAATCCTAAGCTCATTAGCTACTAAAAATCTGTCGTCCTAAAGTTTTCATTTGTCACGGTAGACTTTTTTTACGTCAACACAGTCGCAAAATCAGTCACTGGAAAGCCTATGATGCCGCTAAGACGAAAATTAGTCGACTAAAAACCTCCTTGATGTAGTAGTAGTAGCCAATAGGGTGACATTTATATTTATATTTATATTTGTATTGATTACGACAAAACTGAAAGCAGATAATCGAGGAAGAAGAAGTCCGAATGTTAAGAAAGGAGATGATCCCACGAGCTCAGCTGATGCCATTATTTGATCGGCCATTCTTTCCCCGAAGGTTATTTTTTATCATTAAATTCAGAAAAGTTTTACTGATAGATATATTTATTATGCACTTGCACTTAGATTTTATAGTCTTTTTTTTTTTTTTTTTTTTTTTTTTTGCAGATCTACAAAACCTGCAAAAAAGCATATTGATGATCACCGTGCCCATTGATCATGTACATAACAACCCATCTAAGCTCATGTTTCTTCAACTGATAGCCACTGATGAGGTGTTTAGCCTAGATGTGTGGGTTAACTAGGATTTGTTGAATAAAGTGATAGGTTGTGTGCTGCTGCCTTAAAAACTGATTTATTAAACCTTTTTTTTTCGTTTTTTTCTTTTTTGCCTTGACGGTTTGATTTTTTCATGTGTTGGTTCTGAATTAAAATTTTTACGGATTCTATTCGTTTCTTTATTTCATCTCCAGTCGTTTGTTTCGTATTTTTTTCCCTTAAAAATTGTATAAAATTGTGACAAGAATTTGAAAAAACAAGAAGATATCCTCCGATCAGCAGTCAGATGATCATGTTAGAACTTTAAATCAGCTTAATGATGATATTTATTTTAGTCTTTTTATTTAAAAAGCTTGAATTGTGTTGGTATTGGTAAGAGCACACGTTAATTTTGTATGTTCGACACGTTAATAAATTTATCAAACTGTTTAACTGATTCTAATAACTTGACAACATGACGCATCATGACACGATAAAATTATAGTTCAGAAGCGACTTGACTCGTTTTCAATACTGGTCTAAGTAGCCATTGACAGATATCAAATAGAAAGCAACTGGACAGAACAGAGGTTCAATTAACAAGCTACAACTGCAAATGCAAAGTCTATATATCTCAATAATCAAGTCTGTACGGTTCAAACTACCTACATTTTAAACACCATTTAATCTTATTAACCAAATGAACATAATCAAGGTGACAGTTTAATATCCCAGTCAAGACATGTAATTTCGGTTCTTGATGCCCCTTTACCTTTCGCATTGGGCACTAGCAGAAGCACCAGCACCTGTGACACACATCATGAGATGCATCATATGAATTCCAGTGTGGGACATAAATACACGAATATTGTACACACGTTTGTGAGAGAGAGTGTGTGTTTAATATAGGATGCGTACCTACCAGAATACTGTGGTTTGAATGTTGAGCTTCTATTCACACTTGATTGAGCGGTATATGTGTCGGACAAAGAACAGTGCAGCACGGAAACCAACCATCCCAAGCATGAGAAAGAACCCGTAACAGATGCAAGCCATGTAACCAAAGAAGAAAGACGTTTGCATGAATCCCGACATGTCAGAACGCTCATAGTAGTAATACAGGCAATAACCAAAGATGAAAACCCCGGTTGACCCGCCACAGAGAAAAGACCTGATAACAATTAACAAAATAAGGCAAAAGTATTACACCAATAAAACCCCACAAAATCACATGTCAAAAAAGATATGTTCCTGATAATACATGATATATTAATACATACCTCCACCACCATTCATGGTCTTCAGCAGCAAGTTGGAAATAAGTCAACGCCACAGTGATAAAGGCCGTAACAATGAGAAGGATGATAAAAACTATAAATAAAATACTATAAATGGTGTAAATTCTATGGCCCCACACGCTAGCAAATATGTAGTAAAGCTCGATGTAGATTGCACTGAACGGAAGAAAACCCGCCATGGCCATTTGAGGGATGGTTTTGCGGTACCAAGGCAAAACCGGGATCTCTCTGGGATACTTTGTGGTGCGAACAGGTGCCTGAAACTCAGCTTTGCTGTTCTTTCCAGCAATACCCCCCAATACTAGCAATGGTGATGTCACCAAGGTCCAAATTAAAACAATCACAACAATTGTACCAAAAGGTAATGCAGCAGTAGCAGTATAAGCGATTGCAACGGTGTTCAGGAAGCAGAAAGTGAGAAAGAGGGGCCCACAAAACAGGCAGCCGGTCAACAGCAAGTTCCTCACCTGTTTAATTAAAACAAAATAGTTAGTAATGCTGATTAAAATTAATGAATGTAGGGTAGCACAACATACCCAGTTAGTTCCTTCTAGTTGGTGATAAAAGGAGGCTGCAGTGTAGCCAGCAATCCCAGATGTAAGTGCATATATGACAACCATCGCAGTAAACAGAGCTCCTCGATTGTATGGATAAAATACACCGACAAGAGCTAGTATAAATATAAAAAGTGCACTGAAAAAATAAAAAAGTCATCAATCTTAAGTATAAAACATCAAGTACAAGGCCATAGGGCATCCCCATTCCCCTCTCTAGTTTGTGCAACATCAGCACTACATCACACTCCATGCCATTACACTCCACACTACTCCATCAAGGAATATTCTTCTCTTCATTTTCAAAAAAAAAATAATAATGTTTAAAATTATTATAAAATAAATAAAAACTAAACTAAATATGAGATTAATATCGCATAATAAATAAAATCATACAATATATATAAAACTATTTAAACTATTCCTTTTCTAGCAGTTTATATACTGGGTTGTGGCGGTTGGGTTTCATGTAGTGAATCGTGAAATAGTTGTGTATCAAGGAATGATTAGTCTGTTGGCTTTGATGGTTTTGTTGGAGTCATTCAAATGAAAGGACTTGCATCCAAATTGACTGGTCAATTATCATTCTACACCCTTTGGTTTTGAATGGGTTTTGTAGTTTTTTGGATCCATTTTAGAGAGAATTTGAGAAGAATGTTGAGAGATTCTGAAGATTTTTGGTCAGAAAAATGTTAAAACATAATGGTTCTATATAGTCATTAAGTTAAAAACATAGGTTGTAGAAGTCGCTAGGCGCTAGTTGGGCGGCGAGGTACCGCCTAGGGATTAATCGGGTTTAATCGGGATTAATCGGCGCTAGGCGGATTGGAATTTTTATATGTAATTTTATAAATATATATTATATACACACATCAATATCAATAATTTAATATAATACTTCAAATAATTTTAAAAAATATACTTAAATATACTAAAAAAAGTACTTTAAATTGCAAACTTAAACATTGAGTTCAAAGTTTAGAGATAAATTTCGATATTAACTGTCTGGATTCGATGTTTCAGAGACATATTAAAGATTTTTGGTTGAGAAATGTCTAAATAATCATGAAATTGGTCCCTTTTTACCATAAAAAAGTCAAAAAAAAATAAAAATCTGAACAGGCCGCCTAGGCACCGCCTAGGCCAAAAATTAGACAGTAGATGGACGCCTAGCACCTAGGCGCCGCCTAGGCCGATTTTTACAACATTGGTTAAAAATATAAAAATCAAAAACTCTTTTTTTAATATTTTAGCCATTTACAACCATAAAGTTTGAAAAAAAAAACTTTTGTAATATTGATAAGTGGACGCAATGTGAGTGGAGCAGCCCATGGCGTTAGCCTAAGGTGTAATTGTGTCAATAATTAGTTTACAGTTTTTTTACTTACAGAGCAAATAGCTGGCTTCCAGAACCAAGAGCTGCAGCAAACAGCGACTTGTACTTTGGATACCTAAAAACATCACCATGAATGTACTTCCACCCAGTTTCCTCTTGGTCATCAGCTGCCTCCTCATCATGAGCATACCTTTTTTCAAAATATATAAAATAAAAATGAAAAAGAGAAGACAATAAACGAGAAAACGTGTATCTAAAAAACAAATTTTACTACTTACTTAACAAAGTCATTCTTAAGGACTCGCATAAGAATGGTAGCAAGGAAACCTGTTAAGAGGAGGACCGTGACACATGAGTTAATAATTGAAAACCAATGGATCTCCAAATGATGTGGTTGGGAAGAAGACTGAGCATATTTCTCCATCCTAGTTTCATAAGGAACATTTGTTTCTTTCCACCTCACTGTGTACATAAACTCCACCTCAACTTCCTTGTCTTCAGTGATATCCACTACAGCATTAGGATCAGCTTTTGCGTTTATCTCTATCACACGATCATTATTGTAGTGAATCTCAAAGTGAAGATGTTTAAACAGGTAATATTTTTCCTCATTAGGGTCAGTTTTGTCTTTCTCAATCTTCCCTAGAAAGCCCCAGAAAGGCAAGTCATCATAGTACATTTGAAAATAATAATCTTTGGCAACAGCCTTTCGGAATATAGATACTTCATCTTTTGTCAGCGTTTTTCTGCAAATTTTTTCGGAGTCTTTTTCAGCCATGAAGTCAAGCTTATAAGGAGCACTTACTAAACGGTCTCCATTCAATACTTCACCGAGAGCTTCTGGTTTCTCCTTTAAATGAGCTGCAAATAATACAGCATCAATGATGTATAGTGGCAACAACAATAAGCTTGGTCAACAAAGTTAAATAGAAATTAAAATATAACAAACAAAAGATAAAGAGACTGAAGGCAAGCTCACACACCTGGCAAACAGAAAGGGAGATCAAAATAACGGTATGTTTCACTGTAGAAGAAGAAAAATAAAGGAAATGAGTTTTTAAAAAACAAACATGAATAATTAATATGCTGCAACAAGCTGAGCATTTTAAAAGTTAATACAAAATAACTATCATTTTTGGAGAGCAAAATCTATTCTCTTCCGGTCTTCCTAAAGATCCTAAGGCCCATTATATAGGGACAATTGTGTATCTCCCACACTAAACGTGTAAATTTGCATATTTCATTATTTAACCAAATCATTCTTGATGAGAATTGTACATTATGCATTAAAAACATTTGTTTTGGAGAGATATGCAATTTTGTGTGTTTAAAGGGAATATACGCAATCCCCTAGTCTTTTTGGCATGCAAATTTCCCTGCAAAACTTTATTTCAAACAATGCCACCACTTTCAAAAGTTGTTCAACATTAATAGTCATCTCATTTAACATTACACACACCATCTAGGGCATTCAATATGCATCATGCATGTGATAGGAGATCTGAAGGGGCCGCTAGGATCAGAATGCTTTGGAAGGAATTGGAATCTTTCACTAGAATTGCAATTTCATGGAATTGGAACTAATTCAAATTGTGTATTGCGTTTGTTTGTAAAAATGTAAATGGAACTGCAATTTTAAAACTATGACACACATGAGCCCTTCCCTTGCCTGATCTCTTGTTTGATTTTGTTCAACTTCGTCAATGATTTTGGTTCTCATGTTCATCGATTTAGTATAGAACTTTCAATCAATTTTGAATTACAAAGATCAAATATGGATTTTGAATAAACTAGAAATAATGGCAACAACAACCAATTTTAGATTTCTACATTAGCCCTTTGAACGAGAAGGAAAGGTTAGCGTTGATTTTGGTTTAATGCTTGAACAAGAATTTGACAGATTCTCTTAGAGAAGAATTTCTGGCATGAATTTGCTTCATCTGCTACAGTTTCAATTTGGATTCATGTTCAACATTTTTAGTTTAAGAATATGCATAAGAAACTAGAGGCTTTTTGGCAATGTTTAAATTCCATGGGCTATTGCAAGGAAAGTTGAATTCCATCAAATGAGTAAATCTTTTCCATCCCAAATCCCTCTTTCACCAACCGAACACAATTTTGAAAGGAATTTTTTGCAATTCCAATGTTCTTGGACTCCACAAACCCAACATGACATAAGGGTTTGAATGTCTATAAATTAAAAATAATATTGTCAAATGCCAAGTATGAATATACAAGGAGAGAATGATGCACCCAACACTTTCTTGCTACCAAAAAGGCATCCTACATTTGCTAGTACTGCTACTGCTGCATTACCTTTTGGTACAATTGTTGTGATTTATACAATATAAGTTCGCAACAAGCTCAGTAGATTCCACCATTAGCAAAACTAAGGCAGGGTCAAAGGAGAGTAAGATATAGACAGCCTTACCTCTACCATGTAGGTATAAAGAGGTTGTTTCCAATGAGACCCTGACTCGTGATGTCTAATTAACCGACCAACCCAACGCTTTTAACGTTATTTTTACAAAAATTAAGTAAAATTATATTAACATTAGTACAGTTTTACCTTTGCCCCTTGAGAGCCAACACATACACATATTATATGTGCACACCGCAAACAAAGGTTTGTGATTTATTATAACTAAAAAACATAAATTCAAAACCTTTGGGTATTGATAAACTACGCTTTAAAAAAGCACGCCTAGGCGAGAGGCGAGTCAAATAGCTCACTTCTGACTCAATGAAACACAGCATATACAAAAGAGGCACAAAATGCATGCGAGGCACACAGAAAGCAGCATGAAACCAGTCTTGAAGAGCACTTCTTGTACGGGGGAGGTTTTGTACATGTAGGTTTTTAGAGAGTAATATATATGTTATTTGTAGATTAAACATATATAGAGCGAATTTATGTCTAAATTTTAAGCTTGTGAAGCTGGAAACTTATGAAAAGAATAAAACAAAACTCCTATAAATAGATCGGCTTTCAGCCCATTCCTCTGCCTCTCATTCAAGTTTATCTTTCACATTATGAGATGCTCATTTGCATTCGCTCACAATGCATGCATCAGCAAATAATCTGAAACCCTAATCAAGAAGATTTGGAACTGAGCAAATAAAACCCTAATTAGCATAAGCAAACTGAGATCCAGATAAACGACAACACAAAAACCCTAATTCTATCAGATCAGTATCACATAAGTAGCAGTAGCAAGAACCAAATATTCAGCAAAAAACGCAAACCAAATCAACATATAGAGAAGAATGGCTACCTAGGGTTATGAAAGGGACCGACTTTGTTGGCGTATAAAGGAACTTGATCTCCAGGTTTGTATTTGTGATCTGATCGGACTTCGTCAACGCAAAACACCACCATCAGCGCCACCACCAACCACCGTATCACCGCCATGTTCTTCCACATCGTTGACGTGGGTGCTAATAGATCCAATGTTTACATGTCTGAAAATCTGTGGAAGGTTATTTATATAGCCCAGCAACGGTTGTTCAAAGGGGTTTCATCATTCACATAAACGGCACTTTATGTTATAATCGTTTTTACGGATTTTATGTAGAATTGTAAATAAAACCGTTAATAATATTTTTAATAATTAATCTAAAATCGAACTGTAAAAAAATTTTGATATGTTATCAACGATTTTGTTTACGATTGAGTTTTACAATTTGAGTGTTTAAACCCGTTAAGAATACACACAAATATGTATACATACACATATGGTTTCGCCAGTGGAACTTAACCAAAAGCTTATGGGAGCGAAATACAAATTTTTAAAAAATTTTACACTACGTATCGGAAAATGTACATTAATGCACAAAAAAAACGGGCCCCCCCAGTCCCTACAAAGCACCGCCCCTGGGTTTAGCCTTGTTTTTAAAAAAACGAAAACCAAACCGTTTATTACAGTTTCAAATTTTGAAAAAACCAACCAAATATTTAAAAAACGACCTTAAAACCGAACTAATGACCGGTTTTATGGGCGGCCCAAAGGAGAGACAAAACCGGCCTCTTTTCCGGACTCATTTGTTTTTAGGGGCACAATTTTTTTGATATATATATAGGAGCCGGATCAAATACATGTTGATCTTAACGTACTAAACGTAGGATGGATTCTGCACCCTTTGATCAAAGTAATCAATGGTTAAGATTTAATAGTCCCCACTTTATACAATTTTTTTCACAAAATAAGTGTAAAATATAACTGGAAGGGCAAAAGAGGAAACAACCATATTTTATAATGTTACAACAATTTCCACTCGTTTTTTAAAAATTAAATAACTTTTACATGCTTTATTATTTTTTTAAAAAAATTACACCATAAAATTGAAAATTTTATTATCTTTAATTTGAGTATAGTATTGTTATAGTTTTTTTTAAGTTTTTTTACGTGGTCCGTGATTTTTACGCTTGGTACGTAATTATTGGTACGTGATTATACAGTTGATCCTTTGATCATGCATGTTAAATGACGGTCCGTGATTTTCATATAACGTGGTCCGTGATTATTGGTCCGTGATTATACATTTTGCTCTTGATTATGTGCATCAAAATACGGTTTATGGTTGTTATATAATGTGGTTCGTAATTATTGGTCTGTGATTATCCCGATGGTCTATGATAGTGGGTGTTAAATGTCAGTCTGTAATTTGGTAAATCACGGTCTGTAATTTTATATGGACGATAATACCCCTTACTCTAATGACACATGACGCGTTCCTGTGGCTTCACAAAAAAAACGGGCCCTCCCTGTCCCTACAAAGCACCGCCCCTGGGTTTAGCCTTGTTTTTAAAAAAACAAAAACCAAACCGTTTATTACAGTTTCAAATTTTGAAAAAACCAACCAAATATTTAAAAAACGACCTTAAAACCGAACTAATGACCGGTTTTATGGGCGGCCCAGAGGAGAGGCAAAACCGGCCTCTTTTCCGGACTCATTTGATTTTAGGGGCACAATTTTTTTGATATATATATATAGGAGCCGGATCAAATACATGTTGATCTTAACGTACTAAACGTAGGATGGATTCTGCACCCTTTGATCAAAGTAATCAATGGTTAAGATTTAATGGTCCCCACTTTATACAATTTTTTCCACAAAATAAGTGTAAAATATAACTGGAAGGGCAAAAGAGGAAACAACCATATTTTATAATGTTACAACAATTTCCACTCGTTTTTTAAAAATTAAATAACTTTTACATGCTTTATTATTTTTTTAAAAAAATTACACCATAAAATTGAAAATTTTATTATCTTTAATTTGAGTATAGTATTGTTATAGTTTTTTTAAGTTTTTTTTACGTGGTCCGTGATTTTTACGCTTGGTACATAATTATTGGTACGTGATTATACAGTTGATCCTTTAATCATGCATGTTAAATGACGGTCCGTGATTTTCATATAACGTGATCCGTGATTATTGGTCCGTGATTATACAGTTTGCCCTTGATTATGTGCATCAAAATACGGTTTATGGTTGTTATATAATGTGGTTCGTAATTATTGGTCTGTGATTATCCCGATGGTCTATGATAGTGGGTGTTAAATGTCAGTCTGTAATTTGGTAAATCACGGTCTGTAATTCTATATGGACGATAATACCCCTTACCCTAATGACACATGACGCGTTTCTGTGGCTTCCTACGTTTAGCACGTTAACACTAATATGTACGTTAACCGTCCCCTCTATATATATATATATATATATATATATGGTTAAAATCTCGTGTATTACGGGTTGAAAAAAATAATATGTTATATATAATATAATTTGTTAATACATGTACATTGTTTAGTTTAACTAAACTCATATTTTACACAAATTAAATATAATATAATATAATTTATTAATACATAAAGTTGTCAAAATATGCTCAAAAAAGTTTGATGTAATAATTATAAACTATGTTTTAATTTTTAGCTTTTTTCAGCTATGGGTTAACATTTTTATGTGTAATGTAATTAATAAATTTTAATTTAATTAAAATATACTTATTCATTTAAATATTTTTTATCACATTTAAATTAACTTGAATTATCATTTATATTAATTCAAATAACTTGAATTTTTTAAAATTACTTACATTTTGATTTTTTAATATAGTGTATTCTCATTATTCTAATCATTTAATAACATTAAATGATTAAATATTTTTAAATCTTGTAAGGGTATCATTATTGTTTTATTTTTAAATATTTTAAAAATATAATTTTAATTTGTTGATACAAAATGAATCAAATCGAAGTTATTAGATAAAAATACAAGTTCATTTAAAAATTTCATAGTTAATTTTATTTTAAATACATGTAATCAATAATATAATAATTATTATACGTGTTCTAATTTATTATCTTTAATATCTATCTTTAACCAAATAAAAAATATAGCTAATTAAATATGAGAGAGAAGAGTGAAAACCAAAATGTAAATGGTCTAAAATGATGATAAGTGTCCAAAATAAATATATATTTTGATTTACATTTTGGTTTTTCTGCTTCTCTCTCATATTTAATCAACTATATTTTTTTATTTGGTTAAAGATAGATATTAAAGATGATAAATTATAACATGTATAATAATTATTATATTAATGATTACATGTATTTAAAAATGTATTTAAATGAAATTAATTACGAAATTTTAAATGAACTTATATTTTTATTTAATAACTTCGATTTGATTCTTTTTGTGTCAACAAATTAAAATTATATTTTTAAAATATTTAAAAATAAAACAATAATAATACGCTTACAAGATTTAAAAATATTTAATCATTTAATGTTATTAAATGATTTGAATAATGAGAATACACTATATTAAAAACTAGGTTAGAAAAACATGTATTACATGAGTTTAATAAATTTAACACGTTGTAAACAACCTATTTTTATAAAAATATGTATGATTGATATGATTAATTGTTTATAAAATAAAAGTTGTTGAATGTTTAAAAATAACATATTACAAATAAGGATTAATAATTATAAAATTATATTTTAATATATTATATAATTGAAATTCTTATCATTTATTTAGTTTTAATTAATTTTTATGATAAGAATATATATGTCTTATATTTAATTGTATAATTTAATTATTTAAAATAAGTTATTATTAGTATTTAATATAAAAAATAATTAGTATTTAACAATGTTGTAGAAATCGATAGTCGCTAGTCGGCCGGTTGGGTGGGGGACTAGGGATTATTCGGGATTAATTGGCCGACTAATTGGCGTAATCGGATAGTTGGGCCTAGTCGGCCTTAGAGGACTAACGATTAATCGACCTAGTCGGGGATTTTTACAACCATAGTATTTAATATGAGAGAGAGACGGGAAAATATTTTTAGACTACATGAGGAGATGACAAGTGTCCATGATTGATATTCTGTTATTAGAATAAAGATTTAAATGAGAACCAACAAATTAATAACAAATAAAGAGAACCATTTATAAACACATAATTAAAGGGTATAAAATTAATTTCCTTTTAAGTATAGAAAGTTAATTTCATACCCCATAAACTACAGGTGTTCATCGGTTCGGTTAAAGGTTTATTAAGTTCGATTTAATTGGTTTTCAATTTTTTTCCCTATTCGAAAACCAAACCAAATTCGAGAAGTGGTTCGGTTCGGTTTCAGTTAAAGCCGAACAAACAGATTAAATTGATTAAAAACCAAATAAACCGATTAAAAATAGAGCAAAACGATTTTAATAAAACGAATTCAATCAAATAAACCAATTAAAAAACAAATAAACCGATTAAAAAATCAAATAAAATAATTAAAAACCGAATAAACCGAATCAACCTTATATATTATTAATAAGATAATACATTGAAATATGAATTTGGTTTAATCGGTTAACCGAACAAAGCGAATTGAAAAAATTTTGGAACTGATAACCGAACCGGAATTCAGATAATGTTAGGAACCAAACTGAAAATCGAATTCATAATTTGATTCAGTTTTTCACATACCTATATTGTTTGGTTTTTTGATTTTATGAACATCTTTTACTTTAATATTTGAATTCGCTTGAGGGGTTTTTTCTGGCTCGTACTGGGTATCTCAATTCTCAGGGTCACCCCTGACCATGTTAACGGTTATGAAGTTTGAAACCGGATCATGAAGACCCGTGCCTTCATGTATGAATTCTCTACATGATAAATACACATGTGAAATCACCAAAGAAATTCACTTTTTTTTTTCAGGGATGTAATTTTGTTGAAAATTAGAATATGTTGTTGTTACATGTTTTTGATAAAAGTATTTTAAAAACAATTCATTGTAAATTTATTTATGTGCACTTAAAAATATAAATGTTATCACCGCAACTAACACCTTTAGTCAGTGGTTTAATGGGACAAGTTATACAAGCTGTTTATACTGCTCGTATATATTAAAAGATAAAAACATTAATTAATATTTTGAATTAATTAAAACATAATATTAAATAATTTATAAGGTGAAGAATATTGTAATTTTACCTAATCAACTAACCAAAAGTTAAAGCAAATAATAATTAATAATTTTGATAAGAAACGAAATCCATAAACTTTATGTCTAATACTCTTTTAAATAAACATTATGTGAAATATTGTAATCTACTTTTAAATTTATCACAAAGTTTAAACACTTGTTAATAGCAAACATGCAACAATTTTGGATTTCGAAACATAAAAATCGTAATGAAATCCACTTACAAAATAATTCACTACTAGCCGCATTTTCTTAGTGCAATCTTTTGAACACCAAGAGCATAACATTATTCTTCATATAAAAAAATTATTGTAACGCTATTATAATACAACTATTATCAGTACTATCATAATATATGATTTAATCTAGCATGAGAGCTAGAGCTCAAACTGACAAAACTATAAGAAAGATGATCGACTGTCACCACCGCCCTATCAATAACCACCATTGTTGGTTAACACCTCTTTCGTCCTTCTCTTCTACAACAACCGCAACCACTAGCCATTGCACCCACAGGCCACATTCGCGGCAGCTCGCTGCCACATCCAAATAGTTGTCGCACAACTAGCATAACAAAAACCCTAGCATGTGTTTCCCTCAATTGAAACACTTAGCCAACTCACATCACTCGTCCAGACGTCAACTCCGAAGCTGACCAACCCGACTACTCATCACCATCATGTCGCTACCAATCTTGCACAACTAGGGTTTCGCATGAGTAATATTACTATATTGAAACCCTTATTGTTGTTGCCACAATGCGACACTCCTCCATTGAGGCAACTACTACAGCGATTCCGCCATACAAAGGTTGCACCACAGGTACGTGACTTATGGTGAAAAATTCAAAAGTTTTTCAAGTGGACGAATGTAACTGACGAATCTCCGCTCAATTAAGTATGTGGATAAATTTAAACTCGGTTGGATGTGATTGCGAGCGAACATATGTGCGAAAGTTTTATGACAGAAGAATATTTGACAAAAGCTTTAGGTGACAAGAACACTAGAAAGATGAAGATAAAATTTGAAGACTGTATTTGTTTAATTTTCTTATTTTTACCTTTAAAGTTTTTCCATTTTAACCTAAATTGCTCTCATGTTTAGTTTGCAGGGAAATATTTGACCAAACCAATAGAATATAGTGTAATCTATAAGATTTTTTAGGATGATTTCAAATTTTAATTGTGTTCAATTTTAAATAAAAGAAAAGTTTCATGGAATTCTTTAGATAATTTTTATTCATAAACATAGATACATAAATATGTGTGTGTGTATATATTATACAAAGTAAATCTTATTAAGGTAAAAACATCTTAATAAACTTACTTATCAATACCTTATTTTATCTTACTACTATAATAAATAAGTAACTTTTTTGCTACATGTCAATTTATCAGACAATCATTGCCACATGTCATTTTTAATGTTTTCAATCATCTCTCTTTCATATTAAATGATAATTATAATTATATTCTTTAATTTATTAAATAAATTTAAATTTAATACCTAATGACTTTATATACCTTTTTCATATTAAAAAATAGTTTTAATAAATAAAAAATGAAATCTTTTTTTATTAAAAAACACACTTAAACAAAGTTTACAAAATATGAAAATTTTCTAAAAATCAATTTTTTAGGAAAAAAAAAGAATTATTTTAAATTTGTAGTTTTAGGAAAAATAAAAGTTATGTAAAAATAAGTTTTCTTAAAAAACAATTTTTTCACAACATGTTTTCTTACAAATTACATAACATTTCAGTTTTCAACCGGTATAATACACGGGATTTTACCTAGTTATTTAATAAATCAAAATACATTGTACGTGTCAGTATTCTAAGAGCTTTCACAATTTTGTTTTCCCGCTCCATAGCTACACCCGGTTTTGTAACACGCGGATCTTAGAAACCCGACCCATATATATTAACTAAAATCATTTTTCCTTTGAGAGGTCCCGTTTCCCGGGAGTCCCTCGGTTGGTTAAACATCAAAAGCATAGCTCTTAAACCGTAGAATAATCGTATACTTTAGCAGCGGAAATCATTACATAACATTTAATCTTAACAGGAATGCCAGCTCTTGAATAGGTAGTCCTCATGCCATGCCACGGCCATCATATCCTTATCATAACTTGCTCAACCTGACATGCATACTAAAACAAGTCAGCTTTCGCTGGTGAGTTCTAAGTTAAATTTTTATAAAAATCTTTACTCATTCATATCTTTATATAACATAACGTAACTCAAATGCATAACATACATATCATCAAAGCATCAATCATACTGTGCATAAATGTAGCCTTCACTGTTGACCGAAGTCAACAGGTTTGTGCAGCACAAGACTCTTAAACTATCAACCCGCAGCTGATAACTCATGTGTGCATAAGATTTCCTCAACTGGCGCACACAGTCGGCAGGCTTGTGTTTCCAGAAGACTCTTTAACCATCAACCGAAGTTGACGGCTCATACCGGTACAAGACTTCTTTACATACATCATTCATACATAACATGGTTTAATTCAGTTAAACCATCATAATCATAAACCATTCTCCGCACCGCAGTGCTCAACTTTTGCCCAACCGCAGCCGGAACTTCAAAGTCACATTTCCTACTCGACCTCGGTCGAGACTTTAAAAAAAATCATTTACTTCTCAACCACAGTTGAGACTTAAAACATTCTTTACATCTCAGCTGAAAGTCTTAAAATCATTTACTTCTCAACCGCAGTTGAGACTTGAAACATTCTTGACACTTCAGCTGAGACTCTTAAAATCATTTACTTCTCAACCACAGTTGAGACTTAAAACGTTATTTACTTTAAAACACTCTTTATTTGGAAACATTCTTTTATCCGACAACGTTATTTACCTGAAAACATTCTTTATTAGAAAACATTCTT
Source organism: Mikania micrantha (assembly GCA_009363875.1). Taxonomy (NCBI): domain Eukaryota; kingdom Viridiplantae; phylum Streptophyta; class Magnoliopsida; order Asterales; family Asteraceae; genus Mikania; species Mikania micrantha. The sequence goes on from CM018685.1 coordinate 33,957,165, forward strand.
TACCTGACCTTAATCAGGTTAAAATCACTTTCATACAATAACTTTATAACATGCATATCAGCCCAAAATAATAAAACATTTAAAATAGGGCTACAAAGAACTCACCTGAGCTTAGTAAGGCACACTCTGCTAGCTTTCTTTCTTTCCTTACTTTCTCACATTCCGAATGATATCCTATTAATATGGATATCTTATCATTATTATCACGTTATCATACAATGTAGAACCTCTTTTAAGGGTTTCTAAAACGGTAGCACAACGACTACGTTATAGTTATCTTCAATACGAGTGTTTAGCTCGCTATAACGACCCGAAGAGTTTTATAAACTTAATCTTACTTATCTCAATTAATAATAACTTGAACATAACCTGAGATAAGTTTATAACACTTATCATGAAGGTGCTCAAATTTACGATGACCGCTCGAAACTTCGGCCGGTCGTAACTTTCATTCGAAGCTTTATATCAAAATTCCGCTTACACTCATTTTGATCATTTTTATCTCTAAATTCTTTTTATGCTTAAAGATTACTTATTTGCTCAGTTTAGATAAGCGTATTCTCATATCCATTCATATTACTCATGATTGCCTAAAACATTACATGAACTTTACTTGTTCCCTTTTTCAGCTCCAACCATACCTAAAATCCTTAGATTAAATAAATGTTCACACATGCTTTATAATCACATAACATATAATCATACCAAACTCATGGTTACACGCATACCCATACAACTCTTTAATCCATTCACATGCGTTACTATTCTCTTAACTGATTTCGTACATATTAAGAGGATCTTGATCATGTCAACAAACCCGTATGTTTGTTCTTGTTTAGTGTTCTTAATCAACAGTGATAACCACTAAATAACTTCCCAATATTAAATCTAATCCACACAGTAGCAAACTAGTAGGAGAAATCGAATCAATACCTGTTCAGACGGAGTTCTGCGTGTAAAAATACGATCCGGACTTGCAGAAACGTTCCCTGGTGCTATCTAAACATTGAGAAGCCTTCAAAATTGAGTTTTGATGGATTAAAGGGTGGATTTTTCATCTGAGATGATGGAACCGTCGAATGGAAGGAACATGTATGGTTTCCTAGATGAAATATGATCTTTTAAGCCACTTGCCGACTTATCTGGTCCCAGGCGCATCGCCCCAGACGGAACATCGGGATGGGGCGTACCGCGCGGATGGGGAATTCCAGATCTCTTCGTTGTGCTCCGCGCGTACCGCCTAGAATCGGCGTGTGGCTCGGGGCGTACCGCCCCAGGCCATTTTCGTCAACTTTTCGATTTTTATCTTCGTTTCGCGATTTCGGACAATCCGTAACTCCGTTTCGCGCACGGTTTTCGCCCACGTTCACCATTTCTCGCATACTATCATCCTATAATAATTTCGATTGTCAACTTAACATGGATTTCAAGCACGATCAAACGTGCTCACTTCTTTGATGACGTAATTCTTCGATTATAAACAGTTACCGAAATCTCGCACGTTTATTATTAGATTGCTAAATTTTCGGTTGTTACATCCTTTCTTTCACATTTAACTTTCCGTTTGTAGCTTTTGAAACCCTAAATTCGCCTCTGTCGAACTTCTTCATTCGCTTCGTTTGTTTTTGCAACAATCATGGATAAATTAAAGATGATAAATGTAAGTTCCATTGTTTTGTTTTCGAATCTACGTCAACCTCTACTTAACGTACTTAATTTCTTTTTTTTACTTATTCAGGTTGCACGTTTACCCCCCAATAACAAAGACTTGAACCTATTCTTCATCATAAATGTAAATTACAAGTATTTTCTTGAGTGCACACATGTATTATTTCCCTCATTCTTTGATTATTCAGTTTATCTCATGAAAAATAGTGATTTCTTTATTTTTTTATTAAGAATCTAACTTATCTCTTGTTCATATCAGGTTCATTCGCATGTGTACAATTCGATGTTAGGTTTATTTGTTCATTTTCTAAACCCTAAAACTCATCTCCACTGGTTTTAGCTAATCCACCGATGATCTTCAATCTTATTATCAATATTCACTCCATATCAACCTGCTGTATGTGTCATTAATCATGCTTTTAGTTGTTTTGATTTTAATTTTGTTTTTATTCCTAATACTAGCCCATCTATGTTCATATCCCCGTCATTTCTTAGACACACAACAATTATCTAGAATCTTAAATGATTAATAATTTGTTATTATACAGATCCTTGTTTATATCTGTTGAATAAAAATTAAAAATATGTTTTATACCATGTTTAATTTTCTTTAACAAAGCTTGTGAGACGTGTGTTTGTTTTTGTTTCTGATTGTATTCTGTTTGAGAATTTAATAGACAAGTGTTTGTTTTCGGTTCAAGAATTTGATACATAAATATTTTAATTATTCTAGACCATGTTTATTATGTGAGATGTTTAGTTTATGTTCTTTGTTCTTCCCTATGTAAAGTAATTGATTTTATTAGGAATAATACGATCTATAAAAGGTTTTTAAAGTGAAGAAAATTGATTTAATCACATTGATAAATTTTTATTCAATCTTTTCAAATAAAATCAAGTGAATTTGGACCTACTTTTCTTTCAATAACAAAGTTGTAGTAAGGTTTTATTGTACTTGGTAAAAAGGGGCAATCAAGAATGATATGGTTTATTGAATTGATTTGTGTGCAAATATATATCAGTTTTGGAATGTGATTTGTGTGAAGATGTTATAATTTTGTGGTAATTGTAAGGCTGCTCGTTTGTGTGTTGATTTTATTGAAAACCAGATACAATATTTTGGACGACATTCTTATACCTTGTGTTTGTATTAAATATTTTGGTTATTTATTTCCTTATTTCTACCGCATGTTTTTTGTATTAATAAAAACCATGTTGAAATTTAGTGCTAAACAATAAAGGTTTGTAGGAAGATGAGTACAAGTCAATCACATCAAGGAAACCCAAAATAACCCGTTAATATGAAGTCAAATCTAGGATTTTTTTAGCATTATTGTAAGACATATACAACACTTTCTTCTTTTATGAGTTTGCAAAAATTCATCACCGTTTGATACATAACATCGTTGTAAGTTTTTCACTTACAACATTATAACTGTTTTAGGCATAAAACTTACAACGCTGTTACGTCTCAAACGCTGATAAATTTTCGCAAACTCACAAAAGAAGGAAGTATTGTAGATGTTTTCCAATGATGTTCAAAAAATCTAAGATTTGGCTTCATCTTGGTAAAGTTATCTGGGTTAATACTTTAAGAGTGTGTTATTATTTGTTCATAATCCTATATATATATACACATATATGGGAAGGTTAAAAAAATAACTCACTAGACTACAGAAAAGTAGGGTTTTTGGGACTGAAAAATCAGTCCCTAATATTTTGCATTCAGTCTCTAATGTTTTTTTGGAGACTGATTAAGGACTGAAAAATCAGTTACGGATGCCTAGTCCTAGATAGTGGTCTATGTAAATGAAAATCAGTCCCCATTTTGTTGTACTAACAGGGAACAACGGTTAGTAACCCATAGCCAAAACTTCAGTCTTTAATTTGGTTAGTCAAGTACCACATCATTAGTCACCAATACATTATAATTCCAACTGGAAATCAGTCTGTAATATTGTGTTGTTTTAGTCTCAAAAATGTAGTTTTAAGGACTGAAAATCACTCCCTTTAAATTGTCTATATTGTCCCTAATGTGTTTTGATAGGTTTGTATTCACATATGAAATCAGTCTCCAAAAATATGTGTTAAAGAAAGAAAATCAATCTTCAATACCAACTTAAATTCAATCCATAATAACAGTTTAAGGGACTAAAAATTAGTCCCTAACTGTATATGGTTTTAGTGCTTAATATGGATTATTAAAATTTGAAAATCAGTCATGGATAAAATTTATTTTCAGTCTCCAAAAGGTTGTTTTTGGGTCTGAAAATCAATCTCCAAAATTAGTTCACTTTCATTCGAGACTATTTTTTAGTCTACGATACTTTATTTTATATCAATGCCCATTTTTTTACATTCCGAAGCATTAATATCATGCATAAATTTTTACTAAACCAAACATCAAAATATCATGCATAATGTTTTCAACCATTCCAATGTCTCCAATACAAGTATTAGTATCAAAGAAATAACAAATAAACAAGATAAAAGTTGATCATATCTAGAGTTTTATAGGTACTAGTTAACTAGAAACAAAAGTAACAAACATTCCAACAGTTCGGTGCTCTAGGTGGTGCTATAACTATTACCAAAAAATCTATGTGAACCGGTAGCATCATCATTCACAGATTTGGAGATTATACTCTCGAAATCAGGAAATTTTGTGAGCAAGAAGTCTGACATTCTGTCACATTTTTCGTTGCTATGTTTGAGTTGCTCCTTAAGTTCATTAATCTAACTTTTTAGATCTTCATTAGCTTCCCTTGTTGTGGCTTCTCTTTGAGATGGTTCGGCTGTTGATTTCATCCAAGCATCTTTTTTCTTCATCACTGGCCCAACGCATACCTCCCAGCCCGACTGTATCATTTTATCCTTACCACAAACACTTTTGATTGCTTTTTTTTCAAGCTTTCGTTCAATAATAGTTGTAATAGTGGTTCCTTCACATGCTAGTCTATCAATGGCCTCCTTTTTATGAGCAATTATATTTTCCTAATATAATAAAAGGTACGAGAACATTTAAAACTAATATTATCCAAAACCAATATCTAAAAAAAATAAAACCCTTAGTCAAAGGTTTTTAGCAAAGAGATAGTTACATATTCAGCTTTTGCATGCTCGTTTAGCCATCCTTGTTTATCCTTATAGTGTAGCTTGTAGTAAACTTGTAGAGGGCTAGATGGTATTTGAGTCTCTAATAAAGAAGAATAAGTATATTATAAAATGATTGAGATGAATGTTTTTATTTACAGATAAAAATATAACAACACTAACAAAAGACTTTTGTTGCTATTATTTTACGAATAGTTACCTAAAAACACAATAAATTCAGTGAAAGGAGAGCTAAAAGATAATTGAAAGGAGAAAAAAAGGGTAGCACTATTGCTGTTGTGTGTTAATCACCAAGTGTTTAAAAAGTAACACCAAAATTCACGTTAATAGGTTTTTCCCAAGATACCATCTGTTACTTTAGGAATATCCAATTACTACAGCCATGGTTGTAGAAGTCGCTAGGCGCTAGTCCGGCAGCTAGGTACCGCCTCGGGATTAATCGGCGCTAGGCGGATTGGAATTTTTATATGTAATTTTACAAATATATATTATATACACACATCAATATCAATAATTTAATATAATACTTCAAATAATTTTAAAAAATATACTTAAATATACTAAAAAAAAGTACTTTAAAGTGCAAACTTAAACACTGAGTTCAAAGTTTAGAGATAAATTTCAATGTTAACTGCCTGAATTCGATGTTTCAGAGACATATTAAAGATTTTTGATTGAGAAATGTCTAAATAATCATGAAATTGGTCCCTTTTTACCATAAAAAAGTCAAAAAAAATTAAAAATCTGATCGGGCCGACTAGGCCAAAAATTAGACGGTAGATGGGCGCCTAACGCCTAAGCGCCGCCTAGGCCGATTTTTACAACATTGACTACAGCTACAAAAAAACCCAACATACCTTTTGTTGAGGCTGATGAATTTTATCAACAACTAATCAGATCTGCTAGACCAATTATGCAACATTAAAATTGAAGATTACATGCCTACAACCTCCTTTAGAAGCACAAAGAAATGTAAAAAACACAACAGGAAATTTTGGGAGGACCGGTGCAATCAAGGTGGATGTATCCAATCGAAAGATACCTTGGCCATTTAAAGAGATATGTTAGAAACAAAGCTAAACCCGAAGGCTCGATAGCAGAAGGTTATGTTGTTGAAGAAGCGATAACATATTGTTCACACTATTTACGAGGCATTGAATCAAAGTTTGGGAGATGTGGCAAGAATGATGACAAAACCTCTAATGATGCTCGTAACTTCGTGCTAGATGTTTTTAGATTTAATGGTAGACAAATTGGGGCAAAAGAATATTATAATCTGCCTATTATTCCTATATGTAGAAAGCAACATGGTTTATCTTCAACAATTGTCAAGAGGTTCAGCCATTTCTAGAGTAAGTTTTTATTTTTATTTTTATTTTGTGAATTAGTATGAAATCTCACATGTTCACAAATTTAAAGTTTTTATACACGTAGCAGAGAACACCTACAATTTCTAAAATGCAACATTGTGACTCATCAGATTTTTCCAAGATGCAACAATCAACATTTCAGGATTGGTTTGCAAAAAAGGTGAAAATCATAATCTCATAATCTAGTCACTTTACTTTGCGATTTGAAATGCACTATAATAACATGATTACTATGATAATATTGATAATAGGCTCGAGAGATGTATAAGCTAAATCCATCTCAAATTAATGAGGAGTTGTACATATTGTCTTCTCTTCTGGATAATCGTGTTTCTTCACTAAAGGGATGCATAGTAAACGGAGTTAAATTTATAGTCAAGTCAAGAGATGATTGCAGGAAAACACAAAATTGCAAAGTTACAGGCCCTGGTGTTCATAATTATGTCGAAGACGATTATCATGGATATCTGGATGAAGTAATTGAATTGTCATTCATAAGAGATTATAGCATTATTTTATTCAAATGCACTTGGTTTGGCACTGATCGTCGATGGAAGCATGTTATATTTGAACCTCATTTCATAAGCATAGACACGTCGCAAACTGCTTATAAGGAAGATCCATTGATTTTAGCAAAACCAGGCTCAACAAGTGTTTTATGTTAATGATCCACTTAAACCAAAATCACATTGGATAATCATTGAAAGAATTACCCACAGGCACTTGTGGGATATTCTGGAAAACAACAACGTAGAAGATTTGTTAGAAGATGTCAACCTTCTTCGTGAAGATATTGCCGAAAGATTTGTTGAAAATGTTGATGTGCATGGTTTTCATGGAAACATAGATGATTTTTTTAATGAGGAGATATAATTCTGATCACAATATGGAAGATTTTGATTTAGAGTTAAATCTAGATGATTCAGACAAAGAAACACCTACTAATTAATGACCTTGAAAATGTTGACTCAGGCGATGATGATGATTGGTGATGTTCATTTTGTAAGATTTGTAAGTCTGTGAATTATTTAGATTTCAGAATTGCTTGTTTTATTCTTACTAATAGACTTTATTTTCTTTATTTAATGATTTACAATTAATATTATGCCTACAGCTAAAACTTTAGTTATCTTTCTTTCAAATTCGGAATTACTTGTTTTATTTTTTCTGGCAGACTTTATTTGATTTATTTAATAATTTACAATAATATTATGCATGCAGGTAAAACTTTAATTATCCTTGTTTCAAACTCTAATTGGAATCGTCCGCTTATTGACATCTATCACATACTTGACCAGGTATTCTAATTTATTATTCATTGATTTTGTTTTATTAATTTGATAATGTGCTTCTTTTTAAATATTGATGATTGAGTTATCTAGTTAGATTAACTTTCATATTAATAGAAATTTTGATTACAACTCAAAAGCTTGTTAGAAAGGGTAAATTAGTCCAGAAATTTATGTTGTTAAATAGTTTTAAAAAAGGGCTGTCAAAGGATGTTAATAGGCTGTTTGAGTGTTACATTTAGTGCATAAATGTGGCTGAATAATTCAGCAATTGAGGCTGTCAAACAACAACAACAAATTCAAAAATGAGCAAAATAATTCTGCAATTAGGGCTTGCTTTCTACATTTATCATATGGGACAATCTGATTCTTTCATCTTCATTTTCATGGAGCTAATAAAATTGTTGAATAGTTACTGAAAATAACCTTTCTCAAATTAACTTTACTCATTAATTCAAAACTTGACCTAAACTTATTGTGTTTGACTATGAAAGTCAACTGTAATACAACTATTTAAAAATATGTCTGTTTCTAATTTATATCCAAAAAATCCATATGGTACTCTGAATATAGCCTAACCTAGAGTCTTTAATCTCCACAGATAGGTGTGATCTAATATGTGCATCCAAGGGTCCGTATGGCATTCGTCTGGACGCATAGGCCACATTGCTGGCAATGCCAATTATTTGCTATCAGATGACTCTTACTAACACGATACATGTATATCACGCCATGCCCACAAGCCAAGTGGCCAAGCAGCCCCCTAGTCTGGCCGCAACCCTGCCTCACATCCGTGCAGCCCTTATGAATGCTAGAAAAACCCAGAAACTGTGACCCCCTTCACAAGTCGAGACGATTAATGGCTGAAAACCTGTTACACCTTTAGCTGGGTCACTAGGACTGCACCATGGCTGCAGCGTGGCTGTAGCGTGGCTGCAACGTGGCTGCAAGATGGCTGGCCTATTGATATTTATTAATGTTTTTAAATAACTTGTTATAGTGTGTTTGTGCATTTCTGTAGGAAAATCTTCAGCCTACACATGATGATCCAGAAGTTAGAAGTACTTGTAGCGAGCTTTCAATTGAAGAAATTGAATACTTGGTCATCATTGTTAACGAAGACCTCGAGTAAAGATTTAAAGATAAAGGCTTGATTAATTTATATTATAGTTAAACTTCTTAATGGGTCAAATGCGTCATGAAAACCAGCACCGATTCCAAGAATTTATGTAAGAATTGTTAAAAACTTAACAAACATCTATTAGAATTTAGAGAAATGATATATCATGGATGAATTGAATAAATCTATATTTTGCTATCTGATTTGGTTGTTTTTAAATGTTTTGAATGGCATAGAGTTTAAAATTCAGTTTTTTCATCATTATATTACCATCTGGTTTGTTTTTTACTTTTTGGTATTAGTTGGGTTATTTTTTGACACGAATCGTTTTGACCGTGTATTTTTTTTTGTGGAAATTTGTTTTGACCCAAAGCAAAATGGCAATGATAACAATACGGAAGTTTCAGGTTTGGAGTCTTTAGTTGTTCAGTTGGCTGCTGGGTGGTTTAACCAATTGGTGTGAACTAAGAAATGTCGCATGTTAGACATCAACACAAGGATGGCCTGGCAGGTGGGGGCTGCGGCACTAGGATGGCCATATTAGGTCTGAGTGTGTTGCTGGTCAGGTGCATATGGGAGCCCATGCCATTAGCAGTGGGACTCGTCTAGGCTCTATGTCACTAGCTGGTAAAGAAAGTTGTTGGTTGTATAACAGGTTTCTCATTACCAACTTAGTGGGAATTGTTAGTGTGCTATTAGATGTTGCTTTGGAAAATCTTTGGAATAAAGGTAGGTGAGGCCATCAAAGTTATACTACTTGGACTTGTGTATGTTTTCTGAAACCTTTTTTTTCTTTTGTTTGCACATCATTACTTACAGTATGATAGTTAGTTGGATTTTGCATTGTATGCGTTTTGTTAGCATGTTGTTTAAGTTATGCATTGGTAAGTATCTTATTTTGTATGCCTTCTGAATGATGTAATCTTTTTTGTTAGTGTATATTTTTCCAAGAAAATCTTTTTATAAAAAAAATGGTTATTTTTTTTGAATGACCGGTCTTGATCGGGACCCATCTTGACCTGTCACCCAACGTGACCTGACTGTTGCAAGGTGGAATTACAATATGGAAGACACTATTTATCCGGCTGGTTTGACTTACAAGTCAAATAAAAACACATAAACAAACAATATGATGATTGATTTTCTGTCTTTAATAACTTACCTTAAAAAGCTAGAATATGTGTTTAGTAGAGACTAAATACTTCTAATATCAATAACCCTCTAGAGACAAAATATTAGTCCCTAATAAACTTTCAATAAATATTTTGCCACTTATTTTCAACCTCAGATACTACTTATCAAATGCAAATTTAGCGTAATAGAATTAACTACTGATCATTTGCTATAACAGTCTTATATTTAGTAACTAAAATTTAGTACCTAATATTTTTCGATTATATTCTATACAAAAGTTTGGCATCCAACACATTTGCATCATCCGTCATTACAAAGTGTACATATTTGAGACTGGAATTCAGTAGCTGATAATTTTACCTCCAAAAATTATTTGGCACAAACAAATTAGCGACTAAATTACAGTCCCAAATAATTATCAAGTTATTAGGGACTGATTATTAGTCACCAAAATTTACCAAAAATAAATCAGTCAAAATTATGTCCTAGATTTGATTCAAGAGCTTGGCCGAAAGTCACACCTAGTCGATCCTTATCAATTCAAGATCCATTCGGGTAAGTGTCAACAACTACACATTCCTTTTAACATGTCTAAGCAAAACCCTAACAAAACAGAACCTGAGAATCACGAATTTCAAGAGTTCGGGTTCTAGGGTTCTTCGGTTAGAGGATTTGGGGGTTTTCATGAAAACGAGTTTAAAAATCAAATTAAATGGTACCTTTAGCTTCAGAAGGCTTCGACTAAGCATAACCCCATCTTAATTCGAAGTTCTAATATCGAATTGCAAGAGTTTGGTTATTAGGGTTCATCATACAACACGTTTTGTGGTTTTCGATTCAAACAAGATCTAAAATCAAATTAATATATACATACAGTTTCGAAATCATTCATTAACTGAAAACCCTATCTCGATTTCATCTAATTACAACGAATTGGGTGAAATCGAATTCTAGGGTTCTTGAATAAAAATGGTTTTGGGGGTTTCGACCTAAATGGGTTTGATATTCAAATTAAGTGGTACAGAAAGCTTCGAAATGCTTTACTTAATGAAAACTCTATGATGTATCAGTTTAACATAAACGGATTTGATCAAATTGAATTGTAAGTTTGATATGCATGTTCGAAACTTGGTACAAACGAATTAAAATGTTGTGGGTTGGTATTAACCAAATTAGAACCATGGGTAGACTCGTTTAGAACCATAGGACAAAAGCCCCATGGTTTGGGGACCGATCGGATTCGAATTGGGGTTCAATTGGATCCATTTGGTTCGTTTAAAGATAACCAAAGGGGGGGGGACCGGTTGGACTGTGGTTAAAACAATCTGAAAACCACTTCTAATGCAAAAACTGATGTAGATGAGTGGTTTGGTCGTGGGGTGTATGTCCTAGAGGTCAAGGGTTCGATCCTTGCCTCTGCTGGTTTTTGATTTAAAAACCAGTTTTGGTATTTTTATAATAATTTCTTCATTTTAACTCCAAATCGATCCGTTCAAGTTGCATTGGAACCGTAATGGAATCCTGAACAAAATAAAATGATAAAATCTATATTTTTAATCAAAAATACGATCGCGTATATTTACGTGTGTTTAAGTTTAATCGTATACATTTATACGATTTAAACAAACGAAATTAAATTCGTGCATGCTTTCGTATGTACGTTTCACACAATCTAATCTACGTGTGTTGACACGTATGTGATAACAAACACGATTTGGACATTTCAAATAACGAAACGTTATCGTAAATACACAGATTATTCGTAGAAGGTTGTCTATGCGATTTCGCGAGCATTTGATCATTCGATTCGCATTCACAGGTGCGTACACGACCCCTTTTCTTATTTTAACTGTTTTGGGGGAGAAAACATGTGCAAACAAACATTTTAGATACATATCACTTGCATGAGTTAGGTATTTACGATAAGTGCGAACATAGCATTACAAGTCCTTACATATCGAACCGTTTAGTTTGCCGTAGTGCAAAGCGTGGTAGTTGAAGATAGATCTATTGGGTTTGACAAACCTCACTGGGTAGATTGTAGGTCTACGCAAGTGTTTAACTAGCCAATTCAAACATTATTATTGTTTGTGCTAGACAATAGTGGAAAGGCAAATTACATTCTAACAGTCAGCTTCGGTGTCGACCGCTTATGTAAATAGTACAATGACTAGCTATCATGACTATGCATGTGTGATTATGTTATCTGCAAACATTTCATTTCAAACAAGTTGTTCAAACATTTATGATTATTCAAACCTGTGTGTGCACCAACCTTTGTGTGGACTCTGTTTACATGTTTTCTCAGGACACTAAAGTACGAGTAAGGAAAGAGCAGGGACTAGGACGTTAAGTCTCATGCATGAATTTCAATTCAAGTGTTTTGGATTTTGTTATTTAAGACATTGAACTTTGTAATTTAAATTTTTGCAATCTGTTATGTTTCGTTATTTGTTTTCAAACGCTTCCACAAATGTTAAAATTTGATTTTACAAATTAAGACTGAATTATGTTTGAAAAGCATTTAGAGGTCTTTCGCTATGTCCAATGCCTGAGATCCTGGTTTGTCACGCCCTAAACGGTATGATTCCGTTAGTTGAAATTTGGGGGTGTGACAGAACCAAATTGTCTGTACAAGTTCCAACTGAAATTCTCAAAACTAAAGAGTTGGCACCGAAGTTAGGTATGTATTTTAATCTTTAAGTTAAGTTACAAATTTAATTTTTGTATAATATTAACCTTATTGGATTAGGATTAAGACTCGATCTCATATATATAAAAATATTATGTTGAACTTATGATCTATTTTAGGAATAGAAAATAAATGCATCAAGAATCTTCCTTGCAATACAATGATAAGGATAGATTAAGTAGAAACGCTGCTCAAATTTATATTGAGAAGTTCTAAGCTGTTACCCAGCCAATCAAAAATTCAGGTGAATATATTTAACTTGTTTTTAAATTTTTAAATGAATTTTTGAGCTTGGTATGTTTAAACTTTGACGCATAAAGGAATACTATGTGACCAGCATTTAGGCTATTAGTATACGTATGATTTGCAAATTGTGTCCGCTTACTGGGTGAAATTCCCATACAGGCTGGTACAGGTGGGCGGGAAGGTTAAACGTAAAACGCACTCCGTAGGCAGCCTAATCAGTGATCAGCTGTGGGCTGGAGGGAACAAAACGTAAGACGCGCTGCGTTGTAGTTCCTAACCAGTGACAATGTTAAACTAGTGTATGCAGTAGTTGTATTGATCAGTAAAATAACCTGCTAAATGTGTAGTATTACCAATATAAATTATGGTTAAAGGAACGAACATGCTATGCTTACATATTGAGTCTGTTATTTGTATTCACCAACATATTGTTGACGTTTTATTTTTAAAAACTTTTCAGGTAATAATGAAATGTAAAAGAAAAGCAAGATTAGAGATTCTTGGCGTATGCTGCCTTGAATAACATCTTGTGGTGAGACTATGGAGCTGTTGGAGCTATGCCTCTAAGTCATGTATAAACCGGATATTTTAAAATGATTTAAAATTATGTGTTAGTGAAAATCCGGTTTACAATAATATGAAATGGTGGTGTTCATACTTATGCGTATGAAATTGATGTGTTAGTTTAACACATCCGTTTTTATACATATTCGAGTCTGTTTTCGTTAGTTTTGTAAATATTTCGAGTCGATTTTAGTTCCTTTTTACATTTTAGTGTTTTCGTGCAGGAATGTGTCCCAGAGGAGCGGAAACAAGGGCAAACGAGCATCGGAATCGAGTGCGGGTGAACGAGCGAAGAAAACAAGAAATTTAACCCTAGGCGCTACGCCTAGCGGGGATGGTTGGTCCCAGGCATTGCACCTGGGAACATTCTCTGACGATTCCACAAGATCCGCGCGTAACGCCTAGCCTCATGCACGCCCGCTAGGCATTACGCCCCAGATCAATTTCAAGCCCAAAACCCTAATTTCGTGTCTTCTATAAATTGGACGCCAGACCTTCGTTTGTTCCCATTCACACTCGCCGAACGAGCTGCTACATGGATGAATCTTCTTCCCAGGGACTCGATCACTACATGGGCTGACCTTCAGACTAAATTCCTGAAGAAATATTATCCTCCTTCTAAATCTGCCAGATTGCGGGATCAGATCCATTCGTTTCGAATGGACGATGACGAGCCATATTACTTGGCGTGGGAGAGGTTCAACTCCCTTCTGAGCAAATGCCCCAGCACGGCCTATCCGATTGGGCCCTAGTCGAGAAGTTCTACAATGGACTGACATTGGAAACGAAGAGGAGATTTAATACAGCTGCTGGGAGGCACATTATGGACAAGAAGGAGCCAGAAGAGTGCAAGGGGATGTTCGAGGATTTCGCCTTAGCGTATGAGGACCCATCCTATGTGAGGAGAGCTGTGCCGGCTGCAAAGCCCACTATTGCACCGCCTATCCTGACTCGAGGGATGCACCATGTTACACCCGACACGAACACTGCCGCCGCCTTAGAAGCACTGGCGAAAGACATTAAGGAACTGAAGATGGCAGCTGCTCGGTGCGAGATATGTCGTGGTGGACATAGTACTGCTGAGTGCCCGGTTACCGATCAGGCACAGGTTGAGGCCATAAATTCTGGTTGGAACATGTCTTTCAATCCCAATCCTAACTGGAATCAGAATGCAAATTGGCGAGGCCATAATCAGGGACAGCATCAGCAGCAACACTCGAACTGGCGGGGCAACCAAAGCAGCAGCAGCTCTTACGAGAAGTCACCGACTCGCCAGATCCCGATCACCGATGGAGACACGCCTGAGAGCTCAGGTAGCAGAGATCGAGACATGAAGCTGGAGGACATGATGGCGCAACAGATGAAGATGCTTCAGTAGATCATGGACACGGACAAGCTACGGGACCAGAAGATCGAGGAGCACGATACGTTGTTGAGGAATCAGCAGGTTGGATTTCTGGATTTGCAGCGGTCGGTGGGAGAGTTAGCGAAGAGATTTGATGAGAGGCCGGGAGGGTCGTTTAGGGCGAACACTAACCCTAACCCGAGGGGTCATGTGAAGGCAGTGACCACACGAAGTGGTTGGGGAGGAGATGTAGAACTGCCACCACCGGTCATACCTTTTGATGATGAGCCGATGGACGAGGAGATAGAGATGGAGAATCCTACAAGGGTGCCCGTGAGGCTAGACCCAGCAAGTACTGCACCGAACAGCGAGTCTTCAGTTGATAGGTTGAGGAGAGAGAAGGCAGAAGAGAAGAAGAAGGGTAAGATAGTGGCTGAGGAGCCTGAGATTGATTTGACTAAGCTTCCATATCCCGCACGCGCACTGCAGATGAAGCGTGATCAGGAGTATGGACACTTTTTGGAGATGTTTAAGCGGCTTAAGATCAATCTCCCATTTGTTGAGGCCCTCCAACATATGCCAAAATATTCTAAATTCTTGAAAGACCTCCTGTCTAACAAGTAGAAATTGGAGACACTCTCTACCGTTACTTTGGGAGCTAGGTGCTCGGCTTTTGTTCAGAATAAGCTGCCAGAGAAGCTTGAGGATTCTGAGATTTTCACTATTCCCTGTCTGTTTGGCGGTTCTTCTGTGAACCATGCATTGGCTGATCTAGGTGCTAGCATCAATTTGATGCCATATTCCATTTATAAGCAGCTAGATCTTGGAGAGCCGGCACCTACACGCATGAGTTTGGCATTGGTTGATCGGTCAGTCAAGTATCCTCGGGGGATTGTTGAGAATGTCTTAGTGAAGGTGGACAAGTTTGTCTTCCCCATGGATTTTGTTATGCTTGACATGCAGGCTGATGACCGAGTTCCCCTCATCATGGGACGACCTTTCCTTCGCACGACGAAGGCGATGATTGATGTTTATGAGGGGAAGATCTCATTGCGTGTTGGAGATGATACTGTCACCTTTGATGTGGTGAAGTCCATGAAGAACTCCAGTGGTCAGGACGATCAGGTCTACTTTCTAGATGCATTTTTCTCTACTATGGATCGTTGCTTGGACTACATTAATGGAGTTGATCTGTTGGGAGATCAGGTTTTGGGTGACAGTGATGAGAGAGTTGAGGATGTGGGAGTTGAGGTCCATGCTGCTGCTATTGAGGCTTACCTTGATTACATCCCTAGCAGTGTAGCAGTGAAGCCTCCTGTTATCCCACAGTTTTTGAGGTTGAGAATTCTGAGCCGGCTGAAAAGCCATCTGTTGAGGCTCCCCCATCATTAGAGCTAAAGGAGTTGCCACCTCACCTTGAGTATGCATTCCTTGATGGGGACTCGGATCTACCTGTCATTATTTCAGCAGCACTGACAGATGTAGAGAAGAGTAGACTTATTGTTGTGCTGAGAGAGCACAAGCAGGCGATAGCATGGAAGCTGATGGACATTAAGGGTATTCACCCTTCTTTCTGTACGCATCGCATTCTGCTGGAAGAGGATTTCAAGCCAGTGGTTCAGGCACAGCGAAGGATTAATCCTAACATGGGTGAGGTGGTGAAGAAGGAGGTCCTTCGATTGTTAGATGCTGGGCTCATATACCCTATTTCTGATTCATCTTGGGTGAGCCCAGTTCATGTGGTCCCTAATAAGGGAGGTATGACTGAGGTGGTGAACGAGAAGAAGGAGATTGTTCCCACCCGTACAGTCACTGGATGGAGGGTGTGCATAGATTATAGGAAATTGAATGACGCCACCCGGAAGGACCACTTCCCACTTTTGTTTATCGATCAGATGCTGGAGCGTTTGTCGGGACAACAGTTTTACTGTTTCCTTGACGGTTTCTCAGGTTATTTACAGATCCCGATAGCACTAGAGGATCAGGAGAAAACCACCTTTACATGCCCGTATGGTACTTTTGCATACCGCCGTATGCCTTTTGGGTTATGTAACGCTCCAGCCACTTTTCAGAGATGCATGGTTGCCATCTTCCAGGACATGATCGAGACTTCCATGGAGGTATTTATGGATGATTTTTCTGTGTTTGGAAGTTCTTTCGATCAGTGTTTGATTAACCTGGAGAAGATGCTTAGGAGATGTGTTGAGACGAATCTTATGCTTAACTGGGAGAAATGCCACTTTATGGTCACAGAGGGGATTGTTCTTGGTCATAAGATATCCCGTGACGGCATCCAGGTTGACAAAGCTAAGATTCAGACGATCAGCAAATTTCCTCCTCCCACGAGTGTTAAAGTTGTGCGAAGCTTTTTAGGGCATGCGGGATTCTACAGACGTTTCATTAAGGATTTTTCGAAGATCACCCGACCTATCACTCGTTTTCTTGAGAAGGATGTGGATTTTCTGTTTGATGATAATTGTCTGAGAGCCTTCGAGTATCTGAAGGAGAGGCTGGTGAGTGCCCCGATTCTGATAGCCCTCGACTGGAGCCAGCCATTTGAGCTTATGTGCGACGCGAGTGATTTCGCGGTGGGGGCCATCCTTCGGCAAAGGGTGGATAAGCTTTTCCACCCTATTTATTATGCGAGTAAGACCTTAGATGCCGCCCAGGAGAATTATACGACTACTGAGAAGGAGTTGTTGGCGGTAGTCTACGCAATTGATAAATTTAGGTCTTACCTCGTCCTCTCCAAGACTGTTATCTATACCGATCATGCGGCTCTGCGTTACCTTTTTGCTAAAAAGGACGCAAAGCCAAGACTGATCAGGTGGATCCTCCTTCTGTCTGAGTTTGACATCGAGATTAAGGATAAGAAGGGAGCTGAGAACGTAGCCGCCGACCATTTGTCGCGACTTGAGGATCCGGAGAGGGAGTTCATTCGCGAGGGTGCGATTAGGGATAGGTTTCCCCAGGAGACGCTGATGAGCGTGGGGATAGATGAGATCTGCCGCACGGATAGGCTAGATGAGGGATTACCGTGGTTTTCAGACATTGCCAATTATTTGGCCAACGGTTTCCTTCTTAAGGGTTTGACATCTCAGCAGCGCAAGAAGGTCTTTGCCGACACGAGACACTACATCTGGGATGCGCCCTACCTTTTCCGTGTGTGTGCTGATCAGGTTTATAGGAGATGTGTGAGCAGAGAGGAAGGATTAGAGATCCTTAGGCACTGTCATGAGGGCCTTACTGGTGGGCATCACGGACCTTCTTCCACAGCAAAGAAGGTATTTGATTCTGGTTTTTATTGGCCCACCATTTTTAAGGATGCTCATGAGTTGGTTAGGAAGTGCGATTCCTGTCAGAGGACAGGAAACATCTCATCTAGGAATGAGATGCCCCAGCATCCTATTCAGGTTGTTGAGATTTTTGATGTCTGGGGGATTGATTTCATGGGACCTTTCCCTTCTTCACGAGGGAACAGGTATATACTCGTCGCGATTGACTACGTTTCTAAATGGGTAGAGGCACAGGCGCTCCCCACTAATGATGCGCGAGTAGTGGTGAGATTTCTGAAGCACTTTTTTTGCAGGTTTGGGACTCCAAGAACATTGATCAGTGACCATGGCACACACTTCTGTAATGTCCAGATGGACAAAGTGCTAGCCACGTACGGGGTCACCCACCGTCTGTCGACCGCATATCATCCGCAGACCAGCGGTTAGGTGGAAAACGTGAATCGGGGAGTTAAGATTGGGCACACTAGGAAAGATTGGGCCGACAAACTAGATGATGCCTTGTGGGCTTTTAGGACCGCTTTCAAGAATTTGATTGGGACGACTCCCTGTCGCATGGTCTATGGTAAAGCCTGTCATCTGCCTGTGGAGCTTGAGCACAAAGCCTTTTGGGCTTTGAAGGCTGTGAATTTGGATATGTCACAGGCTGGCAAGCACCGGTTCCTCCAGATGCATGAGTTAGATGAGCTACGCGACGAGGCGTACACTCGGTCGTGGAGTTATAAAGAGCGCACGAAGGCGCTACATGGCAGGCGATTGAAGAATGTGAAGGAGTTCGCGAAGGGCGACAGAGTTTTAGTTTATGACTCGAGACTTAGGATTTTCCCAGGGAAGCTTAAGTCAAGGTGGAGAGGCCCGTTTGTAGTTCGAGAGGTGTTCCCGCATGGTGCGGTCGAGTTGGAATCGGGTGACCACACGTGGAAGGTCAATGGGCATCGTTTGAAGCCCTACATTGGAGGCCCGGTTCCTACTGATGAGGAGGTTATTCTCCTCGAATCCCGAGCTGGTTAGGGATTCGGGCTTTGGCCCAATTTGTATATAGTGTACATAGTTTTAGTTTGAGTTCTTCGAGTTTTGTGTTATTAGAGATGTATGTGTGTTTGCACGATCGTGTCAGATTTAAGTGTGGGTATGTCATCAGGCGCGTTCGAATCACCATTTCGTACGGTTGATTACATTACCGAGCATTAAATCTGCTTGCTTTACTCATCGCTAGTAACTCAACTCGATTTTTCTTTTATTTCTTTTAAGTTAATTGGGGGTATTTGCTTTAATTCTATGTTGATGTTGGTTTTAGTAGCGTTAATGAATTTAGTTTTATTTATTTTTCTAGTTTAATTATATTACTTAGAATTTTAATTAAGTTAACTGCCTTAGTAATCGTCTTAGGATTTAGTTTAGTTAAATTTAGTAGCTTAAATTTTATATTTGTCTCTTTTATTAGGAAATTTTTAGATATTAAAATTTTAGTTTTAGTTAAATTTTATTTTTCGTAACTGTAGAAATTAATTTAGAATTAAAAGTAATTTGATTTAAAATTTTAGGGTTTCTTTAGTTTACTTAATTCACTAAAAAAAATTTAAAAATTAAAAAAATGAACCGTCGAAGGCGCGCACTACGCCCCAAGTAGGTACGTGGTCTCGCACGATGCGCGCGGATGCTTTGATTTCGAAAAAAATAAAATTCTTTTAAAATCCTCCACCGGTCGCCACACTACCACCACCATTGACCACTCCTAAACCCTAAAATCCTCCGCCGGTCGTCACAAAACCACCAATCACCACCTAGCGCCGCCATCTGTTTGGACCATCACCGCTGAAGACACTCATCATCATCCTCATCTCCTTCTCCGTTCGGACACAGCCATACCACCGGACACCACAACCACCATCTGTCATCGTTTCAGCCACCGCCACATTTTCACGCATCACTGTTGTTCATTAGCGGAGTCACCGCAGCACCGCCGCCTTCTCTCTGTTTCCATCAACCACCACATCAACTGCCGCCGTTCCGATTGATTGCCTTCCACAGCCGCCGCACATCACCGCAGTCTCCAGTCGCGCATCACAATCATCACCGCCGTCTACCACCGCCTCCCACCGTCTGTTTCGAAGACCACCGCCACAACTAACCACCATCGGTAAACCCCATTTTCTTTTCCTTGATCTTTGTTTTCGATTTCCAGAATAGATTAGGGTTAGATTAGATTAGGGTTGTTTTGGGTTGCTTTGGCTGGAGTTGTTGGCCGGAAAAGACGCCGGTGCCAAGCCTCCCTTTTCAATTTTTTTCTTTTTATTTTTAATTTATTTTATTTTAATTTTTCTTTTCAGTTAACGAAAAAAAATAAGTAATAAATAAAAAGAAATTAAAAGAAAAAATAAATAAAAAGGATAAAGATAAAATGAATAAGAATAAAAGAAGAAAAGAACAAAAAAAATTAAATAATAATAATAATAATAAAAACAGAAAATAATAAATAATAAACAATAATAATATGTCTACAACTTTTGTTAACAAAATGATTTAAAATATATAGTTTTGTAAAATAAATATAAATTAATAAATTTGTAATATAAATAAATATATGTATAATAAAAATAAAGTTAAATAAAATAGCATAAATAAATACTTGGTTATAAGAAGTAAAATAAATAAGTAGTATGTATAATAATAATAATAATAATGATATAACATAAATACATGCATAAATATGTTTTAACATAAAATAATTCTTGTCAAATAAATAAATTTAGAAAATAATAAAATAATGTATATTACTTTGTATGTTAATACTAATGTAAATGTAAATGTATATGTTTTGTAACATAAGTGTAAAATATGTAAGATAATGTATGTATGTAAAATTATGTATGTTTAATATTAATGTAAATGTAAATTAAAATAAATATATATGTTTTGTAAACTAAAAATATAAATGTTGTATTCCTAATAAAACACTTGTAATAAATAAACAAAGAATATTGTTCAAAAACTAAAATTAATAAAAACAATTGTATTATAAATATAAAATGTAGTATGTATGTTAGAAATTAATAAATTATGTATGTATCATGTTGTAACCTAACAAATAACTTTGTAACCTTGTACTATTACTTATATTAAATTAATAAATATTGTATGTACAATAATATAATTAATATGTATATCATATATGTACAATACTCTTAACATAAATAAAATTTGTAAATGTATATTTTTATGAAATAATTAAACACTAATGTATGTATACTTATGTATGTATAATATGTATTTGTAAATTATAAAATAATTGTATACTAAAAAAAATTTGTATAAAAATAATGTATATCACAAATAAATAACTTAATAAACCAACATAAAGAACACAAACAACACTTTGTAAATAAATAAACATTTTTCAAATAAAATCAATAATAAGTTAGGAATCAGGCTTATAGTTAGTTTGTAATTAGTTGTGTGTATGTTTGTTGTAAACTACTGCAGAGATGGCACACGCTTCAGCTCAGGTACCAGGGGCAAGAGGGCCCGCCGTGTGACTGTTGCAGAGGCACATTCCTAGAGGCAGCAACAACAGCAGCCACGGGAGAGAGAGATTCGATACTTCGCTCCCATTGTCATTCCGCCACCGGATGCACCTGCACCACCACCGCACCTACGCCGTCGAGCAGAGCATACATTTCTACAGTTCGAGCCCGGCACCATGGAGCGCGCACGCATGGAGACACTCGTCAGCTTAGGGACGATGCAACACCGAGGATATGACCGAGACATACTGCAGCAGCTGGGTCGCGTAGACGAGTTCGACGCGATGATAACCCCTCAGTGTACATCCGTGCTACGCTGCAGCTGGCTGTAGTATGACGAGCTGACAGTGGAGTTCCTATCCACATTTCAGTATGATACAGTCTCGCTCACGCACCCTGGAGTAGTATCGTTTGCTTTAGGGCGACAGACTCATACCATGAGTGTCGCCCAGTTTGCGGGAGCCTTCGGGCTATATTCACAGGAGCAGGTGGCGGATCCTGACTTTGAGGGTCTCCTTAGAGGATCTGCCTGGGCAGCTACGCCCGAGTACGTCACAGAGGAGGATTTATCCGCCTTCTGGAGGACCATCTCGACCCAGCCTAACACTGATCGTAGGCTGGCCTCCCAGATCCGTGATCCCCTTCTTACATATATCAATAGGATCCTTGGCAGCACCTTGTTTCCTCGCAACTCCGGCAAGGGCAAGGTGAGCTCCTTTGACCTGTTATGCCTCTACTGCATACAGGGTAGCCACCCGACGAACCTCGCAGCCATTCTTCTCTCATCTTTCGCGAGGCCTCGTCGGGAGGCCGCACGGCGCGCCTCGATATGGGGCCGTACATAGGCCATTTGGCACACTGTCTCCGCGTGTTCCTCACATATCCTGTAGAGCATGTCACGAGAGGCCCGGAGACGACGCCATATGAGCTTTACGACATGCAGACATCAGGGATGGTGACCTTAGATGCACCACCCCGTTGGATGCCCATATTGCCGGCCCTAGAGCTCGCCCCCGTCGTCCCTCCGCCATCTACGCACCGCATCCAGCATCGGGGGAAGAGGCCACATCATGACCAGCAGCCACGACAGCCTGCACCTCCTAGACTCACTCTCCGATACCTACACCAGAGGATCGATATGATTGAGGACATAGTTAGAAGTATTGCAGCAACTGTCGAAGCTCCTGTTCCCCCTCGGATGCCAGATCCCCACATTCCATCCGACCACGAGGGCGACTCTGACACAGAGCCCGATGACGGCGGGAATGAGGGTGAGGAGTGATTAGTTGTATTTAGTTTAGATGATGTATTTCTTTTCTTTTCTTTGTATTCAGACAGACTTTCTGTATATATTTTATTTTGACTTCCTTCATTTCTTATCTTTGTGTGTTATGGTTGTATTTACATTTGTGTTGTGATTATGGTTGTGCATATTTGTATCATGTGTTGGTTGTTAATTTATTGTAAAAATTTGTACTTTATTATGGTTGTGTATAATTGTTAATTATGAAATTCATTTGTTGTATTATTCGTGTTGTTATGTAAATTGTAATTATATTGTTGTTGTATTAACAATTGTATGTTTGAGTATGATTTGTATATACTTAAAGGCGCGCAATTCCATTCACGACACGTCTATGTTATAAATCAGGGAGTCGTTGCTAAGCTTTTGTGCATATAGTTTTAATTTTTGTTCGCCAGTTCTGAATCCACATTGAGGACAATGTGTTGTTCTAAGTGTGGGTATGTCAGGCTGGCGCCTTTTAGTTTTTAATTTTTGTAAAAAAAGTCATAATAAATATCGAGTCTAATTTTTTTAAAAATTTTGTGAATTATAATAAAATTTTTGAAATTTTTGTAAATAAATTAGAACTTGTAATTAAATAATTCAATTGATAAATATTTAAAGTTAAAAACACAAAAAAATTAAAAAATCAAAATACTTTACAAAAAGATTTTCCTTTCAATTAAGTTAGTTGTAAATAATTGATCAAGTCAGTATTTGAGTCTTTTTATTTTTCAGTTAATCTAGTTGGGTTGTTTGAGATCTTAACTTGCAGTCCGGTTTTAACCACTCGTATTCAATTACATTCGGGTGGCGGCTACTAAGACTACTTCATTTGCAAACGGCCGGCTGTTGATTGACTTCTTTTCGGATTAGACTCACGTGTGCTGATGTTGCGTGATCAGCTAAGTCTTTTCCACTTTTTACCTTAGATTTATCTTTCTGTAAATATTCGTTGATTTATTTATTTATTTATTTTGCATTTTATGATTGAGTCTAGAGTTTTAGGATGTATATAACTAGAGTCTTGAAAAATGTCCTTGTTTTGGCTTGCATTTTATAAATGGAAGATGATCGAACTATGATTAGGGCTTAGGTTTTTAGAGGCTAACTTGTGTATTGATTTGGGCTTTGTTGGTAGGCAGAGCCGATAGAGAGTTCCTTAGGATTTGATAGAATAAACTTAAATTCAGGATTCTTGTGGGTTTAAGACTTGGAAAATTCGGGAAATCTGAAACTAAGTAATAGTGAATAAAGGAACCTCTGTAAGCTAACAACCTAGAGTTCTTAAAATTTAAACCTGGCACATATGTTCTCTTTTTATGAAAATAAATCCGAGACTTATGGCGCCCGCTAAATAAAAGAAATTCCACAATCCACAAAGTGAGCTGAGCCTGTGCAAACAAAAGAAAGAGAGAATAAGAGCTAAAAAGCAGTTGTCATACCCCGGCTCATAACCGAGTGAAATAGTGCTGTAATACGCTCAAGTGAGGTAAAAACAAAAGAAAAATGAGTGAATAAAAAGGCAAAATGCTCACACCTTCATCCATATCCATCATTAGGTTAAAATTTTAACTTTATCTAGGTAGTTTGCATACAGAGGTGGGTTTAAGTATTTAGATTTAATCCTGTGCCTTGAAAGCTGTTGTTTAGGATTAAGATAACTCGTTTTGACCAAGGGATGGGATCCATAAGATGAATGATTAAACTTGAACATAAATAAATCATGATTAGGGAACTTGAAATTGGTGTTTGGGTTTAGATTGGACCATTATACCAACAATCGCGGTTAATACACAAGGATTTAAGATTGATAAATCCTTGCATATTAAAAACTGAGCCCCTGATCTATGATTCCATTTTGTTAGGTTTTTCGAGGACGAAAAAGATTTAAGTATGGGTATTTTTGATGTGTTAGTTTAACACATCCGTTTTTGTACATATTAGAGTCTGTTTTCGTTAGTTTTGTAAATATTTCGAGTCGATTTTAGTTCCTTTTTACATTTTAGTGTTTTCATGTAGGAATGTGTCCCAGAGGAGCGGAAACAAGGGCAAACGGGCATTGGAATCGAGTGCGGGTGAACGAGCGAAGAAAACAAAAAATTTAACCCTAGGCGCTACGCCTCGCGGGGATGGTTGGTCCCAGGCGTTGCGCCTGGGAACATTCTCTGACAATTCCACAAGATCCGCGCGTAACGCCTAGCCTCATGCACGCCCGCTAGGCGTTACGCCCCAGATCAATTTCAAGCCCAAAACCCTAATTTCATGTCTTCTATAAATTGGACGCTTTCCAGCCGCTTTAAGGGTCTTCTTCTGCGATTTTGGAACCCTAATCAAGCCTTGGAGCTGCTGGAGCTTAACCATGGAGTATTTGGCTTGATTAGGGCTTGTTGAAGTGAAGAAGGAAGCTTGCTTGCGTATTTCTTTATCTTTTCATTTTCTTAGTTTAAAGCAGTAGTTTTTCATGTATTTAAACATTATTCAGATCTGTTTTACTACTGTTGAGATGATTGTTGGCTAGATCTAGGGTTATATCTAGGTTTGGGATGATAAAGTTTTGATCTTTGATGATTTTGGACATGATTTATGCTTATGGATGATATATGCATTGTTATAAGATGTAAAGTTATGAACTTTGATGGTTTTTACATATGTTGAATGATTATATTTGGTGAATGTTTGATCTACATGTGTCTAGGAAGGTCTTTCCACACATAGATGCATGTTAGGCCTATTACTTTGTGTTTTAGGTTAGTTTATGGGTTGTTGATCACATTCCATAGGATTAGACTTCATTAAGTATGGTTATTTGCATGTGTGACCTAGCCTAGAAATCCGGAAGGTGATAGGTTAGATGGTTGGTCCCTTACACTTGGGATTTTTGAGTTAAACGACCAGGGAGGGCGTTGTCTTAGATATACTTAGTGTTAGTTTCAATCCATGTCAAAGTTGTCAACTTTATAGCTCTCTAGTGACTTAGGATACAAATGGGTGGATAAATCAGAGAGGTGATTCACCCGTCAGAGTGCAATTGCATATCGGGAAATTCGGAAGGTGACCCGATAGACTAGTGCATACCTTACAGCTTTAGGATTCCTATTGGAGTTGCCTGGTATCTGATCTGGGTCCCATTAGGTATTCCTTAGTCTGTTCCTTAAGATCCTAGTCTTCATCCTTCATAAGTCAGTCCAAGTCAGCATGTGTCATACTTTTGATTCCCAGCCTAGATATACCAGTTTTTCCTCACTGCAGTTAGATTTCACTTATATTGACAGTTTTAGTTTGCTGTTTTAGTGTAGTTGATAGTTCAGTGTTTTAGTCAGTTTCAGTCTGATCAGGTTATCAGTTTGCACCAAACCCCCTCTTTTACTTTAGTTAGTTCACAGTCTAGGTTTAATTTGTTATACTAGTGTCCTTTGGTTCGATATCCGGACTTCCACCAGCTATTCTGCCACCGATAGGTACACTTGCCTTAGTAGCGGTCTAGTTTAGGATTTTCGATTATTGCTAGGTGTTTAGGTTAAGTATAGGTCTAGGATTAGATTTTGTGTCTTTAGCTTAGGTTAAATAACTTTAATTTAGTCTTGCTTTTAGTATACTGTCCGCTCGCATCAGAAATTTTATGAAATCCTGAAAAGTTATTTTTGAAAAGTTATTTGCAAATAACGAAATGTGGTTTTCATACCTATGCGTATGAATTATTTAGAAATGATGAAATATGGTATATGCATGTGAATTATTTATGAAATTTAAAGAATAACGATTTTCGCTGGGTAAAAAAATCATGCAATCATGAACAACGCTTCCGTTTACATGAAAAGGAGTAATAAACTCTGACCGAGACATATACATGAAACCAATTCGGGTCGTAGCGCCCGAGTCACCGATAGCCCGGGGTGTGACAGGTTGTACTCTTAAAAAAATAACTCTAAATAACCCGTCAAGATCAAGACAAATTTTCAAATTTTTTTTAACATCATTGTAAATACATTTAGAACACTTTCTTATTTTATGAGTTTGCGTAAATTCATCAACGTTTGAGAGTTAACGTCGTTGTAATTTTTAACATTTTGTAACTTACAGTACTGTAAGTGTAAAATCTTAAAAACTTACAACGATGTTAACTCTCAAACGGTGATGAATTTACGCAAACTCATAAAATAACATAGTGTTCTAAATAGGTTCGAATGTTAACCCTTCCTTATTGCGATAACCGAATAACTACATCTTATTACTTTGGGGCTCACATTAAAGTAATCTAAAGGTGTAAGTTTTTACTTATTTTTTTATTAATGTAAGTGGGTCCCATATTAATTAAAAAAAAGAAAAACAAAACTACACCTTTATATTTACTTTAGTGTGGGCCCCAAAGTAATAAGATGTAGTTATTCGGTTAACGCAATAAACAAGGGTTAACATTTGTTCAACTCCCTATATATATATATATATATATATATATATATATATAGGATTGGGATCAAATGATAACACATTCTTAAAGCAATAACCCATATAAGTTGCCAAGATGAAGCCATTAATGACAGGTTGATAGTATGCGGAAAATGGTGAACATAGGCAAAAACCGTGCGCGAAACGGAGTTTCGGATTGTCTTGAATCGCAAAACGAAAAAAGTACAAAAATGTCAAAGTCAAAGGGACCAGGCGGTACGCCTAACGCCAAACATCCACGCTAGGCGGTACGCGCAGAAGAAGAAAAAGATCTGGGATTCTCGGTCTCGCGCGCTACGCCCCGGGCCAAACTGCCACGCGGGGTGATGCGCTTGGCACATGTCTGTTTGGCATATTAGATTAAAAGATCAGATTGCATGGGAAGAAGAAATTATTTCACTCTCTCAAACTCTCTTCATTTTAGACGAACCAGAACAACTTTTCATCATCAAATCTTCAATTGGAAGGCCTTTAAACATTCAGATCTTGCTAGGGAACAAATTTACAAGTCCTGATCGTTTTTCTGCAGCTGAAAATCCGACAGTTTAGATAACGGTTCATTTTAACCTTCTAGTTTGATAATGGTTGATTAGATCTTATTTTTGAACGTAATGGTATAGTTAGGGTTGTTGATTATTGCCTAGATGATGGCTAGGAATGATTAGAAATGAAGAACTCGAGGTGTTAACGGGTAAATCCTTGTGTTTGATCCATTGTAATGCTCGGTTTTCATGAAATCATAACTATGATTATAATGGTTTGAACCATTTGATTGTGACAATGTAGGTGATTAGTTGGATTAATCTTTGTAATGCAAGGTTAAATCCAAGTGTTTTAAACTAATCAAAATCATTAACATACTCATTGGAACGATTATATGATCTTTAGGATAACAGTCAGATTAGTATGTTAAACATGATTATAAAACCAATTCCAATGTCACATTATGATATTTCATGATATTTGAGTAATCAATAACAAGGATTGATCATTCCTAAGCCATAAATTCATTTATAAACTGTTTTAGCATCATAATTAACAACATTAACTATCTGGATTATCTAAGATTATTCTGATTAATCGAACGGGTCATCAACCTTGTATTAGGAACCTGAATCAATATAGGTTCCTACATTATCATACATTTTATGATATGACGCTAAAATAATTAATTAAAAACCAAATATCGGTTTGATGACTTTCAAGACAATGTCTCTGACATTGAACGTTCAGGAAGATCTAATCAGTAAGTTAGAACATAAATAACACATTTAACATAAACAAATGTAGAATTTAGCTACCATTTTCATTTGCGTGTGATTTCACCACTCTTCTAACTTTAGGTGAGTTTCATACAACCCCTTTTCTTTTTAATGTTTTATAAACATCGGGGTATTACTGTGGAACTTTTCTTGAACATATGATATGTATCACTGTTATCTGCGTGATTTCATGTGATTTGTTGAGAACTTGTGGATTTCATGGGATTTTGTTTGTAGAACAGAACACTATCACGGAACTTAAAAGTCCTCATTCCTTGAACTGTATCTAGTGAACCTGTTGATGCACTTAATGTCCCTAGTTCAATTTTGTTTCAATCATCATGTAAATATTAAAGTTATGTTAATGGAAGTTGTCTTTATATATTGTCATTGTTATAATTGTTTAAGTTTAATTATATTTGTGTTTGATTTGGTTAATTAATATTTGAGTATGAGTGTTACTCATTCGGGCGAATGACTCTAACTAATGAAGTCATTCGCCGAATGAGAATAGAGAATGACAATATTCAGCGAATGAGCCATTCGCCGAATGAGCTGCTTCGGCCACTCATTCGGCCGAATGACTACAGCCTATAAATACAAGTTCAAATCATTTGAAACCTAACTTTCCCGAGTCCTCATTCTTCCCAGTGCACTCCAGTGTCAAACCCTTGAAGTTTTGAGCGATCCTTCACGTCCAACTTCGATTCTCAACCCGTGGTGATCGATTCTCACTCGCACGTTGATTCTACTCATTCGATACACCACGGTTGCTGTTGATTTCGATTGGAAAACCCTGGAATAGGATTCCGCACTATTCTAGAGGCTGTCAAGCAGATTTCCCTTGGAACCGGATTGTTTCCGAGCTCCTACGAGGTCCTATAAAGTGGTATTAGAGCTTTGGCTCTTGATTCTGCTTGATTTCCACTCAAAATCATCAGATCTTAGTCTGTATTTTCGAAACCCTCAAAACCCTGATTGCCTTAGCCTTAAAGTTACTGTTTCATTAAAGTTCCGTGGAGTTTTGTGGTGTTTTTGTCAAAACATTTATCTCAATTGGTTCATTATCATATCATGATGTTCTGTACCAAATTTGGTACTTAGATCTGCTCAAAATCGAAAGTTATTGCGATTGTTGTGGCCAAAACCCTCAGATCAGCCGAATGAGCTTGGCGGCCGAATAAGTTGGGCCGAATCAGTTCTCATTCGGCGAATAGCATCATTCGCCATCTTCATTCGCCGAATAGCTCCATACGTTTCTCTCATTCGGCGAATAGCCTCATTCTGTCTTTCATTCGCCGAATCAGTTCATTCGTCCTAATAGTCATACTCAGTCTCTCATTCGTCTGACTCAGTTCATTCGGGCCCAGACATTCGCCCTTTAACTCTTCATTCGGCATTCAGTTTGAAAATTTTTCTAAGTGTTGAATATTATTGTTTCTGATTAAATGGAAGACTTAGCATTGATGGCGAACCAGAATCATCGCATTCAGACATTATTGTTGACTGAGACTGAGACGGAAAACTCCAACAAGGCTCCCAAGTTGCTATCCTTAGATGATTATCCGCGCTGGAAGTATCGGTTTGAGATCCACATCAATGGAGTGGATACCAATTTATGGATGATGATTGAAGGAGGATATCTGAGGCCTCTGAATGAGGATGGAACTCCTATGCTAGTCACACGGATGATTGAGCCTCAAAGGAAGCTTTATGATTATGAGAAAAAGGCTTATGCTATTTTGTCTCAGTCTATTGCTACTGATATTTTTCATCAGTTCAGACAGTTTACTTCTTCTAAATATCTGTGGGATGCTTTGCAACAGCGTTATGAGGGCAATGATGCTTTGAAGAACATCAAGTCAAAGTCATTAAGGAAGGAATTCAACAGCTTTATGTATGTGGGGAATGAATCATTGGATGATTTGATTGTTAGATTCTATCATCTGTTGAGTGAGCTGTTTAATCATGAAGTCAAGACCACTACTCAGGAGAAGATTCAGTGTTTAGCATATGCTCTTCCTCCTAAATGGGAATTATTTTTGATGGTACTTAAACAGAGTTAGATGATGTCACACATGGATATCAATGATTTTATTCAGAAGTTGAAGGAGCAAGAAATTGAGAACAAGTGGAAAGCTAAGAGGGTTGCTCAAGTTCAGGATCCTTCATTGTACTATTCTACACCTACTGTTGAGAAAGCCTCTTCACATGCTCCACTAAAGACTGCTTTTGTTTCTCAGACTACTGAAGCTTCATCTTCCAATCAGATTCATTTCAGTCAGTCATCCTCCTCTTCAAGTTCTCAAAAAGAGCATCATCAACCAGTCACAATTCTGAAGACAGAGAATTTTGATAAAGTTACAGTTGAGATTGCTAAAGAGCATATGGGTCTTTTGTCTACTTTGGTTAGCTCTTATGATGGACTGGTAGCAGGACATATTGGCAATCCTTATCTGATAAATGATGACTACTCTCAGATAGATCCAGATGATATGGAAAGGATTGACATTATGTGGGCTTTAGCAAGTGCTGTGAGGAGAGCTAAGGAGTTTGTCAAAAGGACTGGTAAAGATATCAACTTAAACAAGAAGCCCAAGTTTGGTTTTGACATGGCCTCAGTCACATGTTACAATTGTGGGGAGAAAGGTCACTTTTCCAGACAATGCAAACATCCAAAGAAAGCAGGAAACAAGAATCCTTTTCATCATCAGAAATCTTCTGTAGCAAATACAGAAAGAAGACTTGTCCCTATTGATTCTCCTGCTCAGACTAGTTCTTCAAATGCAGGAAAAGCTTTGATGGTACAACAGGATGAAGATGAAAATTGGGATTTCAGATTCAATTCTGAACAAGGGGCAAGATAAAGCATGTGTTGCTGAGATCCAGAAGATAGATGATCAACTTGAAGAGAGTACTGCTGAAGGAGCACAGCTCAAGATAGAAGAAACCTCTGGGTCAGAGTCTGAAAACTTGATTGATTCTGACACTCAATCTGATTTTGATGCTGATATTGAGGAATCTCCTACTCAGTTTGCCTTGATGGTAAACTCATCTGCTACTCCTGCTGCAACTTCACTGTCTGATCAGGTATCTGATGATTGTTCATCTTCTTGTTCTATCTGTTTTAATTGTGTTGACCTTAAAAGCAAGGTCCTTTCCTATCAAAATCACAATGCTGCTTTGATCAGTGATCTCAACCAGTGTATCGATGCTAACAAAGTTTTAAAAGCTAATGAAAAAGATTTTCAAGCTAAAATTGAACTTTTAAATAAACAACTTCATGAGGCTTAGATTGCTGTTCTTAACAAGCAAGATGCTATAACTTCTTATCTCAATACCATTAATGAGGTAAAGAAGAAGCTAGCAATAGTTGAGTGTGATTATGAGACACTAGGACCGAAGCTCAAGAGCTATGAGAGTGCATTTTATATCATTGAGCACATGATCAGCAAGGGAGCTGATCATAAGGGTAAGGGAACAGTGAGTTATCAAAGATGTCCTCCACCAATCTTAAACAGCTTTGTCAATTCACCAAATGACAAAGATGTTAAAGATTTTCAAGTTATAACTCCATTAGTAATTGATCCGATTGGGATGATTACAGATGAGGGTTCCTCTTTGTCAAAGGAATCTTCGGTGGATGGACTTGTAGAGGATTGGTTTCCGATTCTGAAGACGAATCTGATGATTCATCTGATTGTGGTATTGCTCAAAATCCAATCCCTGTTATCAAAAAGGGTGACCCAATCTCATCCTCAAAAATTTATCAAGCCTTAGGTGCTCTGAAAGCTTCAAAAGAAAATGAAGCTTGTGTATCTAACAAGATTGACAATCTTGTTTCAAACGGGAAAAAGGGTTTGGGTTTTAATCAGAACACGCCTAAAACAAATATTTTCAAACCAAAAAGGCAATCCTTTTCTGAATTAAAAGATTTTCATAAAAAGGGAGAACCGGTTTGTTTTGAGTGTGGTGCACCTGGGCACTTTGTTAGATCTTGCCTACAGTTGATCAGACCAAAGGTTGCACCACCCAGAAAACAAAATCAGATTTTTGTTAAACCTGTCAAATCTGAATCCAAGTCAATTCAGACAAAACCCAAACAACCAAATCAGGTTAAATCTGTGGACAACGGTAAAGGGAAATTGGTGAACTTGAGTGTTCACAAGACTGTTAATGTTGATCAAGTTAAATCATCATCCAGTTATTTGAAAAATTATTTCAGTAAAAATGCAGTCTGGAAAGTAAAGTCTGAGACCTCAGTTCCACCCACTTCAGACAAGGCTGTTTCAGATGGAAAATGGATCGATGTTATGATCCGAGACTCATTGGGTCAACCCAAGACTGTAAAGGCTTGGGTTCCCAAATTGAACTAATTGTTTTATTTGTGTGCAGGATGCCCCAACAGCTGCTTTAAACAGCTCTTGGATTGTCGATAGTGGGGCTTCAAGGCACATGACTGGAAATATCTCTCTTCTCTCAAACGTTCAATCTGTTCATGGTGGATATGTAGCTTTTGCTGGTGACAAAGGTGGTTTTATCACGGGAGAGGGAATCTTATCAAATGGGCAAGTTTCCTTTGACAAAGTCAGATATGTCAAGCAATTGGAGAATAATCTTCTTTCTGTATCACAGATTTGTGATAAAAACTACAAGGTTCTTTTTGATGACTCCAAATGCTACATTCTAAAGCAAGGCATTGTTATTCCTGAAGAATGGATCTTGATGTCTGCCCCCAGAATGCAAGACTTGTATGTACTCAATATGGCCACAGCTTCAACTACATCCTCCACAGCTTCATGTTTTATGTCAAAGGCTACAGAGAAAGATTCAATTCTTTGGCATAAGAGGATGGGTCATTTGAGTCTGCGCAAGATGAATCACCTGGTACACAACAATCTGGTTGAAGGGGTTAGTCTGAAGAATTTCAAGTTGTCTGATGTCTGTGTATCCTGCAAAAAGGGCAAGCAAGTCAAGCAGTCTCACAAACCAAAGAAGTATCACTCAATCACTGTTCCACTTAAGCTGCTCCATATGGATCTTTTTGGTCCTGTTAACCGCAAGAGTATTACTGGGGATCAGTACTGTTTTGTCATCACTGATGAATATTCCAGATACTCTTGGGTTTTCTTTCTAAAGGAGAAATCTAAAACATTTGACTGCATTCAAGTGTTGGTTACCAAACTTGAATCTCTTTATAAGCTCAAGATTCGTATACTCAGAACCTAAAATGGGACAGAGTTCAAAAATCACAACATGGAGAATTTTTGTAATGAACGAGGTATCGTTCAACAATTTAGTGCTCCATATGTTCCCCAAATGAACGGTGTTGCTGAGCGAAAGAACAGGCTTTGATTGAGGCTGCAAGGACTATGCTTGCAGATTCGTCTCTTCCAGTTCAATTCTGGAATGAAGTTGTAGCAAAAGCTTGTTACACTCTGAATCGGGTGTTGATAGTAAAGAGACATGGGAAAACTTGCTTCGAATTGCTACATAACAGAAAGCCAAATCTTAAGTATCTTGAACCATTTGGTGCACCATGCACTATGCTTAAGAAACATGAGCAAGGCAAGTTTAATGAAAAGGTGGAAGAAGGGTTTTTTTGGGTATAGCACTCCAAATAAAAGAGTTTATAACAGATCAACTCAAAATGTAGAAGAGTGGTACCATGTTGATGTTCAGAAATATTCTATGTCCCCACCTGGGAAGGGTCCTGAATGGATGTTCAACTATTCTGATCTATTTGACTCTTTCAATATGTCTCCCATGTATACTGATGAAGATGTTGCTGTTCAGATGATGTATGATGCACAAAATGCACCTGATGAACCAGTGCAACCTTCATTCTATTCAATTCCTACAGGACAGACATATGATGACAGCTCAGACACATATGACAACTCAGTTCCTCCAGCTGCCCCTGAACCAACTGTTGACAATCTTGTGCCAGGACTTGAGGATCTGAATCTGAATAATCTTGATCCACAGGTTGAAGTTCCCGCTCACCCTGTTGGAAGAATTAATCGGATTCATCCTCAAGAAAACATTATTGGAAGTCCATTAGATGGAGTTAAAACAAGAAACCAACTTTCTTTAGGAGGACTTGCAAACATTCTTGACTTTGCAGATGTAAACTTTTGTGCCCATTCATGTTTTATCTCCCAAGTTGAGCCACGTACTGTTACTGAAGCTCTCAAGGAAGAATCGTGGGTAGATGCAATGCAAGAAGAACTCCTACAATTCAAAAAGTTAGGTGTCTGGCAATTGGTTGAAAGACCAAAAGGTGTGAAAGTAATAGGCACCAGATGGGTTCTTCGTTGCAAGAAGGATGATCATGGGATCATTGTGCGAAAAAAGGCACGTCTGGTTGTTCAAGGATTCAGACAAGTTGAAGGTTTGGACTATAATGAAGTATTTGCACCAGTTGCTCGACTTGAAGCCATTCGTATTTTCTTGGCTTATGCATCGTTCAAGAAGTTTAAAGTTTATCAGATGGATGTAAAGAGTGCATTTCTTCATGGTGTGATAAATGAAACAGTGTATGTCAGTCAACCTCCCGGGTTTGAGGATCCATTGCATAGAGACCAAGTCTACAAGTTAGACAAGGCCTTATATGGATTGCATCAAGCGCCGCGAGCATGGTATGAGACACTGTCTACTCACCTTCTGAACAACGGGTTCAGAAGAGGTGTCATTGACTGTACATTGTTCATTCGAGAAAAAGATGGTGACTTACTCTTGGTGCAAGTATATGTGGACGACATCATCTTTGGTTCAACAAATGATGGTCTGTGCAAAAAGTTTGAAAAGGTTATGAAAGAGAAGTTCGAGATGAGCTCAATGGGAGAGATGAAATTTTTTCTGGGATTACAAGTGGATCAGTCTGAGGCAGGAATCTTCATTCATCAAACCAAATACGTTGGGGACATACTGAGCCGGTTTAGTATGTCTGATGCAAAACCTGCTGGTACCCCACTGGCTGTCAATCACGGGATTACACCAGATGAAAAGGGGGAGTTAATTGATGCTACTTTGTACCGAGGAATGATTGGGTCTCTTATGTATCTTACTGCTTCTCGGCCAGACATCATGTTCGCCACATGCTTGTGTGCACGATATCAATCAAAACCAAGAGTGTCTCATCTGATTGCTGTGAAACGGATTATGCGTTATCTGAAGGGTACACCGGATCTTGGTTTATGGTACCCTAATGATGATAATTTTGAACTTACTAAATACAGTGACTCAGATTATGGTGGCTGCAAGAGAGATTTCAAGTCAACATCTGCGGGATGTCAGTTCTTTGGAAACCGATTAGTTACCTGGTAGTGCAAGAAGCAGACGTCGGTGTCTACTTCAACCTGTGAAGCTGAATACATTGCTGCTGCTAGTTGTTGTTCTCAGATCATCTAGATCCAACAGCAACTCAGGGACTATGGGTTACACTTTTCTAGCACTCCTATATATGTTGATAACACTACCGCCATAGCTGTCACTAAGAATCATGTCCAGCACTCGAAAACAAAACACATCGACATTAAATATCACTTCATACGTGATTGTTTTGAAAAGAAATTAATCGATGTTGTTAAAATTCACACCGATCACCAGAAAGCCGATCTTTTCACAAAAGCTTTTGATAAATCCAGATTTTTATATCTGTTATCGGCT
The DNA here is from genome assembly GCA_009363875.1 of Mikania micrantha. Classification (NCBI taxonomy): domain Eukaryota; kingdom Viridiplantae; phylum Streptophyta; class Magnoliopsida; order Asterales; family Asteraceae; genus Mikania; species Mikania micrantha. The sequence goes on from CM018685.1 coordinate 33,993,191, forward strand.
AATGGTGTTTTCCAAAAAGATGAAGTCCTACCTTCATCTGAATCTCACAAATGATCATCGTCTTTCTTAGGTAGTTTTTATTTTGTCTATTTTTAATCATTCAAGTTTTATGGTATAGTTTCTTTTCTTCAAACAAAAATACAAAAAGATTTTCTGTTTTAGGTTTTTAGGGGGAGATAAAGTATGAAATTTGAAAAACCAAAAACATTAGAAAATTGAAAAACCAAAAACATTTGAAAAATTAAAAATACAAAAACAGTTGAAAATTAAAAAATTGAGATGGTCTTTCTTTGAAAAAGTGATACATTAATCTATCATGTTAGAGAAGCTGAGTTGAATGTGTAAGCTGAATACACAAGAAAATTATGATGTGATGTACTGATAGGCCAACTTTACAAAATGAATAAACAGCTTGTGATAACTTAGAAAGTCTGATTTGTGGAATCTGTTTTATAAAACCACTTAAGTGAGAAATAGTTTTTGACTCAAATCAAGCATTCACCGGTCATCATGGAATCAAATGAGGCTTCAATCAAAGAAAATATAAAAGCAAGCTGGTATTAAGCTTGAAGAAAAACAAAAACAAGCTGGTATTAAGCTTGAAGAAAAATAAAAACAAGCTGGTATTAAGCTTGAAGAAATATAAAAGCAAGCTGGTATTAAGCTTGAGAAATACATAAACAAATTAAGTTCGATTCCATACATGTGCCATATTGCTGGGACGGACCTAGCTAAAGCCATCCATTTGGATAGAACAAGAAAAATACAAAAAAGATAATAAAATTGGAATCTTATTGAATTTATGATGACTGGTATTAAGATATGCAGAAATGAGTTATAAACTGATTTTGATCTCTAATGGTGAAATGAAATGGGGAACTCAATCAGACAACATGAGTGATCATAAAGTTTGTTTAAAAGTTATGTACTGTATGGTTTAAGATTGGACAAATATATCAGTAATCGTATCATATGTCAAATGTGTATGAAGTGAAACATTCAGTAACGCTGATTTGATGTGATTAGGTGTATGTGTTACTTTATCAATACACCTCTCACAAAAACAAGTGTTTCTTTGTCTTTAGTTACTAGTTGTACAGTTGTATTTTGTAATTACAAAAAGATTTTACATTTTCAATTTTAGTTTAGATGATCATTTGTAGGTTCAGATGTCTGTCTCATCTGAATCCAGAACCAACCAGACTACTCTTCATAAAGGGCATTGGGTTTTATAATTGAAACTGTCAAATCTGGAAATTGTTGTGTTTTGCATGGAGAATGGCTCATTCGCCCGAATGACCTTATTTGGAGTAAGAGTCATTCGGAGAATGACCTTTGATCAAGTGACTCTTTCGCCATTCACATTCGGCGAATGACTTGTGTCGAATGACTAATTCGTCACTTTCATTCGGCGAATGACTCATGACAGAATAAGCCTCATTCGGCGAATGACTTTAGGGCGACACAACTCATTCGCAGGTCTCATTCGGCGAATGAGTAACCCTATATAAGCATTCAATCGGTCGAACTACCCTCTTTCTCCATTTTTTCATTCGGCCGATACTGTGTGTGCGACATTCGCCCGAATCACTCTCTCATCAACTCACTTATTTTTCGTCGTTGTTACTGACTCAGCCACTAATAATACTGTTTCTGATCATCTCAGGTATACTTGGATTAAATATCATCGACTTTTGACCGATAAATCTCTGAAAACAGTTCATGCTTTGGATTTCTAGGGTTTTTGAAATCGCCTGTACAATAGATGGTCAAATTGGACTTGAAATCACATGAGACATGTTTTAAAGTTGTTAGTCGGTCGATTCTGAACATGGATATATAATTTTTATGGACTGATTTGAGTTTTTGAAAACTGGAGTGTGAATTTCAAAAGACAGCCGAATGACGCCATTCGGCGAATGACTCATTCGGCGAATGAAGATCATTCGGAGAATGAAACTCATTCGGCGAATGACTTCATTAGAAGCATAGCTCATTCGGGGAATGAAGCTCATTCGGCGAATGAAGCTCATTAGACAGGATGACTCATTCGACAGAATGACTCATTCGGTCAATAGCTCATTCGACCTATGGTCATTCGGCCAAATCAATTACATTCGGCCAAATTGATCTATCTGTTAACTATTCTGATTTGATTCTACTGAGAAACTGAATTGTTCTGACATGTATATTTCCCTGATTTTCAGTATGGCTGGATACAAATCAGTGACAAAGAACAACATTTGCGCACATTTGGATCTCACCACTCCGAACGCCAAACATTATACTGAGATTATCACATTTCTCAGGCGTTCGAGGATCTTCACAGCCATCTCTACTTTGCATGTGCCATATATTTCACATCAGCAGGATTTTTAGGCATCTGCTGATATTGACTGTGAAGCTGAGCCTACAGTCATTCGAGGCAAAGTTCAAGGACAGGACGTGGTCATTTCTGCTGAACACATCCGAAGAGTTTGTGGTTTTCAAGATGCTCCTGATCAGCCGTATCTTCTGGATCGTTACTTGGTTCAAGGCTGCTTTATGAGGTGCAAATATGAGGGAGATCTTGGAGCTGGGATCTTGAACAAAGCATACATGTCACCTCAGTTTAAGTACTTAGCACATGTACTTATACATTGCCTTGGGTCAAGGAGAGGAGGATTCGATGACATGAGAGAGACCATTCAATGTGCCTTTGTTGCACTAGTGCTGAACCTGCCATTCAACTTCTCAGAAATGGTCTTCTCACATATGAAGGAGAACGTGACTCTGAAAGGGGATAAGAAGTTCTTGATGTATCCTCGTTTCTTGCAGCAGTTGATTGATGCACAGTTTCCGAATTTGCCAAAGACTAATGCAGACATCCTCAGGTTGGAGCACATGAATGACATTACTCTAAACAGAGTGATGTCATACAGAGGCAAGGAAAGGAAGCCGGCAACTCGATCTTTATTTGGTCATCTTTCTAGGCCAGATTACATAGCTCCTGTTGGTCAAAGATGGAGACATGATGATTCTGATTCAGATGAAGAAGATATTGTTGTGCCAGATGATAGTGGTGATGATCATGGTGGTGAAGGTGGAGGTGGTGCAGGTGAAGGTGGAAGTGGTGTTGGTGATGCTGGTGTTAGTTCAGTTATGGTGAGCACTGTTGGTGTTAGTGCTGATGTTAGTACAGATGTTGGAGTTAGCACCTCCATGGCTGCTGATGAAGATGTTGATATTGACTCACTGATGGAGCTGGATTTCATGACCACTACTACCTCCATAGTGACTACTCCTCTTGATACTACAGTCACTACATCTGCAGCAGATGAAGATGCGTCAGAGGACTCAAGTGAAGATGAAGGTGAAGCTGGTGCTGATGAGGCTGGAAGTTCTGATTCAGAAGATATACCAGATGAGGAGTTAGAGAGTGTCTGGGTTAGTGGCAGGCTGATAAAGAGAAAGAGGAAGAGGAGTGAAACAGAGATGGAGGAGATCACTGATCCTTCATTTATTCCAGAGTTTGACATTTCTCCACCTCCTCGGTCCTCTGCTTCTGTCACTGCAGCTATTTCTGTTGCTGCTACTCAATCTACTTCATCTCCTGCTGGACGGAGGAAGAGATCAAGATTCTCATTTCAGAGTAGGTCAGAACTGACTACAGCTGCTACATCTATTGTTACATCAGTAACAGCTGTCTCAGTTTCTTCACTGACTAGGTCAAGGGCTACTCCAATACGTACTACCATTGCCCCTCTGACCACCTCTATAGCCCAGACTCCCATTTTTTCTACTGCTTCTGTTGGTCGCTCCATTACGCGAGCTGACACGATCATACCTACTGTTTCAGTTGTGGATCAGTTGAGCACACTGAACAGTATGGTACTTAGATTGATGGAGAGGAGCATGGAACAAGAGAAGAAGAATAAAGAGCAGGAAATGATCATTGCTCAGCTTACACAGCGGGTAGAAGAGCAGGATACCTTGCTTCTTCAAGCTGCAGATCAGAGAGCTGATCTACGGGCTCGTTCTGCTCAGCAAGAGGAGCAGCTGCTGAAGTACATCGATGAGCATCATCAGTTGGCATTAACTGTCACTGATTACAGTGATCGGATCCTATCCTTAGAGACTGAGAATGCTAGACTTGCTGATCAGCTTGATAGTCTCAAGGACAGCACTCCCAGGATCAAGGGCACTGTTGCTCACTCCGATGATTCAGATTCTGAGAAGGAAAAAGAAGAAGAAGAAGAAGAAGAAGAAGAAGAAGAAGAAGAGGAAGAAGAATCTGATGAGGAGAAAGTAGATTATGAGGAGTCTGATAAAGACGATGATCAGGACGGATCAGGAAGTGGGTCTTCTGGTTCATCAAGTTCTGATGATGATGATGATGATGACCAAGCCCCTTCTACATCTGAGATCCGGCCCAAGAAGGCTAATGACAAGAAGAAGAAGGCTCCTCCTCCATCTCCTCACACACAGACTGTTGAACCAGATGCTACTGAGGAAGTAGATGTTGTGCCTGTGAGACGTCAACTGGACGAGACTCTTATTATGATTCTTGACGCTCAAGGCATCATACAGCACTCAGTCAGCTATGACAAGGAGGATGGGGAGATTATACACTGCTTATCTAAGGAGCAAATAGCTGAGTTATTCAGGTTAAATCCTGATGAGGTTATCACTGAGGATACCTCTGTTCCTGTTACTGATGAGCCTACTCCAGAGGCCTTTGATGATATAGATGAGGTTATTCTTGAAGACATTACAGATGAAGAATATCCCAAGTACACTTCAGCTGAGGAAGAGCTACCCACATTTACTGATCAGTTTGATCAAGCAACTGAAGATCTGCTGATCCGATACTTAGAAGAACAAGTTGAGGTTAGCAAAGCCGAAGCTGATGATCAAAAGAAAAGAAAAGAAGAATGGCAGGCCTACTGGGAGGTCCTGAAGAGGGAAAGCACGATGAAGATGCCAGCCACACACAAGAAAGTCTACAGGACCAAAGGCTACAAGGCTAGAGGTCAAATCTTGAGCTGGGCATATTTTCATGATCTAGGGTGCTATGCGGTGAAGAGAGATAGAGGAATTGATTACTTCAAACATCCTCACGATTTTAAGACGTTGCCAGGCTTTGAAGTCAATCAATTAGCACGTCTGAAGATGTTGTATGGTGAAGATTCAGTAATGTCTGCCTGGTTCTCTCGGCAAATCCAGTACGAGTACAGAAAGAGATGGGTGAACTTTCAGCCCCAACAGCCTGAACGGTATTATTTGCCAGAGATTGATGGAGACACCCGGAAGCATAAGGTTATCCTGAAGTAGCTTCCTCCTAAAGTCTTGAAGAAGATTCCTTTACGGAAGATGCGTCAAGACTTTATGGAAGGCTTCCGATGGTGGTATTATGATGGACGGACTAGAGAGGCAGTGATTGTTTTGTGCAAGGATAAGAAGTGGGAGACAGTAAGGATTTTTGAACCGATGTGGTTGACTAACTTGTCCCACAAAGATGTCCTAGCACTTTATCATCATCAGATTTTCTTTGATGTACTGGACATGGAACATGCACTTCAGTTCATGAGAGTGATCAGAATCTGCATATGCTTAAAAGTTCATGCTGGAGCTGACTGGAAAGCCATTTCTGAAAAGTATTTCAATAAAGACACTTCCAAGAGCTGAACTAGGTCCAAGGGGGAGTTTGTTGATGCACTTAATGTCCCTAGTTCAATTTTGTTTCAATCATCATGTAAATATTAAAGTTATATTAATGGAAGTTGTCTTTATATATTGTCAGTGTTATTAATGTTTAAGTTTGATTATATTTGTGTTCGATTTGGTTAATTAATATTTGAGTATGAGTGTTACTCATTCGGGTGAATGACTCTAACTAATGAAGTCATTCGCCGAATGAGAATAGAGAATGACAATATTCAGCGAATGAGGCATTCGCCGAATGACTCATTCGACTGACTTGTCTATTCGACATAATCATTCGCCGAATGAGCTGCTTCGGCCACTCATTCGGCCGAATGACTACAGCCTATAAATACAAGTTCAAATCATTTCAAACATAACTTTCCCGAGTCCTCATTCTTCCCAGTGCACTCCAGTGTCAAACCCTTGAAGTTTTGAGCGATCCTTCACGTCCAACTTCGATTCTCAACCCGTGGTGATCGATTCTCACTCGCACGTTGATTCTACTCATTCGATACACCACGGTTGCTGTTGATTTTGATTGGAACCAGATTGTTTCCGAGCTCCTACGAGGTCCTACAGAACCCATGCGTGGCCGAACAAAAAACAATGATAGTACTATCGGCTGACAACCCATTTGCCGGGATCTTGCAAATCCCCTTGGTGTAAATTTTTGTTATCTGTTTCCAGAACTTCTTAATGTAGTAATAGACATTAAGACAATGAGGCACTAAGATATTTACTGACGGGTAGTATCTTTATAGAACGAGAACGGAGTAGTCTGAAAGGAACTAGATACGGGTCCCATGGTTATTTTTAAGCACTTGTAATTAAATAAATCAGATTGTGTAATAAACTTAATATGTAAACTGTAATGTTGGTTGTAACGACGATCCTTGTAATGTATTTATTTTAAGTTTACCTATGTGTTGTGATACCATATCAAGTAAGTCACACCTCATCTCTGAGACATCACCACTATGCTTCCGTAACCTTCTCAGTGACATCATCAACAGGTGACGAGAGGTGGGGGTGTGACACTCATAAAAGAATATAGTGTTCTAAATGTGTTACAATGACGTTAAAAAAATCCAATATTTGGCTTCCACTTGGCAAAGTTATTTGGGTTATTGCTTTAAGAGTGGGTTATTTTTTGAACATTTCCCTATATATATATATAGGATTGTGATCATATGAGAACTTACCTTCATTGAGTAAACTTAATAACCCAAATACAATGGTTCAAAATTTCTAAATTTAATAAGATTGTGACATGTGTTACTAATTACTTTTAAATACAAAAGATTAGTTTGGTCATTTGACTTAATAATAAATATTAGATTTGATAAGTGTGTGACAAATGTCACACTCTTAAAAAACCATCAATTTTCCTATTTTTAAAATAAAATCCTCCTTGATTTTTATACACTTATAACTTTTTTATACTATGTTATTTTTTATAAAAGTTACACCATTAAACTCGTCATATTTTTCTCATTAATTCCATTATAGTCATGCCAAATTTTTTTCAGGCGTTCGTAATTACACTAACGTAAAAAACATAAGTAAAATAATTTTCATCCTTTTTCAAAAATTTTCCATCATAAATTTTTTTCCCCTCATCTTAAATATACATTACAAACTTATTTTTTATTATAAATAATTCATTAAATAAATTTATATCAGTGTAATTATGAACACTTTGAAAAAATTCAGTTCGTTACATTAGTGTAAATACAAACACTTAGACAAATCCACCTCGTTACATTAGTGTAATTACAAATACTTTGAAAAAATTTCACAAACTATACTTGAATTAAAAATAAAAAAGTTTTTTAAAAAAATAACGAAAAATTCTTATAAAAAATAATAATTTACAGCTCGTTACATCAGTGTAATTATGAACATTTTGAAAAAATTCAGCATGTTGTATCAGTGCAATTACGAACACTTTGAAAAAATTCAGCTCATTACATCAGTGTAATTACAAAAACTTTAAGAAAATATGACAAACCTATCATCCAATGATTTGTTCAAAAAGTAAGTGCATATGATCGTGGCATGTGTCATTTATTCTTTATTTATATGCAATTGTCACTATCTAATATATTTTGTTAAATCTAATTTATATAAAAAGTTTACTCCCTCTTTTTTTAAACATTCATACCTTTTTATACTATATTAGGTTATTAACCCGTGTATTACATGGATTTAACATAAAATGTTAAATAGTTAGTAATGAAAATTTAGCAATTATAAAACGATATTTTGATAAAAAATAAATAATTTACGTATTAATAAATATTTTAAGTAATAGAAAAATAATTAAAAATTTTAATCACCATACAAATGATATATGACCCTTTTACGTGTAACAATTGACATCTTTGAAATAACTAACGTTAATTAGTTTGTACACTTGATTCATCAAGTCCAGGTGCATTTGTTACTTCAAATGGCATTACTAGAAACTCGTAAAATCCATATAGGGTTCTAAAAGTTGTCTTCGGGACATCATCTTCATGAACACGTAGCTGATGATATCCAGACCTTAAGTCGATTTTGGAAAAGTATGCAACACCTTGTAAGTGATCTAACAAATCACCAATACGAGGTAGTGGATATCGGTTCTTTATTGTCAGTTTATTGAGTTCTCTATAGTCGATACACATCCTGAAAGTACCATCCTTTTTCTTTACGAAAAGGATCGGTGCTCCCCAAGGTGAGAAACTAGGTCTAATAAAACCTTTGTCTAGCAGTTCCAATAGTTGACCTTATAAAGCTCTTACTCCTTGAACTAAGTCAATACGTAATTCAACTTGTCTCCCTGGGGGTAATCCAGATATGTCGTCTAGGGCTGTTCAAAAAACTCGCAACTCAAGGCTCACTCAAAGTTCGCTCGAAAAAAGCTCGGCTCCAAAAAGACTTGGCTCCAAAAGGGCTCTGCTACAAAAAAGCTCAATAAAAACGAGCTGAGCTTGAGCTAGGGTTGGCTCGGCTCGAGCTCGACTTGTGGCTCTACTCGTTGGTTCGGCTCGTGACTCGGCTCGATTTTTAATATATATAATAACACACACATGTTATATTACACACAAATATATAAATATACATACATACATATATATTTATATTTATATATATTTAATATCTTATACACACATTATATACACACACACAGATAGATATATTAAATTTTATATATAATTATGTGTGTATATATTATATATGTATGTAAAGTGGAGGAGGTGATAAAAAAAACCGAGCTCGCTCATGGCTCGGCTCGAGTTTCTTTACGAGCTCGAGCTCGAATTTTTAGCTCGAGCTCGAATTTTTGGCTCGAAAAAATTATCAAGCTGGCTCGGCTCGACTCGGAATGTCTCAAGCTAGGCCTAGCTCGGCTTGGCTTGGTTCGGCTCGATTACAGCCCTAATGTCGTCAGGGAAAACTTCAGAATAGTTTCCGACTATCTGGTTGTTTTCAATACGCTTTTTGTGGTGGTTTGTTTTCTATTAGATGTGCTAGAAAGGCTTGATAACCTTTCCTCAATTATTTCTGTGCTTGCATACTTGATGTGTTTCCAAGTTTTCTGTCAGCTCGCTCCTCTTGCACTATGAGTGTATCATCATTAGGTAACAGAACTCGAATATCATTGTCCTGACACATTAGTTCTGAAAAAGAACTTTAAATCCTGATTTAATTAAGTCATGAACTATAATAATTAAAATTAAATAAACAAAACTATGATTATGTGTTAAACAAAACTATCAATCCAAATCTTTGTTTTCTTTTTCTAAATATCAATATTACACATAACAACACTTTCTTTTTCTATGTGTATGCATAAATTCATTACCGTTTAAGATTTAAAATCAGTATAAATTTAAATTACATTGCACCGAAATTTATAAATGTTGTTAATGTAACCAAAATTTACACTAGTTTTAAATCTTAAACGGTGATGAATTTAAACATACACATAAAATAAGAAAGCATTATTTATGTGTAATAATGATATTTAAAAAAAGAAAACAAAGATTTGGATTGATCTTGACGGAGTTATACGGGTTAACGCAATAAGAGTGGGTTAACAATGGAACCTTACCCTATATATATATATATACAGGGAAGTGTTCAAATAATAACTCACTTTTAAAGCAATAACCCGAAATAACCCGTAAAGATGAAGCCAAATCTTGGATTTTTTAACATCATTTTAACACATTTAGAACATTATGTTTTTTTTATGAGTTTGTGTAAATTCATCATCGTTTAAGAGATATCATCGTTGTAAGTTTTTGATTTACAGCAATGTAATTGTTTTAGGCCCAAAAATTACAACGATGTAAACTCTCAAACGGTGATGAATTTTCGCAAACTTATAAAAGAACATAGTATTTTAAATGTGTAACAATGATGTTAAAAAAATCCAAAATTTGCCTTTATATTGGCAAAGTTTTCTGGATATTGCAATAAAGGTGGGTTATTATTTGTTCATAATCCTATATATATATTGTTGGATCGGGTTGTTTACACTAAACAACACTTACAAGTATTTCTCTTTTACAATCTAACAGATGCAGAATATCTGTTAGAAAGTTCTCTCAAACATTCAATGGTAAGTTAATAATCTTTGAACAATAGTAAGAACACAAGAACAAATTCAAGCTCAAAGATATATTTCTCTCAAAGTATTGCAAGTATTACAAGCAGACAAGCACACTTAAACAAATTACAATGAGAGGTTATATAGCCAAGGCTACAACCGTATACTCGTAGGAATACAAGTTGGGTATACTAGACAATACATAAAGTAAAGCTTATTCTAGTATGTAAAGTGTCTTAACAGGCTAAGACACTTAATTACAATCATTACAAATATAGACATTGACTTTACAAAAGACTAGCTAAATACAAAAGGCATTTAATATTGTTGATCTTCAAGGCTTCAGATGATCTTTTGCATTTAATGCAGCTTAGTTGAAGTAAGGTATTGTATCTGACTCTCGATATGTTATCTTTGTTGTTCCCAGACCAACATGTCTGTTGTCAGCACCTTTTGTACTATAAAAGTACTCAGCTACAGTCTTTGTCAGAGGATTAATCTCGGAAGTCTTTGTCTTTGTCTTTGGATGCAGAGGAGAATCTTCGAAAGCTGTTAGTCTTCGGAAGCCTTTAGTTCTTCAGAAGCTTTATGTCTTCAGAAGCTCTGAAGCTTTAACTCTAAGTGTTGGCCTTCCGAAGTGTTTTGTCTTGTACAACCTTCAGTAGGACTGAGTTACCCATCGGAAGCAATGTTGCTTCCGAAGAGGAATTCCTTCCTTCCGAAGGCTGTTTGTCTTTGTAATCTCTGATACTTAGACAAAACTGAAGTTTGGTGAACATCAGCCTTTATTAGTCTTTACATATATATATATATATATATATAGGATTATGTATGTATGTATGTATGTATGTATGTATGTATGTATTAAAGCACTCAATTGATACAAGATAAACTAAAATGATTTATTATTACAACAACAACAACCAACAACAACCTTACCCAGTATATTTCCACTTTTCAGTAGGGTCTGGGGGGGATGATAGATACAAACCTTAATTACCCCCTATCCCAGTTGGGATAGAGAGGCTGCTTCGAAAGAGTCCCTGGCTCAAAGTTATAGTTTGAAGTTGACCATCCCAACGATTTTAACGTTATTTTCACAAAATAATTAAAATAACATTAAAATTAGTGCACCTTTACTTTTGCCCCTTAAGGGCCCACACACATATACATTATATGCGTGCACCGCAAATGAGGCGTAAAATGATTTATTATTCAATCATTCAATTATATCCAAACCTTACGATCTAATGTTAATTTGAGAACATCTTTAAAACTATAGCAAACTCAAAGCATATGATATCATTGAATTAACTAGGTTGATTATAAGGGTGTTTGGATATCAATAGAGCTATGATATATACATCTTGTTGCAAATCATCACGGTTGTTAAGGTGAGTATTCATACTCCCTCTTTTACTTTTTTATTTTTATTTTTATTTTTATTTTTGGGATATTACATATGTTTACTCAAACCATGTGTTATCTATTACAAATAAAGTTGATATACTAGTTGTTATGCTAGTATTGAAACTTGTTTGAGAGACAATTATCTATTGTAAACATAGTTGATGTATTAGTTCTATGCTAATGCTGAAATTGGTTTGAGAGACGTTTATCTATTACAAACTTGTGTTTTGCATGTCTTAGTTTAAGACTTGATTAGTATTGACTAAAAGTTCTATGTATTACACTTATTTAAAAGAACATTATTGTTACTGATATTCATATTATATGTAAAACTTGCTGTTTACATGTGCTTAGATTCAAATACTATGTAGGCTAACTGTTATGCATCACCTTTTATAAATTTATTTAATTATATGTTATACCGACCAACTATGTAAATAATTGACCCAAAAGTTTTACTTTACATATGTAACATGTTAGGATGAAAATTATAGTGAAAACATAGGATAAACTTTAACAAACCTATTTTAAAACTTTAAAACATTGCTTAGAATCTCAATTTGTATGTTTAAACTTGAATTATGTAATGGATGTTTCAATTTGGTTTATGAATTGTATTGAATGAATGTCTTGCTTTAATATTGTAAAAATGAATGATTTAAATTACTTAAACTTTCAAATAACAGCATGAGTTAATGGACAATCTCAATCAAGCCCCGACGTATTCTTTCATCGATCGAGGTGTGACACAAAGTCTAATATCAAGAGTGCAAAATTGTCTTCTACATAAAGGAGTTATTAAAACCTTATTTAAATACAACTATATTCAATACAACCACAATATCTTGTTAAACTCACAAGCATTAAACATCGTTCAAATATCACACAAATGCAACAACCAAATTTCATCATACAAAATTCTCAATCACAACACAATATTATTAACCAAAATCTAATTAACACACACCGTTAGTTTTCTTCTTATTAGCCACAAACTTCCTCCAAGCATCCGTAAACTTCCTTTGCACCTCCAAGTCGGTTTTATTCTCTATTCCATTTTCTTCGCTTATCTCCGACTTAGCATTAACCTTAGCCGGCAGTGTATCGAGCTCGTGAAGCACCTTAACGATGTCGATCACAAGCCGTTCAGCGAGTGTCCTTGAAAAGTCTTCCCTGATCACCACTCTCAGAACCGTAATATGTTGTGCATTCGGTGGCATCGTGTAAGCTGGCACGATCCACCCGAACCGCCTCAGCAAGTCTGATATCTCAAACTCATTGTGCTGACTGTTGTCTTTTAGCGAGAACGCTACAAGCGGGACCCCGGTGTCTTTAGAGACGATACTTAACCGTTCGGTTTTCTCCAATCCTTCCTTTAGGACCATTGCATTTTCTTGACAGTTTTGCATGATGTTTTTGTATCCCTAATAGTTGTACATTTGCTAACCATAATATTAGTTGAAGAAATGTTCGTTTGACTTGTATTTGCATATATTTATTTAATTTTGAATATCTTTGTAAGTATAAAAAAACAGTATTATTTATTCTGTAAATATTCAGAGAAGGAAACTCGCTTGCAAAAATAGTATGTCGCAAAGCAGTCGCTAAAACTGGTGATTTTTGTTGCTAAATGTGGCGCAAACAAGATTCATTTTACACACTAGTATCATTGTGATAGGTTTGTAGGGGTGTTGTTTCGGATAATGGTTTTGATATCCGAATTCTGAAAGAAAAAAAAAAAAAAAAAAAAAAAAACTTTTCCAGCATTAATTAAGATGAACATTGCGTTGAAGATGAAGTGCTAGTAACAAACTGAAAAAATATGAATGAAATTGGGCCAATAGATTGAAAGATATATTTAAACTAAACTTTTATTATTAAGGCCTTATTTGGGATTGCTTATTTAACTTTAAAAGGACTTTTTTTCAACAGTGCTTATTATGACTTTTTGAAATGAAGTTTTTAAAAATGTGTTTGTATTAGCTTTTTCAAAATTAATTGTCTAAATGACCAAAAAGGACATTTTTTTATTAACATTATTTAATGTTATTGGGTAAAGGGTTAAGAGTGGGGTGGATTTATAATTTTATGTAAATAAGTCATAAGTCATTTTGAAAAGCCAAAATTTTTAGCTTTTGAAAAACAACTTATCACTCTTTTACAAAAAAATCATTTTTAAAAGTTCTTTTAGATTTGGCAAACAAGTTATTGACTTATTTGCTTTTTAAAAAAGTCAATAAGTCAATAAGTCGTTTTTAAATGAAATCCCAAACATGGCCTAAGTATTTGGGTAGAATATGTACATATTATAAGTTAAAGGGTTGTAATGTTGATTTGTAAACTTAAAAACTGAAACTAGGGTTATAAATAGGATGATGTCTGTAAACGTATACACTATCTAAACATTCAGAACATTCATATCAAGTTTTGTGCTCTGTTTCTCATTTTTCTTCCAAATTCGTTCTTGATTACCAACAATTGGCATCAGAGCAGTTTAATTCATCAAGGGAGTGGTTGTTGCATTACATGAGCGACCAAATTGGAGACGTTCATTATCTGGACCAGAATTTCAATCAGATTTCTATTGGAACTTTGAAGATTTTTGCAATCAACAATATTTGATTGGCTACAAAAGAAACAAGATCAAAAAGGACAAAAGATGCACACGAAAATCAATTGATGGATTGAAAATTGAAATTGGTTTCGTAAGAAGCGACTGACGATTTTGTTTGGAATCAATAAGTTTGAAGCCTTTGTTCATTGAAATTAGAAGCGTTGTGCCTTGTTTTTCTTGGCCCAGACATCAAAAAAAGGAAACAATATAAGATAATCAATGGTGCGTTTTGTTTAAAACACCAAATCAAAAATAAGAAAGGGCCAATTGGAACAGGTTATAAGATTAAAGAGGAGATTCAAAAGAATCATCAAATTATCTTCTGTACAGATAAGTATTTCTTTTCTTTATTACATAAAATTGTTTGGAAACACTTGAGTTTAAATTGCTGAAGTTTGGAAAAAATTGAAATAGAACGAACACAAAAATATTTTTTTTGAACAGAGGTATGTTCATGGGACAATTTTGAATAAGGTAAGAAAATGTTAAAGTGTAGAATAGTTGGTTTTGATTTTAGACAAACGGAATAAACCCGTGTACTGTTATCGGTAGAAACAGTTGGTTAGCCCCTGTATTGATCATAGAATCGGTTGGTTTGCCTGTGTACTGTAGAATTAGTTGGTGAACCCGTGTACTGTTAGGATCAATTGGTTAACCCGGGTACCGTTTAAATTAGAAACAGTTGGTATGTTTCGTTATTGTTTAACCCGTGTACTTTTGTTGGTTGAAACAAAAGTTGGTTGTAATTTGTCTTTAGAAAACTCGTGTACTATTCTCAGTAATTAACGGTTGGTTTTTGTTTCACTTTTGTGACCGGAAAAACTCGTGTACCATTGTTGAAACAGTTGGTTTTCTTTTAAAAGGAAACCCGTGTATTGTTTAAGTCAGTTCTTTTTTGATAAACCGTGTACTGACTTGGTGAATTAACAGTTGGTTTTCATAACCCGTATACTGTTAAATTTAGTTGCTTTTGATAAAAGCCATGTACTGACTTGATAAATAAGAGTTTGTTTTTTATAACCCGTGCACTCTTATAGAAAGAAGGTTGTGATATATTTTGATTAGAAGCAATGGTAGACAATCTGTTAAGATTGTTCCAAAGAAGCTACGTAAAATGGTTGAGACCTAAGATAAAGAAGTGGTAACTTCAAAGGAAGGAGGGACATCAATAAGTTTTCAATGTCCCATGTTAAATTCCACAAATTATACCATTTGGGCTGTAAAGATCAGGTCGATCTTTAATGTCAATGGAATATGGGAAGTCATTGAACCAAAAGTGGGAACTGAAGTAGATGAAAAGAAAAACAATGCAGCAATTGCATTACTCTACCAAGCAATTTCAGAAAAATTGGTTTTGCAAATTGCTAATCTTACTTCAGTCAAAGAAATTTGGGAGGCATTAAAGATTCAACATGTTGGAGTTGAAAGGGTTAAAGAGGCTCGGTTACAAATACTCGAGTCAGATTTTGAATCTCTAAAACTGGGTGTTAACGAGTCGCTTGATATATATGCTGGGAAAATTAGTGAGATTGCATCTCAAGCAAGCAATCTTGGGCATACAATGAATGACAAAAGATTGGTGCGAAAGTTACTTGGTTCTGTACAACCAAAGTTCATTCAGATTACTGCAACAATAGAACAGTTTGCTGATCTTAATACGATGCCATTCCAAGAAGCCGTTGGAAGACTAAAGGCTTTTGAGGAACGCACAAAGAAACAAATCAAGGAAGATGATATGCATGACAAACTCTTGTTTACTAAAGGAGATGGAAAGGAGAAAATCAAGGAGCATAAATGTGAAAGGTGTGGTCATTAAAATTCAAATCAAGATAACAAAGGACACAGTCGAGGCAAAAATTGGAAGTCTTGGAATAACAAAGCAAGGAATCGTGTCCAACAAAGTAAAGATCATATCAAATGCTTCAAGTGTAATGGATTTGAACACTTCAAACATGAATGTACAAAATGAGAAAAGAAGGATGAAGCAAACCTTATTCGACACGAGGATGACGAGCCAACATTACTATGATGGCAAATCGGATCTCGAAGTATGAAGACCTCGCTTAAACTAAGTTTAGTTTAAGGGAGAGAATGAAAGATATATTTAAACTAAATTTTATTTATTAAGTATTTGGGTAGAAAATATATATATATATGTATATATAGGGAATAGATAATTTGAAAACTACTTCTTAGTGCGAAAACCTTGAAAACCATGTAAAAATCATGTAAAAAAAAACGTATTTTTTTTGAAATTTTTTTTACAGGTTTGTAACACTATTGGGCACATTTTTATAAAAAAAATCAAAAAAGCGCCGACCATATATTTTTAAAAAAAATATTTTATAAAACCATGTAAAACATATGTAACAAAACTAAAAAAATTTCGTCAGATCTTACGAAGAGTTACGTATGTTTTACATGGTTTTATAAAATATTTTTTTAAAAAATATATGGTCGGCGCTTTTTTGATTTTTTTTTATAAAAATGTGCCCAATAGTGTTACAAACCTGTAAAAAAAATTTTAAAAAAAATACGTTTTTTTTACATGATTTTTACATGGTTTTCAAAGTTTTCGCACTAAGAAGTGGTTTTCAAATTATCTATTCCCTATATATATATATATATATATTATAAGTTAAAGGGTTGTAGTGTTGATTTGTAAACTTAAAAACTGAAACTAGGGTTATAAATAGGATGATGTTTGTAAACGTATACACTATCTAAACATTCAGAATATTCATATCAAGTTTTGTGCTCTCTTCTTCATTTTTCTTCCAAATTCGTTCTTGATTACCAACATAGATCACATTTTATTTAAGAAGGATAATTTTATTATATAATATATTTAAAAAAAAAATATTTCAAGTAATTCGGATATCTGAAGTATCCAAAAAAAATTTAATAATCATATTCGAAGCTGAATGTGAATATTTTAGGTTTAGAATTTAAGACGATTCAGATCCGAAATCAGATTTGATTTTGGATTTTGTTCACGCCTCTCGACTGTCACACAATTGGAACTAATTTAAATATGAAAACTAACCTCGAAACCCAAGCGAATGAGCTGATAATATTGAGCAACAACTTGACTAGAACCTGGAAAACATTCCACAAACTTGAAATTTAGTCAGTTTCATAAACAATTTTTCTCTCAAATTGTGTGTCACTTAGAAATTAATACGAAATTAATAAAAAATCAAGAAATGAATACATTTTTATTAGTTTGCTCTAGGCTAAATTTATTTACCTTTGGAGAAGTTGAGGGTGAATGTTGGTTGATCAGCCCCAAGATAGTTGATGTGGAAGATGAGTTCTTCAGGCAAGTCTTGTTTGCTCCTCCAAATGACCCACCCAATTCCCGCGTAAACAAGCCCGTATTTGTGACCGCTAACATTTATACTCTTAACCAACGGCAACCGGAAGTCCCATTCAAGTTCCGGGTAAAGAAATGGCGCAATGAAACCACCACTGGCAGCGTCTACATGGATCGGAGTATCCCATCTACATTCCAGTAGACACATATATCATGTGTATATATATAAACGGTAAAGGGTTTATCTAACAAACTCAAAAAAAAAAAAAAAAAAAAAAGGGAACCAAAGGAACCGACTCAAACAAGCTCTGAGTGAACTAATTCCAACCCATTGAAATTGGCTCTTTGAAATTTCAAATATGCATCCATGGTTAAATTAGCTTTGGATGCTGTAAGTATTAATTGTTCGGTCTTGTCATTATCAACAAGTTACTTTAATTATCATGTTTTAATAATAACCATTAAGCCCTTGTGTATGTTGAATATCAATTTATTGATATTTGCACTTTAGTTATACCATGGAAATAGGGCCACAAAAATAGGGTTTGATCTTTAGATCTTTCGGCCGTCCTCCATCTCTTCAACAACTATACAACTTCACTAGAGTAGTTTCTATCTAGTAGGGTTTAACTTTAACGTTTAGGGTTTTCGGTTTAGAGTTTGACGAGCTTGTTCCAATGTCACTGAAATGATTCAAATCAGAACTCATTTAATTCGGTTCATGTTTATATGAGGTTTCCTAATGAGCACAGTTCTATATAAACCTACTTAATTAGAACACACATTTATATAAGATAGTTCACTACACAATTACTTGAGTAGTTGAGTGCCTTACAAGTACTTCTGCATATTACTTAATTTGAAAATGACAAATAAGCAGTTATATATCTAGGCTTGATAACCTCATCTCTATCTCTCTCCTGTTGTATCTAGTTGTCAATAATATATGCAAGCGTAAGTTTATGTGGCTAGTTCTGGTTATGAATTGAACGCGTCTCCATCGTGATTCTATATTGTTAATTAAAACGTATTAGGTGATCATATAACACAAGATTTGGTGATCATATATCAAGACCTATAGATTAGTGAGACATGATTGGGTTCGTTTAATTTGTATGTTTATATATGTATATATATATACATACCCGGTTTGGGCATTTTTTTGAAGTAAGAGGTGATTTAAGCGCTTAACATCTTCAAATTCACCATTGAGAGTGGAACCCAAGATTGCAGCCACACATATGGTGTTTTCATCAACCATCTCCACAGCTTTTTCTGGATCCATCACATAGTAACCCTCACTCAACTTTACTTCCTTCAATTCCACTTCAAAATACCTAGCGAATTTCTCCCAACAAACCTTTACAATTTTTAAACAAATTAATCAAACATTACCAAACTATTATGAAAATTTAGAAATTATAAAACAATATTTTGATTTAAAATTATAGAATTAGTATATAACATTCTAGATTTGTAACCCTCACTCAACTTTACTTCCTTCAATTCCACTTCAAAATACCTAGCGAATTTCTCCCAACAAACCTTTACAATTTTTAAACAAATTAATCAAACATTACCAAACTATTATGAAAATTTAGAAATTATAAAACAATATTTTGATTTAAAATTATAGAATTAGTATATAACATTCTAGATTTGTAACAATTGAGATATTTAAAATAACTAACATTAAACTTCAATTAGTATTACATAAAAACTAATTGTTATAAATTAAGAGGATACCTATTATCATTTATGTAATTTTTAAAGTTAAAAAATTCAATTTAAATATCATTAAACATAAAGTAAAAAAAGTAATTTTCCTTATAATTTTAATAAGTTTTTGCTTCTATATTTTTTAATAATTGTTTTAAAAAATGTCATTTTTTATAAAATTCCGTTGCTTAAAAACTCCGGTTGATAGTTTATTTTATTAAAAGTTTTGTTTTTAAGAAAACTTGGTTTTTATAAAACTTTTATTTTCAAAAAACCAATTGAAAATATTTTCTTAGTTTTTAAAAGTTTTGATTTTTATAAATTATTATATATTATAAACTTTAAAATGTATTTTTTTAATAAAAAGAGTTGATTCTTAATTTATTAAATAACTATTTTTAATATGAAAAATACAAATAACATAATTAGTTATTAAATATCATTATTTAATATGAGAGATAGTTAAATTGTATAAGAAAATGACAAGTGGCATTAGAATTGTAAAATTGTGACAAGTGTCATAAAAGATGTTTGTTTATTATAATAGTAAGATAAGATAAGATTTTTAAAAAAAATAAGTGTAATTAATCATAATAATTTTTTTTACTACCTGAACATTGGCACCTGTGACAATGTTAGGTTTATCCCAAGGTTTTCCAAGAGCTTTCATTTTGTTTTGCCACTTTCTTTTGAAAGCCAGTCCGGCCAGCATGATTGCTTCAGATGAGCCTACGGTTCCAACCCCGATAGCAGTCTCCGATTCCCCGAGTGGTGCATTGAAAAGATGTGCAATCATGTTCACGCAACGGTTCTGCATTTGATTTAGGGTAAATACATAATATGTTTAGTTAGAAACAAATCATATGTGGAAGCAATCAACACACACAGAGAATAAAAAGAAAATAAAAGAACACGATAATTTAAGGAAAAATTACACATTTGAACCTTTATGTTTGTAAGAAATAACAAATATGAACCTTTAACTATCTTAATTACGCTAAACAACCTTTAAGTATTTAAGTTGTTTCAACTTTCAACCTTTATATTAACCCTGGTTAGATTTACAAGTTAAATCTAGTCATGTGCAAAAAATGTGATGGGTATTCTAGGTATTTTGATCTTTTGTTATTTTTAAATATAAAACGCACTATTCACGTATTATCGTATCTTATTAAATAATTTACTCCAAATTGGGGTGTTCGAAAATTAGGGCTAAAACCCACCCAGAAGTTCACGTGGTTCCTCCCTCTTCGGTTAGTGTTCACCCAGAAGTTCACGTGGTTCATCCATCTTCAGTTAGTGTTCGAAACCTAAGGTTATAGTTGGATATGATTTATCATTTTTCTTTTTATAATTATGTAACAATGGCAGTAGTAACAATGATAAATCCTATCCAACTACAACACTAGGTTTCGAACACTAACTGAAGATGGATGAACCACGTGATCGAACTTCTGGGTGGGTTTTAGCCATAATTTTCGAACACCCCAATTTGGAGTAAATTATTTAATAAGATACGATAATACGTGAATAGTGCGTTTTATATTTAAAAATAACAAAAGATCAAAATACCTAGAATACCCATCACATTTTTTGCACATGACTAGATTTAACTTGTAAATCTAACCAGGGTTAATGTAAAGGTTGAAAGTTGAAACAACTTAAATACTTAAAGGTTGTTTAGCGTAATTAAGATAGTTAAAGGTTCATATTTGTTATTTCTTACAAACATAAAGGTTCAAATGTGTAATTTTCCCATAATTTAATGTGGTTTAGTCAAGATGGCAAAAGACAACGGGTTGCAACTGCCTAAGGTTAATTTCTCATTTATTACTCAAAGTGTTTAAAGATTATAATTATATGCTTGGATATTTATACAATACAAACTAGGGTTAATAACCAAGGGCTTATAGCCTAATGGTTACCTCTTTGGCTTTCCTGTGGTAGGTCACGGGTTCAAATGCCTCCCAAGACGAAATAGGGGTCCTTGGGAGGTCAGGGGGTTTTCCGGTGCGGGTTCCTCCTGGGGTGGTGGTGGGGTCTCAACGGTGGTCATGGTAACTAGACCTTGGTGACGTGGCCTGGAAATCAGTGGTTCACACGTTGAGATCAAATGCCGTTCAAAAAAAAAAAAAACAAACTAGGGTTAATAATTTGCTAAACAAGAAACAAAAAATAAACCCTACTTAATAATTAAAGCCGCCCCCAATTAGATCTCTTCTAGCCGCTCACTTTGAATCCAAAGCATTCACACAACCTGCCCACTTTTCTTAGGTAGTCTCTAATTTTATAATATTTTATTAACTTAATAGTTTAAATGTGAAATATTAATAAGACCAAATGGATATATATAAGACCGACTCAAAGCAAGGGCAAACTGGCCTACCGTCTTGGATCCAATTTTTTTAGAGTCTTCAAATTTTTAAATTTTTTATATTCTATATAATTTTTTATGCCTATTAAGATTATATACGTCTAATATCCAATCTAAAAAAATCAAGCCTATCGGTTGAGTACTAATATTCCCAAAATCAAACGCAAACCCATTTACTTAAGTAATACATTCAGCCTAGGAACAAATTTTTCCTTCATGTCTCGAGCACTTAAATTCTTAGAACTGACCCAAAACATATATAACTTTGTAAAAAGAATTAAATAAGTAGGTTTAGGTTGTCGTTGAGGCATGCACAAATTATTTTTTCTCGAACGTGTTACTCGAATATTAGATACTTGAAAAAACAAGTGTCTGATAATAATATATGACGCATAAAAACTTATAGGCATTGCTTCACAAGGAAATTAAAAGTGTTTTTTTTTTTTGAATAGCAAGCGTTCGGTCACCCGGGATCACCCTGACAAATAGATCACCCTTCCGCCCAAATAACAGAGCGTGATGACCTGACTAACCTGCCCAGGAGGAAACCTACAACTAGAAAAACCGTCTGGCTCAACGCAGAGCAATATTTTTTATTCAATATATTAATTTGATTGGTTATGATTAGAAATGATTAGAAATTGTTTGAAAAAGTGG
Source organism: Mikania micrantha (assembly GCA_009363875.1). Classification (NCBI taxonomy): domain Eukaryota; kingdom Viridiplantae; phylum Streptophyta; class Magnoliopsida; order Asterales; family Asteraceae; genus Mikania; species Mikania micrantha. The sequence continues at coordinate 34,015,566 of CM018685.1, forward strand.
AAAGGAATGTAGTAGCTAGAAAAGGAGACATGACACCATTCAAAATCCAAAAATGAAAAAGGAAAAAAGTAAAAGAGAAAGAATCATATTAATTATTAAAGGATGTACCTAATTATTCTATTTTTTATAAAATAATAAGTTTTTTAGTTGTTAATACATTCTAAAAGAACGAACAAATGTAGAGTGAGCCTGTGACCATACTCACACCACTCTCCTCATCCCATCCTTTGCGCGGGTGGGGAGTAGTGTTTCATGTATCCCATGGTGTGAGTGTGAACTGCTCACAGATTATGCCGAATGGCCTAGTGTTTATATATTAACTTAACTAATTTATAATTTTAATCATTTTTATTATTTTAATTTATGGACAATTATGTATTTTCCATTTCTAACTTGCAAAATTACATATTTTTTAAATCATGCTTTAATAATATTATATATTACGTATTAAAAACTTGTATCATGAAAAATATGTGATTTTACAAGTTAGAAAAAGAAAATATGAAATTCCCTATTATTTTAACTTTTTGGCATCGTATGTGAATGAATTTCACATGTAGCCCAGGGGCGGATGTAGGTTGCGGGGTGTGGGTTCACGAGAACCCACCGCGCTTCGACTCGTTAATAGGAAATTTTTTTTTGAAAGAGTTAAACAATAGGATGAACCCATTAAGATTTTTAAGAGTAAATTCTTAATATAATTTTCATAGCAATTTGTCAGCTTGGTTGAGGTAAGTGATTTTTGTTAGAGAAATCTCGATAATCAATGATTTGATTTCTATATGATCGTGTTATAATCACTTCACGGTCATGTAAACTTAGCAAGCAAAATGATAGTTATTAGTGGCCAAACCCTTGAGTCAAGTTAATTTTGGTCAGACAAACTTAGCAAATTTCGTTTAGGTTTCGGGGCGTTGCCCGAACACTACAACGGACATTGCCCCTTGACCCATGCCTGCTGAAGGGCCAGCGGGACTGCCACCTTGGACCCCGCAAGAGCGCATGACCCCCTTGACTCCCGCTTGGTCTAGAGCTCAAAAATCTTAAACGAAAATGCACTATGTACCTTCGAATTCTTTAATGACGACGTTTTTTAATTTTAATCATTGACTTAATATATCGCATTGTTATTACGTGAAAAACATTACAAGACACAAACCGTCAACTTGACCCGAAAATTTTTATGTCCAGTTTTATTTAAAACGACGAAAAATGGTGAACCCACTTAAAAAAATTCCTGGATCCGCCAGTGCATGTAGGTTTTATTATACAGTCTACTTATTTATAATGTTATGTAAAATGAATTATTATCATTAATGAATCTTTGAATAAATCGTGGATACGTAAAGATTTGGATTTAAGAGTTTCTTTAAAACTATTATTGTTATAGACAAAATTATGGTTGGAAACTATTGTAATTTATCCAACAACTACAATCCTAAATAATAAAATAAATAAATAAACTTTACCTTTAGTCCTTACACAAGTGGCAGTCTGTCAATCATTCGTTTTATCTAAGAGATAATCATTTTAATTATTATTTATTAATATACATACAATTCAAAACATGCTATTTTATTTTCCTTCGAAAGAACATGGAAAAACGAAAGTGGGCAAGTATTTCGTCACTGTCACCCAATTCCGAATAAAAAAAATATTATTAGATTATTTAAGATTTTATAAAAAATAATAAAAAAAGGGACACGTTGACCGTTAAAATATGTCCAGAAACAGTTATCATTGTATGTTACAGTTGGGAAATTGATTGGTTTCGGTTGATTGATTGATTTTAGTGCCAACCCGACCCTGACGCTGACCCGGCCCAACCCGTACACTTGTGACTTGAATGCCCAAACATCATAAGACTATTGGGTGTGTCAAGTTACCCACTCACTCCACGTATGCGTCACGTAGGCGCCACATAAGCACTCACCACAACCACTCACCCCACCATTTTTGTGGAAATGCCCCATTACCCACTCACTCCACGTCATCATTCCTTTTTAAATTAAATTGAAATATAATTTAATAAAAACAAATTACAAATTAATAAAAAAATTACAAACTAATAAAAAATAAATAAAAAAATTACAAACTAACAAAAAATATTAATAAAAAAATTACAAATTAATAAAAAAAATTAATAAAAATATTACAAACTAATAAAAACGATTTTTCCATAAATGTTCAATCAAATCGGCTTTGAGGTTCGCATGTGTATCCTCGTTGCGAAGATTTTAGAGAGTGAAATGTGAATATTAGAGAGTTTGTGATGATTTTATATATAGGTTTTATTTAATTTTTTTTTTATGTGCAACGGTCGAATACCCAACCCACCCATCCACGCCGTTGTTCTAGTCACGCCACATGACCCAAGCCCCTCTCACGTCCCAAGGGGGCGGTGTGCCACGCCTATTAACGCCCCAACCACGCCTGGTGCCTTGGCACACCCCACGGTCTTATACACATACAAGAAGATATCTACATCCCTGTGATTTCAACGTCTCTCATACACAACTAACAACAAAGTGATCATGAAAACCCTCAAAATTTAAAAAATAAAAGTACCTGGAGTTCAGTGGTGACAGGATACTCATCCATATCAACGTAATTCTTATTAACGGAAGCCATGATAAGCTTATCACATTCCGGTTCCATCCACGTCGTCACAAAGGACGCCAGATTCAGCCTCGGATTCCCGTCAAGCATCAGCTCGTCGTTGATTATCTGGAACGCAGCCTCCTTCGGGATCGAGTTCTCTGGCATACGAAACCTGCAATCACATAAATCAATCTCGTAATCGAGTTTCAATTTGAAAGTTTGTAGGGTTATTGGAGTTCTGATAGATCGGATCTGCAATTGCGCACCTTGGGAGAGATGTACGAACATATCGAGAAGCAAAGGTTGAGTGTACAGAGACGTCGGATTCGGATCCTGTAGTCCTGGATAGCACCATGCTTGCTGTTTCACTGTATGTGTGTGTGTGTGTGAGTGTTTTAGGTGGGAGACAGCAGGTTGGATCATGAGGGAAGAAGATATTATGGACGATCTTTATAATGCTCAAAAGATACGGGAGGACAATGCTGGGACCAAAGCATATAATTTGGGTTGAATTTTGGAACTCAACCTCACTCCTATATTTGTTTGTATTAAAGTTTTTAACTTTTCACGCAGGTAAATCAGTAAATGTAATATGACTTATTTAACTTGTTTATTTAAATTAGGATCAATTACATGTATCCTCTTGCTAAAATCATTTATTATATATTTACTCAATCATAAAACTAAATTACATATTTCTCCTTTTTAAACCAAATATATTACATATTTATCCATTTCATTAAAAAACAAATTATGTATTTCCTATTTACCCTTAATGAACTAACTAACAACAATTTACATATTTCTCCTTACTAAGAGACAATTTTGAAACATGAGAATATTTGTAATTTTAGTTTAACATTGAAGATATATGTAATTTTGATGTTTAATAAGGAGATATATGATATTATACCTTTAAATTAATTAAATGAATTGAAAGTTGTAAGTTAATTGTTAGTTTGAAAACACATCAATAACACTATGTTTAGTAATACATATGAAGGACAAATACTTAATCCAATGTTTTAATAAAATAAAATCAACATTACTAGATCGAATCATACAATTAAGCAAATCAAAATCATAAACTACAAAATATAAAATAAAATCCATTTATATAGTTAACCAAAACAAAACTTAAAGTCATCTTTGTAAATGAAAAAAAGTTTTGTTAATCGATCTTAAATTATGGTAAATGAAAAAAAAAAACAATTCAAAAATATGTTTCAAGAAAGAAAAAATAATAATAATTTTGAAACTTAAACGGGTTAATAGGTCGTCGTGTTTCTAAATAGATCAACCACTACAAAAAAAATGTCATACAGTGACACACAAAAAGTGCCACAGAAAACCTTAAAAGTGCCACTACTGACTCATGTAAGAATGAGTGACACACAATAAAAGTGCAACTAGAAGCAGTGCCACTAAAGCCTTTTAGTGACACTTTTATGTGTGCCACTCATTTCTGTAATGATCTTTAGTGTAACTTTTTTTTTTTACCACAATATTAACAACAAAATACCAACACTAATTTAGTGGCACATTTTTCTTCTGCCATTAATTTGAAAAGGCTTTTGTGGCACAAATTTTATGTCAAAAAATTTTTGATTTAAAAATACATTCTAATTTCGGTGGGACTTAAATCATTGTATTATTCACATTACAATATAAAATAAAAAATAAACTGAAAACATGCATAATGATAATATCATAATTTAAAGTAAAAAGTTTCAGTCCAAAACATATTCTAAACATTAGCGAAGAAAATACATAAAAAGTTTTAAACAAATTCATATGTTCACTAGAAAACATAGAATAAACTTTCTGGTTGTCAACTCTATTCCAAGCAATCCATGATTCTTGTTATCTCTACTCCAACGCTTCAAAATTTGTCAACTATGCCTTCATTATCGTGAGGTCTTGAAGATGACAATTCATTACCAGATATAGAGTTGTTAAGAGTTGAAGAATCAATACGAGGTACCTAAAAAGTATATATTACAATAAATGTTAATACAAAATACTATATTAAAAACAATCAAATAGGTAACAAGAAGTGTGTCAAACAAGTAATATACAAAATTATAAACATGTGTAGTATTCACAGGTTGGTTTGGGGTAGACTCGGTCCAAATCTAATGCAAATCACAAAAGTCAAACCTTGCAAGGCTCCTGGTCAAAATACTATTATTTTGAGCGATTCAAGTGATTAATATACTCAAAAGTGGCTTGGGGCTAGGCATCCCTGGTACAGTGTGTGGGTGTTCTTTGTTATACTCATGGAAGCTGGGGGGTCGTTATTCTTGGTAGGTTGGCTTTGGGATCGTTATACTAATGGCTGCTACTTTGACCTTAAGCCTAGTCAAATACTGATCATTAAAGTCTACTTTAGTAGTAACATGCACGGGATTGGGATGAATCAGGGTGTTGTGTATGGGGTAGCTGATCGGCTGGCCTGGTTGGGTAATTGTAGACCATGGAAGGGCGTTTGCTGTATTTGGGTAACCTGTTCGAATTGGCTGTTGGGTTAGACTGGTAAGCTTATTGGGGCTGGTTCACATAGTTGTTGTGAGGGTGGCTTGTTGCTAGGCATGGTTGGCCTTATATGAATTGTAATGGTTGTAAGCTGATTGGGGCTGGTTCGCATAGTTGTTTGGACTGGTAAGCTGATTGGGGCTGGTTTGCATTGTAACTGTTGGCTTAAAGGTCAAGTCAGGCTACATACATAAATGAATGCTAGGTTTCATTATTTGTAATCGGTGCTTTTATTAATAATAAAAATAGTCAAAGAAATAAATTTCTACAAATCCAATCTTGTGTTTATATGATCTTATATATATATAATTAAGCATCAAACGCATGGTATATGTTCATATAATATAAGCGTACCTGTAAGTTCATATCACTAAGAACTGTGGACAGATTTGCATTGGGTATATGTTCGTGGATAATATTCATCATAACATTTACGGCTTTTTGTAGCTGATGAATAATTTTTGAATCACTTGGAGAATCACCTTTATCTTTTGTGGCTGGCATCCATCCAACTAATCGAACATACCCTCTTTTCTCTAGGCCTTTTGTAAGGCCCAAAATCCCCACACGTATGACACGTGTGTTAAAACACCCCAGAGTTAGGTCCCAGATTTTTCAAAATAAACATGTGAATATTAACACTTTAATAACCAACTTACATCCAAGTTCCAAAAGAGTTATCGTTAGTTAAACATTTAACAAACCCATTTACACCAAAATGATTCACAAAACCTTTGTTTTTAACTAACAAAATAAAACCCCAAAAACACATTTCGATCCGAGCCATTACAAGCAACCCGATCACAACCGCCATCACCCTTTCCGTTCACCTACAAAACACCACATTTAAATCACCATTAGTTCGTTAGAACTAAGTAAGAACACCTATGTATACTTTTTGGTTCATAATGGAAGGTTATTAGATCCTAAAACGCGATTAAACGACCAAAACAAGTGATTTTGGACACCCCCCAGCCGTAGCTTATGGGCTGACCGTAGGCTATGGTTGTTTTGAACAGAACCTTCCAACCGTAGCTTATGGTCTGACCGTAGGCTATGGTCATTTTAAACAGAACCCTTCAGCCAAAGGCTATGCCCAGGGCATAGCTTATGCCCCCTGCACATACAAATATCACTTTTTTTCGCGTTTTACACTCCCGTAACCACCCCGGATCGTACCAACACTTCCGTTTCTCCCAAATAAATCCCATAACACCTTTGAAACATAGCTACCAAGTTCCAAAATATAATTTGGGTTATAATTAAGTTATTCACCAAACGATATGTTAAACGGGTCATTTACACCTAAACCCATTAACACACAAATTTTCACCCAAAGCTAATGGAACTTCCTTTTCCCCAAGGATTTCCATTTGTTACATTAATTCAACATATTCAACACATGAAATGCATGTTTAAAAACACTTTAAAACACATCTAAAGTGTTAAACTCTACAACCACCAATATTTAAGTTATGATTCACACCACTTCCTTGAGACATCCTTTTTCACCAAGGATTCTCAAGGTAAGCAATCACACCACTTGTGATTTACTTAAACACCATAGATTCACCATGGGAGGATCACACCACTTGTGATTCAACCCAACTCCAAATTCACACCACTTGTGAATTGTTTGACCATTTTTAGTCAAACTTCAAATAAGAAGTTCACACCACTTGTGAATCATCCTTATTCCTTCCTACCACATATAAACATGTTATATTACAATAACTTAGCAAATATAACACCTATTGCATGTTATTGTCAAACAACAAATATCTAAACACCAATTCACCAAATACAACATCATGTATATTCCACATACATTTATATACATATATACATATATGTGCATAGCACCATTCAATCATATCAAGTATAATAGGTGGATGACTTACCTTGTCCCGACAAGTTATCCACCACCTCAATCTCTTTTCCGGGTCGTTTGGTTCCACTAACACCTCCACTATCACTTCCTATTATCACAACTAATAGGTTTAATATAAAGTTTGACTATAACTAGTCAAATTACATCCAATTGACCCATTATCATCAATTACACTTAGGTTTCATTCAATTAACTCATTAATCATAAAAATCTCATATTTTATGATCATAACAACTAACTCTCATCACCCATCCCTTTGAACACATTTTTAGATAAAAATCAAGTTGTTGACATTTAATCAAACAACTTGTGTGCAGGGATTTCCCTTACTCATTTTCAGCTACATCCAACCCCATCAATCCCCCATTTATGTTTCTAATCCTCCAAAGTTAATAAAAACCTAAATTCACCAATGTTATACAAATTTCAAATGTTATAAATCATAAGTTTATCATCTAAACTACCATCCAACACCCATTTACAACTCCAAGTTCATCTTCCTCATGAACATGAAAAACTCCATTTTTATCAACTAAATCAAACTCTATGAAAATGAACAAAATGTTGTTCCTAGATGATATCCTTGATGATTATCAACATATGACACCATACAAACTCCCAATTTTTGATTTCACCAATCAAACCCACACCCTCATAAGACACCCACGAAAATCTCAACAAAAACCCAAAATTTACTTACCTAAATGTAGTATGAAGCAAGGAGAACTCAAATGCATTCAAGATCAAATCATAGATTGGTCACCAATTTGATCAATCTTGAAATTTTGGGTCTTCTCCTCCTTCCTTTCTCTCTTTTAAGTTAACTTTCAGTTAATTACATTTTCAACCCTCCCATTACTAGTTAACTCCAACTATTTATAAATAACCAAGTTAAGCTAGTTACCACCCACCGTATAATTATAATTGACATCAAGTATTATTAAATCACTCATCAAATAATATTTAATATAATAAGAACTTATAAAACACCCATCAATATAAATAAAACATAGTTATACACCACTTATATTTTATTTATAATAATTCTCCAAAATGGGTTGTTACAAATTCTCCCCTCCTTATAAAGGTTTCGTCCTCGAAACCTCATTACACTTCAAAAAGAAAAGGATAAAATTTCCGCATTTCATCCTCCGACTCCCAGGTCGCATCGGATCCCCGTCGGTTCTGCCATTGCACCATCACTTGGTTAATTGTCTTATTCCGAAGTTGCTTGACTTTTCTATCCAAGATAGCCACCGGTTTCTCAATATAATTGAGCTTATCATCAATCACCAAATCCTCCAATGGCACATAAGCCGATTCGTCCGCCAAGCACTTTCGTAGATAAGACACGTGGAATGTATTGTGAATCTCACTCAACTCCTCCGGTAGCTCTAAGCGATAGGCAACCTCGCCAATCCGAGCTATAATCTTGAACGGTCCAATAAATCGTGGACTAAGTTTCCCCCGTTTTCGAAAACGAATCACACCCTTCCAAGGAGAAACCTTTAGCAACACAAGGTCTCCCACCTGAAATTCAATCGGTCTCCTCCGTTTATCTGCATACGATTTCTGACGGTCTTGCGCCGCCTTTAAATGAGCCCGAATTTGATCGATTCGTTCATTTGTCACCTTTACTACCGTTTTGCTAGCGAGTTCCCTTGGTCCCACTTCTCCCCAACACACGGGAGTCCTACATTTTCTCCCATATAAAACCTCAAAAGGAGGCATTCCAAGACCGGAATGATAACTGTTATTGTACGAAAACTCTGCCAACGATAAGTAGTCATCCCAACTTCCCCCAAAGTCAATGATACACGCACGTAACATGTCCTCAAGTGTCTGAATGGTTCTTTCACTTTGACCATCCGTTTGAGGATGATACGCCGTGCTCAATAATAACTTTGTACCCAACTCCTCCTGAAAATTCTTCCAAAAATGAGAAGTGAACCGAGTGTCACGATCAGACACAATAGTCACCGGTACCCCGTGTCGAGCCACCACCTCCTTAACATAAATTTCGGCCATCTTCTTGGAAGAATACGTCTCCTTGATCGGTATAAAGTGAGCACTCTTTGATAACCGATCTACGATGACCCATATCGTATCATAACCATTCCTAGTCTTAGGAAGCTTTGTGATTAGGTCCATCGTAATATGCTCCCATTTCCACATCGGAATCTCCAAAGGTTGCAATTTGCCATACGGTTTTTGATGCTCCGCCTTAACTTGAGCACAAGTCAAGCATTTTTCGACATACTTGACGATATCTCGTTTCATTCCGGGCCACCAATAGTTAACCCGTAAGTCACGATACATCTTCGTGCCTCCCGGGTGAATCGAATATCTCGATTTATGAGATTCCTCCAATAAAGCCGTCTTTAAAGGACAAGTGGGAGGTATCCACACCCGACCCCACCTTGTCACACCCCCAATTTCAACTAAAGGAATCATACCGTTTGGGAATGTAACAAACCAGGATCTCAGATCATTAGACATAGCGAAGACCTCTATATGAATTTCAAAACATACGTTGGTCTTTAAAAACATAATATTCAGAGTTTACAAAAAAAAAGTTGCGGAAGCGTTTCAAAACAAAACCAATAAACTGTTGATAAGTAAAACATTACAAATCAAACTACTGAAATATTCAAATTCAAATGTTCAAAGTTTATAATGCATGAGACTCTATCTTCCTAGTCCATGCCAGCTGTTACGCGCGCCTTAGCGTCCTGAGAAAACATGCAAATCAAGTCAACACAAAGGTTGGTGCATAACACAGGTTTTAAGTAATCATAGAGTTCAAAACAGCAGTTTGAATAACAAGTTTGTAGATAACATAATCACAATTGCACAGTCATGATAGCTAGTCATATAAACTATTTACATACGTGTTCGACACCGAAGCTGACTAGTTGCCATGCTATAGCATGTTTTCGCCTTGCCACTATTGTCTATCACAACAATAGTAAAAAAATGTGTTTGGTCAGTCAAACACCTGCGTAGATCCCATCTACCAGGTGAGGTTTGTCAAACCTAATAGATCTATTTCCAACTACCACGCTTTGCATTACAGCAAACTAAACGGTTCGAGGTGTGTAAGGACTTTCAAGTTGATATGTTGGCACATAATGTAAACAGATAACTCATGCAAGTGATATGTATCTAAAATCAGTTTGTTGCACATGTTTTCTCCCCCAAAACAGTTTAAAATAAGAAAGGGGCCGTGTACGCACCTTTGATAATAGTAGAATGATCAAACACGTGTGAACTTGCGTAGAAATCCTCTACGAAGAATCTGTGATTTAAACAATAACCTATTGTTATTCGAATAATCGTTTTGTGCTTAAAATCACATACGTATCAACATACGTATGTTAAAGTGTGATAATTAGGCATACGGAAGTACGCGTGCTTTTGAAATCGTTTAAATAAAATCACATTTGATTTTATTTAATTAAACGTAATTATACGCGATTTCGTGTTCGGATTAAAATATAGATTTTATCATCCTAACACGTTCGTATTCTAGTTACGGTTCCAACGCAACTTGAACGGATTAAAACGGAGTTCGTATGCGAAAGTTATGCTAAAAATACTAAAATTGATTTAAAACCTAAAAATATGGTCGGGCCGGGACTCGAACCCGCGACCCTCAACTCCAACACAAACGCCCTTAACCAGTTAAGCCCGCTAGGGTTTCGCGAAAGATATCAGAATTAAATTGTTTTAATTCCTCTTCCAACCCAAATCCTATTCCTTAATATAGCCGAAGCAATCATACTCCAAATTGGTCCTCAATTCGAACCTGATAGCCCTTAAAACCATAGGGTTTCTATTCCTTAGATCCAACCGATTCTATAACCGGTTTTAATTCGAATTTAAATTAATATAACACACTTAATTCGATTGTGTAATCATTCGGACTCAATTTCATAAATCCTTCACTCAAAACCTAACAATATGTGATGATATCATGAAATTGATATGTGGAGATACATAATCGGTGGTTTTAGAATCTGATATCACCATTTAATTTGACTTTTAAACCTTCCAAGACTAATTCCCCCAAAACCGTTTAACCCAAGAACCCTAGATCTTGTTCTTTATCAATTCACTATAATGAAATGAAATTAAATCATGGATTAGCTTCATCGAGACTCCCTGAAACTAAAAACAACCTTTAATTTGATCTTACAGCTCGATTAATACAGAACCCCCAAATCCGTTCTCATTATAAACCCTAGAATTCAAAACCATCCAATTCGTTGATGTTTTCTGAAATTGACACATTCTTTTCACTGATCGGTATCTTATGAAACTTTTAGCATGATTTAATTTGATTAAATCACACGTTTTGATCTAATCCCCCAAAACAACTCTAACAACGAACCCTAGTAATCGGCCTCCATCAATTCGTTGTTAGAACATGGAATTAACATAGGCTTATGTTTAATCGACTACTTTAGAGTGTGTAGAAACGATTTCTTACCTTGTTTGATGATGAATTCAAGTAGATTGACTCACGGGTTGTTCTTCGGTTCCCTCCACGACCAATTCTTCTGCTCGATGCTTCTGCTCTCAAATTCTAGTGTGTAAAAGGTCCTAATGATTCCGACTTGGGTTTATATAACATCAATTTGGTGAATTGATGTCGCATTATACCACATTGAACCCAACCGACTTCGGTTACCCTTTTTTAGCCATTATTTCACATAATTTCGGCAATTATGAGTTTTCCAACGGTTGATAACTGTTGTTCATCATTAGTGTGTAATGATTGCATAGTTACTTCAGCTAATTGTAACAGATTTAGGCAAATTTCGAATTCCATACACCAATTGGCCGAATTTTGACTTGTAGAAGTCAAAATTGGAACTAAATTCAATTACAAGTCTTAATCTCTAACATCTTAACACTTAAATACTGATTTTTCTTAATTCCTAAATCCCCATAGATCTTTCTGAGTCAAAACACATTATTTTGATTAACAACATTACCTTAAAAATCCTAATTTATCATTAATTGGGCCAAATTGGACTGCCACCGGCTAAATTAATCCAATTGGGCTTTTTCAAATCCAATTGGGCCTCACTGGGCCTTCCTGGGCCTACCTTGGCCTTCCCTAGGCCTACTTTGTTTACATTGGGCCTTATTGAACTTCTCTTGGCTTTGTGGGCCTACATTGGCTATGTTGGGCCTAATTTATCTTGTTGAGCCTCCATTAACCTTATTGGGCCTTCATTGACCTTGTTGGGCCTTCATTGGCCTTATTGGGCCTTGATTGGCCTTATTGGGCCTTGATTGTCTTTGTTGGGCCTGTGATAGCACCAACTCCCGTTAACAAGGTTAGTGTGAAAAGTCGGATTGTCACATCATCCCCTTGTTGAAGGAATTTTCGTCCCGAAAATTAGCAAGTGTTAAGAGTAGTTAGGAAACTACTTACGAGTTTAAATCGTACGTGTTAGTGTGATTTGATCATTCTGTGTGCTTGTGTGTACTCACACACAAAGTCTAATGCTTGCAACATCACAACTCAATTGTGATCGTTCAATGTAACTGTTTTGCGTGTTCACTAGTTAGTTCACCTAACTGTGACTGTTTGTGTTTGATCTGTGACTGTTTGTGTTTGATCATACTGTGTTGTGTAGCCTCACACCTAGTGAGTGTCTGAAACTGTTTGTACTATGCAACCCCGCACATAGCAAAGTGTATGTAACCAATGTACTATGCAACCCCGCACATAGCAAAATGTATGTAACCAATCGTGTATGTACTACCATAACATGTAACATATGAAATGTAGCACATAAAACATATAAAATGTAATGTAGCACAAATATCTGTAACAAAATCAATTGAATAAATAAAACGTTTGTGCTTACAGTTTGAAATTTGCAGTGTTGATGTGTGAAAGCATCACGTCATCCCCTTGTTGAAGGAAATTTCGTCCCGAAATTTAACGTGCGCTCTCAGTGTTAGCAGTAGCTGTCTTGAATAGATGAGGATATTTCTTCATCATTTGATCTTCCCGTTCCCATGTGAATTCAGGACCCCGTCTTGAATTCCATCGGACTTTGACTATCGGAATCTTGCTTTGCTTCAGTTGTTTGACCTCTCGGTCCATGATTTCTGCTGGTTCTTCAATGAATCGCAGTTGTTCATCTACTTGTATTTCTTCCAATGGTACAATTAATGTCTCGTCAGAAAGACATTTCTTTAAATTCGACACATGAAAAACATCATGAACTCCACTGAGTTCATCCGGTAGTTTGAGTTGATACGCAACCGGACCAATCCTTTTCAGAATCTCAAAAGGTCCTACGTAACGTGGACTAAGCTTCCCGCGCTTGCCGAATCGTATCACACCTTTCCAAGGTGATACCTTTAGAAGAACTCGGTCTCCTACTTGAAATTCCAACGGCTTGCGACGTTTGTCTGCATAACTCTTCTGTCGATCCCGAGCCGCTGCCATACGATTCCGGATTTGAACTATCTTCTCTGTCGTTTCGTGCACCAGTTCAGGACCTGTTAACTGACTGTCACCAATTTCAGCCCAGCAAACTGGTGAACGACATTTGCGACCATACAAAGCTTCAAACGGTGCTGCTTGAATGCTTGTATGATAACTATTGTTGTAAGAGAATTCCACCAACGGTAAATGATTCTCCCAGCTGTCACCAAAGTCAATTACACAAGCTCGTAACATATCCTCGAGCGTTTGAATCGTTCGTTCACTTTGACCGTCTGTCTGTGGATGATAGGCGGTACTCATATCCAAGCGAGTCCCCAATGACTTATGAAGAGATTTCCAAAAGTTGGAAGTAAACCGGGCATCCCGATCTGATATGATAGAAATTGGCACACCATGCCGTGCTACTACCTCCTTAATGTAAATACGAGTCAACTTCTCCATCTTATCAGTTTCTTTGATTGCTAAGAAGTGTGCAGATTTCGTTAATCGATCAACAATTACCCATATCGTATCACAACCACTCGGTGTACGGGGTAACTTAGTAATGAAGTCCATCGAAATCTGTTCCCATTTCCACATCGGTATCTCTGGTTGTTGCAGTAAACCAGATGGTTTCTGATATTCAACTTTGACTTTCGAACAAGTCAAACATTTGCTAACGTACTTAGCAATATCAGCTTTCATGTGAGGCCACCAATACAGTGCCTTCAAGTCATGGTACATCTTGTCTGATCCCGGATGGACTGAATATCTAGACTTGTGTGCTTCGTCCATCACAAGTTCCCTTAAACTTCCATACAAAGGTATCCACATTCGATCAATGAAATAACGAATTCCATCAGGTTTAACATTCAATTGTTCTTCCATTCCTCGTAAAGATTCCGGTACTAAGTTTTCCGTTTTCAATGCCTCAATCTGAGCACTGTGTACCTTGTCAGGTAAATCAGTATGTATTGTCATCATAAGTGCGCGAACCCGTCTTGTTCCCGTTGTATCTTTTCTGCTCAAAGCATCGGCTACCACATTAGCCTTTCCCGGGTGATACTTAATCGCACACTCATAATCGTTCAACAACTCAACCCATCGTCGTTGCCTCATATTAAGCTCCTTCTGATCAAAGATATGCTGCAAACTCTTATGATCAGTGTAAATGGTACACTTAGTTCCATACAAGTAATGCCTCCAAATCTTTAAAGCAAAAACCACTGCTCCTAACTCCAAGTCATGAGTAGTGTAATTCTTTTCGTGTGTTCTTAATTGTCTGGAAGCATAAGCGATCACTTTATCCCGTTGCATCAACACACATCCCAAACCCTGTCCAGATGCGTCACAATACACCGCAAAGTCTTCCGTTCCTTCCGGTAAAGATAGAATCGGTGCACTGCAGAGTTTCTGTTTCAACAACTGGAATGCAGCTTCCTGTTTATCAGTCCAGTTATACTTTGTTCCCTTGTGCGTCAGAGCTGTAAGTGGTTGAGCGATCTTTGAGAAACCTTCAATGAATCGTCGATAATAACCCGCCAAACCAAGGAATTGTCGTACCTCGGTAGGGGTCTTTGGCGCTTCCCAATTCTTAATCGCTTCAATCTTCGCTGGATCAACATGTATACCCTTTTCATTAACTATATGCCCCAAGAACTGTACTTCTCGCATCCAGAAATCACATTTCGAGAACTTAGCGTACAGTTGTTCCTGTTTCAATAACTCTAGCAGTAATCGAAGATGTTCAGCATGTTCCTCCTCAGACTTTGAATAGATGAGAATGTCATCAATGAAAACAATGACAAACTTATCCAGATAAGGTTTACAAACACGATTCATGAGATCCATGAATACAGCTGGAGCGTTTGTCAACCCAAATGGCATGACCAAGAACTCATAATGGCCATAGCGTGTCCTGAATGCTGTCTTTGGAATATCCTCCTCCTGGACTCTTAATTGATGATAACCCGACCTGAGATCAATCTTCGAGTAATAACTCGAACCTTGTAACTGATCGAACAGATCGTCAATCCTGGGTAACGGATACCGGTTCTTGATAGTAACCTTATTCAATTCCCGGTAATCGATACACATACGAAAAGTTCCGTCCTTCTTCTTTACAAACAATACTGGAGCTCCCCACGGTGAAAAACTAGGTCGTATGAAACCCTTATCCAACAGCTCTTGCAATTGTGTAGATAACTCTTGCATCTCTGACGGTGCAAGTCGATAAGGCGCCCTAGCTATCGGTGCTGCTTCTGGTGTAAGGTCGATTCGGAATTCCACCTGTCTGACAGGCGGTAATCCCGGCAAGTCTTCTGGAAATACCTCCGGAAACTCACAAACTATAGGTATATCTTCAAGTTTCTTCTCAGCTACCAGCTTTTCAGTTATAAGTGCTATAACTGCCGTATGACCCTTACGTAGACACTTGTGTGCTTTCATACAGGATATGAGACGCAGTGGCGTACTGATCTTTTCACCTTGTACATACAGTGTCTCTCCGTTTGTAAGAGGTATACGAACAATCTTTTCATGGCATACTATTTCAGCCTGGTTTTTGGACAACCAGTCCATGCCAATTACTACATCAAAACTGCCTAAGGCAATAGGCATCAAATCAATCTCTAATGTCTGACCCATCAAATCAAGGATACATCCCTTATAAATGTTTTCTACTACAATTAACTTACCATCAGCTAATTCCACAGTGTAGGGACTATCTAAGGCAGTGGGACTAACATCTAGTGACTTAGCAAGTGAACTAGATATAAAACTCCGGTCGGCACCAGTGTCAAATAACATAGAGGCATAGTGATTATTTAAGAGGAACGTACCCGTAACGATGTTGGGATCCTCCCGTGCTTGACGTCCTCCAATCACGAACGCCCTGCCTCTAGCACCGTTATTGTTGTTATTGTTGGTGCCATTGCCATTACCGTTTCCTTTTCCATTACCATTACCATTGTTGTCCCCGCCTTTCTTAAGTTGTGGGCAATCTTTCTTGAAATGGCCCATCTTGCCACACTCAAAACAACCTTTCTGCGCGTTGTTTTGATTGTTATTCTGGTTGTTATTATTGTTCTGCAACTCTCCGCGACAATCCTTAGCCGCGTGCCCAATCTTGCCACACCTCTGGCACTTAGCTCTGTCACACTGGTTACCCGCATGATGGTAACCACACTTGTTGCACTTGGGGTGCTTACCAATATAACCCCCCGATGATGATGATTGCTGACCACTGTTGGAATTATGATAGGACTTGTTTGAGTCCTGCTTCCTGTTCTGCTGTTGGTTATTACCCTTGAAGTTGTTACTGTCCCACTTTCTCTTGTGATCTCCTACCTTGGTAGCAGATGTTCGCTTAGGCAGAGTCCCCTGCAACACTGCCTGATCAGTAAGCTGATGTGCTAGACGAACAGCTTGTTGGATGGTGGTGGGATTTGCTGAAGTCACCAACCCTTGAATCTGAGGCACTAGTCCTCCAATGTACCTCTCAATCCACTTACTGGCTGGAGTAGCCATGTGTGGTAGCAGTCTGGCCAGTTCATGCGATCTGGTCGTGTATTCCTCAATGTTTGACCCCTCCATCTTGAGGTGCCAATACTCTTCCTCCAACTTCTGCATTTCACTACGAGGACAATACTCCTCTTGTAGTAAAGTTTTGAAGTTGTTCCAAGTCAATGCATTTGCTTCTCCCAACCCCAGAGTCTGAACATTGGAGTTCCACCAAGTCAGTGCTGGACCCTCTAATGTTCCAGTAGCAAATTTCACCTTGCTATCCTCAGGGCAGTTGCACATTTCGAATACAGACTCAGCCTTTTCAATCCACCGAAGGAGTCCTATGGCCCCCTCCGATCCTTTGAAATTGTGAGGTTTGCAGTCCAAGAACATCTTGAACGTGCAAACTTGTGGGTTAATCACTCCCCCAGCTGGACCCTGTGGCCCTGTGTTGTGTGTCTGAGCATACTGTGCAATAGCCTCTGCGACTCTGTTGTTAATTAGCTCGTTGAGCTCAGCAACAGTCATATGTACGTTTCCCTCAGCCATTAGTTTCCTATTTATAAGAAGTGTTAGCACGAAGTCAAAATCCAATGTAACATGTGTAAGTAAAACAACAAACACAACATGTAATATAATCAACACAGTTGTTGGAAACAAACAATAATTCTTCCATAAATAGAAACTTTCTTTGAGTACAATACTTTTTGAAATGAAATACAAAATTTCAAACTACTAATGTAGGAACACAACCCGTTCCTAATAAGTTTTAAACAAAACAGAAATAAAAGGAATAGAATCAATCGTCCTCAACAGTGGATTCAGGATCGGACTCAGCAACCGGTGCTGGTTCCTCCTCCTCATCCTCATCCTCATCCTGTTCCTCATTCTCAACTACCACTAAGTCCTCCAAAGCTTCAATCCTGCCCTCCAAGATCTCGGCTCGGTTCTCTGACTCCTCTAGACGACCAATCATGTTCACCATCTCATCCCGCATGTCATGAACTAGATGGGCAAGTTCATCCTGCCTCTCAATGGCATCCCATAACTCCTGAGATCTCTGTATAAGCTTGTCTTCTGTCTCATCCAAGTCCTCGCGCAACTTGGCGATCTCCTCCGCGTCCGTCCTTCGCCTCTTAGGCTCCGGAGCATCTAATACGGGTGGTGGATGTGTAGATGGTCCTGCAGCATAGAGTCCCTGGGTATTCACCCATGGTGCCTCCTCCGGATCCTCATCCGGGTCCTCAGCGGGATCCTCATCTGGATCCTCCTCTGGATCCTCCTCTGGATCCTCGTCTGGATCCTCCTCGGGATCCTCGTCTGGGTCTGAGTCATCCATCCCATACGGTGGAGGTGATGGAATAGGTGGTGGTGGTGATGATGGTGGTGCCGGAACTATCGGCTCCTCGTCCTCGGAATCATCAATGATAACATAAGGAACTGATGATGAAGCCATGCCTGTTACATAATATCATATGTAAGTGCAGTGCCATGGAATACGTAAGCAAGTCAATTACATAATGTCATATGTAATTTCTAAGCAGTATGTGTGTGTGTCTAATGTCTAACAGTCATAGTCTAGGCCTACAAATGCAAACCTAGTTCGCTATAACCAATGGCTCTGATACCAATCTGTCACACCCCCAATTTCAACTAAAGGAATCATACCGTTTGGGAATGTAACAAACCAGGATCTCAGATCATTAGACATAGCGAAGACCTCTATATGAATTTCAAAACATACGTTGGTCTTTAAAAACATAATATTCAGAGTTTACAAAAAAAAAGTTGCGGAAGCGTTTCAAAACAAAACCAATAAACTGTTGATAAGTAAAACATTACAAATCAAACTACTGAAATATTCAAATTCAAATGTTCAAAGTTTATAATGCATGAGACTCTATCTTCCTAGTCCATGCCAGCTGTTACGCGCGCCTTAGCGTCCTGAGAAAACATGCAAATCAAGTCAACACAAAGGTTGGTGCATAACACAGGTTTTAAGTAATCATAGAGTTCAAAACAGCAGTTTGAATAACAAGTTTGTAGATAACATAATCACAATTGCACAGTCATGATAGCTAGTCATATAAACTATTTACATACGTGTTCGACACCGAAGCTGACTAGTTGCCATGCTATAGCATGTTTTCGCCTTGCCACTATTGTCTATCACAACAATAGTAAAAAAATGTGTTTGGTCAGTCAAACACCTGCGTAGATCCCATCTACCAGGTGAGGTTTGTCAAACCTAATAGATCTATTTCCAACTACCACGCTTTGCATTACAGCAAACTAAACGGTTCGAGGTGTGTAAGGACTTTCAAGTTGATATGTTGGCACATAATGTAAACAGATAACTCATGCAAGTGATATGTATCTAAAATCAGTTTGTTGCACATGTTTTCTCCCCCAAAACAGTTTAAAATAAGAAAGGGGCCGTGTACGCACCTTTGATAATAGTAGAATGATCAAACACGTGTGAACTTGCGTAGAAATCCTCTACTAAGAATCTGTGATTTAAACAATAACCTATTGTTATTCGAATAATCGTTTTGTGCTTAAAATCACATACGTATCAACATACGTATGTTAAAGTGTGATAATTAGGCATACGGAAGTACGCGTGCTTTTGAAATCGTTTAAATAAAATCACATTTGATTTTATTTAATTAAACGTAATTATACGCGATTTCGTGTTCGGATTAAAATATAGATTTTATCATCCTAACACGTTCGTATTCTAGTTACGGTTCCAACGCAACTTGAACGGATTAAAACGGAGTTCGTATGCGAAAGTTATGCTAAAAATACTAAAATTGATTTAAAACCTAAAAATATGGTCGGGCCGGGACTCGAACCCGCGACCCTCAACTCCAACACAAACGCCCTTAACCAGTTAAGCCCGCTAGGGTTTCGCGAAAGATATCAGAATTAAATTGTTTTAATTCCTCTTCCAACCCAAATCCTATTCCTTAATATAGCCGAAGCAATCATACTCCAAATTGGTCCTCAATTCGAACCTGATAGCCCTTAAAACCATAGGGTTTCTATTCCTTAGATCCAACCGATTCTATAACCGGTTTTAATTCGAATTTAAATTAATATAACACACTTAATTCGATTGTGTAATCATTCGGACTCAATTTCATAAATCCTTCACTCAAAACCTAACAATATGTGATGATATCATGAAATTGATATGTGGAGATACATAATCGGTGGTTTTAGAATCTGATATCACCATTTAATTTGACTTTTAAACCTTCCAAGACTAATTCCCCCAAAACCGTTTAACCCAAGAACCCTAGATCTTGTTCTTTATCAATTCACTATAATGAAATGAAATTAAATCATGGATTAGCTTCATCGAGACTCCCTGAAACTAAAAACAACCTTTAATTTGATCTTACAGCTCGATTAATACAGAACCCCCAAATCCGTTCTCATTATAAACCCTAGAATTCAAAACCATCCAATTCGTTGATGTTTTCTGAAATTGACACATTCTTTTCACTGATCGGTATCTTATGAAACTTTTAGCATGATTTAATTTGATTAAATCACACGTTTTGATCTAATCCCCCAAAACAACTCTAACAACGAACCCTAGTAATCGGCCTCCATCAATTCGTTGTTAGAACATGGAATTAACATAGGCTTATGTTTAATCGACTACTTTAGAGTGTGTAGAAACGATTTCTTACCTTGTTTGATGATGAATTCAAGTAGATTGACTCACGGGTTGTTCTTCGGTTCCCTCCACGACCAATTCTTCTGCTCGATGCTTCTGCTCTCAAATTCTAGTGTGTAAAAGGTCCTAATGATTCCGACTTGGGTTTATATAACATCAATTTGGTGAATTGATGTCGCATTATACCACATTGAACCCAACCGACTTCGGTTACCCTTTTTTAGCCATTATTTCACATAATTTCGGCAATTATGAGTTTTCCAACGGTTGATAACTGTTGTTCATCATTAGTGTGTAATGATTGCATAGTTACTTCAGCTAATTGTAACAGATTTAGGCAAATTTCGAATTCCATACACCAATTGGCCGAATTTTGACTTGTAGAAGTCAAAATTGGAACTAAATTCAATTACAAGTCTTAATCTCTAACATCTTAACACTTAAATACTGATTTTTCTTAATTCCTAAATCCCCATAGATCTTTCTGAGTCAAAACACATTATTTTGATTAACAACATTACCTTAAAAATCCTAATTTATCATTAATTGGGCCAAATTGGACTGCCACCGGCTAAATTAATCCAATTGGGCTTTTTCAAATCCAATTGGGCCTCACTGGGCCTTCCTGGGCCTACCTTGGCCTTCCCTAGGCCTACTTTGTTTACATTGGGCCTTATTGAACTTCTCTTGGCTTTGTGGGCCTACATTGGCTATGTTGGGCCTAATTTATCTTGTTGAGCCTCCATTAACCTTATTGGGCCTTCATTGACCTTGTTGGGCCTTCATTGGCCTTATTGGGCCTTGATTGGCCTTATTGGGCCTTGATTGTCTTTGTTGGGCCTGTGATAGCACCAACTCCCGTTAACAAGGTTAGTGTGAAAAGTCGGATTGTCACACACCTTGTCTTTAATCCTCGACTATCCTCCTCCAATTGGTGAGCTAACCCCTTAATCCTGTCACGTTTCCAGTTCTCCTCCTTTAAAGCTTCCGTTTGAGCAGCTTTAATTTGATTCACCAAATCCGATGTCACCACAATTTTCATTGCTTTTACCCGAATGGGTAAAGGTTCCTCCTTCCTACTCAAAGCGTCAGCCACTACATTTGCTTTCCCCGGATGATAGAGAATTTCGCAGTCGTAGTCTTTGAGTAACTCCATCCAACGTCTTTGCCTCATATTCAATTCCTTCTGAGGGAAGAAATACTTCAAACTCTTGTGGTCGGTATAAATAGTACATTTCACCCCATAAAGATAATGACGCCATATCTTTAATGCGAAAACAACCGCCGCAAGCTCCAAGTCATGAACGGGATAGTTTACCTCATGAACTTTCAACTGACGTGAAGCATAAGCAATAACTTTCCCTCTTTGCATCAGAACACACCCAAGACCAACATATGATGCATCGGAGTAGACCACAAGATCATCGGGTCCATCCGGTAAGGTTAACACCGGTGCTTGTGTTAGTCTTGTCTTTAACTGTTGAAACGCATTTTCTTGTTCATCACCCCACACGAACTTAGTATCCTTCCTTGTAAGCTTAGTCAAAGATGAAGCAATCTTGGCAAAATCTTGAATAAACCTCCTGTAATAACCAGCTAAACCAAGAAAACTTCTAACCTCGGTTGGAGTCTTGGGTGGACTCCATTTTATAACCGCCTGAATTTTAGAAGGATCAACTTGTATACCATTAGCATTTACCACATGCCCCAAGAATTGTACTTCGCGTAACCAAAAGTCACACTTAGAGAACTTAGCATACAGTTTCTCCTTACGAAGTGTTTCAAGTACTTCACGCAAATGACACGCGTGATCAGCTTCATTTTTGGAATAGATAAGTATGTCATCGATGAACACAATGACTGACCTATCTAACATAGGACGACACACCCGATTCATCAAATCCATGAATGCCGCCGGTGCGTTAGTTAACCCAAAGGACATCACAAGAAACTCATAATGCCCGTATCTCGTACGAAAAGCCGTCTTTGGAATGTCTTCCTCTCTAACCTTTAACTGATGGTATCCCGATCGAAGGTCGATCTTAGAAAACCATGAAGCACCTTGTAATTGGTCAAAGAGGTCGTCAATCCTAGGTAATGGATACCTATTTTTCACCGTGACCTTGTTTAACTCCCGATAATCTATACACATTCTGAAGCTCCCATCCTTCTTCTTGACAAATAACACCGGTGCACCCCAAGGTGAGATGCTCGGACGAATAAAACCCCGATCAAGAAGTTCTTGCAATTGATTCATCATCTCTTGCAATTCAGATGGCGCCAACCGGTATGGAGCCTTAGCAATGGGTTTAGCCCCGGGCACCAAATCAATTCGAAACTCCACATCCCTTTCGGGAGGTAATCCCGGTAGTTCATCCGGAAAGACATCCGCAAAATCACGCACAATAGGAATGTCTTCAATCATCTTCACTCCTTTCTCCGAATCCACCACGTAAGCAAGAAATGATCGTCCCCCATTGTTCAAATATTTCATGGCTTCCGTTAAAGAACATAAAATCATGCCACCACGTTTCTCCCCACGAATACACACCTCATGTCCACTAGGAGACATCAATTGAATGATCTTATGTTTGCACACAATGTTAGCCCCGTGAGCCGAAAGCCAATCCATCCCAACCACCGCGTCAAACTCCCCCAATACCATAGGGATCAAATCAATGTCAAAATCCTCCCCATCGATTGTTAGTTTACATTTTCGATAAACATCACAAACTAGGAAGCATTTCGAATCCGCTATTTCTATTTCTAAAGGCACCGACAATTTCTCAACAACAAAAGAAGAATGATGTATAAATTTAGTAGAAACAAAAGATCTACTAGCCCCCGAATCAAATAATATGTAAGCAGGCAAGGTATTTATGAAGAAAGTACCTGTCACCACATCAGGTGTGACTTTGGCTTCCTCCGCTGTAATTTGGAAAGCTCTACCCTTTGGTTTGGGTATTTCAGCCTTCTTTCCACTCCCTTGCCCCTTGAATGATCGATTGTCTGCTCCACCAAAACCAACCCCTTTAAGTTCCGGACACTCACTCTTTATGTGCCCCGGTTTGTAGCAGTTATAACACATATTCAATTTACTTGAGCACTGATTTGCAAGATGCCCTTGCTTCCCACATTTGTAGCACGATAAAGATCGCACCGAACAATCCCCCGCCTGGTCTTTGCCACATTTTGCACAATGTTTAATCCCCCTACTTGATTGAAACTTCGTAGGTGAATTAGTGAATTTCCCTTTCTTGGAAGACCCCGCCTCCTTCTCCACTTTCCGCTTTTCACCGCGGTCTTCTTGTCGTTTTAGTTCCAATTCACGCTCCCGAGCGCACTCGATCAATTCTGCCAATGTTTCACACTTGGAAGGTGTAAGAAACTCTCGATACTTGGCATTTAACATGTTGTGGTATCGATTGATCCACATTCGCTCCGTTTGCAATAAGTCTGGGCAAAACCTTGCCTTGTCATAGAAGATGGCGGTAATCGTGTCAATACTTTCCTCCTTATGCCTCATATGAAGAAACTCTTCAGTGATTCTGTCAATCGCCGCCTGCGGACAGAACCGTTTAAGGAACAACTCCTTAAAATCCCCCCATGTCAAATTTTTAATGCCATCCCTACCCTTCTCCTTTCTAAGAAGCTCCCACCAATCTTTTGCCCTTTCCCGCAACTGATTTCCCGCAAAGATCACCTCGTCCTCCGGGTCACAATGGCTCGTCTCAAACGTGCCCTCCATATCTGTTATCCAACGTTGACTCAACAATGGGTCAACCTCCCCTTTGAACTCACTTGGCTTACATGCCACAAACTCCTTATATGTCACCTTCTTTGGAGTTCTTTCCCCATCTCGCCCTGTTAAGAGAGTTGCAAACTCTCGTCGAATAAAATCCCTTATGGAGGCTTGCAGTCCCTCCATATGATGAGGAATCGATATTTCCAACGCCTTAGCCACTTCTTCTCTCACCATGGTTTGCATTTCAGTGAGGTTAGTATTATGGCTGCCCTCACCATCAACATTATCTCCACCAGCCATTCTACGACTGAAACATGTTATTTAGTTCATTAGTATTGCTATCTAGTTCATATAACTAAGCACACCATGAAATATGAACTTAATTGCATCACCAAAGCAAGCTTCTAACACCTTACCTAATATTCGTAACCATAATATGTGTTGAGTCCATTAAGGTCATATCCATGTCAAGAATATAATCTTATGTTGGCCAGACATAACATTATACACTTCACATATCCATTCCCTTAACTTCACCTCCCCATAATATGACTAAGAAATTTGGTTAAACAAACAAATTCACTCCAATCACCATTAAACATAAATTAATAAGGTATACAAACCACAAACATGTTACCTTAAACCCCCGGCTTCGTGATCGGATCTCGGATCGAACGTTACTCCCCATACAAAAGAACAACGATTTGAGTTCAAGTGTTCGCGACGCACTTGAATCCCTCAAACCATTAGCTCTGATGCCAACTTGTAAGGCCCAAAATCCCCACACGTATGACACGTGTGTTAAAACACCCCAGAGTTAGGTCCCAGATTTTTCAAAATAAACATGTGAATATTAACACTTTAATAACCAACTTACATCCAAGTTCCAAAAGAGTTATCGTTAGTTAAACATTTAACAAACCCATTTACACCAAAATGATTCACAAAACCTTTGTTTTTAACTAACAAAATAAAAACCCAAAAACACATTTCGATCCGAGCCATTACAAGCAACCCGATCACAACCGCCATCACCCTTTCCGTTCACCTACAAAACACCACATTTAAATCACCATTAGTTCGTTAGAACTAAGTAAGAACACCTATGTATACTTTTTGGTTCATAATGGAAGGTTATTAGATCCTAAAACGCGATTAAACGACCAAAACAAGTGATTTTGGACACCCCCCAGCCGTAGCTTATGGGCTGACCGTAGGCTATGGTTGTTTTGAACAGAACCTTCCAACCGTAGCTTATGGTCTGACCGTAGGCTATGGTCATTTTAAACAGAACCCTTCAGCCAAAGGCTATGCCCAGGGCATAGCTTATGCCCCCTGCACATACAAATATCACTTTTTTTCGCGTTTTACACTCCCGTAACCACCCCGGATCGTACCAACACTTCTGTTTCTCCCAAATAAATCTCATAACACCTTTGAAACATAGCTACCAAGTTCCAAAATATAATTTGGGTTATAATTAAGTTATTCACCAAACGATATGTTAAACGGGTCATTTACACCTAAACCCATTAACACACAAATTTTCACCCAAAGCTAATGGAACTTCCTTTTCCCCAAGGATTTCCATTTGTTACATTAATTCAACATATTCAACACATGAAATGCATGTTTAAAAACACTTTAAAACACATCTAAAGTGTTAAACTCTACAACCACCAATATTTAAGTTATGATTCACACCACTTCCTTGAGACATCCTTTTTCACCAAGGATTCTCAAGGTAAGCAATCACACCACTTGTGATTTACTTAAACACCATAGATTCACCATGGGAGGATCACACCACTTGTGATTCAACCCAACTCCAAATTCACACCACTTGTGAATTGTTTGACCATTTTTAGTCAAACTTCAAATAAGAAGTTCACACCACTTGTGAATCATCCTTATTCCTTCCTACCACATATAAACATGTTATATTACAATAACTTAGCAAATATAACACCTATTGCATGTTATTGTCAAACAACAAATATCTAAACACCAATTCACCAAATACAACATCATGTATATTCCACATACATTTATATACATATATACATATATGTGCATAGCACCATTCAATCATATCAAGTATAATAGGTGGATGACTTACCTTGTCCCGACAAGTTATCCACCACCTCAATCTCTTTTCCGGGTCGTTTGGTTCCACTAACACCTCCACTATCACTTCCTATTATCACAACTAATAGGTTTAATATAAAGTTTGACTATAACTAGTCAAATTACATCCAATTGACCCATTATCATCAATTACACTTAGGTTTCATTCAATTAACTCATTAATCATAAAAATCTCATATTTTATGATCATAACAACTAACTCTCATCACCCATCCCTTTGAACACATTTTTAGATAAAAATCAAGTTGTTGACATTTAATCAAACAACTTGTGTGCAGGGATTTCCCTTACTCATTTTCAGCTACATCCAACCCCATCAATCCCCCATTTATGTTTCTAATCCTCCAAAGTTAATAAAAACCTCAATTCACCAATGTTATACAAATTTCAAATGTTATAAATCATAAGTTTATCATCTAAACTACCATCCAACACCCATTTACAACTCCAAGTTCATCTTCCTCATGAACATGAAAAACTCCATTTTTATCAACTAAATCAAACTCTATGAAAATGAACAAAATGTTGTTCCTAGATGATATCCTTGATGATTATCAACATATGACACCATACAAACTCCCAATTTTTGATTTCACCAATCAAACCCATACCCTCATAAGACACCCACGAAAATCTCAACAAAAACCCAAAATTTACATACCTAAATGTAGTATGAAGCAAGGAGAACTCAAATCTATACTTGCATTCAAGATCAAATCATAGATTGGTCACCAATTTGATCAATCTTGAAATTTTGGGTCTTCTCCTCCTTCCTTTCTCTCTGTCGTCTCCCACACACAAATATGTGTGAAATGTGTGTGTTTTGACCAAGTCAAGACTCTCAATCCTCTTTTAAGTTAACTTTCAGTTAATTACATTTTCAACCCTCCCATTACTAGTTAACTCCAACTATTTATAAATAACCAAGTTAAGCTAGTTACCACCCACCGTATAATTATAATTGACATCAAGTATTATTAAATCACTCATCAAATAATATTTAATATAATAAGAACTTATAAAACACCCATCAATATAAATAAAACATAGTTATACACCACTTATATTTTATTTATAATAATTCTCCAAAATGGGTCGTTACACCTTTAACTTTTGAATAGTTATCTTTTGTAAAATCATCTCGATCTCCAAGTGTGCTTGTAGAGTCACTTTCAATAGCTTTCAAAGAAGTCTAAACACAAAATAAATTAGCTTAGTTAGAAAAAAGTAAGCGCACAAATGATAAATAGGAACAATAAAGCATTACCACAACGCGAGCAGCTTCGTCGTCTACAATACTTCCATTTTTACGAGTGCGTGTTTTTATGTACATTTCTCCTCTTGTTGGGTAAACACCATCATTCTTCATCGCCTTTAATTCATGTTTGATGGTTATGAAGAGAATTAAAATCCAAATATTACAACAATAATATGTCAAAATAACTAAAATATTACCACTTCATGAGCAAGTCTAGCAAACGACTTTGTCCCGGTTATATGAGGCTCCTTCATCTTTGAGCGGCTTGATCTTTTGTTAGCACATGTAGTCTGTAGTAAATTGTAGTTTAGCACATGAATAGAAAGTATATAAAGGGAACATGTTCGGCATCCGAATTAGAAAATACCTAACTAAACATCAATGTTAATTTTTGTTTATCTAAATTTTTATTTAGTTGTAGTTGTGTCAAATTTAAGATCTACTTTGGCAGCAAACTAAACTCGCAGCCAACAATAAAAATGAAGTTAAATTCATTGTACCTTGGCTACCGTTAATTTGGGTTCAATATTAAAATACAGAATTCTAGAAACTAAATTTTGATACAACTGTATCTAACAATCTATTATTACAGTGGTTAATTGGCAATTACTTCCAAAAAAGAATCCAATTCGAAATATTCAATAGAAGCTGATCAGAATTAAAATACATCTATATTTATTGTTGGCATCCATATTTTGAGTTTGTATCACTAGATAACATCATTACTAATATTGGTATTCTTACCTGAAATTCCGGAGTAAACCAACGTTTAACTAGTTCTTTAAATTGAGAAGGATTCACTCTATCGTCATTATTGGTTTGTTGGGTTACAATTTCATCAATGGTGAGGCTCGGGTCATATCCACGTGACTTTAAAACTCCTTTCCATGTTCTCCATTTTTTCCCCATGCTATAGAGTATCCATTTTTTAATCTCACTTGTTTCACCCGGATGAAAACTAAATTTTGACTGAAAAAAAAATTAGGCACACACACATATCTATATTAGTATATAATCTCTTAACTTAATGAGTTAATACAAATTAAGTAAAATAAAACACCTATACCTTAACAATTGAATACATATCCTCTTTCTGTTGCACGGGAACTTTTCTCCAATCAGAATATGCAATTGATACATGCTCAGGCATCCTGACAAGTGTCCCAAGGTACTGAACAAGTTCTTTACCTTCATCACCCACTGGCTTTCCAAACTTGTTAAACATGACCAATATTCTTTCATTACTAACCATTTTCCATATTTCAGCCTTTTGGGTATGACTTCTAACCTTTTTGGGAGCGCCTAAATAAATTACGATTAAATAAAATTGTAAATGGAAGGCAAAAAAAGGAGTGGTAACTAAATGAGTCTCATTTTTTTAAGTCTTGCGTTATTATTTAAAGTAAATAGCAGGCAAAAAAAAACAAAAGGGTGGTAATTAGATGATTTGATTTTTTGTTAAGTCGTCTGTTATTATCTAAAGTTGTAGCAAAAAAATAAATTCAAATCATAACCTGTTGTTTTTTCATTGCCAGGGTGTTGTAATTGTTGTTGAAGATTGTCATGATCTATCAATTGTGCATCATATTGATTGTTTGTATTTACTGTATCCTCCATATTTTCATACTCGTGATCATGATGAACATCATCTACTTCCATATCCATTATGTTACCTTCTTAAAGAATAAAAGTGTAATAAATTAACATAAAAGATACTTATAATTGAATAAAGTTTAAAAACAACTAAATAATACCTTCAAATATATCATCATCCTCGTCATCAGCCTCATCAATAAGAACCATCCTTCTATTCGCTCTTCTTTTATTACCTTCAATGGTTTCACTCAAGGTATGTTTTGTTGCACTGGAAGTTGAAGGAACCTCTTGGGTGGTATTTGTTGCAAACACTCGACATAACTTTCTTAAATTAGCAACTCTATTTATGGACATTGGTGGAATATATTTTGGAGGCTGTTTCTATAACAAAATAATTTTCATTATAAAACAAAGGTAAATAAAATAAATAAATAAAAAAATTTATTATGAACAAATTACCTTTTTAGGTACAACACTTCCGCCATCTTGTATGTCATCACCCGAGTCAGGAGTGTAGTCCACGTCACCCGCATAACAGTTCTTTTTCACTTTTTTTTTCTTTAAAGTTTGACTATGTGTCAAACTTGTTAAAGATTGCACAATGTTTTTCACCCCTAATTCTTTTAATCTTTTTTGGTTCTCTTGAACCCTCAATTGTCTACTTTTCTCATACTCATTAGCTTCACTTATTAGACTTTGATTTTTATTCTTTCTGTTTACCATTGCAGCTTGTTGAACTTCATCAGGTGTTGCTTCAATAAATCAAAGCATCAAAAAAGGATAAATCAAACAAAATCTCTCCTACTACAAGCTAATTTGACTAAGTATATGTAAACAAATGCCTACTTAACATACTAACATTTAAATATAACCTTGTCAGGTTGTAAATATAACATGTAAACAAATGCAGGGGTTGGGCTAGAAGCAAGTGCAATATCGGTTTTGTTCCCCAATAGTTCCACCATTTTGAGCTGAGTTTATTCTGCTAAAAAAAACCATTATCTTAATCCTACCCTTGGTTTTAAATTGCGAGATGCGATCTGATGCGAATGTTTCAAAAATCCATTGTGCGATGCGAGCGCATCACGTAAGAAATGAGCTAATTATCAAAAAAAAACTACAAAATTTTTAGCACATGCTTGTATTGTGAATCTAAGGCTCTAAGTTACTAAAACTTACATGTTCAGAACTTCAGATAGGCTGGAAAGGTGCTACCTACTATACAACAAACTGGCAAGTCACTAAACGAGTATACAAGCTTACAACAAACTTTTCTTACAAGTTACAACAAACTAGCAAGGCTGCTGGCCTGCTGGCTGCTGCCTTGATTACATCATATTGAAGATATGTCGATATTAACACAAAGTTCAGACTTCATGTTGTTTACATCTTATTGAAATTACACAACACATAAAAAGCATCTAATTGATTACATCACTGTATCAAACAAAAGATTCAGAAACTAATTATAAAAAAGATCAAATTAATTACATCATATTGAAATTACGCAAGGCATGATTATAAAAAAAAACCTAAATTAGCAACATGAAGAAATTGCAAGTTGAATAATTACCGACCTGGAAGAAGAAATTAGAAGAATTTTGTTGACAATTTAACAAATCCGAAGGAATTTGACAACCGGAAATTTGAAGGTTAGTCGCAATCTAGGTTGCGTTGCGGTCTGGAGAAAACATTAGCGCAATTTAAAACCAAGATCCTACCTCTCGAAGAAAAAAACTAAGTTTAACGAGTTTCCTGTCATTGTTTGTGGTCTAACCCATTAAACCAACTAATCTAGTTTACCCAGATTGAAACATGAAAATCCAGTTTCTCATATTAAACATGATAGGGGGAAGCTTAAAAACTAAAAAACGAATATTAAAATGCTGCATAATATATATATGCAAATTTTAATATTAAACAAGTATCGAGTAAATGTAATTTACTGCTAATCTACGTCAATACATCACAATTTCACAAATACTTCAAAATCATGTTGGAATCGACTCTTTTTTAAAATTTTTTAATGTAGCTCATCATAAATCATATGTATTCCTATAAATTTACACTTAGAACTCCTACAATATCCAGCCGAAATGGGTCAAAAGTTGTTGGCTGGTATTTTAGAGGTTTTAAAGGTGTATTTTAAATTTATGAATTAAAAAAAAATTGTACCTTGTTCATTTATAGACTGAATTTCTTGAGAACTTGATACACCACTTTGCATTTCAGCTGTATGAAGACCTTGAGGTTTAGGCATAACATGGTCTTTAACATCCAAATTGGAGTCTGTAGTTATGATATTAAGCTTCTTGCGTCTGCTCATACTATTTATTCAAAAATAATTTAAGTTTCTATATATAATGCATACACATGTAGGACATATAACATCAATATTCTACACCATTATAATAGATAAAAACATCATTATTCAGCACAAATATGATAGTAAAATTATGCGAATTAAACTAAATTAAGGCTTAAAGAAAAATATTAATAAATAATTAACAAAGAATTGAGTCATCATCATTTTCTTCAAAATCAAGAACATGCTCCATCTCAGGTGTAATGTCTATGCCATCTTCACCATCATCCCCAATCGTATGAAGGTGAGGCACGTTAAAGGTGCAATCATTCGAATAAGGGCCAACTTGATCAACACTTCCCATATCAAATGCATCTCTTACTTTTACATGTCGTACCACCTCCCAGTTTTTATGCTTGGGATCTGTTACATAGAAGACCTTATCAACTTGTGCTGCCATTACATACGGATCATCGGCTAAATTAGCCCCGGTATGTGCCTTGTATGAGAAATTCACCAATGTCACACCATTATCTATCTTGCACCCCCTATTGATGTCAACCCAATCACATTTAAATAATACTACGCGTATTTGACCCGAGTAATTTAACTCAATAATGTCATTCAATTTACCATAGTAGTTAATCACGCTATTAACAGGCCTTCTATCTCGACAACTAGCATAATTTGCACCTTCTACACTAACAACAATACCACTATTTTGTGTTCTTAGTGATTTCTCTCTATTTTTTGTATGAAAACGGTAACCCTTCACAAGGTATCCAGAGTATCGTTTCACACTTCTAAGTGGGCCACGAGCAAGCCATTTCAATTCTTCTGTTACTTCATCACCTTTTTGTTGCATATGTGCCACCTATAACATAGTTGTTAATACTTATTACATTAAGACCCCAAACAACAAATTATAACACAGTTGAATTACCCTTTTCTTGAACCAATCAGCAAATTGTACTCCATGAATCTTGTTGATTTCATAATCCGAAACTCGACGAGAACGTTGTTGTCCCTTGACTATTCGTTTGTGTTCCCTTAAAAGAAAATTTATATTAATATATGTGTGTGATAGATGAATGAATAACAATAGTGGCTAATAACAAAAAAATATCTTACTCTCGGAAAGGTGTAACGGCCTCAATATTGAATAATACATAACGATGCGCTTGAGTGAGGGACTTCTCATCAATTTCTGTATTTGAAGTCCTCCTTCTTTTGTGAATGGATACACCCGAATGCACTTTACGGCCTATTGCACGACCGGGACAAAGTTTGTTGGATTCTTCAATATGATTTTGGTGACTCTCATCATCATTCCTTGTTGCTCTAGTAAAGACGGTATCTACTTTGGATAGATATCTTGAGCAAAATATTATACTTTCCTCAGCTAAATAACCTTCAGCAATTGATCCTTCTAGATGAGCTCTATTATGAACGTATAACTTCAGTTTTAAAAGGTCCCTGTTTGTATCAAAGGTTACAATTTACTAATAACTTAGAAATTCTAAAACATAGCAAATAATGGCTTAGATTTATAGTAACGTTATTTACCTTTCAATGGGGTACATCCACCGAAACGCAACAGGACCTCCAAATTTAACCTCCCTTGCTAAATGGATCACCAAGTGCACCATTACAGTAAAGAATGATGGAGGAAATATCTTCTCAAGTTTGCACAAAGTGAGGGTAACTTTAGACTCAAGAAAATGAATATTATCTTCAAACAAATCCTTGTAGCAAATTGCCTTAAAAAACTCGCATAACTCGATGATAGCAGAGCTTACATGGGGTGGTAAAGTGCCACGTAATGCAATCGGCAAATACTCTTGCATTAGCATGTGACAATCATAACTTTTCATCCCAATCAGTTTTCGATCATTTAATTGTACACATCGAGATATATTGGATGAAAATTCATCTGGAAGCTTGATTAACTTAAGAGTGCTTAAAAATTGAGTCTTTTCACCTCGAGTCATTTGATAGCAAGCTTTTGGCATGAACGTGACATTACCCATAGGTCCTTTTTTTGGATGCAGTTCTTTTCTAATACCCATTTCTTGTAAGTCCAATCTTGTTTTATAGTTGTCTTTTGACTTTCCGTCTTGTCCCAATAAAGTACCCACTATGTTGTCACAAACGTTCTTTTCTATGTGCATCACATCAAGATTATGACGCCACAATAAATGCTCCCAGTATGGTAACATAAAAAAGATACTTTTCTTTTTCCAAGGACCCCGAACGTCGTTGTCTGCAAGAAATTCCATTGAATCTAGTTGTTGTATAACCTCATCACCAGAAGGAGGAATAGGAGCAATTCTAAATTCATGACCTCCAATAAAGGATCTATTGTCTAAGCGCCAACGATGGTCAGATGGAAGCCACCTCCGATGACACATGTAACACCATTTTCTTCCATGAGTTAGCCATTTGGAATCAGTACCAAAAGAACACACAGGACATGCAAATTCTCCTTTAGTGCTCCACCCGGACAAATTGGCATAACCTGGAAAGTCTGATATGGTAGAAATTATAGAAGCCTTCAACTGAAAGTACTGTTTAGTTGAGGCATCAAATGTATTAACTCCATCCTTCCATAATTCTATCAATTCTTTTATCAAAGGTTACAAATACACATCTATCTTGTTTCCAGGACCTTTTGGACCTGGGATGATTAAAGAAAGAATTATATTCGGCTGCTTCATAGCCAACCATGGCGGCAAGTTGTATGGAATAAGAAAAACGGGCCAAATACTATGTGCAACATTCATTGTCCTAAACGGGTTAAAGCCGTCGCTTGCCAGAGCTAGACGAACATTACGAGGATCACTAGCAAAATCAGGAAACTTTTCATATTTTCCATCTTTCACACGCTCTGTATGATGCCACTTCATAAGGTCAGACGTCTTTGATGACATAAACAATCTTTGAAGTCTGGGCTTTAAAGGAAACCATCGTAATATTTTTGAAGCCTTCTTCTTAGGAGGAGGGCTCATGTCATCATCTAGATTAGTTTCGTAAACTTTCCATCTAGACGATCCACAAAAAGAACAAACTTCATATTTCTCCTTGTCATCCCAAATAGCATGCAACTATTAGGACATGAATGGATTTTTTCATATCCTAAACCCAAGTTAGCCAAGATTTTTTTAACTTGATGGGTTGTTTTAGGTAAAAAATTTCCCTCTGGTAGCAAATCCTTTAAAAATTCTAATAACATAGAGAAAGATTTGTTACTCCATCCATTCAGACATTTTAAATGGTATAAATGAACCAAACAAGACAATTTGCTGTATTTGCAATATGGATACACCTTTTCTTCAGCTTCCTTGACTAGGTCATCAAACTTGCTTCCTCAATTGTTTGTCTCTTGACTATTATTTGAATCATTCTCATGCACCTCCACTCCAATCCCACCTTCTGGTTCAAAAGCATCATTCAATAAATCATGCATTTCCTCGTTAAGGATTGTGCTATTTGAAGCAACTGTTGTGCCTTCACCATGATATACCCATTTCAAGTATTCCGGCCGGAACCCTGAACATATGAGATGATCTAGGACACTTTGTTTACTCTGATATTTCATATTTAGGCACTTTGTGCATGGACACTTAATCTTGCCCCCATTGACAGATGTTCTCTCAAATGCAAAATTCAAGAATGTTTTCACGCCATTAACAAAAGTTTGACTTGATCTTGGTGCATCATACATCCAAGATCTATCCATGACTTCGTGGTTTAAGTTTATATTAGCTGTTAGTCAACAAACCAGTGAAAATATGTTCAAGTTATTGTTCTTAAACATTCCTAAAAATTAAGAAGTAAAATAACTTAAGAATACCACATGACACAAGTAACATAGTTATCCAACAGATTATGATTCAAACATTAAAACGGAAATATGATTCAAATTGATATATATTTAAACAATATACATATACAAATTGCATACTGATTAGAGCATATTATGATTCAAACAGTAAATTTACATGAATATGTTCAACCATGATTAAATTTTATGTTATCTTCATAGAAATAGTGTCACTAAAAGGCATATAACATTTTGCAAAAATCATAAAACATATTCTGAATAAAAAAGTATAACAATCAAATTTCTGAAAAGCCCTCCAGCTTTGGTTGTGTTTTGGTTTGGCCTAGTGGCTGTCTGAGGTGGACCTGCATGATTTTATTGTTGTTTGTTGGCCTGGAGTTTCTGGTTTGCTGGTTGTCAGGTGTAAAGTAGAAGAAAGAGTCACACAATTTTTATTAAATAATAACTATAAATATTCTTTTACACAAAATATCGTTGCAAAAACCAAAAGTTCACTTTGAACAATATGTTCAACAACTTTTTGTTTGTTAATTAACCTTATGCCAGGAAAAAAACCAGAATTTGAAATATGGCTGCAAAATAAAGGGTCAAAAATGCCTTGTGACAAAGTGTTGGAGCCAATCAAGACTCAATGTGGAGCTGCCATCAAGCTTTTGGTTATAAGAAGTCAAGTCTGACATGGTAGGGGTAAGTATCATGTTACCAATTAAAATACACTTGCCTAGTATTGTTTTAAAAAAACAATACCTTTGGCAATCAAACTCCTCTCAAAACACATCCCAAGCCTACTCTTGTTTGCCATTGCTGATCTCCTCTCGAATGTCACTGCAAAAAGGCAAAGTTGGTGAGATGAATGTTTGACAAATTTTATTATTACATGAACAAATAAATAAAAATACAAAACACACTTTTTATAGAAATTTGATAGACGTTTGCAAGACATGAGTGAAATCTCATTAAATTAGAGTAAAAGAATTACCATGTTTTAAATTAACCACTAAAATCACTTCATTTGTACACACCATATTCAATTAACCACTAAAATTGTCTCAAATTTTCAGTTTTACAGTCAAACATAAAAATACACAAAATTAATAGGTAATAAAAACAATATCAACACCTAACATTCTATTAAAATGTCTCGGTGAAAAGTTAATATATGAAAAATTGGAAATGAATAATGCAGACTGCTTGCAAACTTCAGCAATCAGCATATGTTTGCCTTGATATCAAATAGGTAAGATAAGCCTGAAAGAAAAGGCAGCTCTAACAGCTCTAACCTTGTAGAGTTGTAGAACAAAAACATTTAATAGTTTGAGTGTTGGTAGTCTGCCAACAACTTATTGGATAAAAGGCATTTCAGAAGCTGTTATAAATATAACAAGAAGATCACCATTTACTTCAATATCAAGTCCAACTCTATTCCCTAACATTCGTTCTGATCATGCTTTGTCTGTATCTAGAGCCTTCTTGTCATTATTATTAAATTTTGATTAAATAATAGAGCATCATACCATCGGTATAAAAGCTACTGAAATAACAATTTAACAAAAAGCTAATTTCTAGCACAATGTTGTCTTCTGACATAAAGTTATAGTAAATTTACTTCAATACCTATAAAGGTAACAATGCACTCCTTCCATCCCAAAGTATCTAAAAAATAAAAAATGATGTCGGTGTATTTTTTTTATTTCATTCTTGTCTTCTAGCACTTGTGGAAGATGAAAAAAGGTTAAAAAAACTCACATTTTCCAGTTTTGGTTATGGGTTTGGCATTTTTTGTTCCCTTTTTTGGCTTCTTTTTCAGTATCTTCTGTGTCAAACATTTCCCATGTAACCATTCAATTTCATTCCTGCAAAGGGAAACAAATAATTTATAACATAAAAGTAAAACCTAAGTTTCACCGCATTTGTGTGCTTCATTTGTGCATCAGTTCATCACACCCAAAAAAAAGGTTTAAAAGCTTACATTTGATTCCTTTTCATTGGATTTTGATCTTAAAACTTTCATGTTTAGAAGTAAATCCCCATCTGATAATCAACAACAATACCTGCATAAATAAGAGGACTGTATAAATACAAAAATACCTGCATACATACAAAAGCAACCTTCCTAACTCAGCCATGGCATTTTATGCAAATAAAGTGACCGATGACTCAGAACCCATATGAACCAAACAATAACAAATGACCAAGTTGGAAATCTTACATCCTGGTTCATCTAGAGATCTTGGACCTGCATGTGAATGAACACTAACACGAAAAAAGCCCCCAAAACCATACTCATATCCAACTCACCATAGTTATATACCTTCAATATGCCCCTTATTTTTCCTGATCATAGCAGAAGATAACCGTTGCTCCAGTTACAATCAGCAAAAGAAAGCTCAACCAAGAAATAGGTTGTAAATCATCACAGTATCAGTTATAACCATCTCAATTAAATAAAATACATGAAATTATGGATTCAAGTTTGGCCAATTATCATCACTGTCAATAGCAATCTTAAAACCCTAACAAATTAAGATTCATTTTCTTATAGAAGAACCAATACAATGTTAACATCACATAAATGCTCTAAACTGTATAACTAAAAATATTATGAAACTAAAATATATAATTCAAAATGCACATTTTAAGATTTTTAGTATCCAATTAAACATTAAATTAACTATTACTAATCAACAGAAATAAGATGTAGAACAAAAATTACCCTGCCTCGAACAAATTTTCCTTGTTCTAAACTTTGATGCAAATCACCGGACTGCTTCTGATACAACTCCACCTTTGAAAGTCTACAAGCGGAGGAAGTATTTAAAACATCCGGACCCGTTGGAGCAGCTGGACTTACTTTATGGATTTGGGTTTGACCCATTCCATCCCTCAAGAGAGGCGACAAGTAGCATCATGGGGTAGTGGGGAGCTATTATAATGGAAGTAACTGCAGCAGTATTAGTTTAAGTTTATGTTTTCCAGTTTATTTTTCTTTTGTCTTGTCTTTGTTTTTATTAATCAACTTTGTAAGTTGTGGAGATTTGCCTATCTCGAATCAGGCTAGTTAATCAAATCCTCTATTCGAATTTAGTGTCTATCATTTTGGTTCCATTGCCGGGAATTCAAAGTGAAGATGGTAGCGACCCAAAGTGAAGGCACTGGTTCTGTGACGGAACCGACGGTTGGCCAAGTCGCCAATCAGTTGGCCGCAATCATGAGCAAATTGGATACGATGGAGTCATGGAAGGAAGATCTTAATACTCTGAAGCGACAGATGGCGCACAAAGAGAAAACGGGAACCGGCGGAAATCGATTTGAGGATGGTGATTCCAGTTTCTTCAATTCGAACCGCCGACCATTTCATAAGATTGATTTCCCCTCCTTTAACGGTGGCGACCCGAGGAGATGGATCTTGAAGGCCGAAAAATACTTTCGATATTACAACACACCGGAATATGAAAAAGTAGATATTGCGGCGATGCACTTGGAAGATGATGCGCTTGATCTGTATTCCTGGCTCTCTTCCGAGCAGATGATACTCTACTGGGAGGAACTGACACAAGCCTTCCAGAAGCATTATGGACCTCCTGAATTCCAGAATCCTGATGAATTTCTGATCAGTGTGAGGCAAACTGGTACGGTACAAGAGTACCGACAGGAATTCGCGAGGCGGACGGCCAGAGTTTCAAATTGGTCGGACCACTGTTTACTCGGTGTGTTCATCCATGGCCTCAAGGAGGAATTGAAATCGGATGTGCGTATTCACAAACCCAGGACTGTATACAAGGCTATGAGTTTAGCCTTGGAGTTTGAGTCCAAGTTAAGCACCCTTAAACCAGCCAAACCAATCCACAGCAACCTGAAACCCGAAACCAAACCTTTTACCCCGACCCCTCAACACTATCCAAACTCAACCAGGCCTTATCCCAAACCCGCCTCACGTATCACTGATCCTGAAAAGCAAGCAAGGTTCCTTAGGGGAGAATGCTTTCGTTGTGGAGACAAGTACGGACCCGGCCATCGGTGTAAAACAGGCACCTTCAAGTTACTAGAAGTGGAGGCCGAAGAGGAGAACATGACCATACCCGAAGAAAATGAAGCAGAGGATCCGGCTGAAGACATGGCAGAGATCAGTCTCCATGCGATTTTTGGTAAGTCTCATACCACCACTATGAAGGTGCATGGCACTTTAAACTCCACTGAGGTTCTTATCCTAATTGATAGCGGGTCGACCTACAATTTCATATCGGACGTTCTGGTCCATGAGTTGAACCTCCTCTCTCAAGTGGTCAATCCTTTTGGGGTTCAAATTGGGAATGGGGACATCATCCGGTGCAGTAAGGTATGTAGAAATGTCTCTTTACAAATGGCTGATCTAAAAATTCAGCAAGATTTCTATCCATTTTCCATTGGTGGTGCTGATGCCGTCCTTGGTATCCAATGGCTTTCTTTGTTGAACATTGTTCAAGCAAATTGGAATGAGATGTTTCTCATTTTTACAGTAGATGGAAAGAAATATAAATTACAGGGGGTATCCTCAGGTCCTCAAAAATCAGCCACTTATCAGCATCTGTCAATAGAATCCGAAAGTCAAACACAAACCCCCAGTTACCTTCAGCCACTACTCACTGCCTTTAGCCAAGTCTTCCAAGAACCTACTACCCTGCCCCCTTTTCGCTCACATTATCACTCCATACCCCTTTTACCTAATGCATCTCCCCCAAATATCCGCCCATACCGATACCCCCATGCTCAAAAAACAGAGATTGAACGTCAAGTGGAACTTTTGTTAGCCAGTGATTTCATACAGCCAAGCACCAGCCCCTTTTCGAGTCCTGTTCTATTGGTGAGGAAGAAGGATGCTACATGGCGTATGTGCATCGATTATAGGTCCCTAAACAAAATAACCGTGGCTGATAAATACCCGATTCTCAACATCGATGAACTGTTGGATGAGTTATACGGTTCAACCATTTTTTCCAAAGTGGATCTGAGGTCTGGGTACTACCAGATCCTGGTTAATCCTAGGGACATTGAGAAAACCGCCTTCCTGACTCACTCGGGCCATTACGAATTCAAGGTTATGCCCTTTGGGCTCACAAACGCCCCTTCCACTTTTCAGGCCGCAATGAATGATTTATTTCGACCTTATTTACGGCGGTTCGTTCTGGTGTTCTTTGATGACATCCTCATTTACAGCCGGAACCAGGCTGATCATGAGTCCCATCTGAAAACCGTATTGGAGCTCTTACTTAACAACCAATTTTTTGCCAAGGAATCAAAATGCTGCTTCGGTCAACCTTCTGTTTTATTCCTTGGACATGTGGTGACAGCCGATGGAGTACAAGTTGACCGGGACAAGGTACAAGCAGTCACATCATGGCCAATACCTTCTAATGTTAAGGAAGTCAGAGGGTTCCTTGGGCTCACAGGTTATTACCGAAGGTTTGTTAAGCACTATGGCATTATTGCTCGTCCGCTAACAGCCTTGACCAAAAAAGATGGATTTAAATGGAATGCAGAAGCTGCAGAAGCTTTTAACAAGCTGAAAAAGGCTTTGATTTCGGCTCCTGTTTTAAAATTGCCTGATTTCTCACAACCATTCGTTGTGGAATGTGATGCTTCGGGAGATGGTGTAGGAGCTATCCTGATTCAAGGGGATCATCCTATTGCTTATTTTAGCAAAGGTTTCTCTCCTCCCAATCGTCTTAAATCTGCCTATGACCGGGAGTTGTTGGCTTTGGTTTTAGCCGTTCAGAAGTGGAATCACTATCTAATGGGAAGGCATTTTTTCATAAAAACAGACCACTACACCCTAAAATTTCTGCTTGAGCAAAGGGTTACAACTGTTGAACAGCAAAGGCTACTCCTCAAACTAATGCCATATGACTTCTCCATTATCCATCGCGCTGGTAAGTTAAATAGAGGAGCAGATGCTCTTTCTCGCCACCCTTCTACAGTGCAATTATGTGCACTAGTTCTTCCAAAAATTTTGGCAACCGAAGAAATCATATCTGCATTGCAACTTGATCCAGTCACCCAATCCCTTATGCAGAAGTTACAGCAAGATCCAACATCAGTTCCCCACTACAAACTGGTTGATCAGCTGTTGTTATTCAAAGGCAGGATTGTCATCCCTTCTAATCAGGTCCTTCGGCAACAAGTCCTACATGATGCACATGATACTCCAGCCGCCGGTCATGGGAGATTCCTTAAAACCTATAAACGTATACTCGCTCAGTTTTTCTGGCCTAATCTCAAGCGAGATGTGCATTTGTATGTGCAAAATTGTTTGGTGTGTCAAAAACATAAGTATGAGACCCTTTCTCCTGCGGGCCTATTACAACCATTGCCGGTTCCAAATAGAGTGTGGGAGGATATTTCTATCGACTTTATTGTCGGTTTACCCAAATCCAATCGATTTGATACCATTTTCGTTGTTGTTGACAGGTTGAGCAAGTATTCTCATTTCATCCCTATGTCCCACCCCTTTACAGCTAAAACAGTAGCAGCTACTTTTTGTAAGGAGATTGTACGCCTACATGGTTTTCCTCGTTCTATCGTGTCAGACCGTGATACGATTTTTCTCAGTAATTTTTGGCAGGAACTCTTCCGGCTGGGCCAAACTTCTCTCAAGATGAGTACGAGCTACCATCCGCAAACCGACGTCCAAACGGAAGTTGTCAACCGTTGTTTGGAAGCTTACTTACGTTGTTTTGCGCAGGAACAACCACATAAATGGAGTTTTTTCCTGGCTTGGGCAGAATATTCTTACAACACCGGTTATCATTCCTCTCTTCGCACTACTCCTTTTAAGGTTGTATATGGTCGTGATCCTCCTATTCTTCAACCATATACTATTGGGGATACCAACAATGCAGATTTGGAACAGCAGCTCCTCCTTCGTGACAATATGCTTACCATTATTCGGGCCAACCTTCACAAAGCACAGGATCGCATGAAGTCTCAAGCGGATAAGAATCGTCGTGAAATTTCCTTTGAGGTTGGGGATGTTGTTTTCCTTCGCATTCAGCCTTATCGGCAACGGAGTTTGTCTAAACAGTTCTGCCAGAAGCTTTCTCCCCATTTCTTTGGTCCATATTTGGTTGTGAAGAAGATTGGCAAGGTTGCCTATGAGTTGGCTTTACCACCGGACTCTCGGATCCATCCTGTCTTTCATGTTTCTCTTCTCAAGTCGGCTCGTTGGGTTTCACTTCCATCAGATATACCCTCTTTGCCTCTTAATCAGGATTGGGAATTAACTCTTCAGCCCTCTAAAGTCTTGGTTCATCGTTGGCGTCATTGTCATCAGTCTTCTCTCTTGGAATTGCTTATTTTATGGGAATCTCGTCCGGAGGAAGAAGCTACATGGGAGGATTACGATTTATTTGCTGCGCAATTTCCCCACTTTCGACTTGAGGACAAGTCTTTTTATCGGGAGGGAAGTATTGATACGACTCCACCTTTGAAAGTCTACAAGCGGAGGAAGTATTTAAAACATCCGGACCCGTTGGAGCAGCTGGACTTACTTTATGGATTTGGGTTTGACCCATTCCATCCCTCAAGAGAGGCGACAAGTAGCATCATGGGGTAGTGGGGAGCTATTATAATGGAAGTAACTGCAGCAGTATTAGTTTAAGTTTATGTTTTCCAGTTTATTTTTCTTTTGTCTTGTCTTTGTTTTTATTAATCAACTTTGTAAGTTGTGGAGATTTGCCTATCTCGAATCAGGCTAGTTAATCAAATCCTCTATTCGAATTTAGTGTCTATCAGCTTCACCTGAGCATAAATCTTGAAACCATAAACTAAAATTAGTACAATTTCAAAACATGTTTACAATAGAGTTTAATAGATCGATGACAGAGGATGAACCGACTACAACTCGCTTACAAAATTAGGCTTAATCAGAGTGAACACCCACATACAAATTAGATACACCAGCACAGATTGAAGCATATGTGCGGACCAAGTTACCAAGAAGAAATCAACGAGTTCAAACATTTGAATTTGGAGCCAAAATCTGAAGATAACCGATTATTGATTCAAAATCGAAGAAAAGAGGATAATATGCTTACCACTTTGGAGCCAAAACCTGAAGATAACCTGTTGATGCATCAGTGGCGAGTATATCAAGATTGGTTGCTTCAAGATCCGGTTCTGAAATCCCATTCACCTGGTTGA
Source organism: Mikania micrantha (assembly GCA_009363875.1). Taxonomy (NCBI): domain Eukaryota; kingdom Viridiplantae; phylum Streptophyta; class Magnoliopsida; order Asterales; family Asteraceae; genus Mikania; species Mikania micrantha. Next base: position 34,059,313 of record CM018685.1, read on the forward strand.
GATATTAACCGATTAAGGTAAGAAGATACAAAGGGGAACAGTGATCAATCGAAGGCTTACCTGGTTTGGAGATTGGATGCCAAAAATGGTAGAAGAAAATTGGGGGAGATGGAAAGCAGAAATCAGGCTTTCAATCGGATTGAAGGTTTAAGAAATTGCTGGATTGGATTTATGCTTGGATTGGTTGTACCACATGTTTGTTAAGTGATACTTTTCTTAATTTTAAGATACTTGATAAACATCTCGCCAATATTCATTTTAAAGTACAGATGTGTATATATATATATATATATATATGTACACACATATGTGTGGGTGCATGAAAATGCATGCATATGAACGTGAAACACACACACACTACCTCATGTGATAAACCATTTTTAACCTCATTTAAAGTGACATTTTTAACAAGAATGGTTCTAGCAAACAAACCCTTTTCATAACTAACCAATGCAGCTTCCAAAAGGGATAGTTAACGAGAAAGGGGTAACCCATTTAATCAAATATAAAAAACAATCTTTCAAGTTGGAAACTTGACTAAACTCGTTGGAAGAAACCCACCTAAAACCCCAACAAGAAATCCTCAAAATAAAATGGTTTCCCTTAAGATTTAGAAAAGACAAGAGTGGAGACTTTGTGACATTACTTACTTGCTATCCTAGGAAAATCCTTTCTTTTCTAAACCACTCGGCACAACAAAATGGGGTCCGAAACAGCCTCACATTCACAAATAAAGTTCAGAAATTTCTTCATCCAATTTGAACCCAACCACCCATTATTCTTATCCTTAAACACCTCTTAATACCAATACCCTTTTTCTTGCTCTACTAACCGTGTAAGACAAAAAGAAAATAAGAAATCTTGAACAATCTTGCTGCTACAGTGACCGATACCCCTTTTCCCCACCTACGACCAACCCTCTCAAATGCACCATCAATCAAGAAAAGGACATAAGGATCTCCTTTTACAGCAGGAATGGAAGGATCTTGAGAGTTCCAAGAGGAGTTGTTGTACTACTTTAAGGAGACTACCTAGTACTCCATCACCCTAGTGAACTAGAGGCATCATAACCTACTTTTGTTATTGCTAAAAGGCTCCTAAACAATGGAAGAAGCAACAGTTGAAACCTCCCCAAAGATGCTATAAATACCGGCTTTAGGAAAGAACAAAACCCACACCTCAACCAACACTAATCTTTTCTTTCTTTCTTTCTCTCCCACTTCGGCACCACATCAGCACCCTTCCTGCTGACTCTCAACTGAAGCAGCAACAACCAAAGCAACCCATTCCCCTCGTCTTCTGCCCCACTTGAATAACCACTCCCTCACATGCACCTTAACTGATCGAAAGGAACAATCCTTTGTTCACACTAGTAAGCAGCAAACCCTCAACAGTTGAAGACTAAGCCCACCAGGAGGAGTGGAACAGCTCGTAACCCACCAGCATTGCAACTGTCCAACTTGGTAAGTCATTCTAGTCCAGTAGTAATGTTAATAACCGTGAAATGGTAAGCCCATGCAAGAAGATTCTAACCGACTAATGCACTAATAACAACCGTTTTCTGTTAGTTCGAAAAACAAGCCTTATTAGGCTCACGGACAAGTAATAAAATCAGTAACTATACATTCAACTATATATATTATCTAAAGGGTTTGTTGCATGGGACCATCGAATCAATAAACACGAGATATTTTCATATGTAAAGAATATTTATTCAATGGTCAAGAATGCTAGCATACACCCTCAAACACTCACGTAAAAGATTATGTGTATCCATCAATTTTATTCATGCATGCAAGTATCAATGAATGGTTATGGGTGAACAAAAACCCTTAATGGGATGTGTAATAATCATTATTCAAAGAAATTCCTACTACCGTTACATTAATGTCATGGATGAAAAACTAAGCTATGTATCAACCTATAAGGAATAATATATACGTATATAGGTAGGTTTATATATAACATAAACCATGTGGGCCAAAAGCATACAACCTTAAAGTCACCATGCACCATAATACATGAAGGTGGTTATAACCAAACTTATATTGGTTAACGTGGGTGTGTTAGAATCACCTAAAAGAATGAGTATCACATAAAATAGTAGCATCTATATATAATATGAAGAAACTGTCAAAATGGATAAATAATGAAGAACCTGTAAAGAACCAAGGCTTTGATATACACGATCATATTTTTGTAAAAGAGGAAATGAAATAAATCATTTTTAAAAGTAGTACAGGAGACATCAAACAATACCAAAGTGGGAATGACTTATAATCACATATGAGTACTTCTAGAAAGTAATAAAGTGTTTGGGCTGAGAACATAAAATGTTAATATAGAACTTTGAAAACATTGTAAGGATTGTGTAGTGAAGCCCTATCTCATCTCTGAAATTCAATCATCACGACTTGACTGTGAGTTTCACAACCCCTTTTATACTGTTTTATTCTTTGGGGTGAAAAGTGTGATACTTAAACTTTTTCTGACTTTATGCTATATATGTTATTGTTAAAACATGAGTTTGTCGGATGTAGATTTCATAAGGTTTGTTATTCTGTTGTAAGTCCCTTTTATTTATGCCTAGACACAACCATTAACTCAAGGGTTTGAGCCAGAGGATATATTGGATAGTACTATCTTGGTTGACAGCCCATTCACCCGGTAGGTGGTCTTGCTAGCTACAGTCACCCAATAAGGCATATACGGTGAATGAATATATTTAACTCTATTGTATACATTGAACTCGGGATGAGTTCAGTGATCATGAGATCATAACACAAGGGCAATCAGTTATATGTTTGGTTGTGGTCTTATGTAAATTGCATCCATACTTATTTGTGAATAACATATAAAATGATTTACAGATAGCATAACTATTGGGGAGATGAACCCAATGATTGATTTTATCGAGTCCCAAACTTGTATGACTCACCAACATTTTGTTGACTGTTTTAGGTCATTAATTCAAAACCTGAGGTGGGTGCATATTTTTGGATATTACTCACGAAGATTCATTATTATTGCCTAAGATGTTATAGGCTATAATCTTTTGAGAATCTCTAAGTGTTGTAATAGATACTTAAAACATTTGTTGTTGGTTGTTTATTTTGAATGATGAATTGATGTTTTAGCATTGTTATAAACCATAAGACTCTTGATTTCCACATCGTCTTACCGCCCGTGATTCCATCATCGGTGGAGGTGTGACACTTTTTCCATGCTCAACTTGAACCCACATGCAAAGTACTCGTATTTCTCGCCATCGAATAGTCAAAAAAAATGCATAAATGGCTAACTTAAGCACGTGAAATCAACAAAGTCATCAACCTCCTCCTTGAGCTTGTCCTCGAAATTTACATCAAAACCATAAGCCACATGATGCATGCAATTTTTTTAATCATGCAACCGTTACACTATCATACGAGCCTGCTTATTTTATCATTGTTGATAAGCATTCAGAGTCATGTCTTCTCTTGGCTGACGAATTAAACACGTTTGTTAAAAATGACACTTGTATTTAAGTTCCACATGTGCCACGCACTAATGTTATTGATTGTAAGTGGCTTTACATACTAAAAAAGGACCAGCATGACAATATAGCTTGTTACAAGGATCGACCGGCAAGAAAGGACTTTCGTCAACAACAAGGGGTACACTACAATGAAATCTTTAGCCATATATATGGTTTCCATTTGTTTTGTTTTATCTATTTTTGTAACAAAGTCGTTCCTTGTTCATCAGCTTGATGTTCAAAATGCATTTTGTCACGAAAAATTTGATAAGACTGTCAATCTTAAACAATTACAAGTCTTTATTGATCTAAAACATCCATATCACATATGCTTGTTATAGAAGCCTGTATACGATCTCAAACATGTTATGCATGCTTGGATTCATTGATTGTCCCAATCTTTTCACCAATTAAGCTTCATTGGCTCTAAAACACGTTCCTTCTTGATTATCTAACTAGTCCCAAAAGACCATTTTTTACATTCTGGTGCATGTCGATGACATTATTGTTACTGGAGACAATCTCACTATCATTTAACAACTTATTCAAAGACTCGGTGCTAATTATTCTCTTAAGAAGTTTGGCACCCTTAATTAATTCCTAGTTGGACCAAACATTCTTCTCTCATAATGCAAATATAATTCTAAGATATGTCAATGAGCTGGTCTCACATATTGCACACTAGTCTTCACACAGTATTCACAAGTTTTATCTCTTGATGACATACCTCTCCTCTTTTATTTAGTTTGGTATCGTCAGATAGTTGGTGTCCTTCAATAATTAATTTTTTTCAAACCAGACATTACTTTTGCATAAATAATTTTTTCCAGAACAACACGTCTCTTTTGGCAACCACCGGTCTATTGTCGAATACTTTTGATTCAGCAAAACTTTGGATCCTAACTACAAGCCTTCATTGGTGTTCATTGGCAAGAACACTTTCTTATCGATGCCTTATTTGATATTAATTAGGCTGGCTAGATAACCATTGATTCACCAAAGGTTTGCTATTTTTTTTTTTGCACAACCAACAATAATATATATAAATAAAAGAGAAACCTACTTAGCAAGATGCTAAGGAAGGAGTACAACAGAGTAAATTAAAAAAATACTAACATACCATACTAAACGCAACATTAACCCAAGAACTATTGAGTAAAGAGTGAGGTAGATTTGGGTGAAGCCAAGAAGACAAAGACGGTTGGAAGAGACCTTTTCCTAGACCTGAACCTTAACAAACTCAGTCGGAAGATAAAAAAAAAAGATGAGAATCCAAGGATAGAAATCCGAGATTATCAAACCGAAAGAGAAGAAAGGAACTGGGTGAAGTCAACCCCAAACGAAAATGCCAGATTTGGCCTTTTCCTAGACCCTAGGCCACCAAACACCAATGCAAAACAAATAGAACCTGTGAAAACATTTTTTTTATAACCTAAAGTTGAAACTGCTCCATGAGTCCCGGTCAATGTTTCGTAGATTTCCCATGTTTTTGATCCACAAGTAAGAAGACAATTTAGTCTCTCCAAGAATGTCTTTTGCTTCCAGAATGCGGTTTTTAGAGATCTTTCCATTTCTTGACTTTCATAAGATCCAAAGAGATGTAAGTAAGATGTCATGTATGAGATTTTTCCATTTTCTCCTGGCATGGCCATGTATCGTGTATCATTAAGATGTCTTTTATTGTGAAGATAAGATCCCTAGGGATTTTACACCAGTTCATCACCTTATTCCAAACTTCACTTGCAAACTTGCAACGGATGAGAGTGTGGTAAGTTGATTCCAAAGTGTAACCACATAGTGAGCATGAAGTGTCCAGATTGATTCCACGTTTTTGAAGATTTTCTTTTGAGGGGATTTTGTCTAGGCCTGCTCTCCAAGCGAATGCATTAACCTTTAAAGGAATCCATTTCAGCCAAGGGATCTTCAATACAGTTGATTTGAGGGTGAGAGATTAATCTAAATACTCTCTGATAGATTTAACCGAGAAAGGCTCAATATTTTCTGCTCCCCAGCCCCAAAAGTCTTCATCGTCTGATCTGTGGATTTTTTTTATCCAATCTTCCACAATTAACTTTTCTAAAAGGACCTGTGGATGATGGATTGATGTTTCCATTGCCAAATTATTGAGTTCCCGATTATGCGATCAGGCACCTTGCAATTTTTGTAAGATTCAAGATTGAATAGTGTTGGGAGAGTGTCTTTTAAGCATCCTAAACCAGTCCAGTTATCTAACTAGAATAATGAGTTTCTACCATTCCCAATCTTGCAACGGAGTAGATCGGTGATGTTTATGTTTAACTTTTTAAGTCGTCACACACTTTTATGATATTTTTCCAGGGACCTGCAATCAATTTTTTGCATGGGAAGTAGCTCCAATTTCTCTCGGTGTGGTGAATTGATATGATGACTTTAACCCAGCATGCTTCTTTATCAACTTTTAACCTCCAGAACCACTTAGATAATAAGGCAATGTTCATTGATCTAGTGGATCCAATACCAATACCTCCCGATTTTTTACTCACCATCATTGTTTTCCAATCTTACCAAGGTTTTGCTATTTACATGGGCTTTAATCTTATCTCATGTATCACACAAAATCATAAATCAAATTCTCGATCATTTGTCAAGTCACATCATTTGTCGAGTCATCATACAAAGCACTTTTCCATAGTCATAGAATTTGCTCTATAAGCCACGAATTTCGAATTGGTTCGTTTCGGTCCCATTTGAATTCATTGGCGAATTGATTGTCCAGGTTCGCTATTTCAATTCACAGCATAATCGAAAAGCACATTTGCTTTATACTCGAACCAATTGACGTTGAATCGTGAATTTCTGAACCCTAAATCAGGATTTGAACCAGAAATTGTAAACCCTAAAACATGAATCGAACCATTGTTTCATGAATTTGGATGGAAATTTCTATTCATGTGAATTTCGAATGAGTTGCGAGTCATGAACTCTTATTATTCATTATTCTCAAAATGAACATACTTATATACAAAGAGATTAAGAGTAACTAACTAACTAATATTTTAACTAATTAACTAACTCGACAACTAATCTCTATATTTACATTATATACAATCACATCCCCCCTCAAGTTGGTGCTCGGGAGAGACCCAACTTGGATAGTAAATCATTATGAAGTGTAGAAGAAAGACTTTTAGTGAAAAGATCAGCAAGTTGATCTTTAGATGGAGTATGCGATAAAGAAATAAGACCAGCTTGTAGTTTGTCTCGGACAAAATGACAATCAATTTCAATGTGCTTTGTTCGTTCATGAAAGACGGGATTTTTTGCAATATGAATAGCTGCTTGGCTGTCACATTTAACTGGCACTGGAATTATATTAGGAACTTGAAAATCTTGGAAAATTCGAGTAAGCCAAGCCAACTCAGCAGTAACTCGACGAAGGGAACGATATTCAGCTTCTGCAGAACTTAAAGAAATAGTGTTTTGCTTCTTTGACTTCCAAGAAATTGGACTACCACCAAGGGAGATATAATATCCACTAACAGAACATCGAGTATTGGGACAAGAGGCCCAATCAGAATCACAATGAGCAAGCAAACTAAAATCAGAACTATTATTAAAAAATAAGCCTTGAGAAAGAGTGCCAGACACATATGCAAGAGTATGTAAAGCAGCTTCCCAATGAGGAACTCGTGGGTCTTGCATGAATTGGCTAAGAAATTGAACTGCAAAAGCCAAATCTGGACGTGTATGAGTAAGGTAATTCAATTTTCCAATCAATCGTCTATATTGTAAAGGATCTGAAATAGGAACACCTTCATGTATTTTGAGCTGCAAATTAGGAGGCAAAGGCGAAACAACAGAAACAAGATCTGATGGATGAAACTCTTGTATTAAATCCTTTGCAAATTTGCGTTGAGTCATAATAAGACCTTGAGAATGATGTAAAACTTCAATACCAAGAAAATAATGAAGATTACCCAAATCTTTGATTTTAAAACTGGAATCAAGAAATAACTTGAGAGCAGTGATTTCATCAGGATGATTTCCTGTAACTAAAATGTCATCCACATAAACAGCGACATAAACCACAGAATTACCCATCATTTTTGAAAATAAAGAATAGTCATTTGAAGAACGAAGATATCCTTTAGATTTAAGAGCATCAGAAAGCTTAGCATACCACTGCCGAGAAGCTTGCTTTAAACCATAAAGTTATTTTTTGAGTTTAAGACATTGAGTAGAAGCAAGAGACATTCCTGGAGGAGGATGCATATAGATATCTTCATCAAGATCCCCGTGTAAAAATGCATTATTAACATCTAATTGTAATAAATCCCATTTCATTTTAGTAGCAACAGCAATCAAAGCACGAATAGTAGTCATTTTGACAACCGGAGAAAATGTTTCATTATAATCAAGACCGGGTTGTTGTGTATCACCTCGAACCACTAAACGAGCCTTACAACGTTCAACTGTACCATTAGCATGATATTTGATCTTATAAACCCATTTACATTTAATGGGTTTTGTACCACTAGGAATAGAAACAATATCCCAAGTATGATTAGCATTAAGAGCTTCAAATTCTTTAGTCATAGCATCTTGCCAAGCAGGATGAGAAGCAGCCTCATTATAAGAAAGAGGTTCATGAAGATTTTCTATGGCAGCTGCAAAATGCTGACTAGGTAAGGATAAATGAGAAAAAGGAAATGAAGAAGCAGAAAAACAGAAGTTAGTAAGAGTATGAGAACAATTGTCATGGTCAGAAGCAACATGATTACACACATAATCATGCAAATAAGCAGGAGGAACAGAATCACGACTTGAACGACATAAAGTGGTAGGAACAGAAGATGAATGTGGCAAAGAAGAAGGATGAGATGAATAGCCAGAAGGTGAAGAAGATGATGAAGGAACAGAAGATGAAGAAGATGAAGAGGGATTAGAAGGAAGAGAATCATCAAATAAAGCAGAAAATGTATCAAGAGGAGGAAAAATAAAAGATGGATCTGAAGTATGAGTAGAAGGAAACAAATCTTCAAAAAATAAAACATCTCGAGAAACAAGAACTTCATGAGTGTGAATGTTGTATAATTTGTATCCCTTCTGAGCAATAGGATAACCAATGAAAAGACAAGGAATAGCGTGCGGTTTAAACTTGTCACGTCCACGTGTAAGAGTAGACGCATAACATAAACAACCAAAACATCTTAAATGATCATATGAAGGAGGTTTTCCATACAAAACTTCATAAGGAGTTTTACCATGAAGAACCTTAGTAGGAAATAAATTGATAAGATGAGTGGCTGTTAGAACACATTCTCCCCAAAACTTAACAGGAAGTTTGGACTGAAAAAGTAAAGCTCGTGCAGTTTCCAAAAGATGTTTATGTTTACGTTCTACAACACCATTTTGTTGAGGGACCCCAACATAACTTCTCTGATGAATGATTCCTTTACTCTGAAAATATGCACTTTGTTGAGTACCAGAACCAAGTTCAAACGCATTATCAGATCTGATACATTTGATTTGGATTTTAAATTGAGTTAAAACCATCTCAATAAATCCTTGAAGAACAGTGAAAGCATTACTTTTAGTAGACAACAAATGAGTCCATGTTGTCCGGCTAAAATCATCAACAATTGTAAGAAAGTACCGGTAACCATTATAAGTAGAAACACAATAAGGTCCCCAAACATCAATATGGATAAGCTCAAATATATGTGAAGTGGATGTTTGACTGTGAGAAAAAGGAAGTCTATGTTGTCTTGCTTGAGGACAAATCGAACAATGGGAATTGTGATTCATATTAATATCAGAAAAGAATGGTAACTGCTTGAGTTTATAAAATGGTAAATGTCCAAGCCTATGATGCCATATAGTACTACTAACAACTGAAAAACAAGATGATTTAGTAAAAGAAAATGAATTATTCAAAGAAAATGGAGATAATGCAGCTTGCATAAGGTAAAGACCATGTAGAAGTTCACCCAGAACCATTGGCCTCTTCATTGAAGGGGCCTGCAATAGACATGAAGAATCAGAAAAAGATACAATACCACCTGTATCATGACACAATTTAGGCACTGAAAGAAGATTATGTTTGAATTGAGGAACATAAAGAACATGATTAAGAGAAAGATTTTGATTAAAAACAACAGTACCATAATTGTGAACCAATATTATCTGCCCATTTGGAAGCCCAATAGGAATTGGATGAGAAAACTTATGAATATTTGAGAAAAGATTGGCATCATAAGACATATGATCACTCGCACCTGTGTCAATAATCCAAGTAGTTTTAAAAACTAGAGAAGAACATGCCATGATACCTGCAAAATTAGCATGGCTGATTTTGTTTGTATTAAAAACACCAGCATCATTCTTTGATTTATCCACATAAGACTTTTGTAATAGCTGCAACAAATCATTAAACTGATCACCAATAGAATCTTGATGGTCTTTTAATTCTGTCAAATCAGCAACATTAGCAGAAAATCTTTTGTTCTTAGTGAATTTGAAATCTTTAGGAAAACCAACAAGTCGATAGCATTTGTTTGCAGTATGACCATTTTTCTTGCAATGTGAACAAATAATACTCTTTTTATTATCAGATTTTCCAAAAGAAACTTGGTTTGCAACATTCATTGCAGCAGATTCTGAAACAAAAAAATTAACAGAATGAATCTCTCGTTGTTTCTCATCCTGGATGAGAAGCGCATACGCTTCATTTAATGTAGGAAGAGGTTTGATCATAAGAATACTCCCTCGAACAGAATCATAGCTAGGGTTTAACCCCATAAGAAACTGTACAAGACGTTGATCTTCCTCTCTTTTAGCAAGAAGATGAGCCGATCCACATGAACATGGTGGAAAAGAATTCAAAGCATTTAATTCATCCCAATTTGACTTCATTTTAGTGAAATAGGTTGCTATATCACTAGAACCTTGTGAAATGTCACAGAGATTCTTTTGTAACTGATATAATTTTGCACCATTAGCTTGCCCATAACGATCATTAAGTTCAATCCAAAGTTTGTGTGCAGTTTCAGTATACAAAACACTTTCACTTATATCTCTTGACAAAGTATTAAGGATCCAGGATATTACCATATCATTGCAACGCTGCCATTGAGCAAGAAGAACAGGATTACCGGGTCGAATAGAATCTCCATTAACAAACGTAAGCTTGTTCTTTGCTGATAAAGCTATTGTCATCGCACGTTTCCATGCACCGAAACCTGCTCCATCAAATGCTTTTGATACTAAAATCATTCCTGGATGATCTGAAGGATGAAGATAAAGAGGATTTGATGAATCAATAGATGTGGTAGTTCCATTAGCTACGTTATTTGATTCAGACATGATTTAAGAAAAATGAAGAATTATGAACCCTAGAAAAGAGGGAAATGAAGAAGAAAAGAAAGAAACGGACACGATGATCAATCAGAGCTAAAAATGCTCTGATACCATCTTATTTTGAAAGAGAAACAGATTTGAAATCTCTGATTATTCATTATTCTCAAAATGAACATACTTATATACAAAGAGATTAAGAGTAACTAACTAACTAATATTTTAACTAATTAACTAACTCGACAACTAATCTCTATATTTACATTATATACAATCACATGAACGGCTCCTCATTCACGTGAAATTTCTATTCACATGAAATTTGGATTGATCACCAATTTCAATTTTCAATCTTAATCTTCTTCTTCTGTTCTCCTTATTCACAAAAATCTTAATTTTTAATTCTCATATGAATTTTTGCAATTTTGTGTTTTATTTATTCTGCTATTTGTGTTTTGACTTTTTGACTATTTTGAAGCATCTTGAATTGGAATATATGTTTTGAGTTGTTTTATTTTGCAACAATCTTTATTTTGAATATATGTGTAGCGAATCGATATTATTAGTAAACCGAACCCGATCGTATCAAAATGAACCTACCCCCTGCGAATCGAATTCGTGGCCTCTAGCGAATCACGAACCCGTTCCTCATTCCAGAACCGAAGTGAATCACGAATTAGGTGACTATGCCCTTGTCTATACTATTTTTCACCGGTTCCAAGCTCTTCTAAAGAATTGTCACTAAACACAGACTGCCTTCACCCTTTAGGGTGACAAACTTGGTGTCACTTATCTTGTAGCTAATCTCATAAAGCATAATCTCGTAATACATGGAAGAACAAACCATGTTAAAATTGACTTTCATTTTGGAAAAGAAAAGATTGCTCAACAAAAACATTATGTAGACTTCTTGTTAATAGATGATCAAATTATAGATATCTTCACAAAAACCTAGACATCACAAAAATGTACTTTCTTATGGTCAATGCTCTTATCACTCCCCATCAATCAATTTATAGGGATATTAAATAAATATCCTAATATTCATACATTACCTTCATCATCTATACAACATACTCAAATCAAATTATAACATCATACTCATCTAACTTTTACTTAAACATATTTAACATTAAAAGGTACAAACAAATAGTACTAGTGGTACACCGATGTACCAATATCATTTAGCCCAATTCAAATATGTAAACAGTTATAGTTTAGGATTTGATGTTGTAATTTGGTTTTGATATAAATATACCACTAATTATACAATCTAGGGCTGTCCAAAATGCTCGTCACTCGACGCTCGTTCGATACTCGCTCGCAGGGGTGGATTTATGTTGATTCCAGGGGGAGTGGCCCCACTCAACTTCTTAACATGTATGTTAATTTTTCAATTTAATTGATTAAAACAAGTAGGCCCCATTTGTTTTTTTTAATAGGCCCTTACATTTTTTTCTAGTCCACTTTATTAGATTTAAGTTTCTTATTTTCAAGTCCAATTAACAACCCAATAGGCCAATACTCTTTCAAATTACAGGAGTAGTTGAGACCATCCGTATTCCACTATTCTCTTGAAAACAAATTGCCGACTCAAAACTCGTATTCCCCCATGCGTGTGACATCCAGTGACTGATCGTCCGGCAAGTCCGTACGGTACGTGTACTTTCACTATTTACTGTGTGTAAATACAATGTGTAAACAGTGTGTGACAACAGAACTCAGATAACAAATAACAGTTGTACGTGTTTTAGTGAAAACTTAAATACTGTAAGTACAACAACACACGATAAACAACAGTTGTATGTATTTAAGTGAAAACTTAAGTACAGTTAATACAACAAATCAAGAGGAACAACAGTGTACAAACAAACGACAAGAACATATCGGTTGCGATCTGATATCCATAGATGACAGGAATCAGATGGCCGATAACTCAGTATGAAAACAATGTGAATTCAAGGATATCAATGTGAAAACAGGAAAGTTTAGTTGAGTCCGTTTGTGAGGAAACACAATTCAAAACACAAGTTCAGTGTCGTTTCAGAATAACGAACTGACAGTGTGTTTGCGTGGGTGACGATTCACACAAACATATATGTGAGTTTATAGTTCTGAAATGATGACTGAAAAGTAGAAAACAAGAATCAGAAAGTGAAACCATCGTCGTGTTCGTTCGAGTGACGATTCGAACGAATACGCGTGAAGGTAACGCGATCTGACGAAACGAAATTTATTAACGACCTCGATACGGTAATAAAAGAAGGGAAATAAATATGAAGTATTTATTAGGAATTACAACCTTAAAATGAATTAGAAAATCTATTTTAATTCAAAACCGTATCATACGCGCGTTACGTGCCGGATACGCGACGAAAACAAGAACCGAGCAAACGAAACGAACCCGAACACCCTCAGGGTATATAAATACTAAATGAGGTCATCTTCCTCATTTAATACCCTCACTCTCTCTCTAAAAGCCATTTCCGGATTTCTCTCTCTACCATTTTCAAGCTTCAAAACACCATATCTCCTTCAATACTCCACCAAATCACTCCATCTTTGAGCCTAAATGAAGCCCTTGATCTCCTCTACACGAAAGTACAACCGATCTGGAGTAGAAACCACTGGAAATCAAGGTATTTGATCTTGAATGCCACGAAAATTAGGGTTTTCTAACCCTTTCAAAAACCGACCTCATTAAAACCGTAGGGGAATCCCATTAGAACCTCTGAACAACTTGGAGAATGACTTGTTCTAGCCTCAAAGTCGAAAATGGAACTCTGCACCCACCTTGGTTCGAACAACCGAATGAAAAAGCCCAGCCAAGGCGAATGGCCAAGGCCGAATGGCTAGGGCCGAAGGACTCCTTTCGGTCGGGCACACTCATTCGGTCGCATGGTGACATTCGGCCGAGCCCCATTCCATTCGACCTAGCTCTATTCGATCGGCCATGCACCTTTTGATTCGGCTACCATTCGATCGGGTCATGAGCTATTCGACTGGACACCCTCATTCGACCATAATAATCATTCGGCCCATGACACATACAATCGGCCCAGCATCATTGGTTCGGCCCACATGGATAAATTGCAACAAAAATATGAAATCAAATTGCAAAGGATGACATGCATGGGTTGTTAATTACTACAAAGGTGGTGGAATTTCTTTAGTTTAATGAACCTCGTATATCATCAAATCTTGTCTTTCAAACATGTTAACAAAGGATGTCAAGGGTAATATGCCAAGTTTGATACAAAAATCTAAGTTATACTTAGGACTACTTTGAGTTACAAACTTACACAAGTTGTTATGATTTAAACAAGTGAAACATACAACCAATAACACTATGTACTAAGCTTAACTTAAAGTAGTTAAGTGTTATCATAATCTACAACAATTGAACCAAGGCCGAATGATGACCGAGACTTACGGGTGATAGCCAATTTTAGGGCTAACACCTACACACACAAACATTTATAACTTATACTTATAGGTTACAAACATTGTTAAATCAACACAGGACCGTGAAAACAACATCAAGAACAACAAAGAGCGTGTGCATTTCTTGTTTAGACTTAGTCAACCACCACAACTACAAGGTGAGTTCATACGCCCCTTTTCTAATCTTAACTGATTTCAACTCTCGGGGCTGAGAAACATGCTAAATCTTTTATATGTTTAAAAGTTTTAGTACAACATACATTTATACTATGATTTAGATAATATTGTATGACTTTATTATCGCTTATCATTGTATGCATGCTTGTATGATCATAACCTGACTGAGACAATTAGGATGAAACATGATAATGTAGCTTCAAGAAATCATCAACACAACAGAATAATGCTAGTTGTAAGATTATATCTTATGACATTTTATTATTCTTACATGAATGAACAACAAGATAATCACAGGTTAACATGTTGACAACAACAACAACAAACAAGAATGATATGAAGATAAAATATCTTCATAATATCATTCACCACCAGAGTTAGCTAAGTGTAATAAGACAAGTTCTTATAACACTATGCTTACAACTCGGTGAAGACACTGGGATAACACGAAACAAACATCAAGGAGAACATGAGTGATGATCATGTCCACATGACTTCATGACATCATCCACCACCTGAGCTAACTAAGTGTATTAAGACTAGTTCTTACAACACGATAGTGGCAACAGGGTGAAACTATGGAACAACAAGAATGATAATCATGATAACGTAACTTCATGATAACAACATCATTCATATAACAACTAACATTGTATAATAAGACAAGTTCTTATATAACACTGTTAAACACTACGAGAATGCATAACATTGAGAACAAACAACATTGGTGAACACAACAACAATTTATTACAATTGAACTGTCTGTATTATATCACGACAATCATGTGCCATGTATTCAAGTTTAACATTGTAAGTCCCTTACACGAATCGTTTACCAGTGAGTTTGACGTGACTAAACCGACGATAGCATAGTGGTACCATAGGTTTGACAAACCTCCGGCGGGTAGGGCCGGTATGTTGATCGTATTTATCATTTGGCCGGTAACATATGACCGGTGACAGGGCGACAACAGTCAGGGTCTGGTAAGCGACACATGGTGATATTAATCTGCAGTGATAATTGTAATTAATCCTTTGATTCTATTGACTAGTAGACTGAGGAATTGATTTTCTCTCATCTCACATTACTGGTAGTAGTTTCGTTGAAGTCATTGGGAACAATAAAGTGGTAGAGGTAATCAGATGCATTGTGATCTGATTACGTGAGGATCACAATGGATTCCTTTTAGGTTCTATGCACTACAAGCAGAGAACACATATCAATTGGTTAACTAACACTTCTAATATTAGTAGTGACTGACAGTTAACCCCACAAGCGAGAGAATAATAACAAGGATAAGATTAAACTAATATATTTTCCTTAAAACATTGAGGGTTATCAATACTACGGTTTGATAACTAAATCCCTCGTACTATATTATTCTACATATAACACACTGGGTGATGAACATAAACAGATGGGTGGATATCAAACGGGTTGAACATGTGAGTGGAAAATGGGTATCTATAGTTGTATTGCAAGTGGAGTGGAGTTCTATTAGGTATGTGATGGGATGTCGACTGGGGCTTGTTCCCCTACGTATGCCCTATATATAAGCATAGCTAATAGGATGAGATACTACTTGTGAATATAACTATGGAGATACCATTGTGTGAACAGACGAATCAAACATTAACAAGTATCATGTATGACATTGTGACTGTATATGTGAACAAATCAATGTTTTCAATTATCAAACTTATGAACTCACCAACCTAGTGTTGACTTTGTTTAAATGCATGTTTTCTCAGGTGACGAACATGTTTAGTCACCAGCATTCAGGAACATAGCTAGTGGACTTTTAGAAGACCTAGCTACATTTTGTGTCGAACATACTTTGAAATGACAAAACAATGAATCATCTTTTGTAGATCTTGTACAGTTACAAGATAGAAACTCATTGATTCTTTTGGATAGATTTACTTAGTTAAATTATGAACGAAACATTGTAATTTAACTTTGTAATTCTATATCATTGTCATGTTAGCATTTCTCATTTATATATCATGTGCTATGCAAACAATCTGATTATTTTGATTATCAAGCGATATCGCGCCCCGAGAACCTTCCGCTCGACGGGAAAGTCGATCCAGCCAGCCGGCTCGGGGTGTGACAATGCGGCCCGCCGATCTAAGAAACCTTGAAAATCATTGCATGATTGCATCTAAAATTGAAGGTTTGAAGTTAAATATTATCACGTAACTCATATTGGCGGATCATCACGAATTGCAGGTACTAAAAATCCAAAATGGTAGGTTTTAATTTTAAATTTGAATGTTCAGAATTTGGGATTGTTTGTTATATTTATGGTTTGATTTCAATAGTTCATTTGTTTAATGGAATCAAGTATTGATTATATGATTAGATGTTTGTATAGATATTAAATAACCAAATACGTAGGTTCTTCATTTGGGTTTAAATAAAAAGTATTACCAAATAATTCAGTTAGTATTTTAAACTATATCAACACTTTTAATTGTTATGTCTTTTCATCATTTGTTACTTGTTGAAGGTGTCATGGAAAGATTTTTGAAACAAAAAGTATCATCTTCGGGACCTAGTTTAGTTAATTTAGATAATCTTCCTTGGGATCCTGTCGATAGAAAAAGCTGATCAAAGAGATGAGATTCGAAGAAAGTATTGGGTTAACGGGCCTTGCCAACCACGTGGTCATAACTTCCCAAAAAGAATGATAGGGAATAAAGAGCGACGTTTCTGTCCAACTTGGTTTGATAAATACGGTAATTGGTTAGAGTACAGTATAAAAGAAGACAAGGCATTTTGCTTGTGTTGTTACTTATTTGCAGATTATGTTGGGAACCAAGGTGGACGTGATGTATTTATGAAAGAAGGTTTTAATAGTTGGAATGAAACAGAGAGATTTGTTTCTCATATCGGTGATATCAGTGGTGCTCACAATAAAACACTTAAAAAATTTGAAGATCTACTTAATCAAAATCGCTCTATTGTCACTACACTTCATAAGCAAGATGATATTATTATAATAAAAGCAAATCGAATTCGACTTAATGCTACAATTGATGATTGTAGACTTTTTTTGAAAAATGCATTGTCATTTAGTGGTCATGATGAGAGCAAAAAGTCTCTTTGCAAAGGAACTTTTTTAGAAATAATGGACTTAATCCTACGTCATAACAAGGAACTTCATGAGTTACCAAAAGCTGCAGGTAATAATCAATATATATCTCCAAGTATTCAAAAGGATGTTGCTAATTGTTTCGAGGAAGAAATTGTAAATTCAATTTTCAAAGAAATTAGAGATGATGTGTTTGCTTTGTTAATTGACGAGTCTAGTGATGTGTCAAAAAAAGAACAAATGGCAATTGTTTTACGATATGTTGATACACATGGACTTGTTAAGGAAAGATTTGTTGGTCTTGTACATGTGATGGAGACATCTTCTTCGGCCCTCAAGTTTGCTATTGATACTTTTTTTTTCAAAATATGGGTTAAGTTTTAGAAAGCTGAGAGGTCAAGGATACGACGGAGCAAACAATATGCGTGGTGAATTCAATGGGTTAAAAGCAAGGATTTTGGAAGAAAATAGCTCAGCATATTGTGTACATTGTTTTGCTCACCAGCTTCAGTTAGTCGTTGTGACGGTTGCAAAAAAAACATTTAGGTGTTGTGAACTTTTTTGACAATTTAAGCGTTGTGATGAATGTGGTTTGCTCTTCTTGTAAAAGAACATATATTCTTCAAGAAAACGAAAAAAAGAGTGGAAAAGGAAATTGGTAGTGGTATACTTGAAACGGAAAACGGGTTAAACCAAAAGCTTTCTTTTGTACGACCAGGAGATACAAGATGGAATTCCCATTACAAAACACTTATACGTTTGATTGATATGTTTCCTTCCATCATTAGAGTGCTTGAATATGTTAGAGAGGAATGCACAAACCCTTCTTCCCAAAATCAAGCAATTAAAATGTTACATTTTTTTTAACACATTTGAGTTTGTGTTTTATTTGCATTTGATGGAACATATCTTAAGGCTCACTGATACATTGTCAAAAGCTCTTTAGAGAAAATATCAAGACATTTTGGAAGCCATTTTATTGGTGGAAACGACTAAAGGAAAATTGTAAAAGTTTAGAGAAAGTGGATTTGATCCACTTTTGGAGAAAATCTATTCGTTTTGTGGAAAATATGATATTCAAATCTTGGACATGAAAGAAAACTATTTCAATGAAAGAGCCAAAAGAAAAAGGTATGATATCACTAATTTACATTATTACAAGTTTGATTGTTTTGACACTGTTGTTGATATGGAAATTCAAGAGTTTGGTAATCGATTTAACGAGATTAACACGGAATTACTTCAAAATATGACGGCTTTCCTCCCGTATGACTTGTTTTCTAATTTTGATGCATCAAAGATAATGAGATTATGTGAGTTTTATCCATTTGATTTTGATAATCGAGAAAAAATTGCTCTTCCACATCAACTTGGCTTGTATATTGATAGTGTACGAAATGATGGAAGATTCTCTAACTTGAATGGTATTGGCGATCTTGCTCGAGTTATGGTGGAAACAAGGAAACATATTTCATTTCCTTTGGTTTATTGATTATTAAAGCTAACATTAGTGTTGCCAGTTGCAACCGCAACAGTTGAGAGATGTTTTTCGGCGATTAAGATTGTAAAGACAAATTTGCGCAATCGAATTGGTGAAGATTTTTTGAATGCTTGTGTGATTAGTACGGTGGAAAAAGAAGCTCTTGAAAGTGTTACGAATGAAGATTTTTTTGCCCCCTGAGTAAAAGTTCTGAATCCGCCACTGCTCGCTCGGAAAAAGCTAAAAAAACCTCGTTCAAATTTCGCTCGGTTTTAAACGAGCCGAGCATGCTCGGTTCGGTTTCAAAACTAGCCGAGCACAAGCCAAGGCAAGCTCACTCGAATAGTCGCTCATTTGGATCGCTCGCTTTGGCTCGTTTGTATAACTAAGTTATATATTTTTATTAACACTAGTATGCTTCAAGCTTTTAAAGATGAATGATGTTGGTGTATTCAAACTAATGTGTATGGGTTTTTTAGCGTCCCATTTGTGGTGCATGCATATAATATATATATGTGTGGGCCCTGAAGGGGCAAAAGTAAAAGTGCACTAATTTTAACGTTATTTCAATTATTTTGCAAAAATAACGTTAAAATCATTGGGATGATCAACTTCAAACGATAACTTTGAGCCGAGGACTCTTTCGGAGCAGCCTCTCTATCCCGTTTGGGATATGGGTAAGGTTTGTATCTATCCTTCCCCCAAGACCCTACTGAAAAGTGGGAATATACTGGGTAAGGTGGTGGTTGTTGTTGTTGTTGTTGTATTAGGGGTATTCAAGGAACCGGTTTTGATAGTTTTTGGATGGAACCATAAACTGATAAACCTAACCGTTATTAACGGTTTTTGAATAAAAATAACTAAAACCAAACCATTAAGAACTAAAACCGAACCGAACCGAACCGCTAAACGGTTTGGTTTAGACTTTGGGCATTTTAGGTTTGGATATTTGACCTGTTAAAAATAAAAACAAATTGTTTTATTATTTGAGATTCACTACATGCATTGTAAGCCCAAATATGTGTGTGTGTGTGTCTGTCAATGATACCTAAATCAATAAACTTATCTATCTATCTATTTAATGTGTGTGTGTCATAAAGTCCAGTTCGTTTTTTTAATGATCGTTTTTTTAGTGAAAACCATAAACCAAACAGTTTAGTATAGCTTCAAACTTTTGAAACTGTCGACCAAATGTTTTAGAAAAAAAAACTGACTGCGAAACTAAACTGATGACCGGTTCGCATTAAATTTTATTTTGAAACTGAGCCAAACAGAACTAATCTGCTCGGTTTTAAAACAAGCTGAGCAACAAGCACAACATTTGGCTCGATTTTGCAAATCCGAACCAAGCCGAGTCGCTCTGTTTGTAAACGAGCCGAGCACGAGAATACCCTCGCTCGGTTCGGCTTGTGAACAGCCCTAATACAATCAATACAATTATCATTTTACACACTTAAAAGATTTATTTATGATGAATACAATATTCAACTCATTAAAATCAAGCCTTATAAACTACAAAACCACTGTTGCAACGTGTTGATTAACCCATTGTTGATTCTATTTTGCACTTAACATATGTACACCTTTTTTTTTGAACATTATGTTTTAGCCAACTAAAACAGTGTCCCCATATGTTTTTCTTTGGGTATGGCGTTTAAACAGCCCAATTTAAACTCTCTTCTACATGTGTTTATGTATATGTACAGTAAGGTTATTGTACAAAATGATAGTTTTGTAAAAATAATGAGAAACGATCTGAACTTTTAATATGCTATCATCAATGGTCATAAAAGAACCAATGGCAAGATTGCAATTAATATGTTTATAATGAAAATAAGGGCATAAAAGGTATTAAAAGGAATTTTTATTAACCAAATTTGCTAAAATCACGCTTCATTTAAAATGATACAGTATCCGTTACAATTTTCAAGGAATCAACCGGTTGTCTTTATGCCATGTGCTAATATGTGCTATTAGTACATGTTAGCATATATTAGCACATATATATAATCATATACTTATTAACAAGTGTTATTATTACATGTTATCATATATCAGCACATATACAAAATCATATACATGTTAGCAGTTTTTGTTTGCATGTTTTGTTATGTGCTAATATATGTTATTAGTATATGTTTGCATACATCAACACATATACTTAATCACATGCTTGTTAACAATCTTGTTTGTTTTGCTTTGTGCTATTAGTACATATTAGCATATACCTATATTTTTGTTTCATGGGTTTCTAGGAAATCATCTATTCAATATTTTTTATTGAATTGTAATACTCAGACACGATTATAAAGTTTTATTTGATGTTAAAACTTTTTAATCGCATAAAATTGGTTTATATTTGGAATAAAAATTCATATGTAACTGATTAAGAATCTTCCTATAATCTAGGGATTGTTAAATCTAAATTAATTTTAAATTTACTAAATTACCCTCATATTATAATTAAATAGTAATACATGTGTCAACACATGAGTGATTCCTACTATTTTTACAAAACTCTCTATTTGTATTTGAACCTACCTCTGTATATGTATATGTATATAGAGAGAGAGGCTACATTACATAATATGCAACTAAAACAGAAGCACCAGCCTAGTTTCTGATCTTTATAGATCAATCATAAATACCTCCCTTCAAACTGATACCAATCAAATCAGGTTCTGATGTTAAAAGAAAAGCATATTATTAATGTTTGTGGAATTCAATCAAACACAAGGAACAATCAACATAAATCTTCTTGGCCCTTCCATTGCTCAACTACCTGTCGGCTGCCGCGCACTTACCTGCATATCAACAAATCACCAAATTTTGATACACTTATTTAAATATGATAGTAATAATAATAAAACTTCAATACATACAGTGATGATTTGCCCACAAGTCTCACTTTCAACTCGTCTGCTACAGCATCTATAAATTCTTCCGTGTTCAAATAGTGTTCCCTACTAAGCCTAAAAAGTATCCAAATATACGTTAGATAATTATATACCAGATTGATTACTACTAAAACATTATATAAAATTCTAGCATTTTTGTAATTAGTTATATAAAATTCTAACATTTCTGTAATTAGTTGTATAAAATTCAATGTGGTATTTAAGCCATTTTACAACGTTTCTTTGGAAATCACAGTCAAGTCAAAGTCACCTACTTGGATCCATGAATAATGAGTGCAAGATCCTTTGTCATCTTCCCAGATTCAACAGTTCCAATACATGCTGCTTCCAGCTTCTCAGTGAAATCCAGAAGCTTAGGGTTGTTGTCCAACTTGGCCCTTAATTACATAAATTCAGTGTTTTATTTCATGAATTGAAATTTGAGTTTAAATTTTATTTAATTATAAACCTGTGGGCCAGCCCTCTGGTCCAAGCAAAGATTGAGGCTATGCTGTTGGTGCTTGTTTCCCCTCCTTTTTGATGCACCCTGTAATGACGTGTTACAGTGCCATGAGCTGCTTCGGCTTCAATGGTCTTCCCATCAGGACAAACCTATAAAACCAGTAACTGTTAAACATATGCTGATACGCGTTAGCGAAATAATATGTAAAAATAATATTTTCGGGGCATACCAAGACTGATGTCATTAATCCAAGTGATCCAAACCCTGTTTGTTAAAGAAAAAGAGAATGAGATATTGAGATCAAATATGAGTAACAGAATAAGATAGTGTAGCAATAGCATGTAATACTACCTTGTGCCAAGAAATCACTTTGAACATCACCATCATAGTTTTTGCATGCCCATACATAACCTCCATCACTCTTAAGAGCATATGCAACCATATCATCAATGAGACGGTGTTCATACCTATAAATGAATCACAAGGTGATGATCAAACTATAAACAGAGTTTCATATATATCCTTCAAAACAAGGTATAATATCATATTTACCTAAAAACACATAATACCAAATATACCCTTTTTCAAATCAATGACATGTATACCCATCTTTATAGAACTTGCATTGGGATATGATATTCTGGAGCGTAAAGAGAGAGAAGGGTACAATGGTCATAATATAATTTATAAATTGTATGTCATGAAATGGGCATGTACGAAACTTAAAGTATTTTGAATGGGTATATTTGGCATTACTTTTTCATTAGGTAAAAATATTATTATGCAGATTGTCAGGGATTTATATCAAATTGGCTCAAAAACAAAAATTTGCAAATTTCCAAAGATAGTGTAAATGAATAGTTTAGCTACTCACCATATTCCAGCAGCCTCAAACTTCGACTTCCAATTGCTTTCATAAACTTCTTGAAATATGTCCTTGAATCTTAATTTATGAGAAAATAATATATATCAATAAGATTATACATTTAGCATGAATACCACCATTAATGCTACATACCTTCCATCATATTTCTTAAGAATAGTGTTCTTTGTGCTAAGATAAAGCGGCCACCTTTTCAGATAAGCTGTGTTCATTGAGGCCTCAGCAAAAGCAGTAATTGACTGTATAAACAACATTGATAAATCAGGCTTAATAGACATGCCCTGATGAAAAGTGGCATATAGAAATATAAAGAATTAAAAAGATATACCTCGTCAGTGTTGTACATTGACAAAGCTACCCCTCCAGTACCAGTGAAGTTGTAAACTTCCAAGTCTATCTTTTCACCTTCTCCTTCAGGAACTAGAACCAGAAAAATTCAACTATATTGTAAAATCCATCATGAATACAAAAAACGTAAAAAAAAGAGGATAATATTGCAAGTATAAATTAAAATATATATAATTAACAATAATACCAAAAACTAGCTTCAGTTTTCCAGGTCCTTTAATCACTGCATCAGTAGCTTTGTATTGATCACCAAATGCATGTCGTCCAATGCATATAGGCTTTGTCCACCCTAGATACAATGGGCATTACAGTTCCATGATAAATAATAAAGAGAAAAAATGAATGAAATCAGGAAACCAACTTCCGAATTTGTTAATACCTGGAATTAGTCTGGGGAT
This sequence comes from Mikania micrantha, assembly GCA_009363875.1. Taxonomy (NCBI): domain Eukaryota; kingdom Viridiplantae; phylum Streptophyta; class Magnoliopsida; order Asterales; family Asteraceae; genus Mikania; species Mikania micrantha. The sequence continues at coordinate 34,083,353 of CM018685.1, forward strand.
GTTTTTGCAAAGAATTGGTTCTCTGAAAACTGTGCCTGAAAAAAGTGAAAATAAACTGATTACAAATGCATTGAAATCCATTGTTTCAATGTTGCTTGAAAGAAGAATATCACTAACCGTTCAATATATTCCTAATTGTCCCATTTGGACTCTTCCACATGTTTTTCAAGGTGAATTCCTTCATACGAGCCTCATCTGTGAATGATCTGTTCTATCAGAATCTTTATAACCAAAGCACTGTCCCTTAAATAGCATGATGAATAAAATAGAGGCATACCAGGGGTGATGGTGGCACACTTAATTGCAACATTGTACCTAAAGTTTGATTGAACATGTCAGATTAAAGAAACAAAAGATGGAGCATAAATCAGAACTTAAAGCAAGAAAAAGGATGCAACAAAAATCAGGATGAAGCAAAAATAACACAAAAGTCAATCTATCAGATATTGAAACAAGCTCTAGTATTTGCTGAAAAATAAAAAAGAGGTATAGAAGGTAGCAATAAGAAGACATACTTAAGAGTAGCTTCAGCACTTTCTATGGTAACTTTATCATCAGTAGCATCACGGTTAGGAAGACCTAAGTCATAATACTTTATGTCCAAATCTAGGAAGGGGAAAATGAGCTGCAGTATATAAAACTTCAGAAATGCATTTTAAATAATCATTATTTGACCTTAAAATAATTAGCATACAACCTTGTCCTTGATTGATTGCCAAAAAACACGAGTCATTTCATCTCCTGTACAAAAGATGCAAGTTGTTAGTCCAGTAACTACATCCTGAAAAAAGAAATCAAACATACTTTTTAACAGATGTCATTAATCCTTGAGTAAACAACTGAGGGCAAATAAAACCAGGAGTAAGAATTTTAATCAAGAATGATAAAATGTCACCACTGAAGGCAGCCTCCACAGCTTAGAAAAGGTGGTTTTATAGTATACAACATAACAAAGAATAATAAAATCACAATTTCACATATACAGAAACAAACTAAAAATATCCAGTTGCTAACAACAGTCCTTTCATCCCAAAAATGGTGAAGCAATTGATGATTTAACTAGACTGTTTCATCCGTCAGCGTCATTAGATTATCAAAAACTACACATCAATGATAACAAAATAGAATTTTGTACACCAGATACCACTATATCAACATTTCTGTTTAATTAGATGTAAAAAAAAGTGAACTGGCCGTGACTACATGGAAATAAAGGTAGTAAATACACAATATCCTGCTAAAGGAGACGAAGAAATCAGCTGATGAACAAATAAGAAATTAAGAATCAAAAAATCAACTGAGGGTTCCTGAACAACGAAAGCCGGAAAGAATTCGCAAAGTAGTGAAACTTAAAAATCTTCTGTATAGATTACCGATCCAAATCAGAAATCACGTTTAAGTACTTTCGAACGATGAAATCCACAGAGTTGTTAACTATAACTAATCAGAATATCCGACCTTTTGTAAATAAGATTGGCAAATAAACAGCAGAAACATAACATCGATGTGATCAATCTAACTACGATTCATAGATCGGAGTACCAGCGAAGAAACAACCGGTAAGAAACAGAAATCGAAACTGTAAATATGTATACGACTCACCGTCCATCTCAACGATGGGGTTTTCAACTTTGATCTTAGCGAAAGCCATTCTGAGGAACGATGATCGACGATCGGAGTGAGAACGAGAGATACGACTGTGAGTCAGATAGTGACGGAGTGGGGTTTGGTGAAAAAGGGATATTTATAGTCGATTGATTCAATAATGCATATTGGAACGGTAGGTGAATATGATTGATATTTTATATGTTTAGATGCCGTTGGCCCTTCTTGAATATAGACTACCTAATTTCAATTTCAAATACATTTATTTCAAAAACCAACATATTTATTATTGGATATTGATATTGATTAACAAATTTTGATTAGATATAAATGATAAAACTTTCCGCAAACACTACAAAGTGTACTTACTTTTTTTGAACGGCATTTGATCTCAACGTGTGAACCACTGATTTTCAGGCCACGTCACTAAGGTCTAGTTATCATGACCTCCGTTGAGACCCCACCACCACCCCAGGAGAAAACCGCACCGGAAAACCCCCGACCTCCCAAGGACCCCTATTTCGCCTTGGGAGGGATTTGAACCCGGACCTTCCACAAGGAAGACAAAACCCTTTGGTTACAAAGTGTACTTACTAAATGCATCGTATTCATCATGTTACATCAGTTTTTTATCAATTATTTTTACAAACAAATTTTAACCAATAACACTAAACATACTAATCTTTCACACATCCACCCTCTTTTTTTCATAAGATTTGCAAGTGAGCCCCACAAAAATCTCAAATGCAACGCACGTTTGTACGTGCAAACCATAGATATGTGTCCCTTCATTCTTCCTCCCCATCGCATCCTTCCCAACAACACTAAACATAATAATCTTGCACACATACGCTCTCTTTACTTCATAAGATTTACAGGTGGATCTCACAAAAATCTCAAATACACCACACGTTAGTACGTGCAAACCTTAGACATGTGTCCCTTCATTCTTCCTCACCATCTCATCCTTCCGGTGGGTTTCCTCCACGGAGCCAACGTGCAACCCCTTTTACGGGCGCGCTGCAGACAGTCTAAGATTATACATAGGTTTTTCTTTTTCAGATTTATAATATATGTTTTTAAAGATTATATTTTTAAGTATATGTTTTGAGGCAAATAGTAATTGGTTTAGAAATAGAACATAAATAGATATTGTAGGAGTTAGGTTCATGTGTTTATTATAAACAATAATAAAATATAAATAATAACCTTATTCTCGTTATTTATAGGAAATAATTTAGTACACAACCGGTTACAAGACTAAAAATATAATAATATAAATTACAAATTCATATACCAAACTTGTTTTGATCAATGTATTCGTTGGGTGATCTAATTATTTTGTTTGACAAAAGCATGCTTCATGTTGAGTCTTCAACCAAACCTTTTGATCATGTCTCTAACAAATTCTTCAAAGATAATTATTGTAGTAGACTCTAATTTTTAACCCGTTATGTCTTCCACTTATTCTTCATTAACATATAGTAAACACGTTGATGATTATAGTTGAGGTATGTATTCAATATGCTTACTGTAACATCACTGTACTTCCGGTCGTCCGTACATCCGTACATCCGTACGATTGTACTGTTACGATCTGAGATTTATTATTATTAATGATGAACACATTATTTGATGATTATCACTGTTACTGGTATACATGTTAGAACATATTACACGCGTAAACCATGGGAAGTTTAGTTGTAACTCAACTAAACAGAACCAGAGAGTTTATCGCAGATATATTGTTTATGATTATGGATTTGGGTTGGAATGGAAAGGAACTGGAAGTTGTTATGGTCTGGTTGCTAAACGTAGTCAAGGACACATGGTCATGGTTTATCGAAATAGCGGTGGGACGGTGTAGGGGAGGTTGCGATCTACCTCTGCATATGCCATATACATATGCATATTTCGGTCTATCATGGATGTGTCAGTGACTAGGGTTTAGTGGGTTTTGGATTGGGATTGATAATATTAAGTTAATAAAATAATAAAAGTTGAATTGGAAATAAATTACGCGAAGTGAGGTTACGAACTTATCTTAAACACGAATGTTAATTCAGAAATATTAACTTAATAAATGTGTTCGCGTGGGTGACGATTCACACGAATATAATTATTATGAATAATGTTCTGAAACGATATTCCATAAATAGTAAATCAAATCGAAATACGATACGAGCGTCGGATTCGGAAAGATGACGATCTTTACGAATACGTACGCGAGTAACGTGTTTCGACGAGATATCAAATAATGTCAAACGATATTATATTATGTAATGAAAACTTAAAAATGTTTATTAGGAATCCTAACCTAAAATAAATTCGAGCAAAACATTTTATTTTAATAATTAATTTAAAGAAGATAAACGATGGCATTTTTTTTAAATGAGTTTAATTAAAATCATTTTACTAGAATGAAACTTATTTATTTAAACATTATATCTTTTAATTGTGTTTTACAATGAAAACCGAATGTGTTACGAATTTTATCGCGAAATAAACGAGACCAAGCACGCGGGAACGACGCGGAGTATAAGAAGGATGAACCTCCTTCTTTCCCTCACTTTCTCAACTCTCCTTCTCTCTCTAAAAAAACAATTTCCGTCACTTTCTCTCTCTACAACTTTTCTCTACGATATCTCGCTCGTTTCTCGACGGATTCACGAGATCTTGGCGCCCACGCGTTCGTGTGATCGAGGGGAACAAGAGGATACGAAGAAACCCTATTTTTGATCATCAAATCGAGGTAAATCTGAGATGTCATTTTCGGTTTTGTAGAAGATTTCGAACACTTGTTTTGTTGATGCTATAACCGACCTAGCAACTTGTAAAACATTAAAACGAGTTAGTGTAAACCTAATGGAAGCCATGGTTGGCCTTGGATTCGTAGAAGGGATGGAGTAGATGCTGAAAAACTCTACAGGTTCGTGACAAGGGAGCCTTCACGGCCGAACCTTCATTCTTGCGGTGGCCGAACCCCTTCATGGTTGGCGAACCCTGGGTCGGCTAGGGCCGAACCTATTCCATCATGCGAACCTTGTTCATGCAACCTAATTAGCTGAGCCTTCTATGTGCCGAACCCTGGGATAGGCTTTGTTCAGCGAACCTTTTCTTGGTCTAACCCACGAACCAGTTCCCTCTTTGGAGCTGAACCCTAGGGTGGCGAACCCTAGGGACACCGAACCTTCGGTCACCCTGGCCATGAACTTTATCCTCTTCGTCTGGCCACACTTAACCACGAACCTATGCAAAAGGACGAACCTTTAGGAGGATAACAGTTAGCCGAACCTTGCACTATGCCTTGTTGGCCGAACCTTGCTTGCCACTTGGGCCGAACCATGGATAACGAACCTAGTATAATAAGAGACGAACCCTAGGCCATAACTCTAAAAGGTTCGCTGGTCCTAGGGTGACAAGAACCTAAATTCGTTTAACAAGGGACTAAGGACCAACGGGGGGATATAATTGAGTAGGTATACATATACATATATATATGTATAACCATGCATGCATGAACTAATATAGTTGTCATTTTTTGTAAATCAAGGAAAGCTTAATTTATGAGAAATGATAGATGAATACTTATAAGACTAATATAAGTATATTCTCTTAAGTCTAAATCGAAATTTTATTAATTGGAATATATGAAGACACCTAATCAAACATGCATGCAAAAACATGGAATATGTATGCATAGTTAAGAGTAGGATTAGGGTTAACTACGAAAATAACCATATTACTTCATAATAATTTATCCTTAAAAGACAATTTGACTATAGCAAGTCTAAATTATATTCTAATGACAAACATTTATATAAAGGGGTGTAAGTCTATTTTACTTAGAATTTAACTAACTAAGTAACAATACACCTAATGACGTAGAGAAACACTTATGGTTATTTAATTAGATTAAGACACGTATACTTATAAACACGAACACCTATTAACTACAGATTGTTGAGTTGCTTTGAATTATCTACGCGAGCGCGCATAATACGAGAACACATATACTAAGGACTTCAGGTGAGTTCTCATAACCTCCCTTTCTTTAAACTGTTTTTGTTTTAAAACTCGGAGGTGAAGCATGCATACCAAATTCAAATATTATTTTGATAACACAAGGCTAATACCTGTTTATCAATATGATATTAACAATATTGAATTATCATTATTTATGGATTATCACTTACATTTATATCTTCGTGTAACATTGTCATTGACTTCGGTCAATAACAAAGATTACATGTATTGTCACTTGGATTATCACAACCCCATGAGTCGTTGCCTTTAACTTCGGTTAATTGCTTTGATCTCATGTATTGTCTCGTGGTTAGCTACCACTCCATGGATCATGTTTTTAACTTATGTTAATTACATAATGACTATGTATAGTCACAGATATTATTTGAGAATATTGAAGTTGAGATTGATTGATTGGTTATGTGGTTTGATTATCTATGATTGACGTTGATTATCTATGATTGAATATGACTGATTGGATATGTGATTATGTGTTTGTGTATGTGATTGATTGTTGAGTTTGGAGATTGGTTGGATTATCTCATACAGGTATTATTGTGGATTTTCTCAGGAAATCATAAGCATTTATACTCATTTTATCTAAACCTTTTATAAAAACCATTTTTAAACTTAAACTTTTAAATTCATTTTATAAAACCTTTTTAAGTATAAAAACTTATGATTACTCACCAACTAATTTGTAGTTGACACTTGATTTTCTTACATGTTTCAGGTGATGAAGCTAAGTAGGTTGAAGAAGATGAACTTCTCACTTTTGGACATCATCACATAGGATTCTTGGACTTAGCTAATTAACTAAATTTCTGGCGATTAGAGTTTAGTTAGTTTAGCTAAATCTTTTGTGTATTTGATGTATTTAATTCATGATGAACATGATTTTTGTGTAAACATTTATTTGGTTTGATTGATATGTGATGATACATATTTAGATGCCCACGAGCTTTTGAACAATCTACACATCCCTCGTGGCATCCTGACGTTTCCGCCATCGGTCGGGGTGTTACACTTACCTTAAAACAAATTTTGCACATTTTCTCAAGACGAACACGTCTATCTCCCAGTGTACAACAACTAAAACAGTATGTGTACTGTCGAGATTAACCTAACACTTAAAAAAGATATCTAAAACAAGATCTTGACGAATCGAGAAAGCTAGAAATTTTTCAAAGTATTGTGACACCCCAGTCACTTTCAGTCCCCTCCGGACATTTTACACCACGTTTTAATAAATTACATTTAGGTCCCAGTAAAAAGAAAACTTTTGTGTTTAACAAACCTTTAAACATACTATTACCAACACCTGTTTAAACAAGTTTAAGTATGTTTACAAACTTCACAAAACATTTATTACACAAAAGCTTCACACAAGTTCAATTATTTAACGACTAAACCACCATACGAGCCTCCATGTTCGATTTCCGATCACCATCACCGCTCACCCTACTCCTTTGTACCTGTAAGCAGCACATTTAAATTCACCATTAGTTCGTTAGAACTAAGTAAGATTACCTCATTAATTCACCCAGTGTATTCCATAACACCAAATGGATACACTAATGAGGTTCCAAATAAAATTTGACAACAATAGTCAACCACATACAAAACGATTTACTAACGGTTCGTTTTCAACCCAAAACCTCATTATATCTCCCATTCATGCACAATCATTATACTTTAACATATCACAGATATAAACACACAAAACTCCAATTGTGCATCATAATTCACAAAAATCACAACTTACAATTTGACACTTGAATTTCAAATGTCTACCCCCGTATAGGTCATTTATGGTTCACACACCTTGTGAATCAATTACATTGGAATTGCAAGTCGTATGTTCACACTCCTTGTGAATCAAAACATGCACATTACCAATCCACCGTTTGTTCACACACCTTGTGAATCAATTACATTGGAACTGCAAGTTTTATTTTCACACACCTTGTGAATCAAAACATGCATATTACCAATCCACCGTTTGTTCACACACCCTGTGAATCAAAACATGCACATCACCAATTTAACATCTACACATTCGTAGATCACCACATGTTCACACACCTTGTGAATCATGCAACCACAATAACCACAATCATTTATATTCATATCAACCAACTCAACGAATCATGTATTCATGCTAAAAGCACAGTTACTTGTAGTGTGGACTCACCCAGTCCTTTATCTACAAGTTCAATCAATTAGGTAACTTACCTTAATTTGAAGAGTTGTCAACAATCTCCAACTCTTTTCCAGGCCTTCTAGAACTAGATTCACCTCCTCTTCCTATTATATATTCACATATAACAGAATTTAAGAACATGAACACACAACTTGTGTTATTTATGTAATCTAACTCATTTGACCTGTTTCATTCTTTATTTTCAGTCAAAACCTCGTTGAGGCTTTTATCAACATCCCATGCGTAGGAATTAATCCACACATGTTCTTAATCATATTTAAATAATAACAGTCTCATTTTTCAACATTTAATCAACCTTGGAATTGGGGTTACCCCTCCAAATGATGATCTAAAACCACCATAAACATTATCTAATCATACCACTAGTTATCATACTCAATAATATGAGTTTCTTGACAACCGGACATTATAACGGATCAAAATCAAGATTTCACCGTTAAAACATCTAGTTACTCGTTTCTACTTATCCCCAATCAATATATAATGCTCAAGACTCAATTTAATCCGTTTATTATCAAAATAAATGGGATAAAATGAATCATTACCCTTCAAACGGATTTCGGATTGAAATACAACGATCTGGACGTGTAGAAACGATCCACAGCTCAACCCGAACGTCTGGATAGCTTCAAAATTGATGTTGGTAGCTTAAAATTCGTATATGTGTGCAAATATTTGAAAATAAGCAATCTGCAGCCGCCAGGCGCATCGCCCCGAGTGGAGGGCTAGTACCAGGCGTACCGCGCGAGACCTAAGTCTCAGATATTTTTGCCCCCACCTGCGCGTAACGCCTAGCGTGGTTGCTTGGGTCTAGGCGTACCGCTTGGCATCCCAAAATCTTGATATTTTTGTATTTTCGTCGTTTTGCGATTCCGGACAATCCGGAACTCCGTTTCACGCACTGTTTTCGCCCACGTTCACCATTTCTTACCTACTTTCAATTTTTAATAATCACAATCATTCTATAGATGATTATTTCAACCATATTCATATTATTAAAAACGGGTCGTTACAAGTATGTGGTGGATTGTATGTAGTATTCTTGGAACCCTCAAGTAGCCAAAAAAACAAGACACCAATTGTCTTGTATTTATACGACAAGATTGTAATTCAAAAGTCTTGAATTAATCCATATTATCAACACATGTAATTTGAAAAGTCTTGATTTAATTGAGTAATATGAAAAGTCTTGATTTTAATTCATATTAAATTCGATAATTACTTGATACAAATTTCCAACAGATACAATATCATAAGAATATACATTGGTTGTGGTGAATGTTAGCAAATTTACATTATGTATATTAAGAGTTTTCATCGTTATAGTCTTATCGCTAAACATGTTTAGTTAACTTTGATAGCATATGTGGAGGTGCAATCACTTCTATAATCAGATCTTTCAAAAATTCCTTACTTCCTTCCATGTCCATCTCTCATATCTACAAGGAAGCGAATCAAAGTGTTAAGGTTTTGGAAAGTAAAACGTTTGAATATTAGAGAGGAAAAAGAATCCGAAAGTAAAGTCGATTCATGATCAAATAGTGCATCGACTGCGGATCTTTTGGTCCACTTTTCACTCTCAGAAATAAATATTATGATCCAAAAAGGATATTTGCATTATGATCAACTCTTATGTATGTGAGAATGAAGAAAATTAAGTTGGTTGACATTGAGTTGTGTTTCTTTTGAATTAGATGGATTTTCAAACTTCCATAAATTTAGAATTTCTATAAATTTTACAACAATTTAAGCACATGCATAAACTTATAAAATGTTCGTATGAGATAGATCTACAAGATACAATGAACATTTATCTCGACTAATGAAAAATCTATTAAGGATATCATGTGTTAGATCTACATCATGAGCGTATCCTTGGATTAATTTAATCATGTATTAAAATTTATAAAATAATTTGTTAAAAAAATTCACACCCTACTTCTTTTAGATAAAAAAATTAACTTTATAAACTGATCATGTCTTACATCTGTATAGATTAGAGCAAGACAAGTTTAGAGATACATTTTCTTCCCGTGCTTCCGTAAAGCAAGATTTGTTTTGTTAGGGCTTTTCTTGCATATTCTCATAGACTTCATTACACATGTACATTTGAACATGTTCTTGTGCATGTTTTTAATGATTCTTGAACAACTATAATTAAATTTACATTTAACTAATAATATTTTTTTAGAACGACAGTTGATGCAACGGCAAGACCATTGCCTCGGAGTGCAGTATCTGAGTATCGAAACCTGTTGTGCACTAAAAAACTCTACTCATGATATTTCAGTATCAGGGATATTTTAGCATATATATGTATCTAAGTGACCATTATCTCTATTTATTCCTAATCTAGCTTGCGAGATTTCAGGATATCACAGGTTGTTATACAGCTCAGCATAAATCACGGAAAGGGACTTCAACAGATTTAATTTGGGACGGGGCATCCAAGAGAGATTGACGCCATTATTTTGAACAAGTCTCCCACGTTTGGAAAGTGCCGAGATATTCGCAACTGTCTTGTGAACATTGTTGACCGTTTGTTTGTAAATTCATAGTATATAAACTGAGGCAATTGATCGATATAGGACACGTGAAATACACTAACACACACAGAAGCTCAAATACTCTTAGCATCGATAAACTTGTGCTCTTTCTTTGTATTATACTTATAGCTTGCTAATAAAACTAGGCAGAGTGACCATTGTCACCTCCTGAGGTTTTTATGCCTGCAATCCTAAGGGATTAAGGGTTTTTCCTCGTATAAATCTCGTGTGTCTTGCTATTTTTCTGTTGGATATATTGAAATATCCCTAAGGATCCTCAGGGATATTCTGATCATAACTTTGATATATTTGAGATATTTGATCATAAAACACAATACCCCACTTTTCTAATTCGGTTTTTGCTAAGAATTAAGCTTGTTAATTTTTACCTGAAACAATTTGGCGCCCACCGTGTGGTAAACTTGTGTTTTTTACAACAAAAATCTTGTTTAAAGGCGTTTTCTAAAGAAATATAGTGAAAAATGGCTTCACAACCGAGATCAACATCTGCATTACCTGTTGTTTCTACTACTACTAACGTATCTTCACAGATCCCTGTCTTCACCAAGAAACCCGAGAATCCTGGAAAGAAGACTACTTTTGTGGCTAAGAGTGTTCCTTCGACAAGAACGACCAATACTGCCCCTGTACTTGTTTCTAACAATGATATTTTGAGTATGTTTCAACAGGTACAGCAACAAATGATAGATCAACAACGGATGAATCAAAGACTTCTCAGAGAAATGGAAAGCTTAAAAGCTGAGAAGAACAAGCAAGTTAAAGTCACTACACTAATAGCTCCAAGGATCCTTGATTTTGGGACATCAGGGATGTCCGGGATTCATTTCGGAGACTTTATCCCTATGCAAACCAGTGTCGGAACTTCATCAGGATCCCAAGACTTGGGGATATCTCGGGATAATCTCCTTATCCCTAGGACATCACTTCCTACACCCTTTACTAGTAACACTTACAATTATTCTCTGGTCGACACTACTAATTTTGGTTCCTCACAGGAAACAGGAATATCTCCTCAAGTGGCTAAGGAAATATAGAAACTTTGGGATATGATATCAAGCATACCAGGAGTAGTCAAGCCTATCCCGGAAGTACCAGCGATCACTCACAGGATATCCAGATTTGCTCCACCTATATGTGATGCCTAAATCCCGAAAAGATTTCAAACTCCTAAAATGAAGCTGTATGATGGAACCACGGATCCAGAGGAACATGTGGCGCAATATAAGGAGAGAATGGAGACCAACCCAATTCCTCCACATCTGAAGGAAGCCTACTTATGCAAAGGATTCAGTTAAACATTAACAGGAGCAGCCTTAAAATGGCTACTTAATGTTCCTTCTTATTCAATTACATCATTTGCTCACTTGATTAACTTGTTTAACAATCAATTTTCGTCCAACAGAACATTCGAAAGACTAACTAGTGATCTCTACAGGATAACACAAGGACCAGATGAATCCCTAAGGAGTTATGTCAAAAAGTTTGGCAGAGAGTCCTTAGATATCCCTAACCTTGATATCACTACGGCTGTTCAAGCATTCAAGATGGGATTACAGAGAAACTCACCCTTTTATGATGACTTAATTATGAATCCATTCAGGAATATGGATGAAGTCCGGAACCGCGCATTGAGGTTCATCAGATTGGAAGATGATAAAGATGTCCATAAGAGGATTACTACAACACCTCCTAATGACTAGGGCAAAATAAAGCTGGATTCACCCACCAACAAATCATTCAAATCCAAACCTTACTACAAGGCCGAAAACCATAAGATCAACTCTGTGGACGATGATGAAGATGATGAAGAATATCCCAGGATATCTGATTATTGTTTTTCTGTAGATATCCCTGAATTAATGTGTGCCACGCAGGATCTAGGAGAAAAGGATAGATGGCCTCCTAAGGATAAGAAATTTGCTGTGAAAGACAAGTCCAAAAGGTGTGCGTTCCATGAAGATTTTGGACATGTGACTGAAGACTGTATTGCCTTGAGGAAAGAGATAAGTTACCTGCTCAGCAAAGGCCACCTCAAGGAACTGCTTGGCAAAAGAAAAGAAAGGAGGCAGGATCCCGATGGATTCCCAAAAAGACATGCATCCCCACCTAAGGATGCCAAGGTAATAAACTTTATCTCTGGTGGATCTGACATATGTGCTACCTCTTTTTCTGCAGCCAGAAGACACGCCAAAGAGGCTAAGATGGAGAATGGAGAAAGACCCGCAAAGACATCAACCTTAACCATAGAAACGGTGATATCTTTTGAAGAACAAGATCGGGAAAACATCATGGATCCTCATCACGATGGGTTAGTGATTACTTTATATGTCGCTAACCATTATGTCTGCAGGATACTCATAGATGGAGGAAGTTCAGTGAACATCATCCAATTGGAGTCGCTCAAAAGGATGAATATTCCTGAATCTGAAATAACCACCAAATCCTTGGTTTAGGTTGGATTTAGCAGAGAAGCTAAACCGTTGGAGAAATTAAATTACCAATATATATCGAGGGGGTAAATTCTATGCAAAGTTTTTGTATTATAGATTCTTTGTCTTGCTACAATATCATATTAGGTAGACCATGGATACACAATATGAAAGCGGTTCCCTCGACATACCATCAATGTGTCAAGCTACCTACACCATGGGGAGTAGTGAAGATCAACAGCGACCGGTAGGAAGCTAAGGAGTGTTATTCATCTTCGATGAAGGCAACGACGAAACCACCATCGACATAACAATCAAAGAGCGACCTTGGGGATAATCAGGATTCCTGGGGAAAAGAAGTAAAATAAGTACTACTTAATCCCGAGGATCCCGAAACTAAAGTCCTCATAGGAACTGATATCCCCGAGGATATTGAGGAGAAATTGATTTCCTTCCTGAAATCAAGAATTTCTACCTTTGCTTGGAAGCACGAGGATATGACAGGGATATCCTCAGACGTAATAACACATAAGTTAGGAATAGATAGAAGTTTCAAACCTATCCACCAAAAAAGAAGGAAATTTGCACCTGAGAGGAATACAATCATCCAAGAGAAAGTAGAAAAACTTCTCAAAGCCAAGATGATTAGGGAAGTGAAATTTCCAAGGTGGTTAGCAAACGTAGTTGTAGTTCAAAAGAAGAATGGAAAGTGGAGAGTTTTTGTAGATTACACAGACCTTAACAAAGCCTGTCCAAAGGACCCCTTTACATTACCACAAATAGACTCAATGGTGGATGCAATAGCAGGCAATGAAATACTAACTTTCATGGATGCATCAGGGATTCCAGCAAATCCAAATGGAGCCTTCGGATTAAGAAGATACTGCATTCATGACACCAACAGGGATATATTGCTACACAACAATGTTGTTTGGCTTAAAGAATGCTGGTGCTACTTATCAACGGCTTGTCAACATGATGTTTAAGGATAAGCTGGGGGACACTCTGGAGTTATATATCGATGATATGGTAGTCAAATCGAAGATTACCAAGGATCACCTTCAGGATCTTCAAGAATCAGTCGATTTCCTAGATCGATACAATATGAAACTTAACCCTTTTAAGTGTCATTTTGGAGTAAGATCAGGAAAGTTTCTGGGATATATGGTCACTAAGAGGGGAATAGAGGCCAACCCAGAATAAATCCAAGCTATCCTGAACTTAAAATCCCCAACAAACGTAAAAGAAGTACAAAGGTTAACAGGAAGGATAGCTGCACTAAACAGATTCATCTCAAGATCTTCTGAAAAAATTCAAAGGATTCTACGATATCCTTAAAAAGAACAAAAAGTTTCAATGGGATGAAGAACATGAGAAGGCATTACAGGATTTGAAACAATACTTATCCTCACCGCCATTGCTCATGAAACCTGAAGATGGTGAATCACTATCACTATACTTAGCAGTTTCCCGAACTACAGTAAGTGCTGTGTTAGTCAAGGATTACCAAGGATCACAACATCCAGTATACTATGTAAGTAAAAGCGTATTTGATGCTGAGACTAGATATTCTAACCTCAAAAAACCGATCTTAGCTCTGATCATGGCCTCAACAAAACTTAGGCATTACTTTGAAACGCATAGGATACATATTAAAACGAATTACCCAATTAAATTTGTGTTAAGAAAGCCTGAGCTATCAGGAAGAATGGCTAAATGGTGAGTATAGCTTAACACTTATGATTTAATTTACGAATCAAGAATAGCAATCAAGTCTCAAGCATTAGCAGACTTTGTGGCAGATTTTAGTAGTGATATTCAACCAGAAGTATATTCAGAGGTCAAATTTCTGGATGAGGATACTGGTGAATGCACCTTACATACCGATGGAGCCTCAAATGTAAGGGGAACAGGTTTAGGAATCATACTAAAATCACCACAGGGGGGCATAATACCCCAATCAATTAGTTGTGAATTTCAAGCAACTAATAATGAAGCTGAATATGAAGCCTTGATAGCAGGACTTCAATTATCTAGGGATATGAACATAGTAAACCTCCACGTATTTGTCGATTCCCTACTAATAGCAAACTAGTTTAATGGTTCCTATATGGTTAAAGGGGACAAATAGGCAAAATACTTAGAGATAGTTAAAGATATAGTGGGATACTTCTATACTTTTGATATCACGCAACTCCCTAGAGAAGAGAATGATGAAGCAGATGCCCTAGCAAATCTCGCATCATCTCTTAAGATCTCTGATGATATTAACATCCCTATCCTACATATCCTGAATCGAGCAATAGATACAGAAGTTTCGAATCAAATTCTTATACCAAAGAATGTTAATACGCACGAAATATCCTGGATTATCCCTATCATGGATTATCTCCAAACGGGAAAAATACCTGATGATGAAACAAATCCTAGAACTTTTAAAGCTAGAGTATCTAGGTACACAATCATCCGGGATTTTGGGACCAGTACACGCATGAGTGGCTGACAATTTCATTTTCAAAGATTGTAACCAGGGATCCACCGAATTCCGGCCAAGTCTCCAGTATCCCGGCCTTAGTCGGCAACATTCTGGCCTAGTCGCCAGTACAAACGTCCTTGTCGCCAGTACAATCAGCCTTGTTGCCAGTATTTTCGGTCTTGTCGCTAGTGTCTTCGGCCACAGTCGCTAGTATCTCCGGCCTTAGTCGCCAATATGTTCGACCTTGTCGCTAGTCTAACCGGCCATAGTCTCCAGTATATTGGGCTAGTCCCAATTTTTCTTGTTTTTGGACATATGTAGGAGCTAACTTTCAAGAATATTTCGGGATATGGCATCTGCTTAAAGATATCGAGGAGTTGGAGTTGATTCTTGAGACTATATCGGGATAACACATGAACGCATAACATACATGAGGATATCGAGGTATGTAACTAACACTATATTTTAACAGGGATAAGGAAGGCTTCGAAAAAGAGTCTACTCTTTCAAGGAGTTGGTATTTATTTCTTAATCCTCTCAAAATTCTACAACAATATTTATTTCTGATTATATGGTTAACTTTTACTTAGAAATATCTGATCCTGAAATAAAGACTTGTACAAATATTTTTAGAAAATCAACCAAGTAATGAAAACTATAAATCACTTACGACCACTATCCTGATCGAAATAATCATAAACTTTTTAATGATCCCTATATTTAAAACATTCTAAAAACATTTTAAAATACATAGTATTAGCTGCTCAAAATGTTAAAGATAATTTAACCTTTTATCCTTGAAATATTCTTAAGACAACTCAAAGCTATACTGAAACATAAAATAAGATATCTACACTCCAACACGAATACAACAAAATCAAAGATATCCTTAAAGATCTCCAAAAGTACCTTTTAGAATTAAAAACACATTAACACGAAGTAATCATAAAACAAAAGATTAATTACTATATATCTAAACTCAGTATATTGGGTTTCGTCATGAAAACACATGGTCCCTCCACCCCATATACTGAGAATGTTAGTTCAAGTACTAAGGATATTTTAGGCTTCGCCATGAAAACCATGGTCCCTCCACCCAAAATATCCTGAAATTATCTAAAAATTGTCTGCCCGTATCGGGACTTTCACCACAAACATTGTTTAAAGACATAATATCATAAAAAGAACCATAAACAAGATGGGCTCAGACCTTGTCAACTCTATCCTCATCGCCCATCACCACACCACAGCGCCTGCACCAGCGCCTGCACCAGCGCCTGCACCCTCACCCTCCGCTGTCTTGCTAGTCTCCACCACACTGGCCGTCTTCATCACTGCATCAGAAGCCTCCGCCATATCTCCAGTCAAGTTGGCTAAGATCTTGACCCAGTCAGCGAGATCCTTATCCCACAGGTCCGATCCCTCTTGCTTTGATTTCTCCGCCATCTGGATCTTTTCCTTGAGGATAGCTATGGCGGCAGACTTCTTAGTGCCCTGAATGATATCCTTGATCTTTAGCTTATGGGCAGCGTCGTTATCCTTGACTAGCTTCTTCAGCTTTTGAGCCTCTTTTTCGTAATGGCCAGCTTTGCCGACGGCAATCTTCTTCTGGTCCTCAAGATCCTCAATTTGTTTCTCAAAGGCTTCCTTGTCACCAGCAATCTTAAGGATAGCCTGTAAATAGGAATATTTCAGAATATAATCAAAACATAAATAAAAATCATAGAAATAACCTTCTAAAGAAGATCACCAACAGGGAAATCGAGGATATTGTCAACATTAAAAACATCGGTGCCTTACGCTTGCATTATCCTTTCCTTGGGAGCAACAGGGCTGGTTTGCATTATCGAAAGCAGATTCTAGAAAATAGAAAACAAGATAAGAACCCTAAACTAACTAAATACCAACAAACTTAAATGATACCTGATGTCATTTGAGCTTGAGATTGTTGGGAAGATGCTTTCAGGGCTGGGGATATAACAGGGATATCGGCTTTCAAAGTAACTACAAACTTTCGCTCCCTCTCTTCTATTTGCAGCAGGGCTTGTATCTTCTGCTCAGTATCCTTGTTCTCTGCGATCAGTGACTCAAACTTTGGTGCTAAAATAAATAAGAGAAATAAATTAATTAACAGGAGTTTAAGTGCGCTAAGACTAAATAAACCTAGAAATCCTACCCTTCAACAACCAACTGATAGGAAGAGACCTCCCCTTAGAAATATAACGTCTTTTAACAAAGAAAAACTTATTTCTCCACTCTTCTTCGTTCATAGTAATCCCATGAACTAGAACAGGAGCACCACTTCTCCTTTGGAGTAGGAAACAAGAATATCCATGGGTGCGAAGTTGATAAAGAAAAGAAAGCTCAGGAACCCCAATCCTCAAACCGTATTTTTGGTTTAATCTATGGAGAGTAATAAGCAAACGCCAACCCATTAGCATCAATTAGGGATAACAAAGACGGGTGATATGAAAAAACTCAGAAATCAGAGGAGGAAAAGGTAAGGATAAACCCAAAGAAAAAGGGTATTCAGGAAAACAAACCCATGAGGAAGAGCTGTGAGGATCAAAGCGACGAAATAAGGATTCTTCGGGAAAAACTTGAGACAGCTGCATGGAATCGATGTAATCATCATCGAATATGCATACATTCTGCTCAGTACACGGTAGAATATTCTGATCAAAGAAATCATCGGGATATTTCAGGATCAGGGATATTTCGGGATATTTCGGCATATATATCTAACTGACCATTATCTCTGTGTATTCCTAATATAGCTTGCGATATTTCAGGACATTACAGGTTGTTATACAGCTCAACATAAATTACGGAAAGGGACTTCAACAGATTTAATTTGGGACGCGGCATCCAAGAGATATTGACGCCATTATTTTGAACAAGTCTCCCACGTTTGGAAAGTGCCGAGATATTCGCAACTGCCTTGTGAACATTGTTGACCGTTTGTTTGTAAATTCATAGTATATAAACCAAGGCAATTGATCGATATAGGACACGTGAAATACACTAACACACACTGAAGCTCAAATACTCTTAGCATCGATCAACTTGTGCTCTTTCATTGTATTATACTTATAGTTTGCTAATAAAACTAGGCAGAGTGACCATTGTCACCTCCCGAGGTTTTTATGCCGGCAATCCTAAGGGATTAAGGGCTTTTCCTCATATAAATTTCGTGTGTCTTGCTATTTTTCTGTTGGATATATTGAAATATCCCTAAGGATCCTCAGGGATATTCTGATCATAACTTTGATATATTTGAGATATTTGATCATAAAACACAATACCCCACTTTTCTAATTCGGTTTTTGCTAAGAATTAAGCTTGTTAATTTTTACCCGAAACAAAACCTCAGCCTTACACTTATGCTACAATTGCAGAAGTACATTTTTTGTGGCATTAGAAAGGCTCTCCATGCTGTGATTGCAACGGAGGCTCCACCAACTCTCCTGATGGGCCAAGTTGGTTGGAGTCGAAGACTCGTCTGTTTCGGGTAAAAATTAACAAGCTTAACTTTTAGCAAACCGAATTAGAAAAGTGGGGTATTATGTTTAACAAGCAAATATGTTGAGTATACCGAATATATGTTCAGGGTATCCCCGAATATCCCTGGGGATATTTGAATATATCAAATATAAAAACAACAATACACACGAGATTTATACGAGGAAAAGCCCTTAATCCCTTAGGATTGCCGGCATAAAAACCTCGGGAGGTGACGAATGTCACTCTGCCTAATTTTACCAACAAATCAATAATTCACTACAATTAAAGAGCGCAAGTTGATCGATTCTAAAAAGCCAAACAAGCTTTAATGAGTGTCGTGTGTGTTTTCTGAATTACCAGTGTCCTATATCGATCAATAGCCTCGGTATATATACAAAGAAAATACAAGAGAACGTTTAACAACGTTCATATGGTAGTTCCGAGTATTCCGGCACTTTCCAAATTATGGAAGACTCATTCAAATCGGTCGCATAGATCTCTCTTGGATTCCACGATTAAGTTGAAGTAATTGTTGCACGTTTCCGTGATATTAGGGCCAGCCATATGACAACCTGTCAATTCCTGAAATCTCGCAATAGATGTTAAGAAATAGGAATAATCGTTAGTAATAATAAATATCCTCAAAATATCCCTGATCCCGAAATATCCCGAGTGGGAATATTTTGCGCCTAACAATTGCCCCCAATTTTACAGTTGGTTGTTTACAGCTGTAAAATTAAGATCTTATAGTTTAAAATTTGAATTTTTGAATTTCAAATTGACGGTTTCAAAGTTTAAATGGACGGTTAGATGAGGATAGCGGTTACTAATCTTGTCAGAATACTGCGCATATAATGATCACGCGTCTATCCTTTTCAATCACTCATCTTCTTCAATCGTCTCTTTCGGTAAGTTCTCTTCTTCAACTCCTCTGTTTTTCTGAGTTTTAATTTAGTAAAAATGTCGCATTATTCTTCTCCTTCCGAAGCGAGTGATTTCTTTGATCAAAATGTTCTTCCCTACACTGATCAAAATGCATGCACCTTCGATGATGATCATATCGAGGTTATGCAACTTTCCCGAGCATTTCCTGAGGAAACCATCTTTCACAGATATGATCCCGCCTTAAAAGCCGATCATAGTTCCACCAAATGGGTTTGTTTTCCTGAATACCCGTTTTCTTTGGGACTATATTTCCCTTTCCCTACTCTGATTTCTGAGTTTTTTCGAATCACCCGTCTCTGTTATCCTCAACTTATGCTAATGGGTTGGCGGTTGCTTGTTACTCTTCATAAATTAAACCACAGACATGGTCTCAAGATTGGTGATGCCGAAATTTCTTCATCATATCAGCTTCGTACTCATGGGTATTCCCGTTTTTTACTTCAAAGGCGAACTGGTGCCCCTATTTTGGTTCATGGGGTTACCTTGAATGAGGATGAGTGGAGAGACAAGTTTTTCTTTGTTAAAAAGGAGTTCTATCCCTAGGGGAATTTCTCTTCCAGTTAGTTGGTTGTTAAAGGGTAGGATATTTTATTTTCTATTATTACTGTTTGAATTTTTTATCAACTAATTTATGTTTGTTGTTGTGTTTTAGCACCGAAATTCGAATCACTTATTGCTGAGAACCAGGATACTCAACAAATGATTCAATCTCTTTTGGCGATTGGTGAAAGAGAACGAAAGTTTGTAGCATCCTCCAAAGAAGATATCCCTGTCTCTTCTCCATCTCATAGTGCCTCTTCACAACAATCCCAAGCCCAAATGACATCAGGTATCCCGAAGTTAGTTTTTAGGTTTTGACTAGTCTTTAATGTTTTTACATTTTTGTTTATTTATTTAGAATTAGCTTTTGATCTTGAGGACCTCACTGAATTCTTGACTATCAAAAAAGAAAAAACTAGCCCTATTGCCCCCAAGGCGAGGATCATGCATACTCGTTCAACCAAGACTTGAAAGAAGCGCAAGGGTGCTGATGTCGTCAATGTGGATGATATCCCTGATTTCCCTGCCGTCGATCTTCTCCATAAGGTAGGCCTTTATATTATCTTGATTCTTGAGTAACTATATCCTCATATTATCCTTATTGTACAGGTCATCTCGAAAATATCCAGCGACAAGGAGGCATACGAAAAGCAGATTGAAGATCTTGAGGATCAAAAGAAAATAGCTTTCGCCAAGGCTGGTCATTACGAGAAGGAAGCCTTGAAATTCAAGAAGCTAGCCAAGGATAATGACGCTGCCCATAAGCTGAAGGTAAAAGAGATCATTGAAGGAACCAAGAAGTCTGCTGCTGCTGCTATCCTCAAAGCAAAAATTCAAATGGTAGAAAAGTCAAAACAGGAAGGTTCGAACCTGTGGGATAAGGACCTTGCCGACTGGATTAAGGTTTTGGCTAAGCTGACTGGGGATATGGCGGAGACTTCTGACGCAGCGGCGAAGACGGCGAGCATGGTGGAGACCAGTAAGGTGGCAGAAGGTGAAGATATTGGAGCTGGTGGAGGCGAGGAAGGTGCGGTGATGGGCGATGAGGATAGAGTTGACAAGGTCTGAGCCCATTATGTTTGTGGTTCTTGGTATGGTGATATGTAGTCTTTTAAACAATATCTTAATGTTAAGTCCCTAGATGGGCAGACAATTTATGGGATTTTAGGTGGAGGGACCATGTGTTTACATGGCGAAACCTAAAATTTCTTTGTTTCTGTTGTCTTGACACTTTCAGTATATTGGGTGGAGGGACCATGTGTTTTCATGGCGAAGCCTGATATACTGATTTTATTTTGTTAATCTTTTGACTTAGTAATATTAATGAATGCTTTAGGATATTATGTTTGCAGAATATACATTGAAATCCTATTTGATTAAATCATTCCCATTGTAGTTTATAAGTTTTCCTTATGAGAAATTCATTTATATTCAGGGTACTTGAAAAGCATATTTGATCAGGATGCGAATTGTGAGAATATTGAAAATAGTATGATTGAAAATAAAGATGTTTAATAAGTCAAGAAATAAATACCAACTCCTTGAACGAGTAGATTTATTTTCGAAGCGCTTCTTATTCCTGTAAGGATAATGTAGGAATTACGTACCTTAACATCTTTGGACATTTTATGACTATACTTGTGTAATATCTTGAAATAGTCTTGAAACTTGAGTCCATTTCTTCAATATCCTTAGGCATATTCCAAGTAGAAGTCATCCCCCAACGTATCCTTGAGAGTACGTTCCTACACATGTTCAAAAACAAAAATATTGGGATAATGCCAATATACTGGCGACTAAGGCCGGTTAGACTGGCGACAAGACCGAAAATACTGGCGACAAGGCCGATTATACTGGCGACAAGGCCGATTATACTGGTGACTAAGGCCGAAAACACTGACGACAAGGCCGAAAAATACTGGCGACTAAGGCCGGAATGCTGGCGACTAAGGCCGGGATACTGGCGACTAGGCCGGAATTCGGTGGATCCCTGGTTATAGTCTTTGAAAATGAAATTGTCAGCCACTCATGCATGTACTGGTCCCAAAATCTCCAACAATACCGGGATATTACGGAGGATCCATAGTTATAACCCTCGATAATGAAATTGTCAGCCACTCATGCGTGTACTTGTCCCATTATCTTGGATTATAGCAGGATATACGTGCGCTAGTGGCGAGGCTATGAACCCTAAGTCTTCATGAGAGACAAAGGTCTCTTGAGTTTTGATTTCAGGTCAAACCTTGGGCTGAGACATATAGCCTCATATTTTCTCCTGCTATTCCTGCAAAAACATAAAATATTTTTGCAAAGGTAGGCATTAGGGATCCCCAAGCCTCTCTAATGCTTGAATTAGTATCAGGATATAAATGTAGGAATATTTAAAGAATATGAGTATATGTATAAGATAATCATGCGGGTAAGGATAAATGTTAAATAAAATAAATCTTAAGATGAATGGCATTCCATGCCTTTGGGAGAGGTTCACCGTTCATAGTAACTAATCTATATGCCCCCTTTCCAGCTTCGGAGTTGATTTTATAAGGTCATTCCCATTTCGGGGCAAGCTTACCATCTGTTGGGTTAGTGGTATTCTGGAATGCTTTTCTCAAAACTAAATCTCCTACTTGGAATATTCTGATCCTTATATTCTTATTGTAGGATTTAGCTATCTTTTGCTGATAGGCAGCCATTCTAATCTTTGCCATATCCCTAGATTCATCGATAGTGTCTATATCCTAAGATAATACTTCGTTATTAGCTTCTATCGTCTGTAAACTTGTTCTTGCAGTAGGGATAATCATCTCAGTTGGGAGTATAGCTTCTGATCCAAACACTAATGAGAATGGGGTTTGACCAGTCGCATTTTTTGTAGTTGTTCTATCTGCCCATAGGACAAATGCAAGTTCTTCGGCCCATTTTCCTTTCTTAGATCCCAACTTCTTTTTGAGATTGTTTGTGATTATCTTATTGCTTGATTCTGCTTGACCGTTAGCTTGAGGATGTACTGGTGTGGAAGTAATCATTTTTATCCCCCATGCTTCACAAAAGTTGGTAGTTCTTTTGCCAATGAATTGAGATCCATTATCGCAGGTAATCTCAGCAGGTATCCCGAATCTAGTCAGGATATTTCTTTTTATGAAGGATATTATTTCCTTTTCTCTAATCTGTACAAAAGCTTCAGCTTCAATCCATTTTGAAAAGTAATCAGTCATGGCAAGCATGAATACTTTTCCTCCTGGTGCTTTTGGTAGTTTTCCTACAATATCCATTCCCCATTTCATGAATGGCAATGATGAGACTATTGGATATAAATGTTCGGCCGGTTGGTGTAGGATATTGCTGTGTCTTTGACAGGCATCACATCTCTGGGAATAGGACGTTGCATCTTTCCTCATAGTAGGCCAGAAATATCCTGTTTTAAGGATTTTCAAAAGCAATGCTCTGCCCCCAGTGTGATTTCCACAATTTCCTTCGTGAATATCCTTCAGTACTTCTAAGGTCTCTGGTTTTTCTAAACATTTTAAGTATGGACCAGCTACTGATTTTCTGTATAGGATATCCCGAATAATTATGTATCTAGATATCCTGGTTTTAAAGGCTCTATGGTTTGTTTCTCCGTCGAGTATTTTTCCTGTTCGGAGATATTCTTTAATAGGTGTAGTCCAGGATATCTCATGTGTATCAACATTTAATGGCTTAAGGATATGATTTGAATTTTCTATATCTGTAGCTGGATTCAGAATATGCAGGATAGGGATATTGATCTCATCACAAATTTTTAGAGATGACGAGAGGTTGGCTAATGCATCTGCTTCATCATTCTCTTCTCTAGGGACTTGTGTGATATCAAATTTATTGAAATATCCTACTATTTTCTTAACTATCTCCAAGTATTTTGCTAATTTATCACCTTTAACCATATATGAACCCTTAAATTGGTTTGCTATTAGTAAGGAATCAACAAATACATTGAGATTTCTTATATTCATATCCCTAGCTAATTGGAGTCCCGCTATCAAAGCTTCATATTCAGCTTCATTATTAGTTGCTTGGAAATCACAACTGATTGGTTGGGGTATTATGTCCCCCTGTGGTGATTTTAGTATTATCCCTAAACATGTCCCTCTTACATTCGAGGCTCCATCAGTGTGTAGAGTCCATTCAACGGTATCCTCGTCCAGAAGTTTAACTTCTGAATCTGCTTCTGGTTGAATATCACTAATAAAATCTGCCACAAAGTCTGCTAGTGCTTGAGACTTAATTGTTGTTCTTGGTTCATAGATTAAATCATAAGTGCTAAGTTTTACTGACCACTTGGCCATTCTTCCTAATAACTCAGGTTTTCTTAACACCGACTTAATTGGATAATTTGTTTTAATGTGTATTCTATGTGTCTCAAAATAGTGCCTAAGTTTTGTTGATGCCATAATTAAAGCTAAAATTAATTTTTCTAGGTGGGAATACCTAGTTTCAGCATCTAGTAGGCTTTTGCTTACATAGTATACTGGATGTTGTGATCCTTGATAGTCTTTAACTAGCACCGCACTTACAGTAGTTCGGGATACTGCTAAGTACAGTGATAGTGGTTCACCATCTTCTGGTTTCATGAGTAATGGCGCTTAGGATAAATATTCTTTCAAATCCTGTAGTGCCTTCTCATGCTCTTCATCCCATTGAAACTTCTTATTCTTTTTAAGGATATCGTTGAATCCTTTGAATTTTTCAGAAGATCTTGAGATGAATCTATTAAGTGCGGCTATTCTTCCTGTTAATCTTTGTACTTCTTTTACGTTTGTTGGGGTTTAAGGTTCAGGATAGCTTGGATTTGTTCTAGGCTAGCCTCTATTCCTCTTTTAGTGACCATATATCCCAAGAATTTTCCTGATCTTACTCCAAAATGACACTTGGAAGGGTTAAGTTTCATATTGTATCGATCTAGGATATCAAATGATTCCTGAAGATGCTTAAGGTGATCTTTGGTAATCTTTGATTTGACTACCATATCATCAACATATACTTCCATAGTGTCCCCCAGCTTATCTTTAAACATCATATTGACAAGCCTTTGATAAGTAGCTCCTGCGTTCTTCAAGCCAAATGTCATTGCTGTATAACAATATATCCCTGTTGGCGTCATGAAAGCAGTATCTTCTTGGTCCGAAGGCTCCATTTGGATTTGCTGGAATCCCGCCGATGTATCCATGAAGGTTGACATTTCATGGCTTGTTGTAGCATCTACCATTGAATCTATGCGTGGTAATGGAAAGGGGTCTTTGGGACAAGCTTTGTTTAGATCTGTGTAATCTACACAAACTCTCCACTTTCCATTCTTCTTTTGAACCACAACTACATTAGCCAGCCACCTTGGAAATTTCACTTCTCTAATCATCTTGGCTTTAAGAAGTTTTTCCACTTCTTCTTGGATGATTACATTCCTTTCGGGAGCAAATTTTCTTCTTTTTTGTTGGATGGGTTTGTAGCTTCTATCTATTCCTAGCTTATGTGTGATTACATCTGAGGATATCCTTGTCATATCCTCATGCTTCGAAGCAAAGGTAGAGATTCTTGATTTCAGGAAAGAAATCAGTTTCTCCTCAATATCCTTGGGGATATCAGTTCCTATGAGGACTTTGGCTTCAGGATCCTCAGGATTAAGTAATATTTCTTTTACTTCTTTTTCCCAGGATTCCTGATTATCCCTAAGGTTGCTCTTTGATTTCTATGTTAAGGTTGATTTCGTCGTCGCCTTCATAGATGATGAGTAGCACTCCTTAGCTTCTTGTTGGTCGCTATCGATCTTCACAACTCCCCATGGTGTAGGTAGTTTGACGCACTGATGATATGTCGAAGGGACTGCCCTCATATCGTGTATCCATGGTCTTCCTAATATGATATTATAACAAGACAAAGAATCTATAATACAAAAGCGTTGCATAGAATTTACCCCCTCGATATATACTGGTAATTTAATTTCACCGACGGTAGCTTTGGCTTCTCCGCTGAATCTAACTAATACCAAAGACTTGGTAGTTATTTCAGATTCGGGGATATTCATCCTCTTGAGTGTCTCTAACTGGATAATGTTTACTTAACTTCCTCCATCAATATGTATCCTACGCACGTAATGGTTAGCAACATATAAAGTGATTACTAATCCATCATGATGAGGATCTATGATGTTTTATCGATCTTGTTCTTCGAAGGATATAACAGTATCCTTAGTTATTATTGAAGTCTTTGTGGGTCTTTCTCCATTCTCCATTTTCGCTTCTTTAGCATGTCTCCTAGCTGCAGAATAGGAAGTACCACATATTTCAAATCCACCGGAGATAAAGTTTATTGCCTTAGCATCCTTTGGTGGGGATGCAACACGTTTTGGGAATCCGTCAGGATCCTGCCTCCTTTCTTTCTTTCTACCAAGCAGTTCTTTGAGATGGCATTTGCTAAGTAGATAGCTTATTTCTTTTCTCAAGGCAATGCAATCTTCGGTTATATGTCCAAAGTCTTCGTGAATTGCACACCATTTGGACTTATCCTTTGCAACGAACTTCTTGTCTTTAGGAGGCCATCTAGCCTTTTCACCTAAATCCTGCATAGCACACATTAGTTCAGGGATATCTATAGAAAAACTATATTCAGATATCCTGGGATAATCTTCATCATCCTCATCATCTTCTATAGAGTTGACTTTGTGGTTGCATAGCACACATTAGTTCAGGGATATCTATAGAAAAACTATATTCAAATATCCTGGGATAATCTTCATCATCCTCATCATCTTCTATAAAGTTGACTTTGTGGTTGTCAGACATATAGTATGGCTTGGATTTGAATGACTTGTTGGTGGGCGAATCGAACTTCCTTTTGCCTTGGTCGTTGGGAGGAGTTGTAGTAATCCTCTTCTGGATCTCTTTATCATCTTCCAACCTTATGAACCTCAATGCTCGATTCCGGACCTCGTCCATATTCCTGCAAGGATTCATAACCAAATCATCATAAAAAGGTGAGTTTTTCTGTAATCCCATTTTAAAAGCTTGAACGGCAGTGGTGATATCCAGGTTAGGGATATCTAAGGATTCTCTGCCAAACTTGTTGACATTAGGGATGGCAAAAAAACCCGAGCCCGACGGGTTTACCCGAAACCCGCTACATATGGGACGGGTATTCCCAAACCCGATGGGTATTGGGCCGGGTATGGGATTAATTTTAAAAATTTTCGCGGGTATGGGACGGGCTTGGGATTTGTTCATATACCCGTTTACCCGGCCCGATTACCCGATTATATATACTCGTTTACCCGGCCCGTGTACCCGATCATAAATACCATTTATATACATTTGAATTAATAGAATTTGTTTCTTTTTTAATCCTTTTGAACTTTAGAAATTGTTCATATAATATGTTTCTTTTTTTATCTTTGTTTTTTTTGTGGCAACTACAAAAGAATTTTTGAACCATTTTGTTAATAATTGTTATTTTTTGGTTTATCTTGAACAATGATAATCAACTTATAACATTTTGAAATTTCATGTTATTTGATATATTAATAGCTTGTTCTTGGCATATTTAACATATAGTTTTTGGTTATAAAAAAATAAATTTATTATTAGTTACCCGATACCAGATGTGTTTTAAGCAAGTTATTCTCAACGAATATATTTAGTTAAACCCGCCGGGATACCAGAAACCCGCCGGGATACCCGATACCCGACGGGTAAATACCTGATAGATACCCGATGGGATTTGGGACGGGTATGGGACATACTTTTATAAACGGGTATGGGACTGGGATTACTCAAACCCGTCCCAAACCCGGCCCATCGCCATCCCTAGTTGACATAGCTTCTTAGGGATTCATCTAATCCTTGTGTTATCATGTAGAGATCACTGGTTAGCCTTTCAAATGTCCTGCTACATGAGAATTGATTATTAAATAAGTTAATTAAGTGAGCAAATGAAGTAATCGAGTAAGGAGGAACATTGAGTAGCCATTTCAAGGCTGCTCCTGTTAATGTTGAGCCGAATCCTTTGTATAAGCAAGCCTCTTTCAGATGTGGGGGAATAGGATTTGTCTCCATTCTTTCCCTATATTGGGCTACATGCTCTTCCGGATCTGTGGTCCCATCATACAGCTTCATGGTGGGAGTTTGGAATCTCTTTGGGATTTCAGCGTCACATATGGGTGGAGCGAATCTGGATATCCTGTGAGTGATTGCTGGTACTTCCGGGATAAGCTTGACTATTCCTGGTACACTTGAGATCATATCCCGAAGTTTCTGGATTTCCTTGGCCACTTGAGGAGACATTCCTGTTTCCTGTGATGAACCAAAGTTAGCAGTATCTAATGCAGAATAATTGTAAGTGTTACCAGTGAATGGTGTTGGGAGTGATGTTCTAGGAATAAGGATATTATCCCGGGATATCCCCAGATCTTGGGATCCTGAAGAAGTTCCGATACTGGTCTGCATAGGGATAAAGTCTCCAGAATGGTTTCCGGTCATCCCTGATGTTCCAAAATCAAGGATCCTTGGAACTATTGGAGTGGTGGCTTCCGGCTGTTTGTTCTTTTCAGCCTTCAAATTCTCCATTTCCCTGAGAAGCCTTTGATTCATTCGTTGTTGATCCATCATTTGTTGTTGTACCTGTTGAAACATACTCAAAATATCGTTATTAGAGACAAGTATGGGAGTAGAAGTGGTCATCTTTGTTGATGGAGTACTATCAGCAACAAAAGTGGTCTTTTTCCCAGAATTGTCACTTTTCTTGGTGAAAACAGGAATCTGTGGAGGTACATTAGTAGTAGCAGAAATAGTAGAAGAAGTTGATCTCGGTTGTGAAGCCATTTTTCGATATATTTCTTATGAAAACGCCCTTAAACAAGGTTTTAATTATAAAAAACACAAGTTTGCCCCACGGTGGGCGCCAAATTGTTTCGGGTAAAAATTAACAAGCTTAACTTTTAGCAAAACCGAATTAGAATAGTGGGGTATTGTGTTTAACAAGCAAATATGTTGAGTATACCGAATATATGTTCAGGGTATCCCCGAATATCTCTGGGGATATTTGAATATATCAAATATAAAAACAGCAATACACACGAGATTTATACGAGGAAAAGCCCTTAATCCCTTAGGATTGCCGGCATAAAAACCTCGGGAGGTGACAAATGTCACTCTGCCTAATTTTACCAACAAATCAATAATTCACTACAAACAAAGAGCGCAAGTTGATCGATTCTAAATAGCTAAACAAGCTTCAATGAGTGTCGTGTGTGTTTTCTGAATCACCAGTGTCCTATATCGATTAATAGCCTTGGTATATATACAAAGAAAATACAAGAGAACGTTTAACAACGTTCATATGGTAGTTCCGAGTATTCCGGCACTTTCCAAATTATGGAAGACTCATTCAAATCGGTCGCGTAGATCTCTCTTGGATTCCACGATTAAGTTGAAGTAATTGTTGCACATTTCCGTGATATTAGGGCCAGCCATATGACAACCTGTCAATTCCTGAAATCTCGCAATAGATGTTAAGAAATAGGAAAAATAGTTAGTAATAATAAATATCCTCAAAATATCCCGGATCCTGAAATATCTCGAGTGGGAATATTTTGCGCCTAACATCGTCAGCCAACCGTTCCAGGAGAAAACCAGGCAAGAAGCTTTTAGCTAATAATATTTATAACATCTTTGATAAAACCATTTTTATTGATTATGAAACTTAGGTCATAATCAATTTTTCTAAATAAACTTTAATGTAGTTTTTCTATTGATTATATCTTTAATTGACAAGAAAATGATTAAAGTAGTCAAAAATGATCCCCAACTAAAGTCTTAATTTAGGCCCATGGATTAGGGATGATCATTTGGTACCGAGTACCAAAACCAAACCAATACCATACCGGCATTGTATCAAACGATTAGATACAGTATTCGGTACCAATCTCAATAATGATTGTAAAAGTAAACTTTTGAAAAATAACTAACAAAAATTTAAATCAATTATAGATACATGAAAGGAGGGTGGATTTGTTCTTTTTAAATTAATAATCATTTCTATAAATTGTTGGTAGATATTGGATAATATGTTCATAGGCCTTCATGTAACAACCAACTTTTATAAAGTTTTATTTAAAACAAACGCGAAAAATATGGTCCCATATTTGTTTCCAAAATTTCGGCATGACCCGTTTGAAAATATTGATTTATTTACGAAGACAAACCTATTCAAACTCATAATTATAGACTACTACTAATATACAATACCGTCGTATAAAATTCGACCCATCACAAATATTTAAATAAATAGACTAAAACAACACCCCATAATTTATAAAGTTTAAGTTTCACCAAAACATTTCGCTATGTGTCATGCAAAACCTTGGATAACCGCCGAAACTAGTTCCGTTTCTTATTGCATTGAAGTTTTACCTACAATTACACCCTACATTTTAATTAGCAAAAATCTAAGCAAGTAATCAATTCCACCATATTTCTACACAAGATTAGTTAGCACCATCCACCATCTACCATATAGTGAGGAAATAATACCTTACATAACGACCATCTAATATGAATACTACCACCATAAGTAGGATATAAATCTGACATTTTTCCAATATAAATAAGGCTTAAACCTTACATCTCGCCGCAATAAGGAAAATAAATTTCCACAACCATATTAGAGGTGTATCCTCTATTTAACAACCATATATTTTATAAACTGCTATGAATCTACCATATATACAATCCACGTGTATTCTACTAAATCTACACATTAATCTTGATTAACCATTATTAGTAAAACCATCATAACAACACATGACTGTACATCAGATCATGTTTGCATCATCTCTCATATAGTAATCGGGTTAGATTACTAACCTCTATCTACATATGATGCTGCTGATTATCCTCTCGATTGAAATCTTGTTTTCCTGTTAAACTCTATACAGGTCAATATATATTTATATCCATTCATCCTTCTATTCGAAATGTTTATATACATATTTGCATGGACACACACACACGCATATATGTGTGTTTGTGTGTGTGTGTGTAGATATATATTTCATATACTATACTCATCAGATCCGTTTGAATTTGTTTAACATATTTATCATACTTTGTATAATTTCCCCTACTTAACACCTTTTACCCAACATTCAAGTTTCAATCTTTCTACGATAATTTGTATTCTAACTTTTATACTAATTTGATCAAATTAACTCATTTGACCCGATTAGGTTAAACTCATATTAATCTCATCCTATGAGTTTTAGACAACTATTAAAAGTACAACATCTCAATTTTATCTCTATACATATTTTCATATTTAAACATCAACAAAAATCATATATTTTTTTCTTAGTTGCCTTAATTGTGTGATCTTTCTCATCTCACTCTTATGAACCCTAACTTCAGTTCTTTGCAAAAATCATAATCCATACAACAAGGAATGTTTAAAACATACCAAAATAACTATACACAAGTTTAGGATCCCATAACTACTCAAAACATTTCTAGAACCCTAGTTCATAACCCTCATCACATCCTTCTTGTTTCGGGTAAAAATTAACAAACTTATTTCTTAGCAAATCCGAATTAGAAAAGTGGGGTATTGTGTTTTACAAGAAAATATCTCAAACTTATCAAATCTGTTCTCAAGATATCCCTAAGGATCCCTAGGGATATTCCGATATACCAAAATGAAATAAGCGGCTTACACACAAGATTTATACGAGGAAAAACCCTTAATCCCTTAGGATTTTCGGCATAAAAACCTCGGGAAGAGACAATTGTCACTCTGCCTAGTTTTATTATTAGTTGAATAAGTAGAATACAAGAAAAGAGCACAAGTTGATCGATGCTAAGTACACAAATAAGCTTCTGTGTGATTCAGTGTGTATGATGTCCCCTATATCGATCAATTGCCTCGGTATATATACTATGAAAATACAAAAGAACGGTCAACAACGTTCATAAGGTAGTTGCAAATATCTCAGCACTTTCCAAACGTGGGAGACTTATTCAAACTAATGGCGTGAATCTCTCTTAGATGCCGCGTCCAAGTTAAATCAGTTTAATCCTGTTTCCCTGATATTTAGCTGAGCTGTATGACATCCTGTCAATTCCTGAAATCTCGTAACATAAATTAGGCAAACAGAGATAATGGTTAGTAATTATGTATACCCCTAAATATCCCTGATCCATAAATATCCCGGATCCTAAAATATCCCGAGTGAAAATATTTAGCGCCTAAAAATTGTCCACAATTTTTACAGTTAGTGGATACAGCTGTAAAATTTGAAATTTGAATTTTTAAAATCGAAGGTTTTAAGATTTAATGGATGGTTAAGATAGGGATAACGGTTACTGCTTCTTTTCAGATATTTGTGCATATAATGATCACACATCTCCTCTTTCAAATCACAAAACTTATTTGAGCATCCCTTCCGGTAAGTTTTCTGCTCAATATCCTCTGTTTTTCTTCTTTTTATTTTAGTAACAATGTCGAATTCCCAATCTTCGTCTGAGGCCAACGACTTTTTCGATCAAAACATCCTTCCCTACACTGATTAGAATGCGTGCACCTTCGATGATGATCATATCGATGCCATGCAGCTATCACAAGCGTTTCCTGAAGAGACAATCTTCCGCCGTTTTGATCCTGCCCTCAAGGCTGATCATAGTTCTCCTACATGGGTTTGTTTTCCTGAATACCTTTTTTCTTAGGGTTTATCCTTCCCTTTCCCTTCTCTGATTTCCGAGTTTTTTCGCATCACTCGTCTCTGTTATCCCCAACTGATGCCCATGGGTTGGCGTTTAGTCGTCACCCCTCATTGATTAAACCATAAGTACGGCCTTAAGTTTGGTCTTCCAGAAATATCTTTTCCTTACCAGATTCGTACCCATGATTATTCCCGTTTCTTGCTTCAGAGGAGAAGTGGTGCCCTTGTTTTGGTTCATGGGGTTACCATGAATGAAGAGGAATGGAGGGAGAAGTTCTTCTTTGTTAAAAGGAGTTTTATCTCTGGGGGGATATCTCTTCCTATTAGTTGGTTATTAAAGGGTAGGATATTTTATTTGTTCTTATCATAATCTGGGTTTTTACTAATTGATTTTCGTTTTTACTTGTTTTTCAGCGCCAAAGTTTGAATCGTTGGTTACTGAGAAGAGAGATACTGAACAAACGGTACAATCTTTGTTGCAGGTAGGAGAGAGGGAACGGAAGTTTGTTGCAACATCAAAGGACGATATCCCTGTGACATCTTCAGCCCACAGTGCATCTTCTCAACAATCTCAAGCCCAAATGACATCAGGTATTTTCTTTGCCGAAATTTGTTGAGGTTTGTTCAGTCTTAAGGTTCTTATGTTGTTGTTCTTATTTTCTAGAGTCTTCTTTTGATCTTGAAGACCTCAGCGATTTTTTTACCATCAAGAAGGAGAAGGCCAGTCCAATGGTTCCTCAAGCGAGGATAATGCACACTCGTTCGACTAAAACATCCAAGAAGCGTAAGGGC
The DNA here is from genome assembly GCA_009363875.1 of Mikania micrantha. NCBI lineage: Eukaryota > Viridiplantae > Streptophyta > Magnoliopsida > Asterales > Asteraceae > Mikania > Mikania micrantha. The sequence continues at coordinate 34,117,197 of CM018685.1, forward strand.
ACCGATGTGATTAATGTGGATGATATCCCTGATTTCCCTGCTGCTGATCTTGTTCAGAAGGTTATTTCTATAACTTTTGTTTATTTATTTTGTTTTAGTTATATCCTGAAATATTCCCATTTTGTAGGCTATCCTTAAAATTGTCAGTGATAAGGAGACCTTTGAGAAGCAAATCGAGGATCTTGAAGATCAGAAGACGATCGCCGTTGCCAAAGCTGGTCATTACGAGAAAGAGGCCCAGAAGCTGAAAAAGTTGGTCAAGGATAATGACGCCGCCCACAAGCTGAAAATTAAGGAAATCATTGAGGGCACTAAAAAGTCTGCTGACGTAGCTATCCTCAAAGCAAAGATCCAGATGGCGGAGAAGTCGAAGCAAGAGGGCTCGGACTTATGGGACAAGGATCTCGCTGACTGGGTCAAGATCCTGGCCAAGTTGACTATGCATATGGCGGATGCTTCTGACGCGGTGGCAAAGACGGCCAGTGTGGTGGAGACTAGCAAGGCAGCAGAGGGTGAGGATATTGGTGCAGGTGCAGGTGGTGCGGTGGTGGGCGATGAAGACAGAGCTGATAAGGTATGAGCCCTTCGTATTTGTGGTTCTTTTTATAATATCTTGTAGTTAAACAATATACTGATTTTATGTCCCTAGATGGGCAGAAAATTTATGGATTTTTAGGTGGAGGGACCATGTGTTTACATGGCGAAGCCTAAAATATCCTTGTTTTCTTGTTCTGACACTTTCAGTATATTGGGTGGAGGGACCATGTGTTTACATGGCGAAGCCTAATATACTGACTTTATAATGGTTAGTCTTTCGACTTTTTAGTTATCTCTGGGGATATTTCAATATATTCTGTTGGATCAATTTTGGAATATATATACATATGTTTAAGTATTATCTTGGGTTTTTAATATGGCTTTGAATTATTTCAAGGATAACTTAAGGATATTTTTGATAAAAGTTATATTATCTTTTATTGTGTCCACGATTGTATTTCATAAATAGCAGTATTTTCCTTAAAATTTTAAAATACTCTTGTTATATTTAAAAAATATTCAAGAAAATTCTGAGTTATTTTGGATATCAATCATGAATAGTTGTCATTATTTAGTTGATGTATTTCTCAGGGATATTCGTATTTGTTACACAAGGCTTTAATCCAGGATCTGATATTTCTAAGCAAAAGTATTTAACTGTATAGTCAGAAATAAAGGTTTGTTGAAGAATATTGGAAATGTTAAGAAATAAATATCGACTCCTTGAAAGAGTAGACTCATTATTGAAGCTTTCCTTATCCTTGTCAAAATAGTGTATAAATTGCATACGTTTATATCCTTAGGCATAGTATGAATGTACTTGTGCGATATCCTGAAATTTTCTTGAGATTCGAGTGCAATTCTTTAGTATCCTTAGGTATGTTCCAAGTATATGCCACATCCAAAAATATCCTCGAAAGTCAATTCCTGCACATGTTCTAAAACAAGAAAGATTGGGACTAGCCCACTATACTGGCGACTAAGACCTAAAATACTGGCGACTAAGGACGAAAATACTGGCAACAAGGCCAATTATGCTGGCGACTAAGGCCGGAATACTGGCGGCAAAGCCGATTATACTGGCGACTAAGGCCGAAAAATAGTGGCGGCAAGGCCAAAGGATACCGGCGACATGGCCAAAATACTGGCGACTAAGGCCGGGATACTGGCGACTTGGCCGGAATTCGGTGAATCCCTGGTTATAGTTTTTAAAAATGAAATGGTCAGCCACTCATGCGTGTAGTGGTCCCAAAATCTCCAACTATACTGGGATATTACGGAGGATCCATGATTATAACCCTTGATAATGAAATTGTCAACCACTCATGCGTGTACTGGTCCCATTATCTTGGATTATAATAGGATATACGTGCGCTACTGGCGAGGGTGTATGAACCCCAGTTCGGTTGAGAGACAAAAGTCCTTTGAGTTTTGATTTCAGGTCAAAACTTTTCTTGTGCAGCCAGACATAAAGTCTCTGCGTGGGTCTTGATTAAGTTTTGATTTTAGGTCAAAACTTGGGCTGAGACATATAGTCCCGTATCTTCTCTAGCTATACCTGCAAAACATAAAAGTTTTGCAAAGGTAGGCATCAGGAATCCTTATGCCTCTCCAATGCTTTGATTAGTATCAGAATAAAATGATAGTACGTCAGGATATGATAGCAGGGATGTTCAAGAATATAAGAATACTGAGAGATAATCGTATAAGGTTAAAGTAACTTATATAAAGTAAGTTTTAGGATGAATGGCATTCCATGCCCTTGGAAGAGGTTCTCCTTCCATAATGGTTAACTTGTATGCCCCCTTTCCAGCTTCAGAATCGATTTTATAAGGTCCTTCCCATTTTGGGGCAAGCTTTCCATCCGTTGGGTTAGTGGTATTCTGGATTGCTTTTCTTAAAACTAAATCTCCATTCTGGAATCTTCTAATCCTTATATTCTTGTTGTAGGATTTAGCCATCTTTTGCTGATAGGTAGCCATTCTAATCTTTGCAATATCCCTAATTTCGTCGATAGTGTCTATATCCTTAGATAACATTTCATTGTTGGCCTCTATCATTTGTAGACTTGTTCTTGCAGTAGGGATAATCATCTCAGTTGGGAGTACAGCTTCAGAACCAAATACTAATGAGAATGGTGTCTGACCAATCGCATTTTTTGTAGTTGTCCTATCTGCCCATAGGACAAATGGGAGTTCCTCAGCCCATTTTCCTTTCTTGGATCCCAACTTCTTTTTGAGATTGTTTATTATGATTTTATTACTTGATTCTGCTTGACAGTTGGCTCGGGGATGTACTGGTGTAGAAGTAATCATTTTTATCCCTCATGCTTCACAGAAGTTGGTAGTTCTTTTACCAATAAATTGAGATCCATTGTCGTAGGTGATCTCGGCAGGTATCCCGAATCTGGTCAGGATATTCCTCTTTATGAAGGATATTACTTCCTTTTCTCTAACCTGTACAAAAGCCTCGGCTTCAATCTACTTCGAAAAATAGTCGGTCATGGCAAGCATGAATACTTTTCCTCCTGGTGCTTTTGGTAGTTTACCTACTATATCCATTCCCCATTTTATGAATGGCCATGATGAGACTATCGGATATAAAGGTTCAGCCGGTTGATGAAGAATATTGCTATGCCTTTGGCAAGCGTCATATCTTTGGGAATAAGACATTGCATCTTTTCTCATAGTGGGCCAGAAATATCCTGTTCTAAGGATTTTCGAAAGTAATGCTCTGCCCCCAGTGTGGTTCCCACAATCTCCTTCGTGAATATCCTTCATTACTTCTAAACTTTCTGGTTTTTCTTAAACACTTTAGATATGGACCAGCTACTGACTTCCTATAAAAGATATCCCGAATGATTGTGTATCTAGATACTCTAGCTATTAAAGCTCTGGGATTTGTTTCTTCATCAGGTATTTTTCCTGTTTGGAGATATTCCTTGATAGGAATAATCCAGGATATTTCATGTGTATCAACATTCTTTGGTTCAACAATTTGATTTGAATTTCTATGTCTATGGCTAGATTTAGGATATGTAGGATAGGAATATTAATATCATCAGAAATCTTCAGAGATGATGCGAGGTTTGCTAATGCATCCACTTCATCATTCTCTTCTCTAGGAACTGGTGTGATATCAGAAGTGTAGAAATATCCCACTATATCCTTAACTATCTCTAAGTATTTTGCCAATTTCTCCCCTTTAACCTCATAGGAACCATTAAACTGTTTTGCTTTTAGTAAGGAATCAACAAATACGTGGAGATTTCTTATGTTCATATCCCTAGCTAAATGAAGTCATGCTATCAAGGCTTCATATTCAGCTTCGTTGTTGGTTGCTTGGAACTCACAACTGATCGATTGGGGTATTATGTCCCCCTGTGGCGATTTTAGTATGATCCCTAAACTTGTCCTTCTTACATTTGAGGCTCCATCAGTGTGTAAGGTCCATTCACCTGTATCCTCATTCAAAAGTTTAACTTCTGAATCTACTTCTGGTTGAATATCACTGCTAAAATCTGCCATAAGGTCTGCTAATGCTTAAGACTTAATTGTTGTTCTTGGTTCGTAAATTGAATCGTAAGTGCTAAGTTTTACTGACCATTTGGCCATTCTTCCTGATAGCTTAGGTTTTCTTAACACAGATTTAATTGGGTAATTTGTCTTAATATGTATCCTATGTGTCTCAAAGTAATGCCTAAGTTTTGTTGAGGTCATTATCAATGCTAAGATTAGCTTTTCAAGGTGAGAATACCTGGTCTCAGCATCTAATAGGCTTTTTCTCACATAGTATACTGGATGTTGTGATCCATGGTAATCCTTAACTAACACAGCGCTTACAGTAGTTCGGGATACTGCTAAGTATAGTGATAGTGCTTCACCATCTTCTGGTTTCATGAGCAATGGTGGTGAGGATAAGTATTGTTTCAAATCCTGTAATGCATTCTCATGTTCTTCATCCCATTGAAACTTTTTGTTCTTTTTAAGGATATCATAGAATCCTTTGAATTTTTCAGAAGATCTTGAGATGAATCTATTTAATGCAGATATCCTTCCTGTTAATCTTTGTACTTCTTTCACATTTGTTAGGGATTTTTTGTTCATGATAGCTTGGATTTGTTCAGGACTGGCCTCTATTCCTCTCTTGGTGACCATATATCCCAAGAACTTTCATGATCTTACTCCGAAATGACACTTAGAAGGGTTGAGTTTCATATTGTATCGATCCGGGAAATCGAATGATTCCTGAAGATATATACTTCCATAGGGTCCCCTAGCTTATCCTTAAACATCATTTTGACAAGCCGTTGATAAGTAGCTCCAACATTCTTTAGTCCAAATGGCATTGTTGTGTAGTGTAACACCCCGACCGATGGCGGAAACGTTGGGATGGCACGAGGGATGTGTAGATTGTTCAAAGCTCGTGGGCATCTAAATATATACCATCACATATCAATCAAACCAAATAAATGTTTACACAAAAATCATGTTCATCATGAATTAAATACATCAATTACACAAAAGATTTAGCTAAACTAACTAAACTCTAATCGCCAGAATTTCAGTTAATTAGCTAAGTCCAAGAATCCTATGTAATGATATCCAAAATAGAAGAGATCATCCTCCTCAACCTACTTGTCTTCGTTACCTGAAACATGTAAGACAACAAGTGTCAACTACGAAGTAGTTGGTGAGTAATCATAAGTTTTTATACTTAAAAAGTGTTTTATAAAATGAGTATAAAAGTTTATGTTTGAAAAGGGTTGTATAAAAAGTTTTGATTAACATAAGTATAAAAGCTTATGGTCTTTCTGAGAAAATCCACAAGAGTACCCGCGTGAAAATCCAACACATATCCCAACACACCAGTCAAACACATAAACAAACACCTAGTCACATATCTCATATAATCATAGACAATCATAGATAATCAACCCCAAATCCAATCAACCAATCACACAACAATTAATATTCTCAATTAGTATATGTGACAATACATGGAACTAATGTGATTAACATAAGTTAAAGACATGATCCATGGAGTGGTGGCTAACCACGCGATAATACATGAAACCAATGCAATTAACCAAGGTTAAAGGCAATGATTCACGGAGTTGTGATAATCCAAGAGGCAATACATGTAATCTTTGTTATTGACCGAAGTCAATGACAATGTTACACGGATATATGATAATAAGCGAAAATCCATAGATAATGATAATTCTTTAATATGAATATCATATTGATAAACAGGTATCATCCTTGTGTTATCAAAATAATATTTTTAAAATTGGTATACATGTTTCGCCTCCGAGTTTTAAATCAAAACAGTTTAAAAGGAGGGTATGAGAACTCACCTGAATCTTTTAGAATCAGTGTTTCTGTAATATGCGCGCTCGCTTAAGTGAACACAAGATCCACTCAACAATATGTAATTATAATGTGTTTCATGTTTATAAGTATAAGTGTTTCAATTTCATAAAGAGTTCATAAATGTCTCTTTCTAACTCTTTAAGTGTTTTGTCAACTTAGTTAAGTTACGTTTACTTCTCCTAGATATGTATACTTAAGGATGTTAATCCTTATCACACACATACCTATAACCCATATATGATTTCATTTAAACCACCACTATAGACTAAGTTATTATGTCCCCTTTAAGTTAAAGAAAAACATATTTAGAGTATCCATATGAGATGTTAACCTAAATCAATAAATTTCAATATATGTGTAACTTCATGATTGTTAAAGAAGTTCATGATCTAGAGAGAGAAAAGGTGGTGGTTACTATAGTTTCTAAGGCATGTCTATTCGTATATGGGTGTATATGTATATTCATGTTCCCCAATTACTCTTAATCTACTAGTTTACTGGAATTAAGTTTGGTTTCCCATGAGGGCAGCGAACCTTTTAGCCCATAAGTAATAGGTTCGGCCCAATCTAGCCCAAAGGTTCGGCCTTTCATGAGGTTCGGCCCATGCTAGTTCAACCAAGGGTTCGTCTAACACAAAGGTTCGGCCACCTTTTGCTTTCCCTGCCCAAGAAGGTTCGGCCAAGGTGCAAGGTTCGTGGCCAGCTACTAGGTTCGCATGGGTTCGGCTGGACCCAAGGCTCGGCTAGGGTTCGTGGGCCCTGCAAGGTTCGTTTAGCTGGGAAGGTTCGGCTGGAAGGATGATAGTTCGAACACAGAAGGTTCGTGGGTGTCCAAAGGGTTCGGCCCAAGAGGTTGTATGGCCAAGGTTCGCAAACACTAGGGTTCGGCTCCTCCTTATTTCCAGCAGGTTCGTTGACCTGTGCTACCTTCCCACGGCCGAACCTGTTCTCCACTTTTATCATCCATATCCATCAAGTCCTAGGTTCTTATATGTTCCCATGGCTTCTCTAGCTTAGTGCTAACCCGTTTAACGAGTTTCAAGAACCTTAATCCCGATTATAAGTTGTCAACCATATACACATCTCGTTTATAACAAAACCAAAAATTAGAACTTAGATTTACCTCGATTCGTGGCTCAAACGTGAGATTTTCTTGTACTTTCTTGTTCTCCTTGATTCCCCGGTCGTTTAGGCTCCGAGATCTCGCGATTTCGTCAAGAAACGAGGGAGATAGGCTAGAGAGAAGTTAGAGAGAGAGTGGGGGTGTGTGTGTGTGTTTTAGAGAGAGAGAGGGTTTGTGAAAGTGAGGAAGAAGATGGGGTTCTTCCCATTTAATTACCCGTGTAATCCCGCGTGCCCGGTCTCGTTTTTATCACGATAAATTATATAAAATGTTCGGTTATGCTCGGTTTTTAATAAAATGGTTATATTTAAATTGTTTCGTAATAATGATTCCGTTTCATTTACGATAGTTCATTTATTTAATTAAAACAATTTATTCAGTTTTGTTTTAGGTTGTGATTTCTAATAAATATTTTCAGTTTTCATTTATTAATTTAATATCGTTTGATATTATTTTATTATCTCATCGAAACGCATTACTTGCGTACGTATTCGTAAAGATCGTCACCTTTGCGAATCCGACGCTCGTACCGTATTTTGATTCGATTTACAATTTATGAAATTTCGTTTCAGAATATTATTCTCAATAATTATATTCGTGTGAATCGTCACCCACGCGATTACATTTATTAAGTTAATATTTCTGAATTAATATTCGCGTTTAAATTGTGTTCGTAACCTCACCATCGCGTAATTAATTCCAATTATACTTTCATTATTTTATTAACTTAAATATTATCAATCCCAATCCAAAAACCCACTAAACCAAGTCACTGACACATCCATGATAGACCGAAATATGCATATGTATAGGGCATATGTAGGGGTCAGTCGCAACTGCCCCAGCCACCGTCCCACCGCTATTTCGATAAACCATGACCATGTGTCCTTTACTGTGTTTAACAACCATACAACAACCAACTCAAACTCCTTTCCATTTCCAAACCAATAATCCATAACTGTGAAATGTAACTGCAATAAACTCTCTGGTTCTGTTTAGTTGGGTTTCAACTAAACTCACCATGGTTTATGCATAGTATAATAAATCATCATTAATAATTAAAATCTCGGATCGTAACAGTACAATCGTACGGATGTACGGACGACTGGAAATACAGTGATGTTACAGTCTCCCCTAGTTAAGGGAATTTCGTCTCGAAATTCAACTTGGAGGGACCGAAGTAAATAAATGTGGGTACTTAAGCTTCATCTGATCTTCCCGCTCCCAGGTAAATTCTGGACCCCGCTTCGATTCCCAACGTACTTTGACAATTGGAATTCTACTGCGTTTGAGCTTTTTAACCTCACGATCCATTACCTCCACTCGTCTTTCAATAAAGTGCATGGTATCATCGACGCAGATGTCATCGAGTGGTACCTGAAGATCCTGATCAGCTAAGCACTTTCTTAAATTGGACACGTGAAACGTTGGGTGCACGTTACTAAGTTCAGGAGGAAGTTCCAGCTTGTAAGCAACCTTCCCGATCCGTTCAAGGATCTTAAAAGGGCCAACATAACGTGGAGCAAGTTTACCCCTCTTCCCGAATCGGACAACACCCTTCCAAGGCGACACTTTAAGCAATACCATATCTCCCACTTCAAAATCTAAAGGTTTTCGTCGTTTATCCGCATAACTCTTATGTCAACTGCGTGCAGCTAACAAATTGTCACGGATCTGGCGGATCTTATCGGTCTTCTCCTGAATAATCTCAGGACCAGTGATCTACGATTCGCCGACCTCGGTCCAACAAATAGGTGACCTACATTTTCTGCCATAAAGATCTTCAAACTGTGTCATACCAATGCTCGCGTGATAACTGTTGTTATACGAGAACTCTACCAATGGTAAATGGCTATCCCAATTGCCACCGAAGTCGATGACACAAGCTCTCAACATGTCTTCCAATGTCTGAATCGTTCGCTCCGTCTGTCCATCCGTTTGAGGATGATAGGAAGTGCTAAGATCCAGTCTTGTTCCAAAGGCTTCATGAAGTGATTCCCAAAATCGTGCCGTGAATCGAGCATCACGATCCGATATTATGCTTAAGGGAATACCATGTCAGCTAATGATCTCATCAATGTAGATACGAGCTAACTTCTGTACAGGGTACGTCTCACGTATCGGTAAGAAATGAGCCGACTTGATTAATCTATCAACTATCACCCAAATGTTATCTTTACCGTTTGCGGTTCGTGGAAGTTTGGTAATAAAATCCATGGAGATATTCTCCCACTTCCACATGGGTATTTCTGGTTGCAATAACAATCCTGAAGGTCGCTGGTGTTCTGCCTTGACTTTAGCACAGTTAAGGCACTTGGACACGTACTCAGCAATATCCTTCTTCATTCCGGGCCACCAGTACAAGTTCCGAAGGTCTTGACACATCTTATCAGAACCCGGATGGATTGAGTAACGAGACTTATGAGCTGCATCCATAATCACCATCCTAAGATCACCCCTGTTCGGTATCCACAACCGATCCAAATAGTACATCAAACCATCATCCTTGGTTTCCAATAAAATCTCAGCCCCGCAGGACATCTCATATTTCAAGTTGTCTTGAGTCAATGAGTGTTGTTGGGCTATGAGAACATCATTACGGAGACTAGTGTGCACTCGTACACTATGGATTTGAACCTGACTTTTGCAACTAAGCGCATCTGCTACTACATTCGCTTTGCCGGGATGGTAGCGAATTTCACAGTCATAATCATTCAACAGTTCAACCCATCTCCGTTGTCTCATGTTAAGCTCTTTCTGATTGAGAATATGTTGCAAACTTTTATGATCAGTAAAGACTACACACTTTGTGCCATAAAGATAATGTCTCCATATCTTCAAAGCAAACACGACTGCACCAAGTTCCAAGTCGTGTGTAGTATAGTTCTTCTCGTGAATTTTCAACTGTCTTGATGCATATGCCACAACCTTTCCCCGTTGCATGTGGACACAACTGAGACCTAGGTTGGATGCATCACAGTAGACTACAAAATCATCATTTCCATCAAGCAGTGTCAAGACAGGAGCATCACAAAGTTTCTGCTTCAAAGCCTGAAATGCCTCTTCTTGCTTTGGTCCCCACTCATAAGGTTTATTCTTTTGAGTCAAAGAACTGAGAGGAACAACAATCCTGGAGAAATTCGAGATGAACCGCCGATAGTAACCGGCAAGTCCAAGAAACGATCGAATCTCCGTCGGTGTCTTCAGTGTACTCCAATTCTTCACCGCATTAATCTTTGTTGGATCCACGTGAACACCATTTTCATTGACTATGTGTCCCAAGAATTGAACTTCCTTAAGCCAAAATTCACATTTAGAGAATTTGGCATACAGTCGTTCTTCTCTCAGGATCTCCAAAACCAACTTAAGGTGTTTCTCGTGTTCTTCTTTGGTCTTTGAGTAGATCAAAATATCATCAATGAATACAACCACAAATTTATCCAAGTATGGCCTGTAAACACGGTTCATGAGGTCCATGAAAAGCGCCGGTGCATTGGTAAGGCCGAAAGGCATTACCAGAAATTCATAATGGCCATATCTAGTTCTAAAAGTCGTCTTGGGAATATCATCATCATGTTCGCGAAGCTGATGATATCCAGACCTAAGATTGATCTTTGAAAACCATGCCGAGCCCTGAAGCTGATCGAAGAGATCATCGATGCGCGGCAGTGGATATCGATTCTTAATTGTGAGCTTGTTCAATTCGCGGTAGTCGATGCAAATCCGGAATGATCCGTCCTTCTTCTTAACAAACAGGACCGGTGCACCCCATGGCGAATGGCTCGGGCGAATAAATCCTTTATCAGTTAGTTCTTGCAGCTGGCTCGCCAATTCTTGCAACTCTGAAGGCGCAAGTCTGTAAGGAGCCTTTGCAACTGGATTCGCACCAGGTACTAAGTCAATTCGAAATTCTACTTGACGTTATGGTGGAAGACCCGGCAAATCATCTGGAAATACTTCAGGAAAATCTCTGATCACAAGAACATCTTCAATCCTCTTTCCTTTCTCTTTCTTCTCCACAATGTGTGCTAAAAATGCTATACATTTCTTCCTAAGGTACTTGTGTGCTTTAGTGCATGACATCAGCTTAAGACCTTTACTAGAAGTTTCCCCAAAAACTCTTAAAGTTTCACCCGAAGGTAAGGGAATACGAATATATTTTTCATGGCATACAATCTCCGCTTTGTGGGTGGCTAACCAATCCATGCCTATGATAACATCGAAGCTACCAAGATGCATAGGTATAAGATCAATTGGGAAAACGTGATCATTTAAGTTCACAGTACATCCGATAATAACAGCGTCAATATCAATAGTGTTTCCGTCAGCCACCTCCACGTTAAACGGTTTATCTAAGTGTGTACGTGTTCTGCCAAGCATGCATTCAAAATCATATGAAACGAAACTCCTATCGGCACCAGAATCAAATAAGACAGATGCATAAGAGTTGTTGATCAGAAATGTACCGTTGACCACATCCTGGTTGGCTTGAGCAGCCGGAGCATTCAGTTGAAACGCTCTGCCTCTTGCCACCCTTTGATTGTTCCCCGTCAGTCTTGGGCACTGATTCCTGAAATGACCCACTTCACCACACTCATAACAGGCTCTTGCCTGTGCATGAGGTACCTGGCAAATAGGTACAGCTGGAATAGGTTGTGCATGCGGAGATGGCAGTGCAAGCGGAGCAGGTTGCATCCTTTGTGCTTGCGGTGCACTCCGACAGACATTGGCAAAATGACCATACTTGCCACAGTTGTTGCAGACGTGACATGGTAAGTTAGGTGCGTGATGATATCGGCAGGTATTACATTGGGGAGTGACTCCAACATAATTCCTGGCAGTGGTGTTGTTTGCTGATTGCTGCATAGACTTAGCAGCAGGAGCAGTAACCACAAAATTCCTTGTCTTCCTCTTTTTGTTGTTGCTTCTTGACGAACTGCCTTGTTCAGTCTTTACTTCAGTAGAAATCTCCTTGGCAGATGACTTGGTGTCAGTCTTCTTGAATCCCTTCTGAGTGAGTGTTCCAGCTTTCACATGATTGTCGGTGAGTGTAGCAGATAAACGGATCGCAGCCTCAAGTGTTTTGGGGTTGCTCCCGTAGACGGTATCTTGAATCTGCATAGGCTGTCCGCCTATGTACTTCTTGATAGCTCTCTCAAGTGGTGTAACAAGGTGAGGTACCAGCAGACTATACTCGTGGAAACGAGTATTGTAGATAACATTATCCCCGCTATACTGCTTGAACTCCCATAACTCAGTCTCCAGTTTCCTCATCTCACTGCAAGGACAAAATTCAGTGGTCATTAGATTTTTGACCTCTGTCCATGTCAGTGCAAGGGCAGCATCAACTCCCCTAGTTCGTTTCTCCCCATTCCACCATGTTAGTGCTCTCTTTTGGAAAACACTAGTGGCATAACGAACTTTCAGATTATCGGGGCAATCGCTGTTGATGAAAGTGTTCTCCATACTCTCGAACCACTGCAGCAGACCAGTGGCTGACTCAGCACCCGTAAACTTCTGTGGGTTGCAAGAGTTGAAGTGTTTGAATGTGCAAGTTGGCGGGTTTGCACCACCTCGATTCTGATTGAGAGTTTGATTGGCTTGTGTCAGTTGATTCACCAATCCAGAGATGAGTGTTGCCAACTCTTGTATGCCGGAGTTGGCATTACTGTTGTTAGCATCCCCATTGTTTGAATCATCTTCGTTGTGACGGCGCGGCGGCATGTTTCTGAGGAATTAGAAACATGTTACTACCGTTTACAACGTAAATCATACAAACAATGGTCAAATGAGTTCATTTAAACCGTCAGGATTACATATAGGAACTACATTTTTCTCCTATCTGTCATTAAACTCATAACATTTATAAATTTCATAATGTTATACTAAGTGTCCTAGTTGGTCATAACTAATATTAGCTAAATATTCCTAAGTGAAAACATTCCCCACCCTATACTAACACTGACAACCTCTTGATGCAATTCAACAAGCTTATATATAGGGCATATGCAGAGGTAGATCGCAATCTCCTCTACACCGTCCCACCATTGTTTCATTGCACCACGATTATGCCCATGTCAGCATTTAGGGTGTATCATGTATCTTACCATAGTCTCACTTCACAAACCTTATCCTATGTAGGATAATTTTGAGTGAAGTGGTCTCTAGTTCCCTTGGACAATTAGGTTCGCCTAATGTCTAAGTTCACCTGACATGTAGGTTTGCCTATTTCTAAGTTCACCTAATGTCTAAGTTCACCTGACATTAAAGTTCCCCTAATGTCTAAGTTCACTAAATTCCATACCAAATCTCAATGTCCATAATCATCAATAAGGGTTCATATCATCACTGAGTGCTCTTATTGTCACTAAGTGTTCATATCTTCCCTATAATTTGTTCTCATCAAGTGTCCATACCATCACTAAGTGTTTGTATCATCACTGTGTGTTTATATTATCCCCAAGTGTCTATATCATCACCCAAGTCCATATTCCATGACTAATCGTTCATATCGTTCGTTCATCCTATGCAGCCTACGTGTCCAATTAGTGTGGTTCATAAGTGAATTTATAAGTGTTCATCAAGTGTGATCATCCATGAGTCATCCAAACCATTTCAACAAACATACGATCAACATCCATTTCACAGCAATTTCCTAGTAATATCCTAAGTTCCTGACACTGACAGACCCCCAATATACTACAAATGGTATATGTGTAGGGCATATGTAGGGGTCAGTCGCAACTGCCCCAGCCACCGTCCTACCACCTTTGTAGTATACCACGAGTGTGTCCTTGTCTGGTGTTCAATTACAAATCAAATAATTCCTAAAGCAGATAAGTTCCTAAGCAGTTAATTCCCTAAGCAAATAAATTTCCAAAACGGGTAGTTCCCACATTCTTCAATACTGACATCCACCTAATGTACCGTAAATGGTATATATATAGGGCATTTGTAGGGGTCAGTCGCAACTGCCCCAGCCAACATCCCACCACCTTTACGATACACCACGTGCATGTCCTTACTGAATCATTAGGGCACAAGTAAGCAAGTAATACATGCGAATCAGATATATAGCAGGAGTTCAGTTAACATGTAATAAACACATAAGCATGAAATCCTGAATATACTAACTATTGTATGAAGTAACTTCATACTAGGGTATCCTACGGTTATAGACTAGGTCAACCATTTCTAGTAACCTAATTCCCTATATCCCAGGCTCTGATACCAATCTGTAACACCCCGACCGATGGCGGAAACGTCGGGATGCCACGAGGGATGTGTAGATTGTTCAAAAGCTCGTGGGCATCTAAATATATACCATCACATATCAATCAAACCAAATAAATGTTTACACAAAAATCATGTTCATCATGAATTAAATACGTCAATTACACAAAAGATTTAGCTAAACTAACTAAACTCTAATCCCCAGAATTTCAGTTAATTAGCTAAGTCCAAGAATCCTATGTGATGATATCCAAAATAGAAGAGATCATCCTCCTCAACCTACTTGTCTTCGTTACCTGAAACATGTAAGAAAACAAGTTTCAACAACGATGTAGTTGGTGAGTAATCATAAGTTCTTATACTTAAAAAGTGTTTTATAAAATGAGTATAAAAGTTTATGTTTGAAAAGGGTTGTATAAAAAGTTTTGATTAAAATAAGTATAAAAGCTTATGGTCTTTCTGAGAAAATCCACAAGAGTACCTGCGTGAAAATCCAACACATATCCCAACACACCAGTCAAACACATAAACAAACACCTAGTCACATATCTCATATAATCATAGACAATCATAGATAATCAACCCCAAATCCAATCAACCAATCACAAAACAATTAATATTCTCAATTAGTATATGTGACAATACATGGAACTAATGTGATTAACATAAGTTAAAGACATGATCCATGGAGTGGTAGCTAACCACGCGACAATACATGAAACCAATGCAATTAACCAAGGTTAAAGGCAATGATTCACGGAGTTGTGATAATCCAAGAGGTAATACATGTAATCTTTGTTATTGACCGAAGTCAATGACAATGTTACACGGATATATGATAATAAGCGAAAATCCATAGATAATGATAATTCTTTAATATGAATATCTTATTGATAAACATGTATCATCCTTGTGTTATCAAAATAATATTTTTAAAATTGGTATACATGTTTCGCCTCCGAGTTTTAAATCAAAACAGTTTAAAAGAAGGGTATGAGAACTCACCTGAATCTTTTAGAATCAGTGTTTCTGTAATATGCGCGCGCTCGCGTAAGTGAACACAAGAACTCAACCAAGGGTTCGTCTAACACAAAGGTTCGGCCACCTTTTGATTTCCCTGCCCAAGAAGGTTCGGCCAAGGTGCAAGGTTCGTGGCTAGCTACTAGGTTCGCATGGGTTCGGCTGGACCCAAGGCTCGGCTAGGGTTTGTGGGCCCTGCAAGGTTCGTTTAGCTGGGAAGGTTCGGCTGGAAGGATGATAGTTCGAACACAGAAGGTTCGTGGGTGTCCAAAGGGTTCGGCCCAAGAGGTTGTATGGCCAAGGTTCGCAAACACTAGGGTTCGGCTCCTCCTGATTTCCAGCAGGTTCGTTGACCTGTGCTACCTTCCCACGGCCGAACCTGTTCTCCACTTTTATCATCCATATCCATCAAGTCCTAGGTTCTTGTATGTTCCCATGGCTTCTCTAGCTTAGTGCTAACCCGTTTAACGAGTTTCAAGAACCTTAATCCCGATTATAAGTTGGCAACCATATACACATCTCGTTTATAACAAAACCGAAAATTAGAATTTAGATTTACCTCTATTCGTGGCTCAAACGTGAGATTTTCTTGTACTTTCTTGTTCTCCTTGATTCCCCGGTCGTTTAGGCTCCGAGATCTCGCGATTTCGTCAAGAAACGAGGGAGATAGGCTAGAGAGAAGTTAGAGAGAGAGTGGGGGTGCGTGTGTGTGTGTGTGTTTAAGAGAGAGAGAGGGTTTGTGAAAGTGAGGAAGAAGATGGGGTTCTTCCCATTTAATTACCCGTGTAATCCCGCGTGACCGGTCTCGTTTTTATCACGATAAATTATACAAAATGTTCGGTTATGCTCGGTTTTTAACGTGAAACACATTTAAAACATAAAACATTTAAATGTTCATGTTTCTTTTAATAAAACGGTTTTATTTAAATTGTTTCGTAATAATGATTCCGTTTCATTTACGATAGTTCATTTATTTAATTAAAACAATTTATTCAGTTTTGTTTTAGGTTGTGATTTCTAATAAATATTTTCAGTTTTCATTTATTAATTTAATATCGTTTGATATTATTTTATTATCTCATCGAAACGCATTACTTGCGTACGTATTCGTAAAGATCGTCACCTTTGCGAATCCGACGCTCGTACCGTATTTCGATTCGATTTACAATTTATGAAATATCGTTTCAGAATATTATTTTCAATAATTATATTCGTGTGAATCGTCACCCACGCGATTACATTTATTAAGTTAATATTTCTGAATTAATATTCGCGTTTAAATTGTGTTCGTAACCTCACCATCGCGTAATTAATTCCAATTATACTTTCATTATTTTATTAATTTAAATATTATCAATCCCAATCCAAAAACCCACTAAACCAAGTCACTGACACATCCATGATAGACCGAAATATGCATATGTATAGGGCATATGTAGGGGTCAGTCGCAACTGCCCCAGCCACCGTCCTACCGCTATTTCGATAAACCATGACCATGTGTCCTTAACTGTGTTTAGCAACCATACAACAACCAACTCAAACTCCTTTCCATTTCCAAACCAATAATCCATAACTGTGAAATGTAACTGCAATAAACTCTCTGGTTCTGTTTAGTTGGGTTTCAACTAAACTCACCATGGTTTATGCATAGTATAATATATTCTCAATGTATACCAATAACAGTGATAATCATCAAATAATAAATCATCATTAATAATTAAAATCTCGGATCGTAACAGTACAATCGTACGGATGTACGGACGACCGGAAATACAGTGATGTTACATGTAGCAATATATCCCTGTCGGTGCTATGAAGGCAGTATCTTCTTGATCCGAAGTTTCCATTTGGATTTGCTGGAATCCTGCTGATGCATCCATGAAAGTTAGCATTTCATGTCCTGCCGTAGCATCTACCATCGAGTCTATGTGTGGTAATGGAAAAGGGTCCTTCGGGCAGGCTTTGTTGAGATCCGTGTAATCTACACAAACTCTTCATTTTCCATTCTTCTTTTGTACCACAACTACGTTTGCTAACCGACTTGGAAATTTCACTTCCCTAATCATCTTGGCTTTAAGAAGTTTCTCCACTTCCTCTTGTATGATTGCATTCCTTTCAGGGGCAAATTTCCATCTTTTTTGGTGGATAGGTTTGAAGCTTCTATCTATTCCTAATTTATGTGTGATTACATATGAGGATATCCCTGTCATATCCTCGTGTTTGCAAGCAAAGGTAGAAATCCTTGATTTTAGGAAGGAAATCAATTTCTCCTCAATATCCTCAGGGATATCAGTTCTTATGAGAACTTTAGTTTCGGGATCCTCGAGATTAAGTAGTACTTCTTTTACTTCATTTTCCCGGGATTCCTGATTATCCCCAAGGTTGCTCTTTGATTGCTATGTTGAAGGTGGTTTCGTCGCTGCCTTCATCGAAGACGAATAACACTCCTTAGCTTCCTGTTGGTCGCTGTTGATCTTCACTACCCCCCATGGCGTAGGTAGCTTGACGCGTTGATGGTATGTTGAGGGAACTTCTTTCATATCGTGTATCCAAGGTCTACCTAATATGATATTGTAACAAGACAAGGAATCTATAATACAAAAGCGTTGCTTAGAATTTACCCCCTCGATATATACCGGTAGTTTGATCTCTCCAACAGTAGCTTTAGCTTCTCCGCTAAATCCAACCAGAACCAAGGACTTGGTGGTTATCTCGGATTCAGGGATATTCATCCTTTTGAGCGTCTCCAATTGGATGATCTTTACCGAACTTCCTCCGTCTATGAGTATCCTGCTAACATAGTGGTTAGCAACATATAAAGTAATTACTAACCCATCGTGATGAGGATCCATGATGTTTTCCCGGTCTTGTTCTTCAAAGGATATCTCCGTCTCTGTGGTTAAGGTTGATGTCTTTGCGGGTCTTTCTCCATTCTCCATCTTAGCCTCTTTGGCGTGTCTTCTGGCTGTAGAATAAGAGGTACCACATATGTCAGATCCACCAGAGATAAAGTTTATTACCTTGGCATCCTTAGGTGGAGATGCAACCCTTTTTGGGAATCCATCGGGATCCTGCCTCCTTTCTTTTCTTTTGCCAAGCAGTTCCTTGAGGTGGCCTTTGCTGAGCAGGTAACTTATCTCTTTCCTCAAGGCAATACAGTCTTCAGTCACATGTACAAAATCTTCATGGAACGCACACCATTTGGACTTGTCTTTCGCAGCAAACTTCTTATCCTTAGGAGGCCATCTAGCTTTTTCTCCTAAATCCTGCATGGCACACATTAATTCAGGGATATCTACAGAAAAAAAATAATCAGATATCCTGGGATATTCTTCATCATCTTCATCGTCATCCACATAATTGATCTTATGGTTGTCGGATTTGTAGTATGGCTTGGGCTTGAATGACTTGTTGGTAGGTGAATCCAGCTTTCTTTTGCCCTGGTCATTAGGAGGTGTTGTAGTAATCATCTTCTGGATTTCTTTATCATCCTCCAATATGATGAACCTTAATGCACGGTTCCGGACTTCATCCATATTCCTGCAAGGATTCATAACCAAGTCATTATAAAAGGGTGAGTTTTTCTGTAGTCTCATTTTGAATGCTTGAACGACGGTAGTGATATCCAAGTTAGGGATATCTAAGGTTTCTCTGCCAAACTTGTTGACATAATTCCTTAGGGATTCATCCGGTCCCTGTGTTATCCTGTAGAGATCACTGGTTAACGTTTCAAATGTTCTGCTACATGAAAACTGATTGTTAAACAAGTTAATCAAATGAGCGAATGAAGTAATCGAGTAAGGAGGAACATTGAGTGGGCATTTCAAGGCTGCTCCTGTTAATGTAGATCCGAATCCTTTGCACAAGCAGGCTTCTTTTAGGTGTGTAGGAATAGGATTTGTCTCCATTCTTTCTCTATACTGGGCTACATGTTCTTCTGGATCAGTAGTTCCATCATATAGCTTCATGGTAGGAGTTTGAAATCTTTTCGGGATCTCAGCATCACATATAGGTGGAGCAAATCTGGATATCCTGTGAGTGATTGCTGGAACTTCCGGGATTGGCTTCACCACTCCTGGAATGCTTGATATCATATCCCGAAGTTTTTGAATTTCCTTAGCCACTTGTGGAGATATTCATGTTTCTTGTGATGAACCAAAGTTAGTAGTATCAATTGGAGAATAATTGTAAGTGTTACTACTGATGGGTGTGGGAAGTGAAGTTCTAGAGATAAGGAGATTATCCCGAGATATCCCCAGATCTAGGGATCCTGATGAGGTTCTGATGCTGGTTTGCATAGGGATAAAATCTCCGGAATGATTCCCGGACATCCCTGATGTTCCAAAATCAAGGATCCTCGGTGCTATTGGTGTAGTAACTTCGATTTGGTTGTTCTTCTCAGCCTTTAAGTTTTCCATCTTCCTGAGAAGTCTTTGATTCATCCGTTGTTGATCCATCATTTGTTGTTGTACCTGTTGAAACATACTCAAAATATCATTGTTAGAAACAAGTACAGGAGCAGTAGTGGTCATTCTCGTCGAAGGAACACTTTCAGCCACAAAAGTAGTCTTTTTTCCAATATTCTCGGATTTCTTGGTGAAGATAGGGATCTACGAGGATACGTTAGTAGTAGTAGCAGAAATAGTAGGCAATGCAGATGTTGATCTTGGTTGTGAAGCCATTATTCACTATATTCTCTTTTAGAAAACGCCTTTAAACAATGTTTTTGGTGACAAAAACACAAGTTTGCCCCACGGTGGGCGCCAAATTGTTTCAGGTAAATATTAACAAACTTAATTCTTAGCAAATTCAAATTAGAGAAGTGGGGTATTGTCTTTTACAAGAAAATATCTCAAACTTATCAAATCTGTTCTCAGGATATCCCTGAGGATCCCAAGGGATATTCCGATATACCAAAATTAAATAAGTGGCCTACACACAAGATTTATACGAGAAAAAACCCTTAATCCCTTAGGAGTGTCGGCATAAAAACCCTGGGAGGTGACAATTGTCACTCTGCCTAGTTTTATTATTAGTTGAATAAGTAGAATACAAGAAAATAGCACAATTTGATCGATGCTAAATACGCAAATGAGCTTCTGTGTGATTCAGTGTGTATGGTGTCCCCTATATCGATCAATTGCCTCGGTATATATACTATGAAAATACAAAAGAACGGTCAACAACGTTCATAAGGTAGTTGTGAATATCTCGGCACTTTTCAAACGTGGGAGACTTATTCAAACTAATGGCGTGAATCTCTCTTAGATGCAGCGTCCAAGTTAAATCAGTTGAAGCATGTTTCCGTGATATTTGGCTGACTTGTATGACATCCTGTCAATTCCTGAAATCTTGCAACATAAATTAGGCAAACAGAGATAATGGTTAGTAATTATGTATACCCCTAAATATCCCTGATCCCGAAATATCCCGGATCCTGAAATATCCCGAGTGGAAATATTTAGCGCCTAACACTTCTATGGTGATTCAAAGATGAGAAAACGTGATTACCTCGAGTGGTTCACGACCTAATCTCACGATCTAAGCTCGATGTTAATAAGTTACGGATCATTGCTCGGATCTTCCCTTAGTTTTGCCTCCCTTCAAAACCTCTATTCTATGTTTCTTCTTTCTTCTTCTTCTATTTTTTTTTTTGTTTTCTTCTGGATGTTGGTCGAATGACCCCCGCCCTCCTTTTTGTTTTTTGCTTATTTATATGTTGTTTTTTGCTCACCCACGTGAAGGTGCAATATGTGTGTGTATATATATTATAATTTGTTTTCACCGCCTCATCTTTAGCATATATATATATATATATATATATATAGGGAAAGGATCATATAATAACCCTCTCTAATTGAGAAAACTCAATAACTCAAATCCAATGGTTCAAATTTCCAAGATTAAATCTAATGGTGACATGTGTCACTAATTAATTTTTAATACAAAAGGGCATTATGGTCTTTTGTCTTAATTACAAAAATCAGATTTAATATAAGAGTGACAAGTGTCACACTCTTAAAAAACCATCTATTTTCCTATTTTTAAATTAAAGTTCCCCCTCTTGATTTTTATACACTTATAACTTTTTTATACTATGTTATTTTTTTATAAAAATTACACCATTAAACTTGTCATATTTTTCTCGTTAATTTCATTATAGTCATGCCAAATTTTTTTCGGGGCGTTCGTTATTACACTAACCTAAAAAACATAAGTACAATAATTTTTTTCTTTTTTCAAAAATTTTCCATCAAAATTTTTTTTCTCTCATCTTAAATATATATTACAAACTTATTTTTTATTATAAAATTTAGTTAATTAGATAAATTTATATCAAATAAGATAGAAAGTTAGATAATTGTAACGTAAAATAAATAATAAGTTACAGCTCGTTACATCAGTGTAATTATGAACACTTTGAAAAAATTCAGCTCGTTACATCAGTGTAATTATGAACACTTTGAAAAAATTCAGCTCGTTACATCAGTGTAATTACGAACACTTTGAAAAAATTCAGCTCGTTACATCAGTGTAATTTCGAAAACTTTAAAATTTTTTGACAAAACTATACTTGAATTAAAGATAAAAATGTGACAAATTTAATGGTGTAATTTTTTAAAAAAAATAATAATGTATATAAAAGTTATGAATGTTTAAAAAAATGGGGGGTAAACTTTTATTTTAAAAATCAAATCAAGTACACCTCACAAATCTCAAAAATACCCTTAATGAAATCTCAACCACTCATTTTTCCCAGATTTAATATGGACCACACATTTCAAAATCATTTAATTAGACAACCAATCAAATTGGGTTTATAAGTTACCTCAATTAACATGGGTTACCATTTACTCCTTACATATATATAAGTTACCGCAATTAACATGTTTTTTGCTATTGTTTACCTTATATATACATATATCTATTTTTTCTCTTTTTCTAAAATCCATCGTGATATATATATATATATATATATATATATATATATATATATATATATTAAATTTAGATGTTACACTTCATTCTAACGTATACAAAATAATATCATTCATATTTAATAAGGTATCATAATAGGTAAATTTTTAAGATGATATTATGATGAATTAATAACCATAATCATAACCATAATGCCTGATCCTGAAGTTAATGAATGTATTAAATGCTATTGTTTTTTGCTTCACCAACTTTGTGTGGTCAGCCAATGTGGGACTAGCCCACTTGATAGAGGTTTGCGTCTTAGAATGGGAGTCATGGGTTCAATCCTATACAAAGATGTCCTTCAAACAAATAAAAAACTTTGTGTGGTCAATTGTTGTTTTACTTATCATGGCTTCCTTACCATTGTTGCTACATTAAAGCTTCACGTTATAGGAAAAATCATTCTGCTTTTTCATAGTATGATAAAGATTCTTTCATACCCGAATGAATGACTTTATAGATAGAAATAAAAATAAACAATGAAATTGTAAACATTAAACCTTTTCTGAAGCTCAAGGTCTCGTTTTTTTTTTTGGAAATTTTCTTATAGGAATATTAGTACACTGTAAAAGTGAAATATTACAATAAATTGATAGGTAAGCGTACAACTATTTGCGTAGTAACTGTTAGAATAATAATTGTTTGACCGAGTTCATTTAGTAAAAAGTTAACGGGTCTTTTTATGTAAATAGTAAATAGATGTAGTTTATGCTTAATATGTACAAGTGTTAGAATTAGAGGGACTATATGTTAAAACCTCTAAATATGCAATATGTATATATATGTCATCGGAGAACATTCCGATCATAACTTTTCATATATCAATTTCATTTCCTTACAAATTCTCTCAACATTCTTATTTGATTCTTGTTGGTTTATTTGTTCTTGAACAATTCTGGGCATCAATTGGCATCAGAGCCAAGGATTTTTTCAGCCAATTTCGTTTCAACAATTCGTTCTTGAAGCCACCATAGACAATCGATTCAGTATAATCGATTCAGAAAGAAAATCGATTCAGTATAATCGATTCAGAAAGAAAATCGATTCAGTAAAAATCGATTCAGAATAATCACATTCAATTCAGATTAAATTGATTCAGACTCAAAAGTGGCAACCACAAATCGATTACAAATAAAATATCGATCAGTCTTGAACGAATCAGAGGAAACATAATCGGTTCAGTTAAATCGATTCACGAAAGAATCATATCGATATAGTTTAATATCGATTCAGAACAAGTGAGAATCAATATCGATTTTTGTATAAATCGATCAGGGAGAAATAAAAACCAGACAAGATCGATTTCTGAAACGAAAAATCGATTCAGGATACTTGAAAGGAAACAAAATCGATTCAGTATTAAAAATCGTTTCAGTGTTGGAAGAAAGGAAAATCGACTTGGTACCAGAACGATTCAGAGCATTCAAATCGTTTCAGTGATTAAAAGGGATTCGATTTCAGAACAAAAATTGAAATAGAAACACACCTGTTGTGTTCGACGATCTAGAAGCCAACGAAAGAAGAATAAACCGAGCGAACCTCATTCTTTGTGCCCTAATTCCGACGCACAATCAGAAAACCGATCGAGAGAAGTTTGCTCTTGCTTTGTTCAAACAAAAATAAAACCCAATTTCTTGTGTGTGTTGCGCACCAGGGAAAGAAAAGGATCGAAGTCTGAAGAAATCTATCCTCCTTACTTGCTACTTGAAAGGGTGAGGAACAAGAGAAGTAAGACGCAATTTTGCTTCGGGTTTGGTGAAGACCACCGAGAAACATAAAAGGAAAAAAGTTTTTTTTTCCTTTATTAAACTTCGATTGAAAAAGTAAAAGGTTGGGCTTTTTTTTGTAATTGTTTTGACAAGAGAGTCAAAGCCGAAAGGGGCTGTTGATATTTTAGACTTGGTGTTCGAGAAAAAAAAAGGGGGTGTTCACAAGATCAGACAACATTCAATCTAGAAATCACAATCATCACGTGAAAATTATCAATTTTCAGGTTTTGTGTTTCTGTTATTTTTTATCAATCTAGAATTTATTTTTCTATACCTATTGTGGAAAGGATTTAGAAACAGTATATAAATTCTTGATCAGAAAAAGGAGCATTTGAATTTGAAACACTTATTTTGTAAACAAAATTGTAATTCTAAAGTGTTATTGCTTGTGAAAAATTGAAGCTTCTTTGAGTGAAAATTCCTACTGCCATAAAATCTAGTGTTCAGACTAAACATTAGTTATGGGTGACGAATCATCAAAGAACAAAGAAATTGTAATACACAAGGATGTAGGATCCTTGACTCATTTTCAATGTCCCATATTGAAATCCACGAATTATACGATATGGTCAATCCGAATTAAAACCATACTTGAAGCAAATGGATTATGGGAAATGATTGAACCAAGTGCTAATACGCAACCGGATGTTAAGAAAGATAAGACTGCAATTGCGTATCTGTTTCAAGCACTAACAGAGGATCTTGTATTACAAGTTGCAAATTGCAAAAGTGCAAAAGAAGTGTGGGATGCACTAAAAATTAGACATGTTGGTGTGGACATGGTGCAAAAAGCACGATTACAAACTCTCAAAAATGAGTTTGAGATGTTGCAGATGAAAGAAGAAGAATCTGTTGATTCATTCACTGCAAAGTTAAATGGTATTGTTTCTAAGGCAAATAGCCTAGGATCAACATTTGATCAACCTAGTTTAGTCAAAAAATTACTAAACTCAGTACCAGAAAGGTTTATTCAAATTGTTGCATCCATTGAGCAATTCAATGATTTAGACACAATGTCTCTAGATGAGGTTATTGGCAGACTCAAAACCTTTGAAGAAAGGATTAAGTCAAAGAAATCCATCTTAGTAAACAAATCAGATGAACTCTTGTTTACAAGTCACGATAATAATATTGGTCGTGGACAACACTTTGACAATCGTGAACAAAAAAGATTCAATCCGTCACGAGGCCGAGGTCGTGGCAGATTCAGACAAGAAAGAAAAGTTGTGTCACACGATGATTATGATAAAAGGGGGAGATACCCAACAAACCAAAGCAAGTTCGTGGTTGACATAAGTAAAGTGAGATGCTTTAATTGTAATGATATTGGACATTATGCCTCAAATTGTCCTAAACCAAACAAAAGAGAAGAAGCAACAAATCTCATTCAAGAAGACGAAGAACCAACTCTTCTAATGGCACAAATTGAAGATGATGTTTCTCAAAAGGAATTTGAAGACAAGGAAGAGCGTGTTCTTAATGGAGATAAAGGAGGTTGAAGATGAAGACTCAAACTCGGGTCAAAAATTAGGGGGGTGATTGTTAGAATAATAATTGTTTGACCGAGTTCATTTAGTAAAAAGTTAACGGGTCTTTTTATGTAAATAGTAAATAGATGTAGTTTATGCTTAATATGTACAAGTGTTAGAATTAGAGGGACTATATGTTAAAACCTCTAAATATGTAATATGTATATATATGTCATCGGAGAACATTCCGATCATAACTTTTCATATATCAATTTCATTTCCTTACAAATTCTCTCAACATTCTTATTTGATTCTTGTTGGTTTATTTGTTCTTGAACAATTCTGGGCATCAGTAACCACCTTTTGAATTGCAAATAACGTTGTTGATTATAAAATAATGTGTCCTTGGAGCAATGAATCCATGTTTAAGCTAACACCATCTCTTCTTTTTCGTGGGTTCACTTTTTTTTTTGTTGCCTTTTGCAAATGCTTGTTGAGATGGAGGTATTAGATAGGATATATATTTTGTATATATTAGAAGATTCGGTATGATCTCATCTTATATTATAAGATTATAGTTTGTAATATTTCTCCCTATATAAAGGGATTTACATTAAGAGGAAAGGGACACAAAAACTTTTGGAGATTACGATCTCTTTCATGGTATCACAACCTTCTCCTAAACCCTAACCCTAATTTTTTTCATCTCTGACACACTTCCGATCTTGCCACGCTGCACCATAATTCCTTTGTTTTCAATCCTGCCTACGCTATATCTAACATTCCGGTCTTTCTCCTTTAACTTATTCTGGTCAATGGCCGACGTCGGAAAGAAACATGAAACAACCGAAACCAAAACCTCCTCTCTCCACCCTGCTTATTCAGTCACCAACATCAATAGCAAAATCAAACGCTAGATGGTACCAACATTAGGTATTCTGCATGGACAAAGCTCTTCAAGCTTCATACCATTGCTTACAAGGTTGTTGATCATATAAACGACTCATCACCCCCGACAGAATCTGAAGATGGCTACGACCAATGGAAAGAAATCGATGCATTAGTCTTGCCAAATATAAAGACGTTATATATTTAAATATGTCCATTATGTGCAACTTGAAAGGTTTTATTATATCAAAACTCAAATATTAGCTCCTGTAATGTTTGATTTTCGAAATGATCATTTTATATAAACCCAAGTGTTAAACACTTTCAAATTTCAAAATACTATAAGCCTTTGTTGTCAAATTGATTATAAAAATTTATATTTGAATTTAATGATTTCAATTTCAACAAAATAGTTTTAAAGGTATTTTGCATATATATAATTACATTTCGGGATACAATACACCCAGTTACAACGGATCATACGTATACAAGTTGGGACATTTTTAATATTTTTATTATAAACATGAATTATCTATTCATCAAAGTTATATATAATAACAATAAATATCGAGTGGATAATTAAGAATATATATATATATATATATATATATATATATATATATATATATATATATATATAGGAGGTGGATCCAATACATATGAATCTTAATGTGAGAAGGATAAGAAGGATTATGAACCCTTTATCATATAAATCAATGGTTAAGATCTAGTGGTCCCCACTTTTTGATTAAAAATTGTATGTGTTAAGGTAAAAAGGGCAAAAAAGGAATTGCCTACATTTGTTGACTTTTTTGTGGGTAAATCAAGTTTCACAATCTTTTAGAAAATCGAATAACTTTTAGACGTTTAATAATTTTATTAAAAAATTACACCATAAAATTGAGAATTTTATTATCTTTATTTTGAGTATAATATTGTTATTGTTTTTTTAAAAAAAATGACGTCATACGTGATTTTTATACTCGGTACGTGATTATTGGTACGTAATTATGAGGTTGATCCTTTGATCATGTATATAAAATGACGGTATGTGATTTTCATATAACGTGGTCCGTGATTATTGGTCCGTGATTATACATTTTGTCCTTGATTATGTCTGTTAAAATAAGATCTGTGATTTTTATATAATGTGGTCCGTAATTATTGGTCTGTGGTTTGTTAGGTGGTCCTTGATTATGTGTATTAAATGTCAATCTGTAATTTTTATGAAGCATGGTCTGTAATTTTATATGGCAATAATGCCCCTTACCTAGATGACACGTGGCGCATTCTTGTGGCTTCCTACGTTTAGCACGTTGATTTTATTTGTACGTTAACCGTCCCCTATATATATATATATATTAAACTTATTAATTATAAACACATTCGACTAAATAAATAGTCAAGTGTTAAAGAATAAACATTGTTAACCTTAAAATAACATATGTAAACAAACGTCTTCGATTAATCCAACTTAACAAAAGTGAGGACGCATTAGAGCACATGTGACAGTTATTTCAAGTAGGCACGTGAAACAAGATTGTTGGTATTGGTTATTGATACACTTTTGATTTACAAACAGGAACTTATGTTTCATTTGATTGGGAAATGCTATACTTTATTAAACATACATAGTTGACTAGCATTGATGTGCTGACTATGGTTACTCTGATTTCGGTTATCACAACGCATGGACATGGGTTCCATTACTATATACACTGTGAGTATTCATAGCCCCTTTTTCATTTTACATATTTTGGGGGAAATACATGCTACAATACTTTGCTTTTTATACTATGATACTTGAATGGTTTTCATTACTATGCTAAATGTGTTAATGCTGGAACATAAGTTAGTCAATGTAGATTGCATAAGGTTTTGTTATTCTATTGTAAGTCCCCTTTGTATTTATGCCTAGACACAACCATTATCTCATAGGTTTGAGCCAGGGGATTTATTGAATAGTACTATTTTGGTTGACAACCTATTCACCTATCGGGTAGTCTAGCTAGCTACAATCACCTAATGACGTGGTTAATAACGGTGAATGAATATTTCCAACCCATGCATACTATGAACTCGGGATGAGTTCGGTGATCATGAGATCAAAAACAAGGGCAATCAGTCATAGGCTTGATTGTGGACTTATGTAGATTGCATCCATTCACACTTATGGCTTAACATATTATATGATAGCATAGCATTATGGGATTGATGATCCTACTGGATTTTGATTGAAACATTTTACTCGTGCCTGGAATGGCCAACGCATTATGGGATTAATGATCCTACTGGATTTTGATTGAAACATTTTACTCGTGCCTAGAATGACCAACACATTATGGGATTGGTGATCCTACTGGATTTTGATTAAAACATTTTACTTGTGCCTGGAATGGCCAACACATTATGGGATTGATGATCCTATTGGATTTTGATTTAAACATTTTGCTTGTGCCTGAAATGGCCAACACACTATGGGACAATGATCCTATTGAGTTTTGATTTAAAGTTTTTGCTCGTGCCTGGATGGCAAACACTATTACTTAAACTGTTTGATTAAACATAAAACCTACGAACTCACCAACTTTTTAGCTGACACTTGTTTTTGCATGTATTTCAGGTACTGATTTAAAGATAGATATAGACCTTAAACTTAAGCATAAGGAATAACATTCTCTCATACTCAATGAGTTCTTGATATACAGTTTCGTCGCATCTCCCGTGTTTCTGCCGACAGCGGGGGTGTGACATAAGGTCAAGATATCACCAAATGTGAGTTCAAGATGAAGACATTCCAAAGACAACATTTAGGACTCGTTATGGTCACTATGAGTTCTTAGTCATGCCCTTCGAGTTGACAAATGCACCAACGGTGCTCATGGATCTTATGAACAGGGTGTGTAGACCCTACCTTTACAAATTTGTGATAGTGTTTATCGATGACATCTTGATCTATTCACGAACCAAGTAAGATCATGAAGAACACTTGAAATTGATTCTAGAATTATTGGCAAAGGAAAAGTTGTATGCCAAGTTTTCTAAGTGTAAAATCTGGTTACGTGAAGTATATTTCCTTGGACATGTTGTTAATAAAGAGGGAATTCACGTAGACCCTAGCAAGATAGAAGCTGTCAAGCAGTGGGAAACACCCAAGACACCCACAGAAGTTAGACAATTTTTGGGTCTAGCCAGTTACTATCGATGATTATTGCTAATTTTTCAAAGATAGCTCAACCTCTGACCGCATTGACTCAAAATGATAAAAAGTTTTGCTCGAAAGACAAACAAGAAAAGGCATTTCAACTATTGAAAAAAAAAAGTTATGTGACGCACCGACCCTAGCCTTACTTGATGGTAGCAACGACGACATTTTCGTGTTTTGTGACGCATCGTACCAAGGTCTTGGTGGAGTGTTGATGTAAAGAGGAAAGGTCATTGCATATGGTTCTCGTCAACTCAAAGTCCATGAAAAGAATTACACAACACATGACTTAGAGTTGGGAGTAGTTGTATTCGCTCTTAAGATCTGAGGACATTATCTATACGGTACAAAATGTGTGGTTTACACTGACCACAGGAGCCTTCTGCACATATTTGATCAAAAAATATTGAAGATGCGGCAATGACGTTGGGTAGAATTGCTCGATGATTATGATTGTGACATTCGTTACCATCCAGGCAAAGCAAATGTAGTTGCTAATGATTTAAGTCAAAAGGAGTGAATCAGATCTACTAGAGCAGGAATAATGGAAATGATTATTCAGACAAGCCTCAAATCTCAAATCTGTGATGCATAAAATGAAGCCCTTAAGGAAGTTAACTATGGAGACCAATTGCTATGAGGGCTAGACAAACAATTGGAAACTAAAGCAGAAGTAGTACTTTACTTCACGAATCGGATTTGGGTTCCATTATTCAACAATATCCAACAATTGATCTTGGATGAAGCTCACAAATGCTAGTACTCGGTTCATCCAGGAGCCGACAAAATGTATCAGGATCATTGAGAATACTACTGGTGGCCTGGAATGGAATAGGAGATTGCCTTACACGTTGGCAAGTGTTTAACATGTTTGAAGGTTAAGGCAGAACATCAAAAACCATTTGGAATGTTACAACAAGAGATTCCCCTCTGGACATCCAGTGGTCATGATTCTGTATGGGTTATCTTTGTTCGGCTAACAAAGTTAGCTCATTTCTTGCCTATACGAGAAGACTACAAAATGGAAAAATTAGCCAACATTTACATCAAGGAAATCGTTACAAGGCATGGTGTACCTTTGTCTATTATATCGGATCGTGATATCATTTTACTTCACGATTTTGGCAAAAATTACAAAGTTCTTTAGGCATTCGTGTGGATTTAAGCATCGTTTATCATCCACAAACATACGGTCAAAGTGAAAGAACAACTCAAACCTTAGAAGACATGCTAAGGGCTTGTGTGATAGACTTTGGTGGAAAGTGGGATTCTCATCTACCGTTGGTCGAATTTTCTTATAACAATAGCTATTACACTAGCATTCAATGTGCACCGTTCGAAGCATTATACGGTCGAAAGTGTTGTTCACATTTGTGTTGGACTGAGGTTGGTGATAGCCAAATAAATGGTCTTGAAATTATTCAAGAGACAACTGATAAGATTCACAAAATCAAGTAACGAATTAAAGCAGCCAGAGATCGTCAACAAAGTTATGCTGACAAACGAAGAAAACCTATGGAATTTTCAATTTGTGACAAAGTTCTTCTGAAGGTATCACCTTGGAAAGGTGTGGTACACTTCGGAAAGAAAGGAAAACTAGCTCCTAGGTAGGTTGGTCCTTTTGAAATTCGAGATAGAATCGCACCCGTAGCCTACACACGTAAACAACCTTAGTGACCTGGAGGAATTCATGATGTCTTCAATGTTTCAAATATTAAGAAGTGTCTAGTTGATGAATCACTGGTTATACCACTCGATGAAATTTGTATTGATGATAAACTTCATTTCATCGATTAACCAATGGAAATTATGGATCGAAATTTCAAAACACTAAGGCGTAGTCGAATTTCGATCATGAAAGTTAGATGGAGTTCTAAAGGTGGTCCAGAATTTGCTTGGGAATGAGAGGATTATATGAAACGAAATTATCCTTAACTAATTACAAAGTGCTTAATCCCAAAATTACCAGTTGAATTTTGGGACGAAATTCTTTTAAATGGGAGAGACTGCAACATTTGCAGTATTCAGGTACGTTTATTTAATCAAAAAACAGACTTTTACACTATGTTATCTCATGTTTTTCAAAAACTAACCCATTGGTGATATATTTTTATAAACAAATATTTAAATTTATAACAGAATTATAATTGTTATAATAATAATTAAATTAAAGTTATAAATTAATAATAATAATAGAATAATAATAATAATAAATAAATAAATAAATAAAATAATAATAATAATAATAATAATAATAATAATAATAATAATAGAAGACGTAATATATATATATATATATATATATATATATATATTAAAGTAATTATTATTTTAAATATTTTGAAAGCTTCACTTTGAACTCACAAATCCAAACGATCCACCATTTTTTTATTATTTTTTTTAATTCAAACGGATTTATGTTTCAAGGTACACGGTCAAAGATAGCACCCCTGTTAATCTCAACCAATCGACCACCTCACCTCCATAACCGTTGGCCATTATCACCACTCCCACACCTCCAACTTCTCTTACAAGTCACCCACATCTCAACCGGCTCTCTTTCATTTTCTATATAAAACCACACCTAAGGTGCTTAAAATCTCCACACAAACACTTCTCTCTCTATTGTTCACCGTGTAGTGTTACTTGTTGCTTTGGACTGATATATGCGATCGAGTACACTCAAGGCTATCCAAGAACAAGCTTCTATTTCTTCTGTCTCGTTTGAAAGCTAATAAGTACTTGTTGTTGTTTGTATGTATATATATATTGTGTGTGTATATAAATATCTCTGCATGTATAGATAAGATCAATATTTATAAATATATAAACATGTGTAGCATGTATGATTTGAAATCTCACACGTGTAATGAGCAATAATTGATTTCTTTGTACTATTAACATATATATATATATATAGGGTATGGATAATTTGAAAACATTTACTTAACGCGAAAACCATGAAAACCACAAATCTAACCATTGATTTTAAGATCTTGTGGTTGAGATTAATATTGGGTATTTTAATTTATTTAATTGTTTGGTAAATTAATTGAAAAGTACAGAAAGGGTATTTTTGTCTTTCTATGAATTGTACTTTAAACCAATATTTTATTACTAAACCCACATAAATTTAAAAAGTAACTGTACCATCCACGAATCCGTCTTTTCCCACACCAAATCCCACCGCCCAAAGAGAGTTACCCCATTTTTTCGTGACTGATTCGAACGATTAACATCCCACCGTCCAAATCCGGTTACCACCATTTTTCTTGTTGAGCTTCGTCGGAATCAGATGGCGGGGAAGACACAAGCAGGCTGCTGAGGAGACGAGGGGGCACGGACGACACGGGCAAGGTAAGCGATTTCAAGGGGGGGGGGGTTTCGACGACAAACCCGAAAACGTCATTGGGGCTATAATCGACGGTTAGTATCTGACCAAGAAGATAACCGCTAACGTCTTCAATTGTAAACCGTCGAACCTGTAACTACCCTATTTATACCGTCTTTTGCATGTCATTTTTTATTCCCTCGTTACCGT
This sequence comes from Mikania micrantha, assembly GCA_009363875.1. Classification (NCBI taxonomy): domain Eukaryota; kingdom Viridiplantae; phylum Streptophyta; class Magnoliopsida; order Asterales; family Asteraceae; genus Mikania; species Mikania micrantha. The sequence goes on from CM018685.1 coordinate 34,150,339, forward strand.
GATAGTTATGTCGTCAAGTAAAAGGAAAAGTGAAAGGATTGCTATCAAATCTCTAAGTAAATTTACAAACACAGAAGAAGATCCCATCGACTTAGATACCAATGATCAAAGTAAACAAGGTAGGAAGAAGAACATGAAGCAAAAATGTTTGTGTTTTTAAGGAGTCTTATTTTATGAATCTCTTATGAAAATGTTGATGCAAAGTTGATGCGTTTTTGCAGATCCCGGAAGTGACACTGACATGGAAGAGGAGAAAATTCGTGTCAAAATGAGAAAAAAAAGGGACCGTACTAACAAAGGGAGAGAAAACGGTAAAATGCTTATTGTTGTTGTTATTTACATTGTTTTTACGTTGTTGTTACATTGTTTTGCTAATGGTTGTGTTTTTAGAGATGTGCCGTATTGTTGTGTTGAAAGCTGACTGACGTTGGAAAAATGTCATTTTTTTTACTTTAAGACAGAATGCAGTGGTAAACAATCAAGTTATTGATGCATGGGTTGAAGTCTTGAATTTTGAAGAAAAATACAGATCTCCCAATTCTCCATACAGATTGTTTTGCGGGAGTAATGTGATCGTAAATTCACTTTTTTTATTATGTTAAGCTTTTATGTGTCATTGAAAGAGAAATAACGGATTTGTTGCAAAAAAAATTAAACAGATTGACTGGATGCTCAACCAAGATGATGTTGATCTCAATTAAAGAGTTGATAAGTTAGCTACAAACATGAATGGGGTGATAACTGGAGTGCTAAAGGAGATGGCTTTTGCTAAGGACAAACCAGATATGAACAATCTTAAAATGTTTGATATGGTCTTCTTTCCCATACTTGAATTCAACCATTACTACCTATTAGTCTTTGAGTTAAAGAACTGTGCAATCTGAGTAATTGATAACTTTCATGAATCAATACCGCTAGTCGGGGTTAAAGATAGTGCAGACTACTACCTAAAAGATTCACCCTACAAAGTGGTAAGCAGTTAAGAATATTTAATTGTTTTAGTGACATACTTTTACATGACAAAAACCGATTTTTCGCAGAAGGAGATTTTTGTGCACTATCTGGAGAGGATTAAACATGCAAAAACTGATGAAATACATGCAGCAAAGATTCAAAAGGTGCAAATCCCATGGGCTAGCAAAACTAACGCAGTGGATTGTGGAGTTTTTCTGATGCGACACATGGAAAAATTTATGGGAATACGTGAACAATTCAACTGTGGCTTTTCAACAAATGACAAGAAAAAAAAGTGCCAAATGAACATGTTGAGGAAAAAAAATACTTGGTGCATGTGATAAAGTCAGAAGTTAATTCTCTTAGAAATGTTGTTGTAGATGTTGCACGAAATGTGTAACTGACATGTAACCTGGTATTGGATAGTTGTGGTTTTTGTGACATTAAACACTGTGATTTGGACGTGGTTGGGATTATGGATGAATGGATTATGTTTTTTGTTTTATTAAAAATTTCAATTTGCTTTAATTTAATAGAAAAGTACAAAACATGGGGGAATGAGATGTGATAATGGCTAAAAAAAGTACAAGATTTAAAATATATAAAAATGCAAAAAAGAAAATGGTTGTCAATCAAAAATTTAATAAATGTACTATCAAAAGTACACTATGTATAGTCAAGAAGATTTCATACAAGATATAGTAGTTCCATACAAAAAAGGAGAATATTTTAAATATAAAAAAATGAATAATAAAAATAATCCAAAAAATTGGATTTAACATCTCGGTAACTAAAATATTCATTTATACAAAAATATGATTGATAAAAAGAAACCAAAAACATGTAAAGGAGATGAAAACGGATCAGCATACAAGCTTTGTTAAGAAATAGAAAAGGTGACGTCACAACAAATTGGTGAGATCACAACAAATCTGCATACAACCTTTCTTGAAAAAAAATAGTTCTACCATATTTATAGCCAAGGGATTGCCCATTTAATAAGGTAGTTGGTGAGGTCACAACAAATTGAATGCGTATATGTAGTTGGTGGGATGTTACATTTAAGTTACTAGAATGTTACAACATTTAAACGTTGTATATACATATACAAAGCTTTGCACTTTATCATTCGTTTTTTCGTTTATGTACTTTAGTTAATTGCTTGATATGTCATAGATACGTTGTCTATACAAGTAAAACACATACATAAAAATTTCCAAAAGCTAAGATAGTCACATTGAGATATCCAGAACAAAAAACAAAACATTTGCTTCTAGTTTTTAAAGTATGGTACATCATTTAAAACATAAAATTACAGTGTGTTAATGGTAACCAAAAAATGGGGGAGACACACATTTCAAATATTTCATAAAAACACACATAGATAAACAAAAAACCCCCAAACACAACTAATATTACTACTACTCGTCGGTTACGTCAGCGGCTTCTGTACGCTTCTTCTTGCAATTACGGGAGTCGTGCCCCGTTACGTACTTTTGGCATGTGCGACAGAGCTTTGGTGTCCAAAGCGACTTATCAACGGCCTTTTCACCAGCCCCGATCAAATGACGTGACTTGCCACAACCTTTTTTACGAATCCCCTGAGGGTTCGAACATTGCAAGTCAACATCCAAGCTTCCACCAACCAAGTTTTGAATATCTTGAACATTAGAAAATTTGGAGATAGAACCAACTGGATCCGAACTTTGATTGCTGCTAAGTTCCCTAACTTATTGGCCAAAACAGCAAGACCATCATAATCAATTCGAAGACTATCGACACAATTAGATATTAACCCAAATATCTCGTTCCTCAACAACGACTCAGGAGAATTGTCTACACCATAACGTTACTGAATTTCAAAAATTCTTTTCGGTAACACATCCTTCATCCATCGCTTCGAGATATAGTCATCCGTGATCCGAACTATTCTATTGACCCTAAAAACACAAAAAATGTGTCTACAAAGGTAACCAATACGAGTGAAATTGCGACATGAACAATCGTACTTCCCAATACTGGGCCAGTAAGTACCTGAAAAAGAAAGAGTAAAAACTATGTTAAGTAAACGTAATAAAACTGTAACTAATGTGTAATCCTAATACTAAAAAAACAGCATTTGAAAACCACGTAAAAAAATGTATTTATTATGAAAAACTATCAAAACATAAATGTAATCAAGTGTGTATTCCTAATTCATGCAAAAATTGTATACACAGAAATGTAATTAAATGGTATCTACAATGTAATGCTAACGAAACATATATGTAATTAAATGATTTTTTCAACAATACCTAGAAAACATTTGTGACACTGTTGTCTTTGTTGAGATGAGTTACAAAATACACAACTTTATCTTGTACCTGCTCGGTGTGAGAGACATAGCAAAACAACTTCTCCTTAACAATCTCTTTCTGAATTTCCAAAAAAATAGAACGGGTATCTATTTCAAATGCATGCTTCTCTATTTCTAAACCTGACAAAGACTGATATGGTCGAGATGTGGTTTTATACTCCGCCAAACGTTGCTTGTAACGCTGACTTTCAATAGAAGTGTCATAGCACAAGATAAATTGAACTAAAGTATTTGCTCCACTAGAATTAACTTTGAACGAAGCATTGGAACTCTCGCACTTGGATGTCGTCTCCATTAGGCAACACATTGGAATTTCTCTGAAATAAGCAGGAACCCATTGATCATGAATCGCATACATGTCACTCAACCAATTGTGTCCATCTAATTGGAACCTTGTAATCAGGTCGGCCCAACGTGTCTCAAAGGTATCAGGGGATATGAACAAGTTCCACACCAAACGATGCATAGAAGACCGAAAATCAGTGTTATTAAGCAAATCGCTAGAAACCTACGTAGCAAAAATATATATATATATATATATATATATATATATATATAACAAACATAAAGCATATAAACTTATAATATCTATTATTATGTCACCTTGAGTGGAAGTTTCTTCATGACGTGCCACATGCATAAACGATGACGTGAGCCTTGAAGGACTTGGGAAATAGCTTGCTTCATTTAAGGGTCTTGGTCAGTAAGAACCAAAAAGGGTTGTTTGCCATGTGCTTTCATAAAAGCATTTAGCAGCCACTTATATGAATCTATGGTTTCGTTATATAGCAAACCCGCTCCAAAGGTTACACAATTCTTGTGATGATCAACACCCGTAAAAGGTACAAAAATCATGTTATACCTACATATGTAAAAATATAGTAAATAACATGTAAACTACATTTAATTAAGTATGTAGATTCTCTGACAAAAAATGACCTGTGTAAATAACATGTAAACTACAGTTAATTAAGTGTATTACAAATGTAATATATAAGTATATAGATTCTGTGACAAAAATATGACTTGTTAGCGTAGTAAGTGGCAAACAATGTAAACTACAGTTAATTAAGTGTATTACAAACGTAATATATAAGTATGTAGATTCTGTGACAAAAAATGACATGTGTAAATAACATGTAAAACTATAATAAACAACGTATAAACTACGTTAAATTATTTGTATTACAACTGTAATATATACGTATATAGATTCTGTGACAAAAATATTACTTGTTAGTGTAGTAAGTGGTATCAAATGCAAGCACATCACCAAAAACTTCGTAGTTCTTCCTAGATATCTCGTCAGCCCAGAACACATGCCTGAGCTCCCCTTTTACAACAGAAAAATCGAAGAAAAAATCTGGGAGGTTTTTAACACGATCACCAACCGATCAAGAAGCAGCTGTGAGTCCCGGTTACCTATAAATAGACGGATTGCCTGGCTAAAATTCTTAAAATCAGTAGGGGTTCCATTCACATTCTGATGATCTCCCTTTATTGACACTTGAAGCCTGTGAGCTATAGTAGGACCAATATTATTCAATGTCATGTGATGTATAAACTGTTTGGTCGAGAAAGATAGCTTGCGACCTGCTTTGGTAAAATCCCGGTTATATGTCTCAACCAAAGGATGGTTGTGACACTCTACAAACTTGTATATAACAAAAGTGGAGGTGGCTTCTATAACTTGGACAGATATATGAGCTTTACAATCCGTAACTTGAAAAGACCTGTTCCTAACAGACATAAAAGATTCATCTAACGTGTCAAATTTCGGCTTAGACTGAGGCCTACCAGCTTTGTTGCATCTTAGGTATTTGTGTGTGACCTGATCGCTTTTGTTTTTCTTCGTTTGCCCAACACGAACTGAAAAACCCGAACATTCTGCATAATTCTTGTACATTCTAAGAACATCACTCCAAGACCCATATGTGGCACCTACAGTTGGTTTTACATCGCATCCTTTATTCGGACACCAAACCTTGGTACCGTTAGGAGTAAGAAACGTGTAACATCCTTCAAAGTTTTCTACTTTGGTAGCATGATAAAAAACAAAGACGTTAATTGAAATATTGAAGTATAAATAACGTAACAGAGACGTATAATACAAGTAAATTCCATGCAAAACCAATTTACCATTTGCGTTTCTGCTTTGCTGAACATCTTCAGAGGTTGTTACTTCTTGTCCACGTGGGGCACCGAATGGACCATCAATATCTAAAAACGATTGAACGTAAAACAAAAAAAAATAAAATTGATGTTCTAACAAGAAAAAATAAAACACATGTAAATATAGCCCCGCAATCTACCACCATTTGACGGGATTTCATAACATTCCTCACGTAACAACGGTAAATTTGGAACATAACCATGCTCTTCATCAACAGAGATGATTGGATCCTTGTTTATAGGATGTACTGAAAAAAACATAAATTTGGAACATAAAAACATCATCTTTATCAAAAAAAAAAAAAAAGAAGACTCTATAGAAATAAAAAAAAAAAGGTTATCACCTTCAATCTGTGATGCAACAAACGATTCTTCATTGTAGCTTGCGATCAAAGAATCAAACGTGTTAAGGCCAAGTGTAGAATCCATACAAAAACAACTTCCAAAGAGAGAGGGAAGTTCATGCAAAGGAAGTGAGATGTTTGGGAATTCAAAAATGAAAACACAAAGTGTGGGAATGGCCTTGGCGTGGGAGGGTATTCCTACTTTGACAAAATGTAATATTGTCAAATAAAAAGTACACTTAGATGTGACTCACACTTACAAAAAAAAACTTTTTATTAATTAGAGACAAGATGGCGGTAGACAAAACATGACAAAATAGTACAAAAAGGTTGTCCTTTGTTCTAGAAAAAAAAGACAAAAAGCAAAAAGTAATTTAAAATCTGTTACACATTAAATTAAAAAAAATATATACCACATGTAATCTTTACGTAACAAAACACGTATACTGTAATATAGGTGAGACCCAAAAAAATAACAACGTAACAATAGTGTAACTACTGGGCGTTAACTAATGCCCAGATGCGGGAAATCTCAAAACAACAAAATGTTACGTTGCTAACATTTTTAAAATGATGTGATAATAAATAACGAGTCTTCGTTGGTGACACTTTACAAATGTGTATAAAAACAAACATGTAAAAAAAATTACATATTAATTAAAAAAAATTACATATTAAATCTATTACACATTAAAAAAAAATTCGGACAGCATGTAATCTGTGACACCTCGTAATTTCCAGGTCAGCAACTCTATTATTTTTAATAATAATGTTTATTATTATTTCATACGTGGCACTAGAATATTTGTATTTAGTGTGACACGTGGCACAACAGACCAAACACACCGATAATTCGATGAATTATCGCACGAAACTTGCACGTGTCTTGAATGACGAACGTTGGTGAACGGATCGAACCACAGTACACTTTCACTGCACAATTAGGTCCCGGAGAACCTAAGTTGGTAAAACAACGCTTAAGTGTCGAGAAACGATGAGCGTATTCGAGAAATACGAGAAATTCGACTCAAAACTATGAAATTGGGCTTATTGGGCTCAACCGAGACCCATCGCGGTACGCGATGGGCAACTGATTGGGCCTTCGCGGTACGCGACCGGTGGGCGGGAGAATTTGAATTCTCCAAAAAGAGTCACGGTACGCGACGACCGATCAACTTCCACCATCGCGGTACGCGACGTGTTTCGGGAACCCGATGATTATTTTAATCATCGCGGGTCGCGGAGGTGCTTTTTGGACAGGTGTCGCGGTACGCGACGACCCCTACACGCAAATAATCTTTATAAACCCAATGATAATCATTTCTGCTGATCCTAATCTATCTCTCTCGACCATTCTCGACATATTCGACCTGAAACACTCTGTGGAAGCCATTGCCATCAGTTTAGAGCTACTTTGAAGGTGTTCAAGGCCCTTGGAGAAGAGTTGAAGGTAGAAGGAACAAGAGGGGAACACCACCATCACTTAGAACGACCCAAGAGCTGTTCCCAGGAGTACTTCAAGCTGCTTAACCTCTGCTCCAGCTTCATTTCAGCCTTCTTGAGCTCTATTGAGGTAGTTCTCGCACCATCTCGAAGTTTTAGCACTTGTAGCCACACATGCAAGCCACTTAGGCCACATGCATCACCATCACCACCATTAACACGAAATTTTGATGTTTTAGATGTGCTATTGGGTGGTTTATTTACTGATTTGATGATTCTATAACGATCCATGATGATCTTGATTGATTGTGATGTTGATTCGTTGATTTGGTGATGAAATGGCTACTTTAATCCACATGCATGTATGATCTACAATGATTCGTGTAATTTTCAGTATTGAAATGTTATTGATAGTGTTATTGATGATGTTCCATGTGATTAGAATGTTTGATTATGGTCAAGAAATGTCAAAGTTGTGACTATTACTAAAAATAGTAACTTTAGTGTTACTAAGTATGTGTTCTTGATGAAATGACCACATTTATATGTTTAGATCCATAAGTTATGCTTAAAAATGATGTTTATAAGTTAATATGATGATTATTGATGCATTGGGATTATTGGAAGCACTAAAAATGTGATTTTTATGATTATTACTATAAATAGAAACTTTTTGTTACAATGTTGCTAGAGAATGATGAATTTGAAGGATGTTGTATGTTTGGTATGTATAATTAACCTTGATATTATGTTGATAAATGATTTTAAGTCCTAAAATGGTTGAAAGATGTGTTTTATCAAAAGTTACTATAAATAGTAACTTTATTTTACAAAGTCTATGAATAGCAATATGTTTGCTGTAACGAATATGATTTTATGATAATTTAGGACTAGGGTAATGATCTTTAGAAAAGGCTTGTTACTAATCTTGGTTAAACATGTTTATTTTAGTAACTTTCCATAAATAGTAACTTTAATGCGCAAATCATGCTAAACCGACTATGTGTAACTATGTGCTATGTGATAACATGCTCATTTAGGATAAATATGCATGTTAGAATAATCGGAATATGATCTTATGCATAACTTGCCAAATATGGAAACTTTCCTAAAATAGAAACTTACCATAAATGGTAAGTTTCCTCATAGGAACGATTTTGGTATCCGTACACTTCACACGACACTAAATCGCACATAACACGAGCACTTGATCCAAAACCGTCACCAACGGGTCGTTAGGTCAAACACGATCGATACGGTCCAACACGGTCAATTCGACCCACATAACCACTTAGTGTCGTTGAACACTAACACGGTCCGGTGAGACCCACATACGCAAACACGAACTCATAGTACCTATGTGATATAGGTGACTACTAGCCGGCGAGCTACACTACTCTTTTGAGCTAACGCATATCTAAACTCAGGTGAGTTTACGGCCCCACTTTTACTCTTTAACTGCTTTTGCTAAACTATTGGGGTGAGAATACAATGCAACTGTTTTAGATATATGACTGGTATTTTGTGAAAACCATTTTCGAGTGTAACTAATATCGCATAAAGCCCTCACTTATCCTTACCGTCAATTGTATGACAAACGAGTCGTTATTACGTAGTACTACTGGGTTTGACTAGCCCCACTCGGCAACAACGTTGACTGGAGGTCATAACGAGTGTAATATCGATGTTGATGTCGGGTTCAGCGATGACCCGCGGAGGCAAACGGAAACAGTCGAGTTTCGGTAAGATGACATGACACACTCCACGGATCGTAGTATCCAACAAACAACTTAACATACCCAGTATATATCTGTTTACTATTTATGTCTGTCTAAACCTGTGAACTCACCAACTTTTTAGTTGACACTTTTCGCATGTATTCTCAGGTAACTAATGGAGCACACGCTAGGACGCTCACCAGGACACACTAATGGAGTCAAGCTTACATATAGACTCATGTCCTAGGCTTGTGCGCATGTGTTCTGTTTTGAAAACAATTTAAACTTTGTAGTGTCTGTTAAACAGTTTACTTTCCGCTGCAACTTATTTACTTTTGATGTTAAACATTTTTCCGCTGCGTATTATTGAAACTCGCAATATTTTACAAATATGTGTGATTGTGCAACTCATATAGAGTCGTTCTATATGACCATGAGCCGTGATCCTGGCCACGTCACACCCACGTGGACTGGCTCCACGAGTGGGAATTTGGGGGTGTGACAGACTGGTATCAGAGCCTTGGTTATAGGGAACTAGGTTTGCATATAGTAAACTTAGACTATAGCCACTGCTCTACATTAGACACTACACTAGAACTTGCACACTGATGTTGTTATTATTATTATCAAACTGTTATTTACTAACCTGAGAACTTACAGGATGGCCGATAACAACGGGGATGCAAACCGGAACCCGGGCAAACGCCCAGCAGTCGATGATCTGACTAAAGAGAGTCGACGCAGGATCGACAGCATTGTGGCTCAGGTGGACGCGGAGATGGAGAGGCGAGCCCAGATGCTGGCACGGGAGCGATACTGGGGATGGTTGCCTAACCTCCTACGAGATTGGGTAGTGGGAGAGCGGGTGCCTACGCCACGATACAAGGGCGATACCTCTGAAGGCCCGAGACTACCGGCACTTGGGATGCCGATGGAGAGAGCCTTCGCGGCTCATGTTGCCGTTACACGGTGGGAGCTTCGGAGAAACGCCGACCTATCCGACGAGGTTCGTGTTCTTCGCGAGAAGAACGACCACCTGGAAAGGCGAAGCGACCGATTGGAGGAGCAGAACGATCGCTTGGAGGAGCAGGTGGAGACATTACGTCTCCAGGTGTCTCAGCTCATGTCTCAGCATGGCCAGATAGTTGATGTCATGCAGGAGCATGACGGGCGCATTACTGAGAATCAGACGGATATAGCCGAGACTCAGGCGATGGTACAGGCGAGTGACGCCATGCTTAACGCATGGGCGGCACAGTTTATCGAGGAGCCGCCAGCTGAGGATGACGGACCACAGTTCGAGGCCGAGGACCTCGAGGAGGGAGAGTTTGACGAGGATCCCGACGAGGATCCGGAGGAGGACGATGACGATGAGGGGGACGCAGTTAGTGACATCTCCCATGTCTCCATGGACGCGGATTAGTAGATTTTTCTTATTTTGTACTGTCTTTCTTTTATCTCATTTTGGCCTAGACGAGCGGGATGTGCTCGGAGAACTCGCATTGTACTTTCTTTTCAAATTATTGTACTTCAAGGTTGATATTAATGAAAATTATGCTTATTATTACCTGCTTTATTATTGTGACTACTGTTAATTGAGATCTCTGTTATGACATCTGATGTGTAATTATTTACACATCGTTTTTGTATTTATTTTTTATTAATTTATCTTATTTTATTAGTTTTTTTTTAGTTTTTATTAGGTTTTAAGTATTTTTACTAATTTTCATTTTTTATGTTACTTTTGTAGGTTTCGTGAGAATAAACGTTCGTAGTTGCGAAGAAAACCGAAGCCCGGAATAAATTTTATGAAGTTTGGAAGCTAAAATATAATTTTCATGAGTTTCGAGGCGAAAAAGATGCATTTCAGAAAGTTTCGGGGCTTAAAAATGGATTTCAGCAAGTCCAGGGGGTAAAATGCAAAATCTGGAAAATGTTGCACGCCTGGGACACGTGGCAGGATCTGGACGCGCCACGTCAGCCCTACAGACCCGGTTGACCCGCGCCTGGGATCCGGAACGAAGCTTGACCCGCGTGGACACCCACATACACACACATGGCGATCCGCGCGCCGACCCGGTTCCCGACCCACGACCCGAGCACCCCTCTGGCTTTGACCGGCCTTGGTGGGCGTTGACCCGCGTTGACCAGGCCCTTTTGGGCCGTTGACCACCCCATTGGACCTCCATTTAAGCCCATGAACTGATTTTTTAGGCCCAGGTCGGATTTAATTGCGAAAATTAACATATTTAAGCACTTTTAAAACCTAATTCGCGTTTTAATCAACCCATGACGGCTGGAAACGAACAAGAAACATATTTTTGAAGATTTTGAAGGTTTGGGGCTGAATTGGACGCTCGGGGGAGGCTCAGAACGCATATAAAAGTGTCCGGAAACGCGTTTTCGGGTTCTTTTTCTTGTTTTCTTGATTATTTCTCGTTTGTACTCGAACCTATGAACATGTTTCTGAATGTTTTTCATAATTTTACTGTTCTAAACATGTTTCTTGGCTAAATTCATTGTATTACTTAGATTTGGATGAATAACGGTTAATTTTATTCGGTTTTCGGGTTTGTTTTTATGGGATTTGGATTGTTTATGATCAGGATCAGATTATATATGATTAATATTGATTATTTAGTGTTGTTATGATGACCTATAAATGTATGATGATGTCCAATTGATCAGTCTTGGTTGTTTACTACGTGTTTTGACCGGTTTTATCAGTTTTAGGCTTAGATTTCGTATCTAATTCTATTTGGGTTTGCTTTAGCCAATTAAACCTTAGGATATTATCTGTAATTGGATTATAAACAGTACGATTATCATTCCTGAGACTAATCACGTAAGGGAATTTGGATTATTAGGGTTTTAGGGTTTTTCAGGCAAATTACGTGACCATCGGGTTTTCCTGTTTATTCCTTAGAATTCCTTGCAATTCAAGGTATTAACTTATATATTTTGATGTATCGAGATTGTTGAACTGACCACGTGATACGATCTTCTGAATCCTTAAACGATCCGTGTTTGGAGAGACTGACTAGGTAATCCATTACACATCCCGGTGATTTTTCACATGACTCGCTTGAACATTCTTTAGCATTAGTGAGACTGACTTTGTGATCTAATGGTTCTGAGTGTTTCCTTTGTTTTCATATCATTGTTGATCTCATATCCCGTATCTCATTCCCGAAACTGTTAAAGTTACCGTTAGGATTCCAAGTCTAGGTAGTACCCTTCTTTATCTGATTTATTCGTTTCTTAATTTGTTTCAGTTGTCGAGGTTATATTATTTCTTTATTTCTTCGTTATAAAACTCTTTTCTAAAAAAACATAAATTTCCTTATTTAGTAATTTCCTTCTTTAGTCTTAACTTTGTCTTTATTTAGGGTTAATTCTTAGATTCCGTGTCCTTAGGTTCGATATCCGGACTTTCCTTAGCTATACTTCATACGTCAGGTACACTTGCCTGTAGTTTGCAGTTCGGTTTAGGTTAATTTGATTTATTACTCGATAGTGTTGAACTAGGATTTCTATATATATAAACCGACACATCAAGTTTTTGGCGCCGTTGCCGGGGACACGGTAATTCTTAGATTCGCCTTAGGTTTTGACTTAGCTTTCTTTTTGTTTTTTTTTCTTTCTTCCTTCGGATTTTTTTTAGTAAGTTTCCATTCATAGCAACTTTCCATTTTTAGTAAGATCTTATTTCTAGGTTTCTTTTTTATTTTCTTTTCTAGTTAGTCCCTTTCCTTTTTGTTTCGTTGAGTTTGTGTCATTCTTTCTCACCACTTCTGTGCATTGTATGCACCAAACCCGTCTTAGCGGTCCACCACAGTTTGCTTCATTTGACGAGCCGGAGAGAGAGTTTCACCGAAGGTTTAGACTTTGTCGATTACCTTTACATTCTACTGACATGGCCGCCCCACCGAGGAGAACGGTCGCTGATTATGCCAAGCCGATTCCGGCTGGCACTAGATCTTCCATTGCTCGACCAGTTGTCACCGAGGACAATTGGCACATTCCCGCTCAGATCATAAATCTTATCATTCATTCGCCTAAGTTTCATGGGTTGCCTGATGAGGACCCGAATGCCCACGTGGGGCAATTCCTTCGTATTTGTGACACCTTCAAAATCAAGGGTGTCTCTGATGATGCGGTCTTTCTGCGTCTCTTCCCATTCTCACTTGAGGACAAAGCCATCACTTGGCTTGAGTCCCTTCCTACTGGATCAATCACTACATGGGACGAGATGCAGGAGATGTTCTTGACTAAGTACTTCCCTCTTGCAAAGACTGCTCGCCTGAGGAGTCTTATTCATTCTTTTCAGCAGGAGGAGGGAGAGAGCTTCTTCACCACTTGGGAGAGGTTCAAAGAGCTCCTAAATAAGTGCCCGCATCATGGATTGGAAAATTGGGCTTTAGTCGAGAAATTCTATAATGGAGTAACCTTTGCCACCAGACACACACTCGATTCTACTGCTGGGGGTAACTTGCTTACCAATCTAACCCCTGACGAGTGTCTGCAATTATTTGAGAACATGGCCATGAGCAGCTATCAGTATCCCACCCGAGGGAAGGCCACTGTTCAGAAATCTGGAGTCTTGCCTGTAGACTCTAACACTGCATTGGTAGCACAGGTGGAGGCACTCACCAAGATGGTAAAGGATTTGCAGGCGAAGGGAAATGCCAAGTGTGAGATCTGTAGAGGAGGCCACGATACTCGACAATGCCCTATGTTGGCCGATGATTCTCACGAGCAGGTGAAGTATGCTGGTAATTTTAACCGGGGTCCGGGAAATGCCTACGGCAATTCCTATAACTCGGGAGGAAGAAACCAGCCTGATTTTACGTGGAAGAATGGGAACCCATCTGGGTTCAATCAGCATCCGCATGAGCAGAGTGGTGTTACTGATGAGAGGATGGCTAGATTGGAGGAGTTAATGGTCCAACAGACGCAGATGTTGACTCAGGTCATTGCTACCAATCAGACTGTTAGTGCTAGACATGATGAGCTAATAAAGACGCAAGGTGCAGCCATACTGAGTTTGGATAGGAAGTTAGAAGAGTTGGCTGATCAACTTAAAGAGAGGAAGCCATGTGACTCGTCAAGCAACACAGAGAAAAACCCGAAAGGTTTTGTGAATGCAGTCACTACTAGATGTGGAAAGGTTATGGGTGAAGAGGAGTTGTCTGCTGAGCCGGTTCAGGAAGAGGAACCGGTGGATGAGGAGATTGAGGTAGAGGCTTCAGGCAAGGTGCACCCTACTAGGCTAAGCCCAGCAAGTACCACACAGCCTGTTCAACCTCATGTGGAGAAGGAGAAGCCGAAGGAAGTAGAAATTGATCTCTCCAGGGTGCCATACCCAGCTAGAATCCTTCAGCAAAAGTATGAGAAGGAGTATGGGAAGTTTCTTGAGTTGTTCAGGCAGCTTAAGGTGAACCTTCCATTTTCTGATGTGTTACAGCATATGCCCAAATATGCTAAGTTTCTAAAAGATCTCCTGATGAAGAAGAAGAATTAGGAGGAGATCTCAGCTGTAACACTAAGTGAGAGATGTTTTGCAGGATCACCGAAAGAGCTACCGCAGAAGATGAGTGATCCGGGAAGTTTTACTATCCCGTGTGATTTGGGTGGCTCGTCTGTCAGCTATGCATTGGCAGATCTAGGTGCTAGTATTAATCTGATGCCATATTCGATTTTTGCTAAGCTTAACCTAGGTGAGCCTATGCCGACACACATGACTATACAGCTGGCAGATAGATCGGTGAAGTATCCTCGGGGAGTTGTGCATAATGTGTTAGTGAAGATCGATAAATTCTTGTTTCCCGTGGACTTCGTGATCTTGGATATGGAGGAGGATGAAAGGGTACCACTAATCTTAGGCCGTCCGTTTTTAGCCACTGCGAGAGCATTGATAGACGTGGGCGATGGTAGGTTGACCTTACAAGTTGAGAACGAGTCGGTGACCTTTGAGAAAGGTAAGAGGGAGACGACAGAGCAGAAAGGCACCCTGTGCCTTGTTGATACACATATGCCTCTCACCAGTACCTATGTTAGTGAGGAGGAGCACTTGGTTGCACATAATGTTGATATTGAGTACCAGGTGCTAATGAGAGATAAACCACCCGACATAGGGGTGGTTTACAGTGGATTTGCTTATAGAGCAAAGTCTAAGTGTGGGGATCCCGTAGCTTCACATGGACCCCCACAGCTAGGAGCTTTCATGTTTAAGGATATATGCTTCGATAAGAATTCTAAGTTTGAGGACTTAGGCGGTGGCTACGTATACGAGCACCGTCGCCCCCGGAGGTTTACTGAGTACGGGGGCAAGACTGTTTGCTTTGATCCCCCATAGATATGGGTGTGGGTCCGAGTCTGGCTGAAGACTCGTTAATAAACCAAGCGCTTTTGGGAGGCAACCCACATTTTGTATAGTTTCGTTCTTGTTTTGGTTTGTTATTTTGCATTTTTAGTTGTTTTATTTTATGTTTTGTTTGTGTGCTAACCTAATTGTCGAGCCATGCAGTCACGCATGAGCATTTGTTACAGGATCCCATGTACTTTCATGGTTGTTTTATTTTACTTGGATCTCAGCAGCAGGTCACTTTGGAGCTTATGCGTTTGCACGGATTGCTCATCAGGGAAGTCTCTCTTTTTCTTTCTTGTTTCTATCGTTTATTAGTTTGTTTTTATTTTAATTTTAGTTTTTCCCTGTTTTTAGACACATTAGGGACAATGTGTGTTTCAAGTGTGGGGATGGGGAGATTCCTTTCTTTTTCTTCTTTCTTTTGAGTCTAGTTGTTTTAAATTTTGAAAAAAAAAACAAAAATAAAATAAAGCTTGAACTTTTGTAAGTCCTGGTTTTCCTTTTGCTATTGCTTAACAAGTCTATTTCATTGTAATTCGTTAACAAAAGGCAGGTCGGCATGGGTTATTGAGTTGTTTATACAATTAGTCTTTAAGTTGCGCGATAAAGTTTTCCCAATTGGACTTGTTTTCAAAACTTATGGGTTGGGATTCTTAAGATAGTGAAACTTGTTTGATAGTTGAAAACTGTTTATGTTCATATAGTTAACCCTAGTACACACGTTTCCTGTGAGATTTTGAGCCTTAACAGTCTTTATATAATCACTGATTCATTTGTGTGTGATATGACCTACTTGTTGCATTGCTTTAGAACTTGTGCTTGTATGCAAATTGAGATTTTGATTGAGATCTGACACAGAGATGATTAAGGCATTAGGTTCACCCATTTCTTAGCCTTTTCTATTTTATTTGTTTGAAACCCTTAAATATACCAATTAGACACCCTGTTGAGCCTAAACCCTTTTCATTTGATCACCCAGTTTAATTTCAAGACACCCGGTTAGTTAGACAGTTACGTGTTTATGTTGATTAATTCTAAAAAAAAAAAAAAAAAAGTAGTAATGTGTGAATAAAAGGTCAAAAATGAGACCAAGTGTTGGTAGTTTGTTTCGTTTAAATTATTGTTTGTGAATAAAGTCAACTACCGGATTTTTCTTTTCTTTTGTGTTTTAGCCACTTTAAAACCATACATGACCTACCCTTAACCTAAGCCCACCCTTTTAAAGTCCTTTTGATCTGTTTTAATCTTGATATTATGTGGAGATTTGATTATAACACAGGCTTATGTTAGCATTGTTGCAGTGTTAGGTTATGAGAGTTCACTCGAAAAAAAATTCATATATTTAACCGAGGGATGAGTGACAATTGTGAGTGGTGTGAGCTATATGGTTGAATACTTGACAAATAGGTGAATCTTGATTAGGAAATCCCATGATTTTAAAATTGCTTCATTGATGTCTGATTGGGTTGCAAATCTATTGACCGTTGTAAGTCTTGTGATTAATTGTGTAATTAATTCGTAAACCCATGTTCGGTTTTGTTTGATGTGAAACGTTTGTGAATTAGAGTTCGTTTTGTGTTGTTTAAGGTTTGCTTAGGGACAAACAAAGTTCAAGTGTGGGGATTTTTGATGTGTAATTATTTACACATCGTTTTTGTATTTATTTTTTATTAATTTATCTTATTTTATTAGTTTTTTTTTAGTTTTTATTAGGTTTTAAGTATTTTTACTAATTTTCATTTTTTAATGTTACTTTTGTAGGTTTCGTGAGAATAAACGTTCGTAGTTGCGAAGAAAACCGAAGCCCGGAATAAATTTTATGAAGTTTGGAAGCTAAAATATAATTTTCATGAGTTTTGAGGCGAAAAAGATGCATTTCAGAAAGTTTCGGGGCTTAAAAATGGATTTCAGCAAGTCCAGGGGGTAAAATGCAAAATCTGGAAAATGTTGCACGCCTGGGACACGTGGCAGGATCTGGACGCGCCACGTCAGCCCTACAGACCCGGTTGACCCGCGCCTGGGATCCGGAACGAAGCTTGACCCGCGTGGACACCCACATACACACACATGGCGATCCGCGCGCCGACCCGGTTCCCGACCCACGACCCGAGCACCCCTCTGGCTTTGACCGGCCTTGGTGGGCGTTGACCCGCGTTGACCAGGCCCTTTTGGGCCGTTGACCACCCCATTGGACCTCCATTTAAGCCCATGAACTGATTTTTTAGGCCCAGGTCGGATTTAATTGCGAAAATTAACATATTTAAGCACTTTTAAAACCTAATTCGCGTTTTAATCAACCCATGACGGCTGGAAACGAACAAGAAACATATTTTTGAAGATTTTGAAGGTTTGGGGCTGAATTGGACGCTCGGGGGAGGCTCAGAACGCATATAAAAGTGTCCGGAAACGCGTTTTCGGGTTCTTTTTCTTGTTTTCTTGATTATTTCTCGTTTGTACTCGAACCTATGAACATGTTTCTGAATGTTTTTCATAATTTTACTGTTCTAAACATGTTTCTTGGCTAAATTCATTGTATTACTTAGATTTGGATGAATAACGGTTAATTTTATTCGGTTTTCGGGTTTGTTTTTATGGGATTTGGATTGTTTATGATCAGGATCAGATTATATATGATTAATATTGATTATTTAGTGTTGTTATGATGACCTATAAATGTATGATGATGTCCAATTGATCAGTCTTGGTTGTTTACTACGTGTTTTGACCGGTTTTATCAGTTTTAGGCTTAGATTTCGTATCTAATTCTATTTGGGTTTGCTTTAGCCAATTAAACCTTAGGATATTATCTGTAATTGGATTATAAACAGTACGATTATCATTCCTGAGACTAATCACGTAAGGGAATTTGGATTATTAGGGTTTTAGGGTTTTTCAGGCAAATTACGTGACCATCGGGTTTTCCTGTTTATTCCTTAGAATTCCTTGCAATTCAAGGTATTAACTTATATATTTTGATGTATCGAGATTGTTGAACTGACCACGTGATACGATCTTCTGAATCCTTAAACGATCCGTGTTTGGAGAGACTGACTAGGTAATCCATTACACATCCCGGTGATTTTTCACATGACTCGCTTGAACATTCTTTAGCATTAGTGAGACTGACTTTGTGATCTAATGGTTCTGAGTGTTTCCTTTGTTTTCATATCATTGTTGATCTCATATCCCGTATCTCATTCCCGAAACTGTTAAAGTTACCGTTAGGATTCCAAGTCTAGGTAGTACCCTTCTTTATCTGATTTATTCGTTTCTTAATTTGTTTCAGTTGTCGAGGTTATATTATTTCTTTATTTCTTCGTTATAAAACTCTTTTCTAAAAAAACATAAATTTCCTTATTTAGTAATTTCCTTCTTTAGTCTTAACTTTGTCTTTATTTAGGGTTAATTCTTAGATTCCGTGTCCTTAGGTTCGATATCCGGACTTTCCTTAGCTATACTTCATACGTCAGGTACACTTGCCTGTAGTTTGCAGTTCGGTTTAGGTTAATTCGATTTATTACTCGATAGTGTTGAACTAGGATTTCTATATATATAAACCGACGCATCAACATCCGACTTGATTTCTGACATGACGACTGACTAACACCCTGACTGATGCTAACTGACACTCTAACCTCTCTATATAGAAACATGTCTAGGAGAGGATCCAATGCCCTTCGACTCAAACGCAAGGCCAAAAAGGCCAGAATCGACATGATGGTTGAACGAAAGTTCAACAAGGTGCTTGCCGAATACGAAGCAAACCGTCACACTAGCGATACTAGTGACACCACTAACGGTACAAACCCCTACCTAACCCCACTAACTTAGTACAGGTGACTTTAACACTAACGCGTTATATCGAACTCCGATACGCAGGACCTCATGGGAGCGTAGCAAAAGGGTGTTCGTTCAAAGCCTTCTTGAGCTGCCACCCTCACAAATTTCAAGGTACAGAAGGAGCAGTCGGACTACTCCGTTGGATCGAGAAACTGGAATCGGTCTTTGCTATGGCCGAATGCTCGGAGGAGAACCGAGTAAAGTATGCCACCGGGATTCTCGAGGGACCTGCCCTCACCTGGTGGAATACGCATGTCCAAACTCTTGGACTTGAGACTGCCAACACTATTCCTTGGGAGGAGTTCACCGGGATGCTTCGCGAGGAGTACTGCCCGCGTGACGAGATCAGGAAACTGGAGGAGGAATTCTGGGTGCACAAAATGGTGGGTTCGGAAATCGAGAAATACTGCACTCGATTTCATGAATTGTGCAAGCTGTGTCCGGCAATGGTGACGCCGGAATACAAGAAAATCGAGCAATTCATCAGTGGATTGCCCGAGCAGATCCAAAGTATGGTGACTGCCGCTGATCTCTCCACCATCCAACCACTGATTCGCTTGGCACATAAGTTGACAGACCAGGCAGTAGCTCAAGGGAAACTGCCTAAGAGGGGTGAACACCTGAAACCCCAGGAAATCAAGCGAAAGTGGGAACCCAGCAATAACCGTACCTTCTCACCACAACAACCAACTCAACACCGACCCGCACCTGCAAAAGTCTTCACTGCCACCCAACCAAACAATCAGGACAAAGGGGGATATCGGGGCAACAACCCCAAATGCAACAACTGCTCATACCACCATCACGGCCCATGCCGAAGAGTTCGGTGCACCAACTGTGGCAGGAACGGACACCTGGCCAAGGAGTGCCGATCAAACCCCAACAACAACAACAACCAAAACACTCTCAAGGGGTGTTATGAATGTGGCAAACCGGGGCACATGCGAAAGGATTGCCCGCAGCTGAAAAAGGGTGGGGGAGGTGCAGCGAAGGGACGAGCCTTTGTGATTGGCTCTGGAGAAGCTAAAGACGATCCACATGTCGTCACCGGTACGTTTCTTTTAAATAATGTCTATGCTAGCATATTATTTGATACCGGTGCCGATAGGAGTTTTATCTCTAGCGACTTTAGCAAATTACTTAATATGACACCAACACCACTAGACTATAAGTACACCGTAGAGTTAGCGGACGGCAAGCTGATCGAAACACAATATATCATCAAGGGATGTGTTCTAACACTAGCAGACCATCAACTGGTGATTGACCTGATGCCAGTAACTCTCGGGAGCTTCGACGTGGTGATTGGAATGGATTGGCTATCTGCAAACCACGCTGAGATCGTGTGCAACGAGAAGATTGTGCGAATTGCGTTGCCAAGTGGAGAGCAGATCTCAATCCAGGGAGAACGGCGCGGGATACCGTTAAACATCATGTCCTGTATGAAGGCAAGCAAATATCTGAATAAGGGATACACGGCTATCCTAGCCCTTATCACCGAACAACCAAAGAAGGAACGGAAGATTGAGGATATCGCTGTTGTTCGCGATTATCCGGGAGTCTTTCCTGACGATCTACCGGGACTACCACCAGCACGACAAGTGGAGTTCCAGATAGATTTAACCCCCGGAGCAGCACCAATAGCCAAGGCACCGTATCGATTGGCTCCTACTGAGATGCAAGAACTATCTAACCAACTGCAAGAGTTGTTAGATAAAGGATTTATCCGACCGAGCTTCTCACCTTGGGGAGCACCGGTCTTGTTCGTTAAAAAGAAAGACGGTTCATTCCGTATGTGTATAGACTACCGAGAACTGAACAAAGTAACGATCAAAAATCGATACCCTCTACCTCGAATAGACGACCTGTTTGATCAACTACAAGGGTCAAGCTACTATTCGAAGATCGATTTAAGATCCGGCTACCATCAACTCAGAATACAGGAGGACGACATACCAAAGACAGCCTTCCGAACGCGATACGGACATTACGAGTTTCTAGTTATGCCTTTTGGATTGACTAACGCACCGGCAGTATTCATGGATCTCATGAATCGGGTGTGTAAACCGTATCTCGATAAGTTCGTAATCGTATTTATTGATGACATCTTGATCTACTCTAAGACTCAGGAAGAACATGCCGATCACTTGAGATGTGTCTTAGAACTGCTGAAGAAGGAACAACTATACGCGAAGTTCTCCAAGTGTGATTTCTGGATTCGCGAAGTTCAGTTCCTTGGACACGTAGTAAACGAGAAAGGGATACACGTAGACCCAGCCAAAATCGAGGCAATCAAGAATTGGGCAGCGCCTAAGACTCCAACTGAGGTGCGACAGTTCTTAGGATTGGCCGGGTACTACAGGCGGTTTATCGAGGGATTCTCAAAGATCGCGCAATCATTGACTTCCCTCACACACAAGGACAAGAAATTCGAATGGGGAGAAAAACAAGACGCTGCTTTCGATCTGTTGAAGCAGAAATTGTGCAGTGCACCAATCTTATCGCTACCAGACGGGTGCGAGGATTTTGTGGTGTACTGTGACGCATCAAAGCAAGGACTCGGTTGTGTATTGATGCAACGCGAGAAAGTTATAGCTTATGCGTCACGACAATTGAAAGTGCACGAAAAGAACTACACAACTCACGATTTAGAGTTGGGAGCCGTAGTGTTCGCACTGAAGATCTGGCGACACTATCTGTACGGCACCAAGTGCACAATATTTACTGATCATAAGAGCCTACAGCACATTTTCGACCAAAAGGAGCTGAACATGAGACAACGCAGATGGGTCGAACTGATAGGTGATTATGATTGTGCAATCAAATATCATCCCGGTAAAGCCAATGTAGTAGCCGACGCACTAAGCCGGAAAGAAACGACCAAACGCGTGCGCGCACTACAACTTACCATCCACTCCGAACTACCAAATCAAATTCGGATCGCACAAAAAGAAGCGTTGAAAGCCGAAAACCTTACTCTCGAGGCCATGAGAGGGATGGACAAACAAATGAAACAGAGAGACGACGGAGCTTACTACCTAATGGATCGTATCTGGATTCCACGTTATGGGGACTTAAGGAAGATAGTGATGGATGAAGCTCATAAGAGCCGATACTCAGTTCATCCAGGTTCTGACAAGATGTACCACGATCTAAAGGCAACTTATTGGTGGCCTAACATGAAATCAGAAATTGCAACATATGTGAGTAAGTGCCTGACTTGCTCCAAAGTCAAGGTCGAATATCAGAAACCGTCAGGATTACTCCAACAGCCAGAAATTCCAGTATGGAAATGGGAGCAGATTTCCATGGATTTTATCACAAAGCTGCCAAAGACAACAAGTGGCTGCGATACCATCTGGGTTATCGTAGACCGACATACGAAATCGGCACACTTCCTGCCGATCAAAGAAACTGATAAATTGGAAAAGTTGACCCGAATCTACTTGAAGGAAATCGTATCCAGACACGGAGTCCCGATCTCCATAATATCAGACCGAGACAGCCGTTTCACGGCTCACTTTTGGAAGTCCTTACACAAGGCACTCGGGACGAGGTTGGATATGAGTACTGCTTATCACCCACAAACGGATGGTCAGAGTGAACGAACCATCCAGACCTTGGAAGACATGCTTCGAGCATGTGTGATAGACTTTGGTAACAGCTGGGAGACTCACTTACCGTTGGTAGAGTTCTCATATAATAACAGCTACCACACCAGCATTGGAGCTGCACCGTTTGAAGCACTTTACGGACGCAAGTGCAGATCACCACTTTGTTGGGCGGAAGTTGGGGAAAGCCAACTGACCGGACCCGAGCTTGTGCACGAAACAACTGAAAAGATCGTGCAGATACGCAACAGAATGGCAGCAGCTCGAGATCGACAGAAGAGCTATGCCGATAAGAGGCGCAAACCTTTGGAATTCCAAGTGGGAGACCGAGTACTTCTTAAAGTCTCGCCTTGGAAGGGAGTGATTCGATTTGGGAAACGGGGAAAGCTAAACCCTCGTTATATAGGACCATTCGAGATCACTAAACGGATAGGCCCCGTGGCCTACGAACTACAGCTACCATAAGAACTAAGTAGCGTACACAACGTGTTTCACGTTTCAAACCTCAAGAAATGCTTATCAGACGAAACGCTCGCGATTCCTTTGGAGGAAATCCAGGTCGATGAACAACTTCACTTCATTGAGGAACCGGTGGAAATTATGGACCGGGAACTCAAGAAGTTGAAACATAGTAAGATACCCATTGTAAAAGTTCGATGGAACTCACGACGAGGACCGGAATACACCTGGGAACGGGAGGATCAGATGAAGAAGAAATACCCTCATCTATTCGCCGAACAAACCAACACCGGCACGTGAACTGAATTTCGGGACGAAATTCCCAATAACTAGGGGATGATGTGACACCTCGTAATTTCCAGGTCAGCAACTCTATTATTTTTAATAATAATGTTTATTATTATTTCATACGTGGCACTAGAATATTTGTATTTAGTGTGACACGTGGCACAACAGACCAAACACACCGATAATTCGATGAATTATCGCACGAAACTTGCACGTGTCTTGAATGACGAACGTTGGTGAACGGATCGAACCACAGTACACTTTCACTGCACAATTAGGTCCCGGAGAACCTAAGTTGGTAAAACAACGCTTAAGTGTCGAGAAACGATGAGCGTATTCGAGAAATACGAGAAATTCGACTCAAAACTATGAAATTGGGCTTATTGGGCTCAACCGAGACCCATCGCGGTACGCGATGGGCAACTGATTGGGCCTTCGCGGAACGCGACCGGTGGGCGGGAGAATTTGAATTCTTCGAAAAGAGTCGCGGTACGCGACGACCGATCAACTTCCACCATCGCGGTACGCGACGTGTTTCGGGAACCCGATGATTATTTTAATCATCGCGGGTCGCGGAGGTGCTTTTTGGACAGGTGTCGCGGTACGCGACGACCCCTACACGCAAATAATCTTTATAAACCCAATGATAATCATTTCTGCTGATCCTAATCTATCTCTCTCGACCATTCTCGACATATTCGACCTGAAACACTCTGTGGAAGCCATTGCCATCAGTTTAGAGCTACTTTGAAGGTGTTCAAGGCCCTTGGAGAAGAGTTGAAGGTAGAAGGAACAAGAGGGGAACACCATCACTTAGAACGACCCAAGAGCTGTTCCCAGGAGTACTTCAAGCTGCTTAACCTCTGCTCCAGCTTCATTTCAGCCTTCTTGAGCTCTATTGAGGTAGTTCTCGCACCATCTCGAAGTTTTAGCACTTGTAGCCACACATGCAAGCCACTTAGGCCACATGCATTACCATCACCACCATTAACACAAAATTTTGATGTTTTAGATGTGTTATTGGGTGGTTTATTTACTGATTTGATGATTCTATAACTATCCATGATGATCTTGATTGATTGTGATGTTGATTCGTTGATTTGGTGATGAAATGGCTACTTTAATCCACATGCATGTATGATCTACAATGATTCGTGTAATTTTCAGTATTGAAATGTTATTGATAGTGTTATTGATGATGTTCCATGTGATTAGAATGTTTGATTATGGTCAAGAAATGTCAAAGTTGTGACTATTACTAAAAATAGTAACTTTAGTGTTACTAAGTATGTGTTCTTGATGAAATGACCACATTTATATGTTTAGATCCATAAGTTATGCTTAAAAATGATGTTTATAAGTTAATATGATGATTATTGATGCATTGGGATTATTGGAAGCACTAAAAATGTGATTTTTATGATTATTACTATAAATAGAAACTTTTTGTTACAATGTTGCTAGAGAATGATGAATTTGAAGGATGTTGTATGTTTGGTATGTATAATTAACCTTGATATTATGTTGATAAATGATTTTAAGTCCTAAAATGGTTGAAAGATGTGTTTTATCAAAAGTTACTATAAATAGTAACTTTATTTTACAAAGTCTATGAATAGCAATATGTTTGCTGTAACGAATATGATTTTATGATAATTTAGGACTAGGGTAATGATCTTTAGAAAAGGCTTGTTACTAATCTTGGTTAAACATGTTTATTTTAGTAACTTTCCATAAATAGTAACTTTAATGCGCAAATCATGCTAAACCGACTATGTGTAACTATGTGCTATGTGATAACATGCTCATTTAGGATAAATATGCATGTTAGAATAATCGGAATATGATCTTATGCATAACTTGCCAAATATGGAAACTTTCCTAAAATACAAACTTACCATAAATGGTAAGTTTCCTCATAGGAACGATTTTGGTATCCGTACACTTCACACGACACTAAATCGCACATAACACGAGCACTTGATCCAAAACCGTCACCAACGGGTCGTTAGGTCAAACACGATCGATACGGTCCAACACGGTCAATTCGACCCACATAACCACTTAGTGTCGTTGAACACTAACACGGTCCGGTGAGACCCACATACGCAAACACGAACTCATAGTACCTATGTGATATAGGTGACTACTAGCCGGCGAGCTACACTACTCTTTTGAGCTAACGCATATCTAAACTCAGGTGAGTTTACGACCCCACTTTTACTCTTTAACTGCTTTTGCTAAACTATTGGGGTGAGAATACAATGCAACTGTTTTAGATATATGACTGGTATTTTGTGAAAACCATTTTCGAGTGTAACTAATATCGCATAAAGCCCTCACTTATCCTTACCGTCAATTGTATGACA
The DNA here is from genome assembly GCA_009363875.1 of Mikania micrantha. Taxonomy (NCBI): domain Eukaryota; kingdom Viridiplantae; phylum Streptophyta; class Magnoliopsida; order Asterales; family Asteraceae; genus Mikania; species Mikania micrantha. The sequence goes on from CM018685.1 coordinate 34,176,263, forward strand.
AACGAGTCGTTATTACGTAGTACTACTGGGTTTGACTAGCCCCACTCGGCAACAACGTTGACTGGAGGTCATAACGAGTGTAATATCGATGTTGATGTCGGGTTCAGCGATGACCCGCGGAGGCAAACGGAAACAGTCGAGTTTCGGTAAGATGACATGACACACTCCACGGATCGTAGTATCCAACAAACAACTTAACATACCCAGTATATATCTGTTTACTATTTATGTCTGTCTAAACCTGTGAACTCACCAACTTTTTAGTTGACACTTTTCGCATGTATTCTCAGGTAACTAATGGAGCACACGCTAGGACGCTCACCAGGACACACTAATGGAGTCAAGCTTACATATAGACTCATGTCCTAGGCTTGTGCGCATGTGTTCTGTTTTGAAAACAATTTAAACTTTGTAGTGTCTGTTAAACAGTTTACTTTCCGCTGCAACTTATTTACTTTTGATGTTAAACATTTTTCCGCTGCGTATTATTGAAACTCGCAATATTTTACAAATATGTGTGATTGTGCAACTCATATAGAGTCGTTCTATATGACCATGAGCTGTGATCCTGGCCACGTCACACCCACGTGGACTGGCTCCACGAGTGGGAATTTGGGGGTGTGACATAATCTTTACGTAACAAAACATGTACACTCTAATATAGGTGAGACCCAAAAAAATATCAACAACGTAACAACAGTGTAAGTCCTGTGCGTTAACTGATTGGCAGTTGGTATCAAAATTCAAATAATAGAAAAGGTATGGTGTAAAAATAATAAAAAATGAACACAAGTACATATGGGTAAAAAGACTATATTGCCCAAATGAATTAAATAAGAAATGTGTGATGTGGCAAAATCTGGGCCACATAAATTGGTTTTCATGGTTTTCGGCTAAAGGGGGTTTGCAAATTATGTATTCCCTATATATGTGTGTGTGTATTTGATGTACAACCACATACATACATATATAATATACTTGAATTAACTTTTTAAATATATATTGAGATAAAACTATATTTTTGTTGATAAAAGATTCTATACAATTACATATTAATTATGATAAATATGATTTAATTATGTTTAAATAATCAAACACGCACATGTATATTTTTGCACGACACAAATATACATTTATGATAGTAAAAATATGTTCCATATATTGACATACATATGTATATTTTCCACGAACCAATTTTATGTAACTTAGATTTAAAATAATAAATAGCCTATGAATATATATGAGCTTATACAAAAAAAAAAATTGTACTTTACTAAGTATTGTTTTATTAAAAAAACTATAACCAATGATTGTAATTATTTTTATTAAGGAAAACTATTTAAAGCAATAACGATACTATGAACGATTTCACAAAAGTAACGGAATCTTGAACTTAGACGCAATAAATTGTGTTTATTATGTTTAGGTTGTTAACACTTGAATGAATGAACGGAATCTTAGTAGTGTCTATGTTATTATAGGACACTAGTTGAAAGATTGGAACAAATGACTCTATTCTTATCTCAAGCAAGATAACAGACACAGTGAGTTTCGTAGCCCCTTTTTACTCTTTTATTTTACAACTTGGGAAGAAAGACATGTCAAAACTTAATTTTGATTCTATCATATGCTATTTATGTTTATGTGGTGCATACGTAAACTAGGATTGTAGATTTCATGAGACGTTATGTTCCTTTTTCGTAAGTCCTGTTGATTCTAACACAACCATTAATTCGTAGATCCGAACCAATGGATATATATTGAATAGTACTATATGGGTTGATAATCCCATTCATTGTGAACTCGTCTTGCTAACTACAGTCATTTTAACACATGACACAATCAATGAATGAATATTTCTATCTTCGTACGCATGATTCGAATGACTTTATTAGTTATCATTTGGGCACACAGTCACAAGTTTGGTTGTGGATTCATGTAAGTTGCATTCAACAAACTTTTGTTACACATACATCATTATAGCATATATCTATGATCGATCGATACTTATTCTATTTGGAACGAAATTTAATACTAAACCATTTTTAGAGTAACAAAAACCTACGTGCTCACCAACTTTATAGTTGACCGTTTTTTAAATATGTTTTTCAGGAGATCAAGATTGAGGTAGACTTGGAGCGTCATGCTAATAGAATTTTTAGAGGAACTTGGTTTATAATGTTTAGACAAGATTATGGATATTTTGAGTTATTTTCTTGTGATGTTTAGACTTGTTATGGTTTTATTTTCATGGTAGACATTTTGAAACATTGAATGCTCAATATCTAAATTTTGTTACAACTCTCGTGTTTCTGCTAGAGGTGTACAAATCGGGTGTTTTTGGAACCGATTCCGGTTCCAGAACCGGTTCCGGTTCCAATCGGTTCCAGTTCCAGTCAACAAAGTCAATCCCCGGTTCCGGTTCCAGTTCCGGGTTTTAACCGGTTCCAACCGGGTTTTGGCCGATTCTGGTTCGGGTTTTGGCCGGGTTCAGGTGGAACCAGTTCCGGTTTTCCGGTTCCGGTTCCGGTTCCGGTTCTAATTTGTCTGAAAAACCGTACCCGTTCGTACCCACCTGTTCGGGTATGACCGGTTCCGGTTCCGGTTGTCGGTTCCGGGTCCCTTTTTTTGTACACCTCTAGTTTCTGCCAATGGTGAGAGCGTGACACATACCTTTAATGTGAGCAGAGTTAAAAGTTGCAAGTTGATGGTAAATACGTAATTCACCTTATTATATAGCTGAATCAGGTTTAATTATGAATAAAAGTATGATATTGCACATTAATTTCTTCTTGTCAGTGCACATATACATTTCAATTATTATACAAATAGTTAAAGAACAGACTTTAAAATAAAAAATTATGCAGATAACTCGCAAACAATTTATTTAATAATCTTAATATTATATATGTATTAAATATAAAAATCTTAACTTTAATTTTGTTTGAATTTGTTTAATGTAGTGTTTATAGTCTCTGTGTGTAAATTGCTCTTGTGCAACATCTATGAGAGTGCTTATGGTTCTATTTTATGGATTGACACCATGTGAGAAGTAATTTTATTTCGTGCTAAGGGGTTTATAACTCCAAAACAAAAGTTGATATTCTGCATTTATCTTAATAATAAAATTCACTTCTCTGCTTTTAGTTAAGTGACATCATAGTTATCTGTTGATTATTTTCGTAGTGTATTCTTGGTTATTCCTTGGTCTGCCACAAAAGTGTTGCGAATACTTAGCTCTGACCTTGGATGTGTTATATGCGTGTTCTTGTGTGCTTTTAATGTGTATTGAATAAAAAATTAGGTTCATGTTATATTTTTTAAAACAAAACCACCCATAACATTTTAAAAAACTGAAATGAAACGTGTAATATCTAAGCATATGTAAAACATGGACAAGTACATAAAAAACATTTACGGCTAAAAACAGAAACAGAAACACCATGGACAAGTACATATAAAAATAAAAAACATTTTTGGTAAAACATTTAGTTCAATACTAAACTTAAATCTAAATCCATGGACAAGCACATAAAAAACATAACACACAGTTCGAACTGCCCCAATTCCCGGTCCTTGCCAAATTCGTCCAAGCACAAACACGATCCTAATCATGATTCGAATTCCAAAAATAAGCTTAATATGACACGTTAATCACAATTGTTAGATAACTAGTCTAAATCGAAAGCAAAGGGATTGTAATGGGCAAAATTAAATGAAAATGAACAAACAGAAAGCCAGGCGACCTCTTTATGAAACAGTACACATCAAAAGATTCTTCTAACACATCCTCAGTCTCTAGATCAAACTCGCGTATCAAGTCGACACTGTGAAAATTTTTATTTTAGACACGAGCTCGAAACCGAGCATCATCGGTTTTGCAATTATTTTATTTATTTATTTATTTATTTTTGCCTTTTTTTCATTATAATCCTTTTTAAGCCAATTTCTCTTTGTATAAAAATTTTATAAAAAAAAATTCTAAAAACCATAAAATTTTTATTTTAGACATTCTGTGAAAATTTAATAAAAAAATAAGAAAAATGTTTTGATTATTTTCTTATTTAAATTAGTTTCGTTTATAGAAACTAAATTATGAATAATAAAGAAAAGTATATAAATTTTTCTACAAAACAATTCTTATTCAAAATAAAAATCCCTATATAATATATAAACTATTTGTTTAATCCAATTATTTTGTGAAATAAAAATCCAAAACTTTTGTTTAATTATTATATTGTTTTAAAGTCAAAAACATTTTAAGTTTATAAACAAAACATAAAATAATAATTTTAAATCATTTGATAAATATTTGGGTAATCGTTTATACATTTATGAAATACATTTTATTTAATAGATTAAATTAGATTTTCAAATACACTAATACTTATGGTTATTCTTAAAAATCAAAGAAAAAAATAAAAAATAAAATAAATTGATAGAATATTATTCTAAATTTGTTTATTAAACAAATTTGCAGGAATATTTATTTAAATAAAAATAAATATTCCAACCATTGCCATTAACACTTAGATATAATCTTAGGTATTCCATAGAATGCCCTAGATTTAGAAACATGAAACCTGAACTGTAGGAATCTTAAGTAACTAAGTTATTTCTATAACTTTAGGTAACGTGTGATCCTTTGACTCAAACAATAATCAAGAATACTTGGAATCAGTTAAGCAATCAGGTGAGTATTCATACTCCCTCTTTTATTTTTCGTATTTTTGGGATGTTGCATATGTATAATCAAAACAATGTATATAATCAAAACCATTCGATGCAAGCATTTAGTCTATTTTAGTTAGAATCATTACTATGTGAAAGCTTGCTTTGTGAAATCTATGATTCGTTATTCATGTGTTATCTATTGCAAACAAGATTGACATACTAAATGTTATGCTAAAATTGAAACTTGTATGAGAGATTATTATCTATTGCAGACTTAGTTGATGTATTAGTTATTATATCATTATTGAAACTGGTTTGAGAGGCTATTATCTATTACAAACTTATGTTTTGCATGTCTTAGTTTAAGACTTGATCAGTCTTGACTAAGTTCTATGTATTACACTTGTTTGAGAGAACTTTCATGCTATTGTATTCATCTTATATGCAAACATGACCTATATGTGCTTAGATTCTAATTTCAGATAGTCTGATTGTTATACATCATTCATTTTAAAACATTTATTTAAACAGTATGTTATTCTCACCAACTATTCATATAGTTGATCCGAAAACCATTTTTACATATGTAACAGGTTAAGATGAAGATAAGGTGAAGTTACAAGAGAGGATCTAGTAGACCTAGTTAAATTCATAAACAATGTATTAGTATTTAATTGTAATTCGAATGTTATGTCTATTGTAATGTATTATATATTATGGATTGTAATTCAATGGAGGTTTGAAGTTATATTGCATGATTGATTTGTGTTGATTAATAAAGATGCTTTATCTGTCGAAAGGTTACAATAGCACCATGAGCTAATGAACATTCGAGCTCGCGCCTCGACATATTACGCCGTCTGTTAGGGTGTGACAAAAACTATGCATGTAATTGTATAAATATATAAGTATACGGTTATGGCACCATAAATACCTTGTTCTTGATCCGATCCATTAACCAAACTCATAAGATTTAATCCAAATTAATAAAGGTACTCATAGCTCTATGTGAATGAAAAGAATCTTGAATATGGAAACATGGGTCGACGGTCACCAAGGTAAATTCTACCCCCCCCCCCTCCCCAAACCCATCAAAACAATTCAACAATCTTCTTCCTCCCAATCAGCTCTCATGCGATCTGATTACCTAGCCAACCCAAAGTCGATACCAATAGACGCATAAGAGTAAAGAAAAGGAAACCCCATCCTAGTTAGTTTACAACCAAAACAATGACATATGGCTAAGGAAATGTCACAAGTTCCTTGGTTCCAATACATGGTACAAAACTGATTAAAGCCACCCCCAACCAATGGTATCTAGCATAGAGATACATGGAAACTTAAAATATGACAGCTCCTAAGGCTTCATTTCAGCCAAGAATATGCACCATATCACTAAGAAAGCTATGCATATCTTTGATTTAGGATACTAAGCATAATATTCCTAGTATACCCATCAAGGTTAGGACAAAACCCAAGTCACTAGGGTTGCACCAAGGACCCTTATGCCACTCTTTTGCAGCTGCCATGCATGCAGCAGAGGAAACTCCAAAATCAATCAACTCAAGACTTCCCTAGATCTGAGAAGTCACCCCCACCCATCTCTTCCCTTCAATGCTCTCCATAATATCGGTACCCTACCATTCCCCTCACATGTGACAACCTTGGACAAAAGGTGATGTATAATGTGCAGCTAGAATGGAGTAAAGATGCTCAAGTCTAATCCACCAAAAAGGCATAGTTGCATTCCAACTAAATTGCTAAGTAGATATTCATATTTTCCTGACTAAAGAAACTAGAATCCTTCATCCAAGAGCAGCCCTCCCTCTATAAATACCCCATCTAAACAACCCAAAGTTCACACCAATGCACTTTCTCTCACTCCTCTTTTCTCGGATAAACCTCATCCGAGCCACTACTCGGGAGTTATCCAGCCACCAAGACCAGCTCACAGGAGTACACCAGCCACCCAGGTGCCCGACAGTAGCTCGTGTGGGGGTCCAAGATGCTTTCTTGCAGTTGTGAACGAGTCCCTGCTCATACACCCTGCCTCTTAGGAAGATCACCACCTTTCCAATCCTTGATTTCTATACGTAAGTTTCTACATATGCTTAAACAAGAATCATGACTAACTAACATACTTATCATAAACTTAACTACCAAACCATTAATTTAAAGAAGGAGAAAAAATGAACTTCGGGTTTATAGAGTGAAAACAGTTAAACCAATGATTACAACCAACCCCACCATAACAAACAAGTATCTGAATAATGTTTAACCATGTACAAACACAAGGAATAGTCTATCTAACGTACGTATGATCTCATGCATATGTAGATTTGGGCTCGAGACTCGAACAGGTAGAGGATGGGCGCGCTGGTGTCTTAAAGAAATGTTAAATACAAAACTAAATGTTATGAGTGTTGGACCAATCTTGACAAAATATAATAGTTAGAGGGTCATTAATTATTATGTAATTAAGTTGAGTCATTAAAAAGCTAAATGGATATAGCTTATCTAGTCTAACTTAAAAGAGAGATAAGTAAGGCTAGGAAGGGGGAGATGATTAACCAAAGGATGTCGGTTAAATCATCTATAAGTATGGATAGTTTTTCTTTGTATGATTATTCATTCAGAGTTTTCTATAATAATTTGGAGAAGGATTTCCAAAACTCTTCTATTTTTAATTGTTTTCTGGTACCAATTTCGTTTCAATTGGTATCAGAGCTGCACGGCAAGGACCGCTGGGAAAACCAGAAGCAATTCACGAGAGAAATTCAGCACACACCAGGCGCAAGGGCAAGGATCGAAGGACCGATCAATGGCGGACGCTGTGATAATAGGAAATCAACACGGGCAGAATGAACGAAGCAGCAATCTCTCATTCCAGTGTCCGATCTTGACATCCACCAATTATCCAATATGGTCGCTTAGAATCAAAGCGATTCTCAAAGCCCATGGAATCTGGGATGTCATCGAACCTGGAACGAACTTGGATCAAAAGAAGGATAATGCGGTGATAGCATATCTTTACCAGTCATTACCCGAAGACCTAATACTTCAAGTCGCAAGTTGTGAACATGCAAAAGACATCTGGAGCTCAATAAAAACTCGCCATCTTGGAGTAGAAAGAGTCATGGAGGCCCGATTGCAATCCCTAAGGACCGAATTTGATACCCTAAGGATGATAGACGGCGAAACAGTGGATGACTATGTGGCAAAGCTGTCAGGCATTGCCTCAAAGTCGGCCACCCTTGGGTCCATAATTGATGAACAGGCCCTGGTCAGGAAGCTTCTAACTAGTATGCCTAAGGGCTTCCTAAATATGGTGGCCACAATTGAGCAGCTGGTCGATCTCAGGACTGTGAGGTTCCAAGAGGTGGTTGGGCGCTTGAAAGCCTATGAAGAAAGGTCTTGTTTAAAACAAAAAACATCCAACAGCGGTCAAAACCAACTGCTGCTTTCATATGAAGATTGGGAGGCGAAGAAAAGGGCTGAAAGAGGTAATGGCCGAGGCCGTGGGGCCACAAGCTCAGACCGAGGTCGGGGCAGGGGCCGCGGCCGTGGAAGAAGTGGAGGCAGAGGACGAGGTACCGGCCGAGGTCAAGCCACAACAAGCGGGACTCAAGGCTCCTCAAACTACAGAAAGGACCGATCACAACTGCAGTGCTTTAGGTGCGATGCACTAGGGAACTTCTCTGCTGATTGCCCAACAAGGAGACAAGAGGAAGTCAATCAGACACAGGCCAATGCTGACAGGCCTGCACTCTTAATGACAGTTGCTGTCCACACCCAAAAGGAGTTGATCTATCTCACTGAAGATAAGGTATATCCGGCCAATCACACATCCAGTCAAGATGAGCAAAGCATGTGGTACTTAGATAATGGGGCATCTAACCACATGACCGGAAACAAGGGGCTGTTTTCGAAACTTGACACAAAGATAGGAGGCAATGTGCGGTTTGGAGACGGGTCATGTGTGGACATTGAAGGTAGAGGGTCCATATTGCTGGAATGCAAGAATGGAGAACACCGCCTACTAACGGATGTATACTACATCCCCTTCTTGAAAAGCAACATTATCAGTCTCGGTCAACTCACAGAAGGAGGGTGCAAAATTCTGATGAAACAATATTACTTGTGGCTGTACGAATCAGATGAAAGACTGCTGATGAAAGTACATCGATCAGCCAATCGATTATACAAAATCAATTTGAAAATTGGAGCACCGGTCTGCTTACAATCAAAGGTAGAAGATTCAGCTTGGATTTGGCACGCTCGATTGGGTCACGTGAACTTTGACACCATCAAGCGGATCAGCACAAAAGAAATGGTCCTATGAGTTCCAACTATAAACCATCCTGCCCAGATGTGTGACGCCTGCTTGGCTGGGAAGCACACAAGACATTGCTTCCCGGACAAGACACTGTTCAGATCAGAAAAACCATTGGACCAGATCTATGCTGACTTATGCGGGCCAATCACACCTCCAACACCTGCTGGAAATAGGTACGTCCTGCTAATTGTTCATGATCACAGTAGATTTATGTGGACTTTCATGTTGAAATCAAAAGATGGAGCCTTTGAACAGTTCAAATTGTTCAAAGCATCTGTTGAAAATCAATATGAAAGAAAAATCAAAATCCTCAGAACTGACAGAGGGGGGGAATTTACCTCCCGAGACTTTTCTTCATTCTGTGAACAGGAGGGAATTTCAAGACAACTAACCGCCCCCTACTCCCCTCAACAAAACGGGGTAGTAGAGAGGCGAAACCGCACGGTGATGAGCACAACACGAAGTATATTGAATGCAATGAAGATGCCACAATATCTGTGGGCAGAAGCTGTTAGGCACTCCGTATATGTGCTTAACAGGCTGCCTACAAAGATCCTGAATGAACAGACGCCCTATGAAGCTTTGAAGGGAAGAAAGCCAAGGATGGATCACCTCCGGATATTTGGGTGCATCGGCCATGTTAAAACTCCCTCCATTCACCTAAAGAAACTTGACATAAGGAGCCGACCAATGGTACACTTGGGAATAGAACCAGGGTCAAAAGCATATCGCATGTATGATGTGAAGGAAGGAAAGATCGTGATCAGCCAAGATGTAAAGTTTGATGAAAATAAAGGCTGGAACTGGGAAGAAGAAGGAGACAGCACTGAAACTAAAGAAACTGAATTTGTGATCCACACACAATCAGGCATACCTGTCCAAGAAGAAGCCAGTAATCACCCAAGGTCAGCCGAGCCAACCAGCCCTCAAAACTCAATCCACACAGCCCCTCAAAGCCCAAGACAATCAGGCCCACTAAGTGATGCAGAGGATGAGGAAATCTGGGCAGAATTCAATAGTCCAGAAAGTGGGATCGCAGGGCGCGGGCCCATGCTGCCTCGGACATCCACAGACAAGGATCATCCATCCGACCCCTCAATGGCTGAAGATGAAACTTATGATGACACCCCACCACAAGGCTGGAAAAACTTAAGTGAAGTATACGAAGAAGCCCCACTTCAGAATGAGATGTACAACCTGCTGCTTACTGAAGGAGAACCACTCAACTTCAGAGAAGCAACAGGAAATCAAGAATGGGATAATGCAATGAAGAATGAGATCACGTCCATTGAGAAGAACAAAACTTGGGTGCTGACTAATCTGCCACCAGGACACCGACCTATAGGGTTAAAATGGGTGTTCAAGATCAAAAGGGATGCAGCTGGATCAGTCACAAAACACAAGGCCCGACTCGTCGCCAAAGGATACGTCCAACAACATGGCGTGGACTTTGATGAGGTGTTCGCACCTGTGGCGAGACTTGAAACCGTAAGATTACTCCAAGCCCTAGCTGCACAACGAGGGTGGGAGGTCCACCATCTTGATGTGAAATCCGCATTCCTGCATGGTGAACTCAAAGAAGAGGTATTCGTATCCCAACCAGAAGGTTTTGTAATAAAAGGGGAAGAGCAGAAAGTCTACAAGTTAAATAAAGCTCTCTATGGGCTCAAGCAGGCCCCAAGAGCATGGAACACGAAACTGGATGGAGTTCTAAAGGACTACGGCTTCAAAAGATGTAAACTCGAGCAAGCCGTGTATACAAAACGAGCCCATGAAGGATCACTGGTGGTAGGAATCTACGTGGATGATTTGATTGTAACAGGAAACAAGACAGAGAAAATCCTCGAATTTAAAGGGCAAATGGAAGAAAAATTCGAGATGAGTGACTTGGGGCTGCTCACTTACTATCTTGGAATAGAAGTAAATCAAAGTAAAGATGGAATAAAGCTGAAGCAATCAGGTTATGCTACAAAGGTGCTGAAACATGCAAATATGTGGGAATGCAATCCCACTAAATACCCTATGGAACCAGGGCTGAAATTATCGAAGATGGAAGGAGGAAACCTGGTCGACCCTACTGAGTACAGAAAGACAGTAGGCTGCCTCAGGTACTTAACACACACAAGACCAGACTTGTCCTATGCAGTTGGATACGTGAGCAGGTACATGCAAGCTCCAAGGATAGCCCACCAGCATGCTGTTAAGCAAATTCTGAGATATGTGAAAGGAAGCACTGAATTGGGAATCCACTTTCCATACAATGGAAATAGTACACTGATTGGTTTCAGTGACAGCAGCTTCTCAGTTGATATGGACGATGGAAAAGGCACAACCGGTCTAGTGTTCTTCTTTGATGATGCACCAATCGCTTGGAACTCACAGAAGCAGTCAACCGTTGCTCTATCATCCTGTGAAGCAGCATTCATGGCCGCAACATCTGCAGCATGTCAAGCCATTTGGTTGAAGGGGCTGCTAGCAGAAATAACAGGAAGAAAAGAGGAGCAAGTGGTGATAAATGTTGACAACAAATCAGCCATAGCACTGATGAAGAATCCAGTTTTCCATGGGAGGAGTAAGCACATCAATACACGCTACCATTTCATAAGGGAGTGTGTAGAGAATAATCAAGTTAAAGTTGAACACATCAGTGGGAACTACCAAAGGGCTGATATATTGACTAAAGCATTGCCTAAAGCCAAGTTTGAAGAGATGAGAGACTTGCTGGGAATGAAGAAGCTGGATGGAAAATAAGGAAGACTCAAGGTCAAGATTGGGGGGGTGATTGTTGGACCAATCTTGACAAAATATAATAGTTAGAGGGTCATTAATTATTATGTAATTAAGTTGAGTCATTAAAAAGCTAAATGGATATAGCTTATCTAGTCTAACTTAAAAGAGAGATAAGTAAGGCTAGGAAGGGGGAGATGATTAACCAAAGGATGTCGGTTAAATCATCTATAAGTATGGATAGTTTTTCTTTGTATGATTATTCATTCAGAGTTTTCTATAATAATTTGGAGAATGATTTCCAAAACTCTTCTATTTTTAATTGTTTTCTGGTACCAATTTCGTTTCAATGAGGATGGGATTTGGGTAATACTAAATACTTACAAGAAATGTAATGGGTACTCTAAGGATATATAAGAGAATATGTCGCCATATTTGACATACGTGTGCATATAAGAACACGCAGGAGTAAAACATGGTCAAGTATGAGAACAACGCGGGCATAGCAAAAAAAAAAAGAAAAAGATCGAACAAGAAACTTTCTTTGATAAATATGTTAATAGCTATACATGAATATGAATCATATATATCAAACAAGCATGCATACATAGTAAGGATTCAAACTATTTGCTACTGATTGTTTTGCATCGAATGATTTTGATTCTTGTAAATACATTTGAATAAAACATATGTAACATTCCAAAATACAAAATGTAAAAGAGATAGTATGCTTATACTCACCTTAACGAGTAGGAGAACTTTGTAACTAGAGTTGGATATCAAATAGTATCCAACCAACAATCAACCTAAATACTACTATGATCATAACCTAGTTAAGTTTGTTATTTGTTTATAGAGTTCTTAAGTTGATATGTGATTCTAGTGTTCGAGTTTTGAGTCAAATAGATTATCATGAAAATTATTTTCACAATATATCTTGTTCATAAGAGTTTTATGATGTATATGTTCTTTACGTTTGTTATAATTATTAACATGAGACTCTAATTGCTTAATTTTTATTATAGAGTTTGAAAGATTTTATGATTTATTTATATAAAGTTATAAGGAATGACTATTTATCGTAATATAATTAGTAAAAAGTTAAGAAAAATTACGACATAATAAAGAAATTTAAAATTGTTGAACAAAATATTAAATTCAGATGGTTTATGAATTATAAAGTCTACATAAGTCAAAATAGCTTTTGTTTATAGGTTTTGAAAATTTAAAAGAGTCTTAAATTTTTCAAAAGGAATTAACCTATTAATTAATTATCACATTATATTATATTATATATATAAATTTTGGGTGATATTATCATTGTCAAGAACACGAACAAGAAAATCATCGGATAGCGTCCCATAGATCCATTGAAGAACAATAGAATCTATCTTTGCCGAAGACTCATCAGTCGGATCGGTGGGAACGGATGATGGAGTACAGTTGATGTGGTGAAGTATGTCGTAACCCTTAGCTTGAAGTTTAAACAGTTTGACCCAGGTTAAATGTGACCTCGTTCCCACAAGAACACAAATTTTGAGCTAAATATTGGTGATGGTGTAAACACGATGGAGGATTTTGGTGGAAGAGGGTGTCATTACCTCCTCTTGCTTGTTAGCCATATTTTGATGAGATAAAGGGTGGGAAGAAATTAACGTTTATGCTTTGACTAGATTAGTATCCCGTGTATTACACGGGATGAATAAAAAACATGTTATTAAATTAATAGTTATCAAAGAAAATTTAAACAATATAAGATGATTTTTTTAATATAAAATATGATTATATATAAATTCATACATTAAATAGTAAAAATAATTATATTATTTTTTAGACACTAATTTTTTCAAAGTTTGTTTCTTCAAATATTACATTTTAAATTCCTTTTTTACAAATTATATATTTTATAATAATTTGGTTTTTTTAAAAAAATGTTTTTTATTATTAATAATTTAAAAATGTATAAAAAGTATATTTAATATTTAATATTATTATTTAATAAAAAATACATTTAATAGGTGAGAGAGACGGAAATACATAATTAAGGTGCTTTAAAAACATGACATGTGTCTCTATAAACATTTATTTATTAGAATAGATAGATATATTAATCATTATACATGTTATTGTAATTATCCTTAATTCTTGACTAAATTTTAAAAATATAAATCATTAAATAAGATAGAGAAGCAGGAAAAAAAATAAGTTTTCTAAAATGATGACAAGTGTCCACAATTATTTTGGTTTATTAGTATAGATAGATTACCATAAAGGATTGCATAATTATCCGTTCGGATATTCTTTATTTAATGCCCCTGTATATATTACACAAAAGATAAGATCACCTTTTTAGAATATATCTCAATCTATACTAAAGATACATATCAATTTCAATATATGCTAAATACAGATATATTAATAGTTACCCTCAAAGCATCAACAACAGATCACCGTAGATCACCGGATTAGATCCATATAGCCTCCTTGAAGACTAAGTGTCAGGTCGAATGACTGTCAATTTTCTCGCAGGTCACCTATGACCAAGCACATAGTAAAAATATATAGGAGGAGAAAGCATACGTATGGAGGAAACCAAACATCGAACCTAGCTACCAACACATTTGAGGCAGTGTTATGAATAAACGTGGGCCAATGGTAGCCTAAAACTATTCATATATTCATTTGTACGCATGACTAATGTGTGTTGCCGCGGATGCGTCGTCGTTTAACGTCGAATTCGTTGGAGACGAACCATTTTATAAAAAAACCTAAACAAAGACAAAAACACATGAAAAAGTAAAAATCAAATAAAAAAAATTAGAACTATCACAGGTGATGCACGAACCCGGGCCTCATGGGATGGTAAGCCTTAACATTCTTAGCCAAACTAGTAGGACAGACTATGACATTCGTCAATTTTCAAGTTTGACTTATCTAGCACCGTTAGTGTATTTAACGTTAAAGAAGACGCCATTGACAACAAATGTACTAATTAAAATTTTATTTTCATTTAAAGTCTAGCAATATATATACACACACACACATATTTAAAATGTATAGTCTTGCATTTGATAATTTCATAATTACGAGACCACTTTGTGCTAAACTATCTAAAACGAACATTGGTGGCAACTCATTAAATGAATTTAATCAATATACTTAATTTAACACGAATAATAATTCATAAGTAAATAATTTGAATTAACAAAGAAAAACCATGAAGTCGCAATTTTACGCGTTAAGGTTCCGGACAACGAAAGTGTTTCGGGTAAAAATTAACAAGCTTAACTTTTAGCAAAACCGAATTAGAAAAGTGGGGTATTGTGTTTAACAGGCAAATATACTGAGTATACTGAATATATGTTCAGGATATCCTCGAATATCCCTGAGGATACTTGAATATATCAAAAAGAAAAATAGCAAGACACACGAGATTTATATGAAGAAAAACCCTTAATCCCTTAGGATTGCCGGCATAAAAACCTCGGGAGATGACAATTGTGACTCTGCGTAGTTTTATTAATAATCAAATGAATCAAATACAAAGAAAGAGCGCAAGTTGATCGATGCTAAGCAGCCAAAATAAGCTTCAGTGAGTTTCGTGTGTGTTTTCTAGGTATCCCGTGCCCTATATCGATCAATCACCTCAATACTTATACAAAAAATATACAAAAGAATGGCCAACAACGTTCATATGGTAGTTCCGATTATTCCGGCACCTTCCAAATGTGGGAGACTGATTCAAGCTGATTGCATAAATCTCTCTTATATTCCACATTTAAATTGAGTTAGTTGACGCCTGCTTCCGTGACATTAGGGCCCGCCGTAGGACAACCTGTCAATCCCTGAAATCTCGCAATGAATGTTAAACAACAGAGATAATTGTTAGTGATAAAACATATTCTTAAAATATCCCTGATCCCGAAATATCCCGAGTGAGAATATTTTGTGCCTAACAATTGCCCCACTTATCCTCTTTGATCATCTTCTCCGGTAAGTTTTCTTATTCGAATCTTTTCTTTTTCTGCTTTTTAATTAAGTGAAAATGTCGAATTCTACTTCTTCATCTGAGGTTAGCGATTTCTTCGATCAAAACATCTTGCCATATACCGATCAGAACGCTTGCATCTTTGATGAAGACCATATTGAGGTCATGCAGCTTTCCCGGTCATTCCCTGAAGAAACCGTTTTTCGCCGATATGATCCTGTTTTGAAAGCTGATCATAGTTCAACTAAATGGGTTTGTTTTCCGGAGTATCCGTTTTCTTTGGGTCTATCCTTCCCCTTCCCTACTCTGATTTCTGAAATCTTTCGAATTACCCATCTCTGTTATCCTTAACTAATGCCCATAGGTTGGCGTTTTCTTGTTACTCTTCATAAATTGAATCATAAGTATGGCCTTAAGATCGGTGTTCCTGAGATTTCTTTTGCTTACCAACTTCGTACCTTGGATACTCCCGTTTTTTACTTCAGAGACGAACTGGTGCCCCTATTTTGGTTCATGGGGTTACCATGAATGAAGAAGAGTGGAGAGACAAGTTTTTCTTTGTTAAGAGGAGTTCTATCTAGGGGTGTAAACGAGCCGAGCCGAGCCAATTCCGAGCTCGTTAAGGCTCGAGCTCGGCTCGTTTAGAAAAATTAAGGCTCAAGCTCGAGCTCGGCTCGTTAAGAGAAATTAGGACTCGAGCTCGGCTCGGCTCGTTAAAGAATTTTTAGGCTCGAGCTCGGCTCGGCTCGACTCGTTTAGATTTTATTTATTTAATTTATTTACTTTATTTACTAATTTAATTATATTTATAACTATATTTTATAAATTTAACATAAAATATTTAATTTAAATATATTTATCATAATTTTATATATAAAAATAATTAATTTTATAAATAAACACTTTATATAATAAATAAACACTTAATATAATAAATAAAAATTATATAAACAAAAAGCTCGTTAAGGCTCGCGAGCCGGCTCAAGCTCGTTAAGTAAAGCTCGAGCTCGGGCTCGATAACTAAACGAGCCACACTTTTGGGCTCGGGCTCGGGCTCGGGCTCGGGCTCGTTAAGGCTCGGCTCGTTCGAGCTTTTTACCGATCCGATCTCGAGCATTTCACGAGCTGCCTTGGTTCGTTTACACCCCTAGTTCTATCCCTGGGGGAATTTCTCTTCCTGTTAGTTGGTTGTTGAAGGGTAGGATTTTTTATTTTTCATTATTATTATTTGAGTTTTTACTAACCAATTCCTATTTATTTTTATGTTATAGCACCGAAGTTTGAATCACTTGTTACTGAAAACCAGGATACCGAACAGATGATACAATCTCTGTTGGTGATTGGGGAAAGAGAGCGCAAGTTTGTCGCATCTTCTAAAGAAGATATCCCTGTTTCTTCCTTATCTCAGAGCGCATCTTCGCAATAGTCCCACGCTCAGATGACATCAGGTATCCTGAAGTTGGTCTTTCAGATTTGACTGGTTTCAGTATTTTAATATTCTTGTTTATTTCTTTAGAGCCAGCCTTTGATCTTGAAGACCTTACTGACTTCTTGACTATCAAGAAGGAAAAGGTTAGTCCCGTTGCCCCCAAGGCGAGAATCATGCATACCCGCTCAACCAAAACATCAAAAAAGCGTAAGGGTACTGAAGTGGTTAATGTGGATGATGTTCCTGACCTCCCTATTGTTGATCTTCTACAAAAGGTGAGTTCTTTATTCTCTCAGTTTATTTATTCTGGCGTAACTATATCCTCAAAATATCCTTATTTTGTAGGCTATCCTGAAAATTTCTAGTGACAAGGAGGCTTATGAAAAGCAAATTGAAGAACTTGAGGATCAAAAGAATATCGTTGTCGCTAAAGCTGGACACTACGAGAAAGAGGCTCAGAAGTTCAAGAAGTTGGCTAAGGATAATGATGCTGCCCATAAGCTGAAGATAAAGGAGATCATTGAGGGGACCTGCCGCTGCCATCCACAAGGCAAAGATCCAAATGGCAGAAAAGTCAAAATAGGAGGGCTCGGACTTGTGGGACAAGGACCTTTCCGACTGGGTTAAGGTTTTGGCTAAGCTGACTGGGGATATGGCAGAAACTTCTGATACGGCAGCAAAGACGGCGAGCGTAGTGGAAACCAGCAAGGTGGTAGGGGGTGAGGATATTGGAGCTGATGGAGGCGTAGGTGACGCGGTGATGGGCGATGAAGACAGAGTTGATAAGGTCTAAGCCCATTGTGTTTGTGGTTCTTTTTATCGTATCATGTAGTTTTAAACATTATTCTGATGTTAAGTCTCTAAATGGGCAGACAATTTATGGAATTTTAGGTGGAGGGACCATGTGTTTACATGGCGAAGCCTAAAATATCCTTGTTTTCTTGTTTTGACATTTTCAGTATGTTGGGTGGAGGGACCATGTGTTTACATGGCGAAGCCCAATATACTGAACTTAGTACAATTAATCTTTTGACTTAGTGATTTCATCAAATATTTTGGACTATGTTGTTTGTTGTGCGGTTGGAATGTTCCAAAGATATTCTCAACATGTGTTAGATTTCCAACTTAATAGGTAATTATATTGTTCGTACTTTAACCAGAATTATATGGTTTTTTTATGTTAAGTATTTACGTTTTGTAAATATTCTTATTATTTCCCTTGAGGTTTTTCAGAATATTATTGTTAATTGATATTTTAAAACCGACAAATAACTAAGAAGAGTCTCGGCTATCAGGATAGTGATTATAAGTAAATTAAGGATATCACTTTATAGTTTTAATTATTTGGTTGATTTTTGAAAATATTTATGCAAGGCTTTATTTCAGGATCAGATATTTCTAAATAAAAGTTAACTATATTGTTTCGGGTAAAAATTAACAGGTGTAACTTTTAGCAAAACCGAATTAGTTTTGTGGGGTATTGTGTTTAACAAGTAAATATATTGAATATCACAAATATATGTTCAATATATCCCTAAATATCCCTGAGGATCCCTAGGGATATTTCAGAATATAAAATGAGATAAACAGCCAAACACACGAGATTTATACGAGGAAAAGCCCTTAATCCCTTAGGATTGCCGGCATAAAAACCTCGGGAGGTGACAATCGTCACTCTGCCTTGTTTATATTAAACTAACAAAGTAAATAATACAAAGAAAGAGCGCAAACGATCGATACTAAGTGTTACAGAGCTTCTAGTATGTGTAGATTGATGTAATGCTGCGAATATATGTGAAAGAAGTCAAAAAGTGATCTGGTGTGTCGAAAAAGTGTTCTCCTAAATCGATCAGATGCCTCAATTTATAGTAAAATACAATTAACAATATTCCCGAATATTCCGGCGAGAATCTCGGAATCATGACCATGTCTTCAATTGTGGCAGCTACCACGTCCATCAAACGTGTGGAAGCGCTTCTGTCACCTAAACCCCGGATCTTTAGGTCAAATCTAGTCAATATGACCGTTGGTGACTTGTTCTCCACTTGTAGCCGTTATTTAGCATGTTTACCACGTTTTCTTTGACTTTATCTCGACTTTTAGGGTAAAAGACGTCCACAATAAGTTATCTGCAAGACTAAGTCAAGCTATATAGAGAAAAGATCATTAGTGACGTTAGTATTCAGGATATTTGAGGATATTTGAGGATACTTAAGAATATTTAAGAATACTTAAGAATCCCATATTCCAGATTATCCTCGGCTATCCCAAATCTCAGACCATAAAAATTGACCCACAACATATATAATCAGAAATAAAGATTATTGTAGAGTTAAGAAATAAATACCAACTCTTTGAAATAGTAGACTTACTCTCAAAGCTTTTCTTATCCCTGTCAGGATAATGTGTAAATTACATACATTTATACCCTTAGGCATATTATGAATATACTAATGCAATATCCTGAAATAATCCTGAGAGTCAGGTTCAGCTTCTCAATATCCCTGAGCATGTTCTAAGTATGTGCTTCATCCCGAATATCCTTGAAGGCTTGTTCCTGCACATGTTCAAAAACAAGAGAGATTGGGATAAACCCAATATACCGGTGACTAAGGCCGGTTAGGGTGGCGACAAGGCCGAAAATACTGGCGACAAGGCCGAAAATACCGGCGACTATGGCCGGAATACTGGTGACAAGGCCGATTATACTGCGACTAAGGCCGAAAATACTAGCAACAAGGCCGAAAGATACTGGCGTCTAAGGCCGGAATGCTGGCGACTAAGGCCGGGATACTGGCGACTAGGCCGGAATTCGGTGGATCCCTGGTTAAAGTTTTTGAAAATGAAATTGTCAGCCACTCATGCGTGTACTGGTCTCCAAAATCTCCAACTATACCGGGATATTACGGAGGATCCATAGTTATAACCCTTGATAATGAAACTGTCAGCCACTCATACGTGTACTGGTCCCATTATCTTGGATTATAGCAGGATATACGTGCGCTAGTGGCAAGGGTATGAACCCTAAGTCTTCATGAGAGATAAAGGTCTCTTGAGTTTTGATTTCAAGTCAAAACTTTGCAGCTAGACATAAAGTCAGTGCGGGGTCTTCATCAAGTTCTGATTTCAGGTCAGGACTTGGGTTAAGACATAAAGTCTCATCTCTTCTCCTGCTATACCTAAAAAACAATAAGATTTTTGCATAGCTGGGAACCAGGATTCCTGATGCCCCTCAGATGCTTAGGTTAGGAACCAGGTAATTAAGAATATACAAGAATATATAGGAATAAATTAGAAATATTTGAAAATATAAGTACAAATTATAATGTGATAATCCTTTATACTTTGATACAATAAGTTTCATATAAAGTATAACTTAAGATGAATGGCATTTCAAGATCTTGGGAGAGGTTCTCCTTCCATGTTGGTTAGCTTATATGCCCCCTTTCCAGCTTCGGCATCGATTTTATAAGGTCCTTCCCATTTTGGGGCAAGCTTTCCATCCGTAGGGTTAGTAGTATTCTGGAATGCTTTTCTTAAGACCAAATCTCCAACTTGGAATCTTCTAATCCTTATATTCTTATTGTAGGACTTAGCTATCTTTTGTTCATAGGCAGCCATTCTAATCTTCGCAATATCCCTAGCTTCATCGATAGTATCTATATCCTGAGATAATATTTCATTATTAGTTTCTATAGTTTGTAGAGTTGTTCTTGCAGTAGGGATAATCATTTCAGTTGGGAGTACAGCTTCAGAACCAAATACTAATGAGAATGAAGTTTGACCAGTCGCATTTTTCGTAGTAGTCCTATCTGCCCATAGGACAAATGGGAGTTCTTCAGCCCATTTACCTTTCTTGGATCCCAACTTTTTTTTGAGATTGTTTATGATAATTTTATTGCTTGATTCTGCTTGGCCATTAGCCTGAGGATGTACTGGTGTGGAAGTAATCATTTTTATCCCCCATGCTTCACAAAAGTTGGTAGTTCTTTTGCCAACGAATTGTGATCCATTGTCGCAAGTAATCTCAGCACGTATCCCGAATCTGGTCAGGATATTTCTTTTTATGAAGGATATTACTTCCTTTTCTCTAACTTGTACAAAGGCTTCAGCTTCAAACCATTTTGAAAAGTAATCAGTCATGGCAAGCATGAATACTTTTCCTCCTGGTGCCTTTGGTAGTTTTCCTACTATATACATTCCCCATTTCATGAATGGCCATGATGCGACTATTGGATATAAAGGTTTAGCTGGTTGGTGAAGGATATTGTTGTATCTTTGACAAGCATCACATCTTTGGGAATAGGACATTGCATCTTTCCTCATAATAGGCCAGAAATATCCTGATCTGAGGATTTTCGAAAGCAATGCTCTGCCCCCGGTGTGATTTCCACATTCTCCTTCGTGGATATCCTTCATTACTTCTAAGGTCTCTGGTCTTTCAAAACATTTTAAGTATGGACCAGCTACCGACTTTCTGTATAGAATATCCCTAATGATTATATATCTGGATATCCTGATTTTAAAGGCTCTATGGTTTGTTTCTCCATCGGGTATTTTTCCTGTTCGGAGATATTCTTTAATAGGTGTAGTCCAGGATATCTCATGTGCATCAATATTTTTTGGTTTAAGGATTTGATTTGAATCTTCTATATCTATCGCTGGATTCAAGATATGTAGGATAGGGATATTGATATCGTCACAAATTTTCAGAGATGATGCTAGGTTTGCTAATGCATCTGCTTAATTATTGTCTTCTCTAGGAACTTGTGTGATATCAAAAGTGTAGAAATATCCTACTATTTCTTTAACTATCTCTAAGTATTTTGCTAATTTATCACCTTTAACCATATAGGAACCATTAAACTGGTTTGCTATTAGTAAGGAATCAACAAATACATGGAGATTTCTTATGTTCATATCCCTAGCTAATTGGAGTCCCGCTATTAAAGCTTTGTATTCAGCTTCGTTATTAGTTGCTTGGAACTCACAACTGATCGATTAGGGTATTATGTCCCCCTGTGGCGATTTTAGTATTATCCCTAGACCTGTCCCTCTTACATTATAGGCTTCATCAGTGTGTAGAGTCCATTCACCGGTATCCTCATCCAAAAGTTTAACTTCTGAATCTGCTTCTGGTTGAATATCGTTACTAAAATCAGCCACAAAGTCTGCTAGTGCTTGAGACTTAATTGTTGTTCTTGGTTCATAGATTAAATCATAAGTGCTAAGTTTTACTGACCATTTGGCCATTCTTCCTACAGGTTTTCTTAACACCGATTTAATTGGGTAATTTGTTTTAATATGTATCCTATGTGTCTCAAAGTAGTGCCTAAGTTTTGTTGATGCCATGATTAAAGCTAAGATTAACTTTTCTAGGTGGGAATACCTAGTTTCAGCATCTAATAGGCTCTTACTTACATAGTATACTGGATGTTGTGATCCCTGATAATCTTTAACTAATACAGCACTTACAGTGGTTCGGGATACTGCTAAGTACAGTGATAGTGGTTCACCGTCCTCTGGTTTCATGAGTAATGGTGCTGAGGATAAGTATTCTTTCAACTCCTGTAGTGCTTTATCATGCTCTTCATCCCATTGAAACTTCTTGTTCTTTTTAAGGATATCATAGAATCCTTTGAATTTTTCAGAAGATCTTGAGATGAACCTGTTAAGCGCTGCTATCCTTCCTGTTAATCTTTGTACTTCTTTCACATTTTTTTGGGGATTTAAGGTTCAGGATAGCTTGGATTTGTTCTAGGTTGGCCTCTATTTCTCTCTTAGTGACCATATATCCCAAGAATTTTCCTGATCTTACTCCAAAATGACACTTAGAAGGGTTAAGTTTCATATTGTATCGATCCAGGATATCGAATGATTCTTCGAGATCCCGAAGATGATCTTTGGTAATCTTAGATTTGACTACCATATCATCAATGTACACCTCCATAGTGTCCCCCAGCTTATCCTTAAACATCATATTGACAAGCCTTTGATAAGTAGCTCATGCGTTCTTCAAGCCAAATGGCATAGCAATTTATCCCTATTGGCGTCATGAAAGCAATATCTTCTTGGTCCGAAGGCTCCATTTGGATTTGCTGGAATCCCGCCGATGCATCCATGAAGGTTAACATTTCATGGCCTGCTGTAGCATCTACCATTGAGTCTATGTGTGGTAATGGAAAGGGGTCTTTAGGACAAGCTTTGTTTAAATCTGTGTAATCTACACAAACTCTCCACTTTCCATTCTTCTTTTGAACCACAACTACATTAGCCAGCCACCTTGGAAATTTTACTTCCCTAATCATCTTGGCTTTAAGAAGTTTTTCCACTTCTTCTTGGATGATTGCATTTCTTTCTGGAGCAAATTTTCTTCTTTTCTGGTGGATGGGTTTGTAGCTTCTATCTATTCCTAGCTTATGTGTAATTACATTTGAGGATATCCCTGTCATATCCTCATACTTCCAGGCAAAGGTAGAAATTCTTGACTTCAGGAAAGAAATCAGTTTCTCCTCAATATCCTTAGGGAAATCAGTTCCTATGAGGACTTTGGTCTCGGGATCCTCAAGATTAAGTAGTATTTCTTTTACTTCTTTTTCTCGGGATTCCTGATTATCCCCAAGGTTGCTCTTTGATTTCTATGTTGAGGTTGATTTCGTCTTCGCCTTCATCGAGGACGAATAACATTCCTTGGCTTCCTGCTGATCGCTATCGATCTTCACGACTCCCCATAGTGTAGGTAGTTTGACGCATTGATGATATGTCGAGGGAATTGCCTTCATATCGTGTATCCATGGTCTACCTAATATGATATTATATCAAGACAATGAATCTATAATATAAAGGCGTTGCATAGAATTTACCCCCTCGATATATACTGGTAATTTAATTTCTCCAATGGTAGCTTTGGCTTCTCCACTGAATCCAACCAAAACCAAAGATTTGGTAGTTATTTCGGATTCAGGAATATTCATCCTCTTGAGTGTCTCTAACTGGATAATGTTTACTGAACTACCTCCATCAATGAGTATCCTGCGCACAAAATGGTTAGCAACATATAAGGTAATTACTAACCCATCGTGATAAGGATCTATGATGTTTTCTCGATCTTGTTCTTCGAAGGATATCACAGTATCCTTAGTTATTGTCGAAGTTTTTGTGGGTATTTCTCCATTCTCCATTTTAGCTTCTTTAGCATGTCTTCTAGCTGCAGAATAAGAAGTACCACATATGTCAGATACACCAGAGATAAAGTTTATTACCTTGGCATCCTTTGGTGGGGATGCAGCCCTTTTTGGGAATCCATCAGGATCCTGTCTCCTTTCCTTCTTTTTACCGAGAAGTTCCTTGAGGTGACCTTTGCTAAGTAAGTAGCTTATTTCTTTCCTCAAGACAATGCAATCTTTGGTAATATGTCCAAAATCTTCATGGAATGCGCACCATTTGGATTTATCTTTTGTAGCAAACTTCTTATCCTTAGGAGGCCATCTGGCCTTTTCACCTAAATCCTGCATAGCACACGTTAGTTCAGGGATATCTACAGAAAAACAATAATCAAAAATCCTGGGATAATCTTCATCATCTTCATCGTCATCCACAGAATTGATCTTATGGTTGTCAGATTTGTAGTACGGCTTGGGTTTGAATGACTTGTTGGTGGGTGAATCCAACTTCCTTTTGCCTTGGTCATTGGAAGGAGTTGTAGTAATCCTCTTCTGGATCTCTTTATCATCTTCCAATCTTATGAACCTTAATGCTCGATTTCGGACTTCGTCCATGTTCCTGCAAGGATTCATAACTAAATCATCATAAAAAGGTGAGTTTTTCTGCAACCCCATTTTGAAAGCTTGAACGGCCGTAGTGATATCGAGATTAGGGATATCCAAGGATTCTCTGCCAAACTTGTTCACGTAGCTCCTTAGAGTCTCATCCGATCCCTGAATTATCCTGTAGAGATCACTAGTTAATCTTTCAAATGTCCTGCTACATGAAAATTGATTATTAAATAAGTTAATCAAATGAGCGAATGAAGTAATCGAATAAGGAGGAACATTTAGTAGCCATTTCAAGGCTGCTCCTGTCAAAGTTAAGCCGAATCCTTTGCATAAGCAAGCTTCTTTTAAACGTGGGGGAATAGGATTTGTCTCCATTCTTTCCCTATATTGGGCTACATGCCCTTCGGGATCCGTGGTCCCATCATACAACTTCATGGTGGGAGTTTGGAATCTTTTTGGGATATCGGCATCACATATTGGTGGAGCGAATCTGGATATCCTGTGGGTGATTGCTGGTACTTTCGAGATAGGCTTGACTACTCCTGGTACACTTGAGATCATATTCCGAAGTTTCTGGATTTCCTTGGCTACTTGAGGAGATATTCCTGTTTCCTGTGATGAACCAAGGTCAGTAGTATCTAATGGAGAATAATTGCAAGTGTTACCAGTGAATGGTGTAGGGAGTGATGTTCTAGGGATAAGGAGATTATCCTAAGATATTCCCAAATCTTGGGATCCTGATGAGGTTCCGATGCTAGTTTGCATAGGGATAAAGTCTCCAGAATGGTTAATTTCCGGTCATCCCTGATGTTCCAAAATCAAGGACCCTTGGTGCTATTGGAGTGGTGACTTCCACTTGCTTATTCTTCTTAGCCTTCAAGTTTTCCATTTCCTTGAGAAGTCTTTGGTTCATTCGTTGTTGATCTATCATCTGCTGTTGTACCTGTTGAAACATACTCAAAATATCATTGTTAGAAACAAGTATAGGGGCAGTAGTTGTTATCTTCGTCGATGGAACACTTTTGGCCACAAAAGTAGTCTTTTTCCAGAATTGTCGGGCTTCTTCGTGAAAACAGGAATCTGCGAAGACATATTAGTAGTGGTAGCAGAAACAGTAGGTAATGAAGAAGTTGATCTTGGTTGAGAAGCCATTTTTCAATATATTCCTTCTGAAAACTCCTTTAAACAAGGTTTTGATTATAAAAAACACAAGTTTGTCCCACGGTGGGCGCCAAATTGTTTCGGGTAAAAATTAACAAGCTTAACTTTTAACAAAACCGAATTAGAAAAATGGGGTATTGTGTTTAACAGGCAAATATACTGAGTATACTGAATATATGTGTAACATCTGTGCCGGAATCGTTACCGGAACAGTAATCTGTACATTAACTTGTACAGTAACTCAGGTACAAACTAGGAGAAATACTTAGAAGCTATTAACACTTGATGACAAACATAAACTATTACACGATGTTTCTGAAATTCTGATTTAAATCTTATGATTTAAACAGTCAGAAACACATCAGACAGCAATGAACAGAGACATACATATTTGATTTTATATTATTAGGTTTAAACGTATGTGAGGATAAACAGAACAAAACTTTAACAGTTGTTGTTACAGAATGCTAAACCGACGAGTTATTCGTATAGGTGACGATCTGTACGAATAAATCTGATAGCTTAACGATATGAAACGATGACTGAAAAGTAAAAAACAAAAATCAGAAAGTGAAACGTACGATCATGTTCGTACAGTTAGCGCTCTGTACGAAAACGCGCGTAAGTGACGTTTTCTGACGAAACGAAAACGAAGACGATTCGAACGATAATAAGTATAAGGAAATAAAATATTTCCTGTTTTACAATTTTGAAACTCATCAGAAATAAATTAAAATGAAACTATTTTAATTAAGGCGCGTAAAGCAAAATACGCGAACAAATAATGAAACGCGTAAAAATAATAATTTACGACAGATAATTCAAGGAAATAATATTTAAACTAATTATAAGAAATAAACAACTTTCCAAACGTTAAAATAAAGCCTTTTATTTAAATTAATAAAAACGCGCGTTACGATCCGGAAACGCAACGGAGACGAACACCGAGCAACCGAAACGAACCCGGAAACCCTCGGGGTATATAAACCTCAAATGAGGCTTTCACCCTCATTTTTCACACATCTTTCTCTCTCCCAAACACAAAACCCGGTTCTCTCTCTCTCTAGAATAACCGACTTCAAACGATCGCATCTTCTTCGTTTCTCAACGGATTTGAGTGTTCTTGGCGCCCACGTGAAGCTCTCGACCTCCTCTACCTAGAAGTACAGCGGATCTGAGGATTTAACCAGCCATTGTCGAGGTATGAAGCCTTGAACTTCTGGAAATTAGGGTTTTTAACCCATTTGTTCGACACACACACACAACCGAACGGGTGGGGTTGCTACACCCTAACCTCACGCTCTGAAATACCCAGACACGCATGTCGACCACGGTACCAACAAGAAACACTAAGTCTCGATGATGAGGATTAACAGGTTCGTGAAGATAGGAGCCCACGACTCAGACCAGCATACAGTCGAACCCCTTGTTCACCAACGAACATGTGGTTCGTGAAAACCAACACCAGCCGAACCATAGAGGATCGGCGAACCCTAATGAATCCCGAACCTTGTGTGTTGTGACCTTAGCCGAACCCTTACAAAGCCCGAACCCACGTACGTGGTAACTCGCGAACCCTCGGCCACATGGGACGAACCTTGGCCTAATCCGCGAACCTTCCTTTCAGTTGGCGAACCATTTTGATGGCGAACCTTCATGCAGGACACGAACCTGTGGCCATGCATGGACCGAACCTCCCTGTAACGAACCTAGGTTAGGTTACCCTCAGGAGAACCCTCCCATGCAACCCTTTTGATCACGAGTCTATTCGGTGCCGAACCAGGAAGGGAATTGTTGAACCCTCTACCCTGCGAACCTTGACATAGCAGCCGAATCTTTTAGCATATCTCAACCGAACCTTTTGCCAACCTGGACCGAACCTTATCACTCCCGAACCCTAGGGTTCGCTGCATGGACTACTGCCGAACCTTGGGACAACAGGTTAATAGGTTCGCTGGAAACGTGACTAAGCCCACACCCTTTCGTCGGCCCAAGTGGTTCCACCGGCCCAATGGCATTGGGTTGGCCTATATGCTTAGTTAGGCCCACATGCAACTTAAACCCGTTCAAAGAAGTGTGGTTCGAACCATTTGTGTATTAATAGGCCCAAAAAGGGTGTTGGTCTTGCCCAATTCACTCATTCAGCCCATAGGGTTTGAATTGGCCCAACACATTTAATCAGCCCACACCTAGTCCTAGAAAGGCTCAAGCGAATTCCTTGGCCCAAGTAGGACCTGATTCGAGGGATTTTTCGACCTATATACTCGTTGGTGGATCATAACCCTTGGCCCAAGCCCATGCACTTAATATACTTCCCACTTACATTCGGCCCACTTGATTAAAAGCACGATCTAATAGATTCATAACACCTAAAACACTAAGCTTTACAAGAGTGATGTCATGGTTAATTATTAACTAGGAAACCATTATTATACGTGTAAGGATTTATAATCTTTAAACGAAAACTTAAGTTTTATAGTTATGAAATAGGGAAGTTCAAGACTATACATCATAATAAAGTTTTATCAAGTCAATGATAACATATGATAGAGAGTACTAAACTCAATTGGAATGGACAGAGTACTAACATAACTTATACCTAGCAAACAGGACCGAATGTAGACCGCGACTCACAAGTGTTAGCCAACTTTAGGGCTTACACTAACATACATACACACGAATCCCTACAAACATATACTTATAAGCTACGAATACTATGAAATCAATTCAGGAGCGTGAACATCATAACAAGTACAACTAAAGAGTGCGTGCATTCTTGATTCTACATAGTCAACCACTTCAAACACCAGGTGAGTTCATTTGTCCCTTTTCAAACCTTTTGTTTTACTTCGGGACTGAGAAGCATGTTAAACAATTATTGAAATGTTTATTAAATGCTTTTACACATATTTACAATGCTTATACTAATGCTTGTATTTGAAATGCTTGTTTGGAAACCAAAGACTAAGGCTATAGTGTAAATAGTTAATGCTATTTACCTAATACTTATTTCCATTATACTAACACTTTGTGCTCAAACTGGAAATTAGTATACTTTGAGAAGCTATAAACTTGATACTTATACTACAAACTAGAAGTTTAAACTATATACTTGAGGCTTAAGCTATAGATTTGAAACCTACACCTTATGCTAGACGCTTATGATATAAACTTAATACTTAAACTTTGAGCTAAATACTTATGCTATAAGCAATGTGCTTAAACTATACAATTGATGTATAACTTATAAACTCTATGTTTAACTACATACCCAATCTTAAGGCTTTGAAAATACTATACTAAACACTAATATTCTATATAATTATTTCAGAAAGTTAATGTTATACACTTTTATTAAAGTGTTAAATTGTGTTACACTTACAATTACTTACTTAAACATAACTTGAAAACTTACATGCTTGGAAATACTTATATGTGTGAGATGCTTGAAACACTTGGATGTTTAATACATTTGAGATACTTGAAAACACTTGAATGCTTGATATACCTGGAATGCTTGAAACACGTGAATACTTGATACATTTGGGATACTTGAATACATGAATGCATTATATACTTGGGATACATGAACACTTGGAATGCTTGATACACTTGGATGCTTAAACAAAAGACTGATTGACCGCCGCGTGTTGACCTGTGTGTCAGCCCCTACTAGTCATCAGTGAAACTATGTGAATGCGATAAACTTGTATGCTAAAGCTATAGGACATTGTAAGACAGACTGTTGGCCACCGCGTGATGACCTGTGTGTCAACCCCTACTAGTCATCAGTGTTCTTCTTTGTCAGAGTCATGTAAGACAGACTGATTGGCCGCCGCGTGTTGACCTGTGTGTCAACCCCTACTAGTCATTCAGTGTTCTTCTTGATTCATCCATGGTTATGACAAGTGACTAGAATGATTTGGTTTCTTCTAGTTGACTTTGTGTTAACTTGAAGGTTACTCTATCATAACACGTCACGAGTCATATTCAGGACCATTATGGATGGATGTTGAATTCCCTAGGGTGTTCAGCTGTCTATAATGGTGCCTCTTAAACTCAATACATATACATTGTGGAATCAATAGAGTGGAGTGAAACGCTTAATTATCATTAACAACAATATGTTAAGCAGCCCGCTATGTGGTGGGACGGTGGCTGGGGCTTGTCCCCTACATATGCCCTATATATAAGCATACTTGGTTGGATAGCATAGGTGGTTGTTAGTGAGGTTAAGGTTGTCATTTAGGGGGAAACAAAGTAAACATGGGCAGGGAGAAACAAATGCTAAGAATCATATGTCATGGAATCAAAGTAGTGGAATGAAATGCTTAATTATCATTAACAACAATATGTTAAGCAGCCCGGTATGTGGTGGGACGGTGGCTAGGGCTTGTCCCCTACATATGCCCTATATATAAGAATACTTGGTTGGATAGCATAGGTGGTTGTTAGTGAGTTTAAGGTTGTCATTCAGGGAATCAAGGTAAACAATCACAGGGTAATCTACTTCAAAGAATCAAACATTATGGAATCAAACATGTAGGATGAGACGCTTAATTATCATCCGGAACAATATATCATGTGGTTTGGTATGTGGTGGGACGGTGGCTGGGGCTTATCCCCTACATATGCCCTATATATAAGCATACTGAAACAGATGGTATAGGTGGTTAATGGTGAGGTTAAGGTTGTCATTCAAAGGATTTTTCAAACTATTTTTACATAAAAACTACATGAACTCACCAACCATTATGTTGACTTTGTTTTATTACATGTCTTCTCAGGTGACGCACAGGATTAAACTAAGATTCAGGATTGCATGCTAGGATGCCCAGATATAGATCCTAGTTGACTTTTGAAGAAGCACATCTTTTGAGATCAATATGAATCTCTTTTGATATCTTGTACAGATACAAGATAGATATATTTGATTCTTTTGGATAGATTTACTTAGTTAAATTACCAAACCTTGACATTTGTAATTTAACTTTGTAATCCTAGTTTATGTTTTATTGTGCTTAATTATTCTTAACATTGATCCTATGTAAACAATCTGATCATCACGATTATCATTCACGATATCGCGCTCTGAGAACCTTCCGCCCGATGGGGACTTCGATCCAACCCCGCCGGCTCGGGGTGTGACAGATTGGTATCAGAGCTCAAGGTTAGAGAGAATAATAGGTCATTTACTTAAACGGTTTGTCCTAGACTATAACTTAGGGACCCTCATGTAGAGAACATAGATCTAAGATTGCATTGTGTCTTTTGCATTCGATCACTGCACTAACCAATATCTTTTGGTTATGATCAGAATGCCGCCCAGAAGACAACCGACCCCGGTACCTACTCCACAGACCTCAGCACCGCACTCATCAACACCATCACCGCCAGATTCACCACCACCGCCTCCTCCTCCACTGGACCCTCCTCCGAACCCGACTGCAGCTATAGTTTTGGATCCTGCTACTGTTGCCTTGGCAACATTACTGAGTAGCCAATTAACTAACCAGATGAAGGATTTCATCCCGGAGATGATCAACAAGATTCAAGGCTACGGTAACAACTCCGGGCATACGGCGGGAGAAACTAGTGGAAACACCGGTACCAAATCAGACTGTTCGTACAAATTATTCGTAGGATGCAAACCGCTAAGCTTTAGCGGTGTTGAAGGAGCCGTTGGACTGATCCAATGGCTAGAAAAGATGGAGAATACATTGGACATAAGTGGTTGTCCGGAACGACGTAAGGTTCGCTATGCTGCTGGATCTTTCAGTAAGCGTGCCCTAACCTAGTGGAACTCCCAGATACACGCTCGAGGTAGAGATGAAGCATCAGCCATGCCTTGGGAAGAATTCAAAACCCTTTTGAGGAATGAATTATGTCCAAAGCACGAACTTCAGAAACTAGAAGTGGAACTCTCAAATCATGTGATGAAAGGAACTGATCATATGGCATTCACTACCTGCTATCATGAATTGGTAGCCTTGGTGCCTGAGATGGTGCCAACTCTAGAAAAGCGAATTGACCGATATGTAGGAGGATTACCATCCTGCATTCAGGGCATTGTACTTGCTGCAAACCCTGCAACTTTAGAGTCCGCCATTTCTCTATCCGCTAAACTTACTGACGTGATGGTGAAGTCCGGAGAATTGAAAGACGATTTGGGCAAGACTAAAGAGAAATAACCAAAGAAGAAGCAAAAAGGCATCCAACAATATGCGATGCCCACACCACTCAATCAAGTTGCGGCAGTACCTGCTAAATCTGCACGCAAACCTTACACTGGTGTACATCCTCAGTGTGCACAATGCCAATTTCATCATGCTGCCACTATGCCGTGTAGGCAGTGTACCAACTGTGGCCAAAAAGGCCATCTGGCTCAACACTGTCGAACTTCACCGGCACCGGCTGTAAACAATGCTGCCATGGCAATACCCCCACAAAACCCTGACAATTACAACAACAACAAGCGGGGATGCTTTAACTGTGGAGAACTAAGTCATTATTCCAGGGACGGCCCAGAGAGGGCACAACCAGGAAATCAAGTACCAAGGGGAAGAGCTTTCATGATAGGAGCTCCTGTTGCACGCCAAGACCCGGAGACGGGTACTGGTATGTGACACCCTTTCACTCATAAGTGCTTATTTTATCTTCGTGCTAGTAGGAGTAAGAAACTTATCTTATTCCTATTCAGTATAACCACATACGTATTCCATGAGAACTTAGGAACTCTTTTTGAAGGATTTTGGTGAGTTGTGAAGTTTTGGTGCAAGAGCAAAGAGTGAAAGGGGGTCAAGAAGGGAATCAAGCTTGTTCTTTCTCATAACTTGTCTTATTCTTATCCATATTCAGCTCTATTAAAGGTATAACACTCAAGCTTCTTGTTTTTCATAACTTGTACCTAACTACATACACAAACATACATTCTGCAAGTTCTGGCAGAATATTATCACGACTTTAATGAGTCATACAATAGTCATAACAACTTCAAACTAAACAAACTCAAGTTCTATGACTAAGTTCATTCTGTTAGCTTTCCATGGACTACTTATACAGCTTCTAACTCGACCAAATGATAACCCTAACAACCTTCACAAGATTAGTGCACGTATTTGTACCCCCTGACTTGTGCAGCTGCTTTGAGCTACTTAAGATCCGAATCATGAAAACTTTTCTAAATGAAAGTTGTTCATAATATATTGAAATGTTAGATTGGAGAGTTTCTTAATCTAACTCAAAATTTTACTATGTCAAAAATGAATCCAAACTCACTGGACTAAATCTGTTAATACAGAAACCTCAAGGACTTATACTTGTGTGATTGTTTTGACCCATTTACATGCAAAATCATGAAAGGTTTTCTAAATAAACATTGTTCAAAACACCTTAAAATAGCAGACTGTATAGTTTAATAATTTTATTCCAATGATTTATATTTTTAAAGTTCATCCGAACAAGCCGGACATAATCTGTCCAAAAACATTTTTATAAACTAAAATATTTTTACCAAAATATTAATCATTCTCATATATATAAATGTTTATATGTCATTACACATATTTGAATGATGTGATATATATATACACACACTTATAAATATATATATATATATATAAGCACTGTTGTAAAATTCGGTCTCCAAGGCCGAGTACTCTTCGAGTTCTTCCGAGGACGAGTACTTCCTGAGTATTATCCGAGTACTCCCGCCTAGGGCCGAGAACTCTTCGATTACTCGCTCCAAGGATCTGTTCCGACCTAGGAGCGCCTAACGACTTTTGCAAACATGTTTATAAGTGTGTGTGTGTGTGTGTATATATATGTTGAAATAATTAATGGGCATTGAATATGTTAAACAAAATGGTAACTTTTCCAAAATGCGTCGTTATAATGACGAAATTTTATAAAAACACAACACTTAGTAATTTCAAGACATTATAATATAATATTTCAAATATAAGCTAAAAACATAATTATTTTATTAAAAATCTCGACATATAAAACACAAACACAACTACATAAACTATAGCAAGTTCGCAAACTCAAAAGAAACTCATTATGTTATAGGAACCGAGTTATAATTCTCCATATAAACGAAAATCAAGAAGTCATTCATCAAATATACCATGTGAGTATTCATAGCCCTTTTCATTTTAAATTATTGGGTGCAACATGTATACGCTATTCAATTTCAAATTCTATTTCACAAAACTTACAGATTGAAACTCTATGTCTATGTGTATGATACAATGCCTTATGTCTTAAACTATGATTCTATGTGTGTGCTATTCAAAGTCTAATTCTACTATGATCACTAACTCTATGAGCCAATGGTAATAATAATAGATCTATCGGGTGACGTCCATCCATCGTTTTGACCCTAGTGAGGGCCTTTGGATGATTGAAACCAATTCAAGCTACTCTTGACTTTAGAGTCGAGTGTCAAGTCAACAAAGGTCTGATCATACATATGTTTATACATACATGTTTGGACTTTACCTTGACATATGAATTGCAATAGTCTCATTTTACTACATATAGTCTAAACTCTAAACCTATGTCTACTCACCAATTTTTTAGTTGACTCTATTTTTATACATGTTGCAGGAAATGCGGTTTGAGTATTGTCAAGTTGATGCTACATGTAGGATGTTATGGACCTAGTGTAGTAATTAAAACAATGTTTAATTTATGCTTTCCTATGATGAAAACTACTTGATTTGAACATGTATTGAATTTGGTATGATTAACTTATGAAACTTAATTAGCGTCACATGTTATGAACAGTCGCGTCGCACCCCGATGTTATTCCGCCGTCAGTTGGGGTATGACACAGACCAGCCTTAGCAAAATTTTCTAAAACATACATGCATATACATACATGCATACACAAACACACACATATATATACTTATTTATAAAACAAAAGAAAAACATTCATTCAACTCTTGTAATATATGTTATGTAATGTTTATAATATGCTTTTATACAGGTAAAGTAGTAACATAATATATAGAAAAGTAATCTCCATTCACACGTTATAGAGATACATTTTTGTTGAGGAAGTGTGTTAATGCTTAAATGTGTCTATACTCGCTAACTCTTCCTTAATAAAGTTGTATGTTATCAGCATTACAAAGTTTTGATTTTTATTATGTTTACAATAGTTGTCATCTACAAAGACAAAGTTCTAATTTTTAAATCCTTTAATAATTAAGCGCCCTTTTTCTAATATAAAACCCTTGATGAGTTAAAGTTACGTTCTATATCACTCTTTATATCTTTTAATTGCCCTTGTGCACTTGTAACAAGAATTAAGTTCATTGATAAGTTTAGAAATCAATTGCTTTTTTGCAATTCTTATGCTCTCGGAAGTCATTAACATTTATGTATCAATATTGACACGTTTCATTTCGTTTATGCCAATCCTTCCTTTGTGTTTGATATGACTTACTTATCCTGAAGGTGAGTGATAAGGTGTCCTCCTTTAGAAAGTTGTGATATTCGACCCCAAGAGTCTTGGGTATCGACACACCTCCTTACATATATTAAAACAAAATCCATGTATATGGACTTGTGCTTTTGTTAGCATAAAAGTTTTAGTAACATTGTAAGTATTCTAAATAAGATGACACAATCTTGTGTTTTAGAAAATGGTACACATATTATGTTTTTATGTAAGTGACTTTTACAAAACGTATTATGTAACAAAATTTTGCATGTTTTGAGATCATTGTATTTTGAAATATAACCTAATTTTATTTATTGGACTTGTGTTTTAATTTTTAATGATTGTGACAGACTGACAGTGCATTTTTAATAACCTAGATATTAAAACTTTGGTAATTAAATAGATCTAACCAACTTTAGCTATTACTAAACTTACATTATTAGCCATTGAGTTTTATAAAATAATGTCATTAGTATTTTAGCTGCTAAAACTCCAAATAGCTTCCAGATTCATATGTTTTCACCTTGTTGGACTTCTTTGTTGCGCCATCTTTTGGAAACTATCAAAATTAAATAAACACAAGACCTAAAAAAATAAAATATTACATGCCCAAATAAAAGAATATTACAACCATATTAAATATCCAACACAAACAATCACAAGGTCATGACAATCTTTGCATATTCAACACAAAATATATAATCTTGATTTTTTTAGCAACTTGTTACCTATTTGATGCATGGTGCAAAATGTAACATAAAACTAAAAAAATAAACTTATTGCTATCATATGCCATTTTTCTTACTTGAAAAAAATAATATATTCTTGGTTTTATAAAACATAAGTGATTTCAAACATCAGCTATTTAGTTTTAAACATGTTTAGAAATTGATTTTGCAATAGTAGCTATTTTATATGTTTAAATCAAATACTTTAGAAACCATAACCTATCACAATTCATATGTAGTTCTTAAACCACAGAGTGTTTATAGAAATAACAACCTTTAAAGAGAAATGATTGCATCCTGCATATGTTTTTATTTTTTCATGTCATTGCAAATTACCAAAAATTTGTACTGATGCAAATCACAAATGCATTTGAATTTACACACACATAAAAGAAAAAAGTTTTTACATGTATAATAATAATAATAATAAAAAAACAAAATTTAAATTGATCATAACATGATTCTCACAATATATTACCTTTAGAAATATCATATTAACAGTAATACAGTCACAGGTTATGTCTTGTGCATATAAGTCCAATAATCATGTAAAATTTTTGGTGGAAGACGACGATGAGGTTTATTATTTTGGTAAGCATGTGTATTTCTAAATATTGATTAGATGGTATTCTTGGTGGCTCTCAATTTTAGCCATAATTACAAGAAATATTGTTGATTATATTGCAACAAATATACAAAGTTGGATTGTAATGTGATGATCGAATTATTGAAAAACCATACACTCATTTATTTACTCCAAGTAATCTCAAAGAAGGTATCATCATGTGGTAGCCCTTTGTCCAAACATAAAATATATTATTGTTCCTAAAATCTTTCATATCCAGTGTTATTTTGTGATTTTTGTCCCACCAGAATTAACGCCAACTAGCAAACAAAAGCGGTGTCGTTCGGTGAACACTAACAAAACGGTCACGTGCCGATGTCTTTTCTTCAACATGAGCCACCCATTTGTCCATTTTGCCCTCATAATATTTACATGGTCTTTTTGTTCTCCCTCCCTTTTATAATGAAGGTATATAAAAAAAATGGTGAACACCACCATTAGGTGTCCCTTATCGACCGTTCTTACGGTTAACATGAGAGAGATAAATTGTGTGACCTAGGGAAAATTGGGTGGTGTCGGGCTTTGAACCCGAGACCTCCATTATAAATTCTCACTCCCTTAGCACTATGCCACCATCGCGGGAACAATACGAGGTATATATAGGACAATAATTATTTGTCGAGATTTCTCAATGTTAATTATTAGACTTTTATACGTCTCGTGTAAACTTATACACCTTATATAGTCCTATACGAGGTGTATAAGATGCCAATCATTATCGAATTAATAAGTGTCAAAGGACACTATACGCCTCATATAGATACATACAAAACGTATAATGTCACTGAAGTGTTAAAATAAAAAAAAATGTGGTATGTAACCTTATCTATCTATTATAATAAATAAAAGTTTTCTATTGCCACATGTCAATGTCTGGTTAAATCAACTTGTGAATTTCCCGCTTCTCTCTCTTCAATTAATGTCTTCCTCTTATTAAATAATAGAAAATGAATAATTATGTTTAAAATAATAAAATTTTTTACCTATAATTAAATAAAAAATAAAGTTAAAATATAAAAATATCAATAGTAAAAAAATTAAATAAAAGTAAAATAATAATAAAATATAAAATTAGAAACTTAAAAACTTAGATTTATTCAATTTACATAATAGAAGAAAAAATAACGATTTGTTATTTTAACAAATCATATATATCAAACACATGTAATACATGGGTTTTAACCTATTTATTTATATATCAATATATCAAATCCAGTCTGACGTGTCACCCCTTTTCTTCACTTTTGCACTTTTTCTTTGTAAAAAACACCAGTTTCATTTCCTTAAACAACACAAAAGTCCTTTGTTTGTTCCTCTCTCCACCGGATCAAGATTTTCCGGCCGTTCCATTTTTCGTCGCCACGTGTCACCGATCACCTGTTTATTTCTCCGGGTTTTTGTTCACAGATTGTTTCTTTGAGATAACAGAGTTCGGATCTTTAATCACCTCCGATTGGAGTTCCAGATTACGGGTCGGATCCGATTGAGCGATTGTCAGTGAAAGCATGGTAGAGGTATGTATAAGATTATTTACAATAATTTATTTTAAATGTTAATTTATATACTCTTGTTCTTAAACTGATTTCTCATATTAAATTAGACTGAAATTTTTTTAAAAAATCAATTTAGTTGAATGGTTTGAATTCCGTTAAAGACAGACTGTGATATAATAATGGAACACCATAGATTTAGGAGTGAAATTAGATGAGATTTTTTTATTTTCTTTTTTTCTCAATTTGACTATATATCTTGATCAATTTTGATTTAATTTAGATATATACCCTTTTTTCTTGATTGAAATAGAAGTTAAGTGTTTGTAAAAGTAAAATTGCATTACTTAACATTATTTACTTATTTTGTGAAAATAATGTTAAAAGTGTTGGGATGATTAACTCCTAATAATAACTTTGAACCGGGTACTTTTTCGGATCAACCTTAGTTTATGTTCATCTTTTCCTAAGACCCTACTGAAAAGTGGTAATATACTGGGTAAATTTGTTTATTTGATATCACCGTTGTTATCATGTTAAACATAGGATCAAAGTGAAGGTTCCCTTTCGAATACGGCTACTAACAGTCGACTTGGTGATCGATTTTCAGCCGACAAAGAGTATGCTCTCAAGGTTTGCATATGATTTAGTCTTGATAACCTGTTAACACCATATAACAACCAATATGCGTTTTCAACTTTTGTGAAAGGGTATTTTCTCTAAAGTTTTGAATTTACCCTTTTGTTCCTTAACTTTAAGAAAAAAATGAATTTCAAAATAAATATATGGTTAATATTAAAATTGAATAAAATATTAGGTTTGAATAAACAAATCAATTTTATTTTGGTTTAATATGTACAACTAGGGTTGTTCAAAAAGCTCGCGGCTCGAGGCTCGGCTCGAAAAAAGCTCATTAAAAACGAGCCGAGCCGAAGCCAGGGTTGGCTCGGCTCATGGCTCAACTCGTTGGCTCGGCTCGTAGCTCGACTCGATTTTTAATATATATATATATATATATATATATTAAATTATACACACACATATACATTATATTACACACATACATATATATATATATATATATTACACATAATATATATACAATATTTATACACATACTTATATAAATATACATATTATTTATAATATATATGTATGTATGTATGTATGTATATACATGTATAATATATATGTATATATTAGATTTTATATATAATTATATATATACATATATATTGGATTTTATATATATTAGATTTTATATATTAGATTATATATATATAATAAAGTGGAGGAACAAAAACGAAAAAAAAAAATGAGCTGGCAAGTGTAATGAACATTTGCAAGTTATATAGCCTATATACATTTGCAAGTTGCAACTTGCAAGTGTAATGAACAATAATTACTTACAAAAGTAACAATGTGTATCATTCTATTTATGCAAGAAAGCACCAACAATAATTGCCTAAAATGAATTAGTGGACTCTCCAGTTTCCAGTTACCTAGTCAGACCGGCACCACAAAAACATTGCATCCAGGGCTGGGCCACGAAACCCAATTAACGCCTTGGGGGCTTCAATTTTTTAAATTCTTTTATATGCAGCTGCAGTTGAGTTTTTTTTTTTTTCGTCTTATAGGCTTATTCTTTTAGTTCTTGGGTTTTAGAGGAAATAAGATTACAAGAAAAGCCCAAATAAAAGCTTTTTTTTTTCCTAATATGTACGAAGGTTTTGAGAGAAAGTGATACGTTTATAAATCAATGAAGAAACTTATAGAACTTGATTTAGTTGAAAACTTAACTTAGTTGAAAACTTAACTTTGTGGTTTATAAATTCATAAAAAAAAGTTTATTATTGTCGGTACTAAACTCGGATAAAAGGATGACGTCTTTAATGTAATCGTTAGCGAAGACCTCCAGATTTTTATTTCACTCAGGGCCCAAAAATGGTTGAGTTGGCCTGATTGCATTTTAACCTTCTCAAACCGTATATTTTGTGTTTGTTTTTTTTTATTAATTTAAGAGCTAACAAGTTATGATCATTAAAAATATCTCAAAAAGTACTGATTTTTAACAAGTTTAAGGAGTTTGCCTATATGTTTGTATTTTTTTTGCAATTTAAAAGGTCTTTTTTCTTGATGTATAAACAGGCTCGAAAACCGTACACAATCACCAAACAAAGGGAAAAATGGACACAAGAAGAACATAAAAAGTTTCTTGAAGCTCTAAAGCTGTACGGACGATCATGGCGACAGATTGAAGGTATGCCCAACTTCATGCATGTGTTGAATCCCATTACAAGTTTATGTATAAATTCATGATCTTGATGGATTGCAGAACATGTTGGCAACAAAACCGCCGTTCAAATAAGAAGTCATGCTCAAAAGTTCTTCTCCAAAGTGGTTCGTGAGTCAAGTGGTGCTGATGGAACACAGGTCCGAGCCATTAACATCCCGCCTCCTCGTGCAAAGAGGAAACCAATGCGCCCTTATCCTCGTAAAGTGTCTGTCCCGTTGAAGAAACGAGCTGGCCTGGTGAGGTCTACATGCCATGATCCATTAAGATCAAATCATGAAAGCATGCCCCCGAGTTGGCCCGTATCTGTGTCGACCCAAAGTCTAAAGCTTTTTGGGAAGACGGTTTTTGTTACGGGCTCTACACAATGTTGTTTACAAGATGGGAAAAAGGGTGAATTTGGTAACAAAGGAGAAAAGTCTGCAATGGGGTTTGTACCGTACAAGGGGTGTTTGGCAGAGGAGAGTAGTATGTCAGCAGGTGAAGAGGGGGTGTAGATTGTGGCCGGTCTTTCATTTATAAGTATAAAAATACTGTCTATGTTGTTTGTTTTAGAGAGTGTTTTCTGTTCAGATCAATCTAGTTAAAGATCTGTAAGTTTTGTTTTGTATCTGTTTCTGTTTCACATATCCATTTAAATAGTATGTTTTGGCCTCCTTCAAATGGACTAGTTGGTCGAGACGATTCATGGTTGGACCAACTAATTATTATAATTGGACCGATTTTAGTTTTTTTCCTTATTCAAAGTATATAACATTAAAATCAAATACGATAATTGTTTAAACATGATTGTGTTTGTTTAAATGTGTTTAGAATTTCATATTTTTTTCTCAATTTTTTGATATTCTTTAGGTATTTATGATGTCATTTAGAGCATCTCCAATAACAGATTCTTGGAGATTTTTGAATCTCACGTGGCTGTTCATGAGACCAAACATTATTGGAGAGCGACATTTATAAAATATGCATTCATAACCAAGAATGCATTCTTGGCTGACAAAAGCAATTAAATGTGAGGCATCTAAGTGTGCAAGTGGGCAATGTTTTTAGGTGTTTTTGGGTTTCCTTATTGGAAAGGTTTTTGAAGAATTTAAAGAATGTGTGTTTTTGTGACGTGGCAGCTGACAAGGCATGTTTTTAGATATTTTTGATGTTTATTATTGGTGATGCTCTTAGTACAATTGGAACCAGTAAAATATCCGTTTTAATACCTAATCCAGTTATGAAATCATTGTTCATGTGTTTGTTATGTGTGTTATGCTCATGTAATTTCACGTTTTGTTCTGTCATTGTCTATCACGAGGTAAAATAGGCCAAATGAACTAAATATAGTTAAAAAAATATAATACCTTTACTTATTTGTTCCTAGTGTTCTTATATAGAGGTTGTTTGTTTACGTCTAAATGATTTCATTAAAAGGCAACATCTGAACCAGTCAGATATTAGACTGTTTGGTTCAACTTAAAATCATCTCTT
The DNA here is from genome assembly GCA_009363875.1 of Mikania micrantha. NCBI lineage: Eukaryota > Viridiplantae > Streptophyta > Magnoliopsida > Asterales > Asteraceae > Mikania > Mikania micrantha. The sequence continues at coordinate 34,218,419 of CM018685.1, forward strand.
AATGGTTCAACAACAATCTGAATAGTTCAACACAAAAAGTTGTTTGAATGGGAAAAAAAATACCCTAGGGGTGTCTTTTTCTTCCATGAGCGCCTCTTTTTTTATCCCCACTCCCTTTTGGTTCTTCCGGCTCGTTCACGCATACTACCACCATCGAGAGCTTTCTGGCCACCGCATAACATCACCACCACTGCTCAACTCTGGCCTTCATACATTCATTTAGAGGTTCAACCAAATAATCATAAAATCCGACCAATTTGTACTAAATATTTCCCAAAATATTTACTAGATTTTAACAAAAATCCCAATTTATATTTAACTTTCATGAATCTAAAATCCTTGTATATAAGGTTTTTCACGAAAGTATGTTTTAAGATTGTAGAAAATGGGTTCACGTTTTTATTACAACACAATAATAAAATATAAATAATAACGAGACTCTCGTTATTCATAGGAAATAATTTAGTACAATGTTGGTTACAAGATTAAAATAAAATAATATAAATTATGAGTTTATATACCAAACTTGTTTTGATCCATGTTTTCGTTGGGTACTCCAAATAGCTTTCTTGATTAGAGAATGTTGAGTATTCAATCAAGCATCTTGACGAGTTCGTAACAAATGTTTCAAGAATACTTTTTCTAGTTTTCAACCACTTATGTCTTCCACATATTCTTTATTAACATAAAGTAAACATGTTGATGATTATAGTTGAGACACATATTTAATACGCTTCCTTTAAAACATATTTCGCGCATCTTCTCAAGACGAACGCGTCTGCCTCCCAGGGACAACAACTGAAACAATATGTGTACTGTCGAGATTAACCTAGCACCAGAAAAAAATATCTAAACAAGAGCTTGAAGAGTTAAGAAAGTTGGAAATTCTTCAAAGTTTATGTGAGATGGTATGTGGTATTCTTGGAACCAATAAAACAATACACCAATAGTCTTGTATTTATACTACAAGATTGTGATTCCAAGACTCTTGACTTAATACATGTAATTTGAAAAGTCTTGATTTAATTGATTAATATGAAAAGTCTTGATTTTATTTCGTATTAAATTTAATAAGTACTCAAGTAATTAAAATTTTCAACATTAATTACATGAGTTAAGGGTATAAAAGTAATCTTCTATCTTAAAGATGCATGATTAAAATATTGCTAAAGCACGTTTGAAGTAGATTTATAGGTATGTCCCCTCGATAATCATACTACAACTATAAACAACAAAAGGGCTCTTCATTCAACCAATTAGATCAAATGCCACATTAATCTTCATTAAACCAATTCCAACAATAATCACAACAATTTTAATTTTTTCCATTATTATTATGAAGCAAATCCAGAAAATTCGACTCAAGTACCTCCTGAAAGAGATCGTAATCTCCAAAAGTTTCTGTGTCCCTTTCCTCTCAATGTCAATCCCTTTATATAGGGAGAAATATTACAAATTATAATCTTATAATATAAGATGAGATCATACCGAATCTTCTAATATATACAAAATATATATCCTATCTAATAGTCCCCCATAGTTTGAGCTGGGGTAGGACATACGCTTAAACTGGACTGAAAAGTTTGAAATAAATGTCGTGGGAGACCCTTCGTGAAGATATCCGCGTATTGGGCAGAGGAAGGCACGTGAAGAACTTGAACATGACTGATACGAACCTTTTCTCGGACAAAGTGGATATCGATTTCTGCATGCTTGGTGCGCTGATGTTGTACAGGATTTTCAGATGAGTACACTGTTGAAATATTGTCACAATAGACAATGATGGCTTTCAAAACCGAAACATGCAACTCTGAGAGAAGATTACGTAGCCATGTAGCCTTGGCAACAACATTTGCAACCCCCAGTATTCGGCTTCGGCGCTGGATCAAGATATAGTAGGTTGGCGTTTTGAAGACCAAGAGACCAAATTGTCACCAAGAAATATGTAATATCCAGAAGTGGATCGTCGTGAGTCTGGGCAACCGCCCTAATCGGCGTCAGAGTAGGCCGTTAAAGATGGCGTACTTGATGGAACGAGACGAATACCATAATCAATTGTGCCACCGAGATAACGTATGATCCGTTTCATGAACTGGAAGTGTGAATCATGCGGTGCATGCATAAAGAGGCAAACTTGTTGCACCGCATATGTGATGTCAGGACGCGTAAAAGTAAGATACTGCAATGCTCCTGCTAATGCACAGTATTGAGAACCATCAGGAAGAAATTCACCAGAATCGGCACTGAGTTTGGTGGACGTGTCCACGAGGGTCGCACACGGTTTGCAAGATGTCATGCCGGCGCGGTGTATGATGTCTCAAGTGTATGATGCTTGTGATAGAAACAAGCCATGGTTGTATCGAGTAGCTTTAATACCGAGGAAATGGTGTAGAGTACCCAAGTTAGTCATTGAGAATTCTTTAGATAAAGTAGCAATGATGGAGCGAAGCAACTTAGAATCAGATTCTGTTAGCACTATGTCATCAACGTATAGGAGGAGATAGGCCATGTTTCCCCCATGATGATATGTGAATAACGAGTTGTCGCATGCGCTGATACGAAATCCATGTGACGCGATGTCGGTGGAAAACCGAGTGTACCATGCTCGAGGTGCTTGTAAGGCCATAAAGCGAGCGTTTCAATCGACATACATGAGTAGGAGCCTGCGGGTCCACGAAGCCTGGAGGCTGGTGCATGTACACTATCTCGGCAAGGTGGCCATGTAAAAACGCATTTTTCACATCCAATTGATGAATCGGCCAATTTCGTGATACGGCAAGGCTGAGGACGGTACGAATGGTAGCTGGTTTTACAATGGGACTAAATGTATCAACACAGTCAACCCCTACTGTTTATGATTTGCCATTAACAACAAGTCTTGCCTTATATCGATCGAGAGTGCCATCAGCTTTAAATTTATGACAAAAAAGCCACATACAGCGAATGACGGGTCGATTGGTGGGTCTCGGTACCAATTCCCATGTGTCATTTTTTTGTAACACCCTAAATTAATCTTCCATAGCAACTAGCCAATTAGGATCCGACTGGGCTTTAAGAGGTGATGTAGGGATCGGTGATAGGTTGGGTTGTGTAGTAGTGTGTAGTCTTAGGCGTGAAATGGGTTTGTGGATACCGGACTGTGACCGAGTGGTCATGGTGTGGGTGTTAACGGTGTTGGGTGGGTTGTTCGCTGGTTCGGGTATTTGGTAGGTGGAAGTGTTTGTATTGGGGGCTGGTGAGGGCATTTGTGCAGGTGGTGTGGGGTCGGTTTGAAGGGGAAATGTTGACTGTGGAGATTGTGAGTTAGTTTTTTTGGATGTATTGCAGTTGAGTTGGGTCCATAGGGAGTGGTGAAATGTGATAGCACAGGGGGCTCCTCAAGGAATTGAAGAGATGAGACATGTGTGAACTCAGCAAATGGGAAGGAATTTTCGTCAAAGGTGACGTGTCTAGAAATGAGAACTTTATCCGTGGACGGGTCGTAACACCGATAACCTCGAAAACCTGTTGGATAACCAAGAAAGACACACTTGATGGAGCGTTGGTGAAGTTTATGTGGTTGAGTGGCAAAGGTGTTAGGGTAACATGTGCACCCAAAAACCCAAAGATGGTCATATGTCGGGTGTGATAAATAGAGCGCAAAGTGAGGGGTAGAGAAGTTGAGGCGTTTTGTGGGTAGTATATTATGGAGGTACGACGCGGTGTGTAAAGCTTCGACCCAAAACGTGGCGGGTAAGTGAGAATGAGTTAGTAATGTACGAATGATGTCGTTGAGGAGACGAATCATACGTTCCGCCCGCCCGTTTTATTGGGATGTTTGAGGACATGAGAAACGAAATATTAGCCCGTATTGATTTGCAAAAGTTTTAAAGGCATGGTTATCAAATTCCCCCCCAAGGTCACATTGAAACGCTTTAATTTGTCGATTGAATTGAGTGGAGATAAATTTATGGAATTTAATAAAATTTGTGACTGTTTCAGATTTATATTTTAAAGGATAAACCCATACATAATGAGTGAAATTATCAATAAGCACCATATAATACTTATACCCTGATTTACTGAGAACCGGGGAGGTCCATAAGACGCAGTGAACAATATCAAACGGTGCATAAGACATAGTAGTAGAATCATAAAATGGCAAATGATTGTGTTTCAAAAGTTGACAAGAATGACAAATAAAAGAACCTGTAGGTTTATTACATGAAATTGAACAACGAGTACGTAATAAATTTAAGATAGATTCGCCCGGATGACCCAGACGGTTGTGCCATTGATCGGTGGTGGTAGTAAGTAAAGCGGTAGAATTGGCAGGTGACGTGAATGGATAGAGATCCCCCGTGCTATTGTGGCGGGAAAGATAAGCCCCACTCTTGAGATCATTCACAGTAAAACCAAAAGGGTCAAATTCAATAGATGTTTGATTATCAACATTGAATTTTCTTACTGAGAGTAAATTTTTAATAATGTTAGGGGTGAGTAGGATGTTGTTTAATTTATAGGCTTGGTTTGGTATTTGGTGAATAGTATGACCAGATCCATGTATTGGCATAGTATTACCATTTCCAACAAAAATAGGGTGCATAGGAAAAGATGATAGGGGAATTGAAATTTTACCAGGATCCGATGTCATGTGAGCTGAAGCACCCGAGTCCATATACCAAGCCGGGTCTTGATTGTTGTTACTGACTTGTTGCATAGTGTTAGCCAATTCATTGAGATTTTAGTCACTGTAACCAGCAAAATTCGGTGGGCCTGATGCGTTGGACCGAGCTGAAGTTGGTGGCTGAGGTGTAAAACCTTGTTGGGCTATTGAAAAGTGGCCTTGTGAGGATTGTTGCATGCCATGGTTGTTGTTGGACAATCTTGGTTGAGAGTAAATTTGTTAAGTAGGAAAGGGAGATGGTGGTGGCGTCCAATTTTGTGGCCAGAAGTTTGGCCACTGATTAGCCTATTGCTGATTGTTGTTGCTGTAGTATTGTCCACCACGACCACCACGGCCTCGCGAGTTTCGTCCTCTACCACGATTGTTTTTTCCTTGACCGCGACTACCGTTTCCTCGGCCTTGGGTTTGGTACTGACCAGGATTTCTAATTTGAGAATGTTGGTTTTGATTTCCGGATTGGGAGTGAACCTGATTTGTATGGGGGTCGATGGAAGTGGCGGCTAGAACGGTTCCAGATTGGTTTTGTTGGGCTTGCATTCGGTGTTGTTCCAACTGAAGCATACTACGTGCAACATCCCAAAAAGGATTACTTTGATTAATGAAAGCTGCAACAACACTAAACTTGGCAGGGAGGCCACGTACCAACTTTATGACGAGCCTTGATTCGGTAACGGGGTTGTCAACATCTCCCAGTTGCTCAGCAAAATATTTTAAACGTTGACAATAATCATCCATGGATGAACACATACCAAGGCTTAGGTTTGCGAATTCTTGTTCAAGTACGGCTGCGCGCGAGCCTTTTTTGCTGAGGAAAATTGCCTTGAGTTTGTTCCAAAAATCACGCGCGGTGGTGTCGGTCTCGAGAACTCGTGCGAGAAAATCATCCGAAAGTGTGGAATAAATATAAATCCTTCTCTTTATGTTGATTATTACTTTAATAAAATGTTTACAACATTTCATTTTAAATAATCAAGTTTCATAAAACTATAATACAACACCTTTTTAAGCTGATATTTGTTAACCATATAGCTTTTAATTGACACGGTATTAACTACACGATTAGTTACAAATACAATTACGGTTTACAATTATTAATTGAAATTCTTTTATTATATCTGATAATTGTTTATATATCCAATCCTCAAATAATTAAGTTTGTCAAGTCAACTATTAGATGAGTTTTGATTAGAAATAAGCGTATTAGTCTTAAATCTCTCGATGTCGGTACACTCGATATGCAAAACGGATTTTTCATCTTTTAATATATTTATATTTTACGAATTATTAAACGGCCGCTTTATGTTTTAATTAATCTCTTCGCTTAATGTTTTCACGATGGAAAGATTAAAACACGCACGAGTCAGAATAAATACGATGGATATTATAAAGAGTTAGCGTGCGGGTATACCTTCCAAGTTGGTTTGCGTACGCGAACTCGTTTTGAAATCTGTTAACCCGACCCTTTGAACTAAATATGTTTTCGGACTCGTTTTTGCATCACGAGTTCATCCAAGCACATGTTTTCTACTTGATTGGCACCCGTAGCGGTTACATCCACCAGATCGGTCTTTAAAAGAATTGATCTATAACATACATTCGTATTTCAAGAGTCCAAATTACATCCGACCATAAAAGTCGTTTCTAACCAACCCACTTTCAGAGATCTGGTAAAAAAATGAGCAACATATGCAAACAAAGGTTGAATCAGAATTTTAGTATTTAAATTTCAAGGGAAACAACTGTATATCAGATTTAGATTGTTGTCTCTCACTTGTTTCTCTGTGAAATCACGCCTTAAAATCACGTTCATCGGCCAGCTGGTTTACCAAAAGGAGAAGAACAAGGGTTGGCTTTGCGTATAAGGTGGCCGGAGAGGCACGGTTAAAACCGTAGTCGTCTTTGGTGCGGCTGTCACGGCTCATACTCTGCCATAACTCGCCACTGAACTGAGAGGCCCCGAGCCCCTCAGTTGGCAAACATCAAACCCATACTCTTTAAAACATATTTACATTACCATAGCAGTGGAACTTCGGGTGATTACATGAAATATGATACACAGATTATACAAACGTTAAACATAACCCACACTTTATAGTTTTATACATAGCCAGTTTATGCCATATTATGCCAGGGTAATCTTCAACCTATGCCATGAGCCCTCAGCTAATCTCTCTCGTTACCATTCAACCTGACATGCATGTAAAACAAGTCAGCTTTATGCTGGTGAGTTCTAATTAAGTTTTCATAAAATCCTTACTGCACATATATAACATTAACGTTCACTGTTGACCGAGGTCAACAATCTCAATCATACTTGAACATAATTCATTTCATCTACATACATATTCTCGCTACATCAATCATACAATACATAAGACCTTAGCCTTTGCTGTTAATCGAAGTCAACAACCTTTAACATACATATCATCATAGCATAATCTCATACATAACCTACTCATCATCATACTGTGCAAAAATTTAGCCTGAACTGCTGACTCTAGTCAGCCTGCTTGTGCAGCACAAGTCTCTATGACATTGACGACCCACAGTCGACAGGCCTGTTCTTTCACAGGACTCTATGACTCAGACGACCCACAGTCGACAGGCCTGTTCTTTCACAGGACTCTATGACTACCAACCGAAGTTGGTAGCTCATACCGGTACAAGACTTCGTTACATACTTCATTCATACCTAACAAGGTTTAAATCATTTAAACCATCATAAACATAAACACTTTACTGCACCGCAGTGCTCAAATTTTGCCCAACCGCAGCCGGGACTTCAAAACCATATTTCCTACTCGACCTCGGTCGAGACTTTAAAAAATCAATTACTTCTCAACCGCAGCGAGACTTAAAACATTCTTTATCTTAAAATATTCTTTTATCATAATAGGGTTTTGTTGCTCCGGTGAAATTTCCATCACAACCAAAGTTGGCCTTGCAGAGACAATAAGATTATAACATCGTTTCTCATGTTGAATTTGCACATAAAGCTTGATTCAATTTCCTGAGCAGAGGATATTGCATATGCATTAAGATTGGGACCGGCAACGGATCGCCCTCCAGAAGCTTTTTCTCAGTTTTTACATCTGCAACATCTCCGGCACCGGCAACGGCGACGGCACCGGCGACCGCGATCTTTACCTGAAAAATCTGCTGCGATACTTATATCGAATTCTTCTATTACCTCTTCACATCGTTTTCTCAGCAGGTGATTTGCTTATCGATACCGTGATTTTTAGAACTGAATTTTGGATCTGTTTGTTACTTCTCCTGTCATCTGTTGAAACATAACTTCATCGTTGAGATGAAGGTGTGAGTAAGGCCTCGTTTGCTGGGATTCTAGTGATCTGTTGTGCTTAAGGTTTGTATTTGAGCTTCCATCTAAATGCTGCTGGAGTCCAACTAGAATTGGATCAACATCTCACCTTCTTGCCCTCAAAGCTGAGTTTTGAGTCTGCCCACCAGGTGTTCGATAAAATGCCCCAATGATTTAAGCGGAGTTTTTGGGGATAGGGAGGGTAGGGCAACTAGCGGTTGCTCTTCCTTCCCCTTTTTCTTGTTGTTGGTTTTTACATCCAAAACTCAGCTCGAGTTTGTTGTTTTTTTTTGGTGCTTTTGATTGGGTGGTATTATGACCGGGGCTCGGATTGTCAGTGGTTTACCTTTGGGGGAGGTGGGCACTGGTTGTTTAGAAGGCTTTTGGCCGTGTCCGTTTAGGGGATTTCATTGTTGCCCGGATGGATTGGTTGGGTCTAAGGGGATCCAAAGGTTGGTGGCACATATTAAGCGTCTACACCTATGTTCGGATGAGCGGAAATGTGCCATGCGGGATGCAGTAACCAAGGATTGGGATCTTTTTGTCGCATTGGCTGATGCTCTAAAGGTTTCCAATTATTGGTTGTGTGGTGAGTGCATGTCTTTACACTCTCTCAGTCGGGCTTGCCACCATGTTGACAAAGTTATCAAGTTCAAGGTTGATTCGGGAGGGGTGGAAGACTTCCTTGTGGGGATCCCTAGGCCACAACTTGCAATAGATGTAGATGTTTCGGGCGGAATACTTTTGGATGCGACCCTCCTTGACCGTGTTTTCGCACTCCCTTTAAAGACAGTAAAAAGCATCCCTCATAGTTGTCGCATGGCATTTGCTCAGGCCCTATCTGTTTCATTGGGCAAAGTGGCGCTTATGCCAGACTCCATTGAAGCGTGGGTTAGACTTTTGATATTACCACGTTGCACATTACAACTTGTCAAGCCTTCCAACCGACAAGAGCGTAGGTCGGGGAATAGGAAGTCCTTACAATGCATTTCTATTCAGCGGGCCTTGGCAATTTGGGGTGATGGCAGCGGATGTGTTGACCTTATCCAGTCGCTCTTTAAGCAACCGATGGATATGGACTCAAGTGCCAATGAGGTCTCTCTCAGGGGTGATCATTCGAGAGGGGGCCTCAATGCTAAACAGTGTATTCGAAAAGTTGCAGACGGACACTTCACGGCTGCGGTAAAAGTTTTGTGCTCTTCGGGTGTTGCTCCTCTTGGTGGCGCTACTATGAAAGCATTGCTTGATAAGCACCCTATCTTGCCCCCGCCTGCCTTGCCTGTGGACCTGCTCTCGGAGCCCCCTTTGGTTGTGGACGTTGAAAGTGTTCTAGGGTGTATTAAATCTTTTCCCAAAGGGACGTCTTGTGGGAGAGATGGTTTGAGGGCCCAACATATTTTGGATGCCCTATGTGGGGAAGGATCTGCGATTGCTGTTGGGTTACTTAAAGCTATCACTGAGGTGGTTAACTTGTGGTTGGGTGGTAGATGCCCTGTTGCTTTGGCGGAGTTTGTGGCTTCTGCCCCCCTAACGCCGCTGTTGAAGCCCGACAATGGGATTAGGCCAATTGCCGTTGGCGCGATCTGGAGAAGGCTCGTATCCAAAGTGGCGATGAAGAGTGTTGGGAACGAGATGGCCAAATACCTTGGTGATTGTCAATTCGGAGTGGGGATTCCGTGTGGAGCAGAGGCGGTGCTTCATAGCGCGAATAGATTTCTTAACATGTTCCACTCTGATGGGTCGTTGGCTTTACTCACAGTAGATTTTTCTAATGCCTTCAACCTGGTGGATAGAACCACACTCCTACAGGAGGTTCGTGCTAGATGTCCGTCTATTTCTCTATGGGTTAATTTTCTTTACGGGCAACCGGCTAGACTATATGTAGGGAATGATTGTATTCAGTCAACTACCGGGGTTCAACAAGGCGATCCTTTAGGACCCCTTCTCTTTGCTTTAGCTTTACACCCTCTCATTCATCGGGTGAGGGATAATTGTAAGCTACTTTTCCATGCTTGGTACTTAGATGATGGCACGATTATAGGAGACGCCACTGAAGTAGCTAAGGCATTGGAGATTATTCGATCCAAGGGGCCAAGTTTGGGGCTTGAGCTTAACATTAAAAAGACTGAAGTATTTTGGCCTTCATGCAATGGGGTAAAGACAAAGAGTGGTTTGTTTCCTGTTGGGATCGGAAGACCGGAATTAGGGGTCAAACTCCTTGGAGGGGCGGTTAGCCGAGACGCTGGTTTTATTAGTAGTTTAGCTATTCACAGAGCCTCAAAGGCAGTGGATCTGATGAGATGTCTCACTAGCCTGCGTGACCCTCAATGTGAGCTTCTCTTGCTTCGCTCTTGTATGGGAGTGGCTAAGTTATTGTTCGGTCTCCGAACATGCCAGCCTACGTTTGTTAAAGATGCTGTCTCTGTTTTTGACAAAGGGCTCAGAGCGGCGATTGAGGATATTGTGGTATGTGGGGGTCCGTTTTTTGGGGATTTTCAATGGAGACTGGCCTCTCTCCCCATTTGTTTTGGTGGTTTAGGGCTATATTCAGCGGAGGATGTTTCTACCTATGCTTTCGTAGCCTCGAGAGCACAATCTTGGAAGTTACAGGATCACATTTTGCGTAATTGTAGTGTTGATGGGTTAGATCCCGATTTTGGGTGTGCGTTGGACTGTTTGCACAACTCGATTCCCGATCTTGATCTTGGCGGGTTCACTAATAAGGACACCGCCCCTCCTAAAGCCCAAAATGTTTTGGCGAGTGCCCTTTATAGTAAAACCGTCCAAAGTTTGGGAGAAAAATTCGGTCTGTCAACTCGCCAAAAAGCGGTGTTCGAATGTCTTCAGACTCCGCATGCTCAAGACTTTCTGACTGTCATCCCAATCGAAGGATTAGGCCAACACATGTCAGCAGTGGAGTACCGGGCTATTCTTAAATACCGTTTAATGATCCCCTTGTTCCCAGAGGATGAGCCCTGCCCGATCTGCCGTAAAGTTTGTTTAGATAAATTCGGTGAACATGCGGTTCATTGCAAAGAACTCCCAGGGTTTAAATACAGACATGATTTGGTCAGGGATGTCCTTTGTGATGTGTTAAAACGGGCGGGAATCTCGGCAAAAAAAGAGGCTCCCGTGAATTTCTTGTCAGATCCGTGTGAGGGGAGGTCTACTCTTCGACCAGCGGATATTCTTGTGTTTGGATGGGCAGGGGGAAGCATGCTTGTGTAGACCTTACTGGGGTGTCCCCCCTTGTTGGGCTTAGGGACACCGGGTTTGTCGCTCAGGGTAATCTTCAACCTATGCCATGAGCCCTCAGCTAATCTCTCTCGTTACCATTCAACCTGACATGCATGTAAAACAAGTCAGCTTTATGCTGGTGAGTTCTAATTAAGTTTTCATAAAATCCTTACTGCACATATATAACATTAACGTTCACTGTTGACCGAGGTCAACAATCTCAATCATACTTGAACATAATTCATTTCATCTACATACATATTCTCGCTACATCAATCATACAATACATAAGACCTTAGCCTTTGCTGTTAATCGAAGTCAACAACCTTTAACATACATATCATCATAGCATAATCTCATACATAACCTACTCATCATCATACTGTGCAAAAATTTAGCCTGAACTGCTGACTCTAGTCAGCCTGCTTGTGCAGCACAAGTCTCTATGACATTGACGACCCACAGTCGACAGGCCTGTTCTTTCACAGGACTCTATGACTCAGACGACCCACAGTCGACAGGCCTGTTCTTTCACAGGACTCTATGACTACCAACCGAAGTTGGTAGCTCATACCGGTACAAGACTTCGTTACATACTTCATTCATACCTAACATGGTTTAAATCATTTAAACCATCATAAACATAAACACTTTACTGCACCGCAGTGCTCAAATTTTGCCCAACCGCAGCCGGGACTTCAAAACCATATTTCCTACTCGACCTCGGTCGAGACTTTAAAAAATCAATTACTTCTCAACCGCAGCGAGACTTAAAACATTCTTTATCTTAAAATATTCTTTTATCTGACCGCAGTCAGCTTATACAATCATTTTTATAAAATAACTTTCATAACATGCATACCAGCCCAAAATGATAAAACATTTAAAATAGGGCTACAAAGAACTCACCTGATATCTTACAGTAGCAAGATTCCTCGTAAACTGATACTAATGGTGTAATTCTGCATCAGTTTATACTTAATAAGTTATTTAGGTTTTAACCTACTGATTAGATCTTTCTGAACGTTCAATGTTAAAGACATTGTCTTAAAAGTCATCAAGTAGTTAATGTTGTTGATTATAATGCTTAAACAGTTCTTAAACAGATTAATGGCTTAGAAATGATCAATCCTTATCATTGATTTCCCAGATATCATGAAATATCACAATGTAGTGTTAGAATAGGTTTAATAACCATGTTTAACATACTAATCTGACAGTCATCATAAACATCAAATAATCGTTCCAATGAGTATGTTAATGATTGTGATTAGTTTGAAACACTTAGATTTAACCTTTGCATTTCAAAGATTAATCAAACTAATCATCTACATTGTCATAATCAAATGGATTAAACCATTATAACCATAGTTGTGATTTCATGCAAACCGGGCATTACAACGGATCAAAACAAGGATTTAACCGTTAGAACATCGTGTTCTTCATTTCCAATCAATCCTAGCCATCATCTAGGCAAAAATCAACAATCCTAACTATGCCATTACGTTCAAAATCAAGATCTAATCAATCAAAATCAAACTAGAAGGTTAAAACGAATCATTACCTAATCTGACGGAGTTTTGACTGCAAAACAACGATCAGAACTTGTAGATACGATCCCTGGTATGATCAGAGACTTCTGGTGGCTTCAAATTGAAGGTTTGATAAGAAAAATTCGTCTGATGTTCGTCTGGAGCGAATATGTTCGAGATATGAAGATGAAATATAATTTTCATGAAATCTGATGAAAGATATCAACTTATTCCACCGCCTCACCCGTCGCGTACCGCGACGAGGAGCCAAATAAGGCTTCGCGTACCGCGAAGATTTTCGGAGGTTTTCAGATATTTTTGGTCCATCGCGTACCGCGAAGGATCCTCAACCACATAGTCGCGTACCGCGACGAGTCCAAAATTCCATACTTTGAAATTTTCCTTCGTTTCGCAATTCCGGACAATCCGTAACTCCGTTTCGCGCACGGTTTTCGCCTACGTTCATCTTTTCTCGTGTACTATCAATCTGTAGTAATTACCATTGTCAATTCAACATAGATTTTATACACGATCAAATGTGCTAATTATTCGGTTGTTACAAATCTACCCTCCTTACAATAGGTTTCGTCCTCGAAACCTGTTACGTTTCTAACAAATGTGGGTAGAGTCGTTTCATCTCGTCTTCAGTCTCCCATGTCGTCTCAGATCCTTTTCGATGTTTCCATTGAACCTTAACTTGCCTAATCACCTTGTTACGTAACTGTTTTTCTTTCGTATCAACAATTGCAACTGGTTCTTCTATGTAATTTAATTTCTCATCAACTTCAATGTCATTTAACGGCACATATGCTACATCATCTGCTAGACATTTTCTCAAATGTGAAACATGGAATGTCAGATGAATTCCACTCAGTTCATCTGGTAGATCTAATCGGTAAGCTACCTTACCGACCCGTGCTATTATTTGAAAAGGTCCAATAAATCTTGGACTTAACTTTCCTCTCTTCCTGAATCGAATAACTCCCTTCCATGGTGAAACTTTTAACAATACTTGATCACCTACTTCAAATTCTATTGGCCTCCGTCTTTTATCGGCATAAGACTTCTGTCGATCCTGTGCAGCTTTCATTCGCGCTTTAACTAGTTGAAGCTTTTCTGTCAAATCTAACACTGCAGCTTTACTTCCCACTTCTTTCTGTCCTACACCTCCCCAACATACCGGTGTCCTACAACGCCGTCCGTACAATGCCTCATATGGTGGCATTCCAATACTAGCATGGTAGCTATTGTTGTACGAGAATTCCACCAATGGTAAATGATCATCCCAACTACCACCAAAATCAATAATGCAGGCTCTGAGCATATCCTCTAAAGTTTGTATAGTCCTTTCAGACTGTCCATCGGTCTGAGGATTATACGCAGTGCTAATATTGAGTCTTGTGCCCATTGATTCATGAAACTGTTTCCAGAATCTTGAAACAAACCGCGTGTCACGATCTGACACTATAGAAACTGGAACTCCATGTCTCATAATTATTTCTTTCACAAATAGTTCAGACAGTTTCTCCGACGTATAAGTCTCCCGTATAGGCAAGAAATGAGCACTTTTCGTTAACCGGTCTACAATCACCCAAATAGCATCATGACGTTTCGCCGTAAGAGGCAACTTAGTTATAAAATCCATGGTGATGTGTTCCCATTTCCATTCCGGGACTTCTAAAGGTTGCACATAACCATAGGGTTTCTGATGTTCAGCTTTCACTTGTGCACATGTCAAACATTTGTTTACGTACTGCATTACATTAAACTTCATACCTGGCCACCAATAATCCTTTCGAAGGTCTTGATACATTTTTGTTGCACCAGGATGAATAGAGTAACGTGACTTATGTGCTTCATCTAGAATCCTTGACCTGATGTTCCCATTTCGTGGAACCCACATTCGACCAAATCGGATCTTAACACCAAACTCATTTTCTTCTAAATTCTTAACTTGACCAAAAATTCTTTCGAACCCAACATTTTCTTCCTTTAGTCCTTCCTTCTGCGCATCTTTAAGTTCATTCAGGAAATCTGGTGTTATCACCAAACTATAAGACTTAACTTGTATAGCGGAGTGTTCTGTTTTACGACTTAGAGCATCAGCCACCACATTGGCTTTTCCTGGGTGATACAAAATTTCACAGTCATAATCTTTGAGTAGCTCAAACCACCTTCTTTGTCTCATATTCAAATCTTTCTGTTCAAAGAAGTATTTTAAACTTTTATGATCTGTGTAGATTGTACATTTCACTCCATATAGATAATGCCTCAAAATTTTTAAAGCAAATACCACAGCAGCTAATTCCAAATCATGTGTTGGATAATTAGCTTCATGGGTTTTCAATTGTCTTGAGGCATATGCTATTACCTTTCCCCTTTGCATAAGTACACAACCCAAACCCAGATAAGACGCATCTGAGTACACCACCATGTCTTCATTACCATCCGGCAATGCTAAAATTGGAGCTTCAGTTAATCTCTTTTTCAATTCCTCAAAAGCTTGGACCTGAGTTGGACCCCAGTCATATTTTGTTTCTTTCCTAGTCAATTTCGTCAGTGGTGTAGCAATCCTGGAGAAATCCTGAATAAATCTTCTGTAATAACCTGCTAATCCAAGAAAGCTACGAACTTCCGTTGGTGTTTTCGGAGGATTCCATTTCATAACTGCTTCTACTTTAGCTGGGTCCACCGTTATGACTTCTGGACTAATAACATGACCTAAAAATTGTACTTCCCGTAGCCAAAAGGCACATTTAGAGAATTTAGCATAAAGCTTTTCTCTTCTTAGTATTTCCAGAACTTCCCTGATATGACACGCATGATCACCTTCGCTCCTTGAGTATATTAATATATCGTCAATAAACACAATCACTGATCGGTCTAACATAGGTCTGCACACCCGATTCATCAAATCCATAAACGCCGCAGGAGCGTTTGTTAATCCGAAAGACATCACAAGAAACTCATAGTGTCCATAACGTGTGCGAAACGCTGTCTTTGGAATATCTTGTTCTCTCACCTTTAATTGATGATACCCTGATCTGAGATCTATTTTAGAAAACCAACTTGCCCCTTGCAATTGGTCGAATAGATCATCAATCCTTGGTAACGGATACTTATTCTTTATTGTGAGCTTATTCAATTCCCTATAATCAATACACATCCTCATACTTCCATCCTTTTTCTTTACAAACAACACTGGTGCACCCCAAGGTGACACACTCGGTCGTATAAAACCTTTGTCTAGAAGGTCTTGTAGTTGGGTCATTAATTCTTTCATCTCTGTTGGAGCCAGACGGTACGGTGCCTTGGCGACAGGTTGAGCTCCTGGCACAACATCAATTTGGAATTCGATTTCCCGATCAGGTGGAATTCCTGGAAATTCCTCAGGAAATACATCAGGAAAGTTACACACCACGGGTACGTCTTCCAATTCTTTTACTTTAATTTCTTTATCAATAACATAAGCCAGATAAGCGCCACACCCTCGCCTCATAAATTCACTCGCCTTAATCATTGAAATGACTTTAGGCGCATTAAACATTTTATCCCCATAAACCGTTACTGAACTCCCATTAAGAGCTGTTAAGAAAATCATATTTCGTCGGCAAACGATGTTAGCCTCATATTTGGCCAACCAATCCATTCCCAAAACTACATCGAAACCTCCTAACGTAATCAGAAACAACTTAACAGGGAATCTATGACCTTCTATTTCAATATAACAATCATCATCAATAGCCTCCGTTACTCTAGTAGATTTACCAAGAGCAGTTTCTATGTTAAAGGCATTTTCTATCTTTTTAACACTAGCACGCAGTTTATCACAAAAAGTAATAGTCACAAAGCTCATACTTGCACCAGAATCAAATAGCACTGAAGCAGGGATATCATTAATCAAGAATGTACCTGTCACCACATCCGGGTCTTTGGCTGCCTGATCTCTAGTCATAGTAAAGGCACGAGCTTTTGCCTTTTGTTTCTCCCCTCCCTTGCTACCTTCCGGTTTGGTAGATTTATTAATTATTGCCTTCGGTTTAAGACAATTTTTGCTAATGTGACCCAATTCACCACAATTATAACACTTTGGCCTACTCGGACAATCAAAAGAGAAATGTCCCATCTTTCCACAACGGTAGCACAAAGTAGTCCCCGTACGACATTCTCCTCCATGTTTCCTTCCACACTTAAAGCATGTTTCAACTTCTTCCATTCTAAACCTTTTCATAGGGGGTCCTGATTTTTCATTTCTGTTTCTTTTAAATTTTGATGCCCACTTTTGCTTTGGTTCCTCCTTTAACGGTTCAGCTTCCACAACATCATCCCAGACAATGCCGCTAATTTCTACGGCTGATTCAAAAGTTCTAGGAGCATGCGCCTTCACATGTGTTCGGACTTTAGGCGGTAGTCCTTCCACATATAATTTCAATCTGCGTTCCTCCGTGTTTACCAAATGAGGAACCAGTCTTGACATTTCATTAAATTTTGACGTATATTGCCGATGGTTCATACGTCCAGCTTTCAAAGTCAGAAATTCCCGCTCGATTTTATCAATTTCATTCTTTGGACAGAAGTGTTTTATAACTAATTCCTTCAAGTCCTCCCATTTAAAACCCTCCACATCAGTAGTGGTCTTTGACTGCTTAACAGTGTTCCACCAATGTAGAGCTTCTTCAGTAAATGAGTGAGCTGCAAATTTCACAGCTTGATCTTCCCGGCATTCACTGATAGCAATAACCGCCTCCATAGCCGAAACCCAATGACAGGTGGCCACAGCATCCTTCTTACCATCAAATGTGGGTGGATTGCATCCTTTGAAGGCCTTGTAATCACAACCCTTCCGTTTCTCTGACGTAGAATCACCGTTCTTAGTTCCGGTGATCACAACTTCCTCTTCTTTGGTGCTCTCCTTAGTTTCTTCAGACTTGTCTTTCAAAGTATCCTTCAGTATTTTTGTAACCAAAGCTGGTAGCTTATCATCCAAAACTTTACAGACCTCATCAGAAATAGCCTTCACTACGATAGGCTCTAGAGTAAACTCGTTTTCATCTTCCGGTTGCTCATTGTGCTCGTAGTCGTCTTCATTGACGGGTTCTTCATTCTCGATATGTGGTTCTTCAGGTTCCTGTGGTTGCTTACGTGGTCTACCCCTTTGTCCAGCCATTTAACTACCTACAAGATGCATCAATTGGAGAGTCAGTACAGGTTTAGTTTAGCACGAAATAAGCTTTGTAAATCGTTAATGACGTTGATCAGGTGTTATTAACCATTTACCTAACTCATAGGCTCTAAACATTTCCCATCACGTCACCCCAAAGTGCATGACTCTAACTATCTTTCTAACCTTACACCTATGTCTTAACTCATACATAACATCCAGCTCATGGCATCAAACTACCCTTGACTGGCATTCTTATCATTATGTCCCATTTTCAGTCTAAGTCCAGTCATTAGGGATGACCGGATCTCTCAAACGATGGCTCTGATACCAACTTGAGAGGCCCCGAGCCCCTCAGTTGGCAAACATCAAACCCATACTCTTTAAAACATATTTACATTACCATAGCAGCGGAACTTCGGGTGATTACATGAAATATGATACACAGATTATACAAACGTTAAACATAACCCACACTTTATAGTTTTATACATAGCCAGTTTATGCCATATTATGCCAGGGTAATCTTCAACCTATGCCATGAGCCCTCAGCTAATCTCTCTCGTTACCATTCAACCTGACATGCATGTAAAACAAGTCAGCTTTATGCTGGTGAGTTCTAATTAAGTTTTCATAAAATCCTTACTGCACATATATAACATTAACGTTCACTGTTGACCGAGGTCAACAATCTCAATCATACTTGAACATAATTCATTTCATCTACATACATATTCTCGCTACATCAATCATACAATACATAAGACCTTAGCCTTTGCTGTTAATCGAAGTCAACAACCTTTAACATACATATCATCATAGCATAATCTCATACATAACCTACTCATCATCATACTGTGCAAAAATTTAGCCTGAACTGCTGACTCTAGTCAGCCTGCTTGTGCAGCACAAGTCTCTATGACATTGACGACCCACAGTCGACAGGCCTGTTCTTTCACAGGACTCTATGACTCAGACGACCCACAGTCGACAGGCCTGTTCTTTCACAGGACTCTATGACTACCAACCGAAGTTGGTAGCTCATACCGGTACAAGACTTCGTTACATACTTCATTCATACCTAACATGGTTTAAATCATTTAAACCATCATAAACATAAACACTTTACTGCACCGCAGTGCTCAAATTTTGCCCAACCGCAGCCGGGACTTCAAAACCATATTTCCTACTCGACCTCGGTCGAGACTTTAAAAAATCAATTACTTCTCAACCGCAGCGAGACTTAAAACATTCTTTATCTTAAAATATTCTTTTATCTGACCGCAGTCAGCTTATACAATCATTTTTATAAAATAACTTTCATAACATGCATACCAGCCCAAAATGATAAAACATTTAAAATAGGGCTACAAAGAACTCACCTGATATCTTACAGTAGCAAGATTCCTCGTAAACTGATACTAATGGTGTAATTCTGCATCAGTTTATACTTAATAAGTTATTTAGGTTTTAACCTACTGATTAGATCTTTCTGAACGTTCAATGTTAAAGACATTGTCTTAAAAGTCATCAAGTAGTTAATGTTGTTGATTATAATGCTTAAACAGTTCTTAAACAGATTAATGGCTTAGAAATGATCAATCCTTATCATTGATTTCCCAGATATCATGAAATATCACAATGTAGTGTTAGAATAGGTTTAATAACCATGTTTAACATACTAATCTGACAGTCATCATAAACATCAAATAATCGTTCCAATGAGTATGTTAATGATTGTGATTAGTTTGAAACACTTAGATTTAACCTTTGCATTTCAAAGATTAATCAAACTAATCATCTACATTGTCATAATCAAATGGATTAAACCATTATAACCATAGTTGTGATTTCATGCAAACCGGGCATTACAACGGATCAAAACAAGGATTTAACCGTTAGAACATCGTGTTCTTCATTTCCAATCAATCCTAGCCATCATCTAGGCAAAAATCAACAATCCTAACTATGCCATTACGTTCAAAATCAAGATCTAATCAATCAAAATCAAACTAGAAGGTTAAAACGAATCATTACCTAATCTGACGGAGTTTTGACTGCAAAACAACGATCAGAACTTGTAGATACGATCCCTGGTATGATCAGAGACTTCTGGTGGCTTCAAATTGAAGGTTTGATAAGAAAAATTCGTCTGATGTTCGTCTGGAGCGAATATGTTCGAGATATGAAGATGAAATATAATTTTCATGAAATCTGATGAAAGATATCAACTTATTCCACCGCCTCACCCGTCGCGTACCGCGACGAGGAGCCAAATAAGGCTTCGCGTACCGCGAAGATTTTCGGAGGTTTTCAGATATTTTTGGTCCATCGCGTACCGCGAAGGATCCTCAACCACATAGTCGCGTACCGCGACGAGTCCAAAATTCCATACTTTGAAATTTTCCTTCGTTTCGCAATTCCGGACAATCCGTAACTCCGTTTCGCGCACGGTTTTCGCCTACGTTCATCTTTTCTCGTGTACTATCAATCTGTAGTAATTACCATTGTCAATTCAACATAGATTTTATACACGATCAAATGTGCTAATTATTCGGTTGTTACAAATCTACCCTCCTTACAATAGGTTTCGTCCTCGAAACCTGTTACGTTTCTAACAAATGTGGGTAGAGTCGTTTCATCTCGTCTTCAGTCTCCCATGTCGTCTCAGATCCTTTTCGATGTTTCCATTGAACCTTAACTTGCCTAATCACCTTGTTACGTAACTGTTTTTCTTTCGTATCAACAATTGCAACTGGTTCTTCTATGTAATTTAATTTCTCATCAACTTCAATGTCATTTAACGGCACATATGCTACATCATCTGCTAGACATTTTCTCAAATGTGAAACGTGGAATGTCAGATGAATTCCACTCAGTTCATCTGGTAGATCTAATCGGTAAGCTACCTTACCGACCCGTGCTATTATTTGAAAAGGTCCAATAAATCTTGGACTTAACTTTCCTCTCTTCCTGAATCGAATAACTCCCTTCCATGGTGAAACTTTTAACAATACTTGATCACCTACTTCAAATTCTATTGGCCTCCGTCTTTTATCGGCATAAGACTTCTGTCGATCCTGTGCAGCTTTCATTCGCGCTTTAACTAGTTGAAGCTTTTCTGTCAAATCTAACACTGCAGCTTTACTTCCCACTTCTTTCTGTCCTACACCTCCCCAACATACCGGTGTCCTACAACGCCGTCCGTACAATGCCTCATATGGTGGCATTCCAATACTAGCATGGTAGCTATTGTTGTACGAGAATTCCACCAATGGTAAATGATCATCCCAACTACCACCAAAATCAATAATGCAGGCTCTGAGCATATCCTCTAAAGTTTGTATAGTCCTTTCAGACTGTCCATCGGTCTGAGGATTATACGCAGTGCTAATATTGAGTCTTGTGCCCATTGATTCATGAAACTGTTTCCAGAATCTTGAAACAAACCGCGTGTCACGATCTGACACTATAGAAACTGGAACTCCATGTCTCATAATTATTTCTTTCACAAATAGTTCAGACAGTTTCTCCGACGTATAAGTCTCCCGTATAGGCAAGAAATGAGCACTTTTCGTTAACCGGTCTACAATCACCCAAATAGCATCATGACGTTTCGCCGTAAGAGGCAACTTAGTTATAAAATCCATGGTGATGTGTTCCCATTTCCATTCCGGGACTTCTAAAGGTTGCACATAACCATAGGGTTTCTGATGTTCAGCTTTCACTTGTGCACATGTCAAACATTTGTTTACGTACTGCATTACATTAAACTTCATACCTGGCCACCAATAATCCTTTCGAAGGTCTTGATACATTTTTGTTGCACCAGGATGAATAGAGTAACGTGACTTATGTGCTTCATCTAGAATCCTTGACCTGATGTTCCCATTTCGTGGAACCCACATTCGACCAAATCGGATCTTAACACCAAACTCATTTTCTTCTAAATTCTTAACTTGACCAAAAATTCTTTCGAACCCAACATTTTCTTCCTTTAGTCCTTCCTTCTGCGCATCTTTAAGTTCATTCAGGAAATCTGGTGTTATCACCAAACTATAAGACTTAACTTGTATAGCGGAGTGTTCTGTTTTACGACTTAGAGCATCAGCCACCACATTGGCTTTTCCTGGGTGATACAAAATTAGCAAAACCCTAAAACAAGAGAATACAGTTATCTAAGCCGAGCAAATAAGTAATCTTTAGGCATAACAAGAATGCAGAGATAAAATAGATCAAAATGAGTGTAAGCGAAATTTCGAAACAAAGCTCCAAATGAAAGTTACGATAGGCCGAAGTTCTGACCGGTCATCGTAAATCTGAGCATCTTCATGATAAGGTTATAATCATGATAATGTATCCATATTAATAGGATATCATTCTAAACGTGAGAAAGTAAGGAAAGGAAGAAAAGCTAGCAGATTGTGCCTTACTAAGTTAAGGTGAGTTCTTCGTAGCCCTATTTTAAATGTTTTGTCATTTTGGTCTGGTATGCATGTTATGAAACTGTTTTTGAAAATGATTTTTAACCCGACTGCGGTCAGGTAAAGAACGTTTTA
This sequence comes from Mikania micrantha, assembly GCA_009363875.1. Lineage (NCBI taxonomy): Eukaryota > Viridiplantae > Streptophyta > Magnoliopsida > Asterales > Asteraceae > Mikania > Mikania micrantha. Next base: position 34,240,896 of record CM018685.1, read on the forward strand.
AGTCTCAACTGCAGTTGATAAATAAATGATTTTGAAAGTCTCAGCTGAGGTGTAAAGAATGTGTTAAGTCTTAACTGCGGTTGAGAATTAAATGATTTTAAAAGTAGCAGCTGAGGTGTAAAGAATGTTTTAAGTCTCAACTACGGTTGATAAGTAAATGATTTTCAATGTCTCGGCCGAGGTCGAGCAGAAAATGTGGTTTTGAAGTCCCGGCTGCGGTTGCGCAAAAGTTGAGCACTGCAGTGCAGAGAACTGTTTATGATTACGATGGTTTAAATGATTTAAACCATGTTATGTATGAATGAATGATGTTATGGATATGAATGATGTATGTAAAGAAGTCTTGTACCGGTATGAGCTGTCAACTTCGGTTGATAGTTAAAGAGTCTTGTGGAAACACAAGCTTGTCGACTGTGTGTCGTCAGTTGAGGAAATCTTATGCATGCATGAGCTGTCAACTTCGGGTTGATAGTTATAGAGTCTTGTATTTATACAATCCTGTCGACTTCGGGTCGTCAGTTGATAGTTTTAGAGTCTTGTGCTGCACAAGCCTGTTGACTTCGGGTCAACAGTTGATGTTAAAGTTTTCTTCACAGTATGATTGATGTTATGATGACATGTGTGTTATGTATTTGAATTATGTTATGTTTTGTAATGATATGAATGCTATTTTCTTTTTATTTGAAGAGTAAAATGAATATCAATGGAGCACTCATTCAAACTAGTGATTGAGATATGTGTATAGCGAATACTTGTGCTACACACTATATTCTAAAATCTTAAAAATATTTTCATGTATTTACACCAACAAAAGGAACCATTAATACAATATCATGTCCTACAGACTTGATAGAAGGAGTCAGAAAAGCAATTTTGATTTTACAAAATGGTACAAAACTCTCAATAGAGAACGCTTTGTATTCCTTAAAATTAACAAGAAACTTATTGAGTTTCAAGAACATATACCAAAATGGGTTTGACACCCAGTCAAATACTATTGATAACAAGAAATATTTGTATATCATGAGAGAAAATATCATATTGGAAAAATTGTCAATGCTTAATTCTAGTTTGCATTATACGCAAATAAATGTGCCTCAAGCACATATGGTAGTTAAAGAAAATGTTGTGATCATGTTACCTTTAACTTATGGCATGATAGACTAGGTCATCCAGGATCTACAATGATGAAAAGAATAATCGAAAATACACATGGACATCCATTAAGAGATCAAAAGTTACTACAAATAGATAAAATATCATTATGTGTATCCCGCTCTATTGGAAAACTTGTTACAAGGCCTTCACTATGAAAGATTGAGCATGAATCTCCTTTATTTCTTGAAATAGTTCAAGGTGATATATGTGGACCAATTCATCCATCGTGTGGACCATTCAGATATTTCATGGTCTTAATAGACGCATCTAGCAGATGGTCTCGTGTTTTTTTATTATCAACTCGTAATGTGGCGTTTGCAAAATTTCTTGCTCAGATTATAAAATTACGAGCAAAATTTTCACATTATACCATTAAAGGGTGAGACATGATAATGCGGGTGAATTCACATCACGTGATTTTAATGATTATTGCATGTCAACTGGAATTGTTGTTGAACACCCCGGTTACTCATGTACGTACACAAAATGGTTTAGCTTAATCATTGATAAAACGTCTACAGTTAATTGCAAGACCATTAATAATGAGAACAAAACTTTCTGTGTTTATTTGGGGTCATGCAATTTAACATGCTAAATCACAAATACTCTCCTATACAACTTGTTTCTGGCCAAGAGCCTAGTAACACCCTAACCGATGGCGGAAACGTCGAGATGCCATGAGGGATGTGTAGATTGTTCAAAAGCTCATGGGAATCTAAAACATCATCACATATCATTTAATTCAATTAAAGTAATTATACAAAAATCATGTTCATCATGATTCAAATACAACAATTACTCAAAAGATATAGCTAAATTAACTAAATCCTAATCTTTATTGATCCAGTTAATTTAGCTAAGTCTGAGATCCTATGTGACGAATTCCAAAAGATGTAGAGTTGCCCTGCTCTACCTATTTCTCCTCGTTTTCTAAAACATGTAGAAAATCAAGTGTCAACTACGGAAGTAGTTGGTGAGTAATCATAAGTTTCATACTCTTCAAAAATGTTTATAAAAGTTTTAAGAATAACACGTGGGAACCTGTAAGATAAAACCAATATGTATACACACAAACAAGACACCAAGTCAAATAATCCAAATAATCATAAGTAATCATTCAAATACATTCAATCAATCTCAACCAATCATATCAAATCACAATCCATCAATCACCATAATAATCTCAATATCATATACAGCGGAGGACCTTAGTCAACTCAATCAACGGTGGAATCATCACGAAGGACCGTAGTCAACTCAATCAATGATATTCCCAATAAGTATAAGTATCAATAATGTGCACTGCAGAGGACCGAAGTCAACTCAATCAACAACAATTCAATCATCGCGGAGGACCGAAGTCAACTCAATCAACAATGACTCACCGAAATTATATTATCACATATCCACAATAACATCTCAATAATAATCCGGTTCCACCCATGTTATATCAAAATCATAGTAGTTTTGGTATACATGTTCCACCCCGAGTTTAAAAGCAAAAGATTTAAAAAAGAGGTTATGGAAACTCACAGTGATGTCTTATAATTCAAGATTTGTAGAACGCGTGCTCAAGTAAGTGGAATCAATGGTGACTCAATAACCTGTGTTACATGTATTTCATGTTAATGAATATATATATATATATATTTAACAATATGTAATGCTCGTTTTGTTTTAACTTTTAGTTTAAATACATGTCATTAATTATATGAGATTATCCGAGTTATCATAAAATTATTATATGTTACAATAGTTATGATCATCATAATATTAGTTTTAAAACTTGTTAGTTTTAAATAATAATGATGATTTTAATCTAATGTCAAAGTATATAAATTTACACTTACACTGTTACACATATAGATATATATGTTGCAAAGATGGTATCCTCACATATACACATATCCATACGTGCATGCATGCCTAATTCATTCATGTTTATTCTTTGTATTTAAAAAAAACATCGTTTAAGTTGTTATTCATAATGTATATAAACCTCCTTTGATTTATTAGTTGGTTCTATAATATCGATGATAGGCATAACTAATATCGTTGGTAATATCGGAGAGTAGTATCGATGAAACTTTGGCCAAACCATTAAGTTCGATGATGGCATCACCGAAATTATCAAATTCGAGAAAGAGTCATTTGATCCTATCATTTTTGATGAATCTCAATATCGATGGTGTATCTGCATGGTTAGTATCGACAACTTTGCTCTCGACATTGATTTGTTCGACAAGGCTGCTTGTTCATCGATATTACCCATCGATCCTATAATCACTATCTAAAATAGACAATTGTAAAATCGACAATGATATTTTTGGTGATCAATATCAACAGGGCTAAGTTCGATGGTGTGGGTGTATGAGTAGTATCGACAGACTCATGTGGCTGTCGATATTGCTATGCTCGACAAGGATGATCCCAACTTGGTTCACCGATATTATTCCATCGATCCTATAATCTCGATGAAGTCCAGATTCAACAGAATTTAGGTTCGATGATGGTAGGATCTATGGCCCAAAATCGGTGAAGTTAAGTTCGAAGTACCCATGGTCGACACTACCAATGTCGATACCACTGTTCATCATCATCATCGAACTCCTTCATTTTGCAGGTTTGTTTCCTCGTTCACACAAGCTTTATTTAGAAGGTTTAAGTGTTAAAATCGTTTACAGAAGTTGGCAGCTATGTCCGGTTGCCATTTTATCAAAACTCAAAAAGTAAAACGAAATTCCTACCTCCGAATCTTGATCAAACGCTTGAAATTTCTGTGGGTTTACGATTTACTTGATTATAAAAACGTTTTGGGATAAGAATCAACCAAAATGTTTGTGAAATGAAGAAGTTATGGTAGAGAGAAGTTTTAGAGAGAGAGTGAGCCGGATTTTGTGTTCTAGAGAGAGAATGGGTTTTGAGAGAATGAGAAGGAAGAAGAGATCCTTCCCTTTTATACTCCAGATCAATCCCTCTTGCTCGGTGACGTTTATTTACGTGTTAACAACTTTAATTTATCGTTTTTTACATAATTCATCCTTGAAACATAACTTGTTCAATAAAAATGTTCTCATTTAAATTCCCTTAAAATACAAAACGTTAAATAAGATGATTTCATTTAAAAAGTCTAAGGTGTTTATTCCTTGTAAATGTTTTAATTTCCTTTTTATTAATTTGAGTATCGTAAAATATTATTTTCTTTATCTCGTTGAAACGCGTTACTCATTTATGCATTTGTAAAGATCGTCACATTTACGATTACAACGTTCGTATCGTATTCCAACTTGATTTATGATCTATGGAATATTGTTTCAGAATATTATTCCTAACAACTGTATTCGTGTGAATCGTCACCCATTCGAACACGATTTATTAGGTTAACATTTCTGAAATAACATTCGCGTTATAAGTTTTATTCGTGACCTCAACATCGCGTAACTGTTTTCATTATCGCTTTCATTATTTTAATTAAATACGTTTATCAATTATCCATTTCCCAATAAGTTATACCCACTAAATCATATTACTGACACATCCATGGTATATCAAAATAAGTTTATGTATAGGGCATACGTAGGAGTCGGTCGCAACCTATCCAGCCGCCGTTCCACCACCATTTCGATAAACCATGACCATGTGTCCTCGACTATATTTAGCGACCAAACCATAACCTTTAAACCATTTCAAACAAAACCTCATATTCTTCTCACCAAATCCTCAACACTGACATACTCATGATAAACCGAAGAAAGTTTATGTATAGGGCATACGTAGCAATCAGTCGCAACTTATCCAGCCGCCAGCTCACCACCTCTTCGATAGACCATGACTATATCCTTGCCTATATTTGGTGATAGAATCCTACTCAACTACCAATCCCAATCAAATCAACTCATATCATATTCATTCTACTGCAATAAACGCTGTGGTTCAGTCTAGTTGTATTTCAAACTAACTTCCCCATGGTTTATGCATATTAATCATCAAATTATCATAGCAGGTTTTATCAATACAAATATTTATGTAAAGACAATACCTGAAAAACAGTGATGTTACAAGCCTAACATTTCCCTCCTTATAATTTTTGGATGTACGGTGTATGTTCCTCTTGCACCACCACAATGCACAAAAATGGGTCCTCAACGAATATTGGGAATATATGTTGGATACGAAACAACATCCATCATAAGATATCTTGAACCCCTAATAGGTGATGTCTTTATAGCACGTTTTGCTGATTGTCACTTTGATGAGACAAATTTTCCAGCCTTAGGGGGAGAAAAGAACATAAAAAGAAAAGAATGTCTCATGTGTGAACCTTCATTATTATATCTTGATCCAAGGACAAAACAATGTGAGACAGAAGTTCAAAAGATAATTCATATGCAAGATATAACAAATCAATTGCCAGATGCATTTACTGATACAAAACGAGTAACAAAATCTCATATAATAACAGAAAATGCTCCAGCTCGGGTTGAGATTCCAAGCAAGCAGTTAGATAAAGATCCAACTCATGAATCTCAAAGACGTTTGAAAAGTGGTAGACCAATCGGATCAAAGGATAAAAATCCTCAAAAAAGAAAAAAAGATTTGAAAAGGAAATGACCATAAGGAAAAAGATTATGATGAAATTCAAAATATCAAAACATTTCCCGATGAAGAAATGAATGATATTAACAGAGAAATGTCAATTAACTATGGTCACACAAACATGTTATGGAACCCATATGAATTGCAAAATATTGATGAAATATTTTCCTATTATGCGGCAAGTGAGATTATAAATGAAGATTATGCTCCTGAACCAAAATCAGTCAACGATTGTCAAAATTGAGATGATTGTAACAAATGGATGAATGCTCTGCAAGCTGAATTAGATTCACTTAACAAACGAAAAGTTTTTGGTCCAATTGCTATTATACCAAAGACCGTAAAACCTGTGGGTTACAAGTGGATTTTGGTATGAAAACGAAATGAGAAAAATGAAGTTACAAGATATAAAGTCAGACTTGCAGCTCAAGGTTTCTCTCAATGACCAGGAATTGAATATGAAAAAACATATTCTCTTTTTATGGATGCAATTACTTTTAGATATTTAATTAGCTTAGCAGACTCTAAAAATCTAGAAATGCACCTTATGGATGTGGTCATAGCTTACTTGTATGGATCACTTGATAGTGACATATGTATGAAAATTCCTGAATGATTTAAAATTCTTGGAGCATTAGGTTCAAAACCTAAAGAAATGTGTTCAATCAAATTACAAATATTTTTATATGGATCGTAACAATCGGGAAGGATGTGGCACAATCGTTTGAGTGATTATTTGAATAGTAAAGGTTATACTAATAATCTTATTTGTCCATGTGTCTTTATTAAAAGGAAGGCATCAGGATTTGTGATCGTAGCTGTATATGTTGATGATCCAAATATAATTGGGACACATAAATAAATTCATGAAGTAACTGGTGCTCTTATGTATATTACTAACTATACAAGACCATGCATTTCTTTTGCAGTTAATTTACTAGCAAGATTTAGTTCAGCACCTACAAAAAGACACTGAAATGGAATTAAACATGTTATTCAATACCTTCGAGGAGCTACTGATCTAGGTTTATTTTATCCTAACGATTAAAAACAAGAATTGGTTAGTTATACAAGGCTATTTGTATGATCCTCATAAGGAAAAATCTCAAACTGGATATGTATTCTTGAATGGAGGAACTGCAACTTCATGTGTTCTCAAAAGCAAACACTTGTTGCAACATCATCAAATCAAGCTAAAGTTACTGCACTACATGAGGCCTCTAGAGTATGTGTATGGTTAAGGTCTATGACTCATTTTATATTGACTTCATGTGGGCTAGATAAAGATAGAAGTCCAACTACAATTTTTGAAGACAATGCAGCTTGTGTCTCACAGATGAAAGAAGGGTATATCAAAAGTGACCAGGGCCCTCAAATTCTATAGGTCTCCAAAAAAAATTTATTGGGCTTGTATTTTCTCGAACTAAATGGGCTATAGGTGGGCTTAAACCACAAAAAGAAAGAGGGAATGGTCGAAGGTAGGGAAAGCCGGCAATGAGGATTATATTCTGTATGGTTGTGTGGGTCATTTCACAAAAGGGCGAAACTCCAAATTCAGCCGAATCAAGAAAAAAGGGCAAACCGTGATTGGCAAAGTCCCAATATCAAACAAGTTTGTCTCTTCAAGTTCTTCCATTGTTGAATTCGAAGCATCATGGAAGCCATCAAGACAATAACCGTCATGCGTCAGTCTCTCATTTGCCATCGTTAGTCTCTCACTCTCATCTGCAATCATCTGAATTCGTTGTGCATCCTTTGACTGTTGGAGTGTTGGGGCATCAAGTTCCTCCATTAGGCTATGGTGTTGTGCGCATGGCGGCAGGGGGCTGTGCAGGCGCAGGGCGGCTGCGTGTGCGGTACTGCAATGTGCGCAGGGGCAGGCCAGTAGGGTTGTGCGCTTGTGTTGCTGAGTTTCAGTGTTTACTTCTCATTTTCTCAATTTCTCAAGTTCTCGTTCAATCATTTAATTTGATTTCAAATTTCTAAGTACTAACTGCTAAAGCCTAAAAGAGTTAAGGTATTTCGTATCCATCCCTAATTTTCTTAAGTTCCCATTCAATTATTTGCTAACTGCAAATTGTTTTTTAATTATTTGCTAAGGATTCTTAATTATATTTGACAATTGCTATTTGCTATAACATCAAAAAACCCAATTGTTTTATTTGCTAAAATTGTTAATTTTTATTTAGGCTTTATTGTTTTACTTGATTGACTAATTGACTCATTATGTTAAATAGAAATAGAAAATATGAATCCGAATACTCAAATAGGAAAAATAAATTAAAACTAGATGCTATGATTGAGAAGAAAAAAGAATCATTCCTAAAATATGTTACCATTACAAAAAAAATGTTGCAAATAAAGAACAACACAATGTAAATCATGGACAACAAAATATAGGGAATGAACAAAAAAAATCAAATAATGAACAACAAAATGTAGAGAATGAACAACCAAATGTAAGTAATGAACAAGTAAATGTAGAGAATGAACAACAAAATGTAGCAAACGAACAACCAAATGTAAGTAATGAACAAGTACTTTGTGATATGGCTAGTTCGTGTACCAAAGCTAGTGATTTTTTTGGTTTGGTACAAGTTATATACTCATTATTTTCTTCATCACCTAAAAGATGGAAAATATTAAAAAACCATGTAACAAAATTTACACTTAAATCATTATCACAAACAAGTTGGGAAAGTCGGGAAGAAAGTGTTAATGCTATTAGATATCAAGCACCACAACTAAGAAACACTTTATGGGAAATATATGATGATAGTGTAGATTTGAAAATTAAAAGCTAAGCCAAATGTTTAGCCACATATGAATTTGAAAACTTTGAATTTTTATTAGGAATGGTAATTTGGTATGATGTTTTATGTGCTATTAATATAGTAAGTAAAAACTTACAATCAAAAGACATGTGTATCGACGATGCTATTAGACAGACAACTAGACGACCTTATGTGTTTTTTTAAAGAATATAGAAAAGATAGATTTGACAATGCTATAAAAGCTGAAAAAAATAGCAAAAGAGTTGAATATAGAACCAAAATTTAATGAAAAATGTGTTATTCGTAGAAATAAGCGATTTGATGAAAATGTTGAAAATGATACTATCAAAACTCCGGTCGAATTATTTAAAACTGATTATTTTTTGTATATTGTAGATCAAGCTATTTCTTCAATAAAAAATAGATTTGATCGATTTAAAGAGTTTGAAAGTATGTTTGGTTTTCTATTTAGCATTAAAAAATTAAAATCATATGATGATGATAATTTAAGGGAACATTGTCTTAATCTTGAAAATTCTTTAAAATATGACACTAGTTTAGATATAGAAGGCATTGATTTATTTCAAGAACTAAAAATTCTAAGACATATTATACACGTAAAAAGTGACACTCTAATCAATATCTTTAATTATATTAAAAAGTCTAATTCATTTCCAAATGCATATATTGCTTATAGAATAATGTTAACTATTCCTGTAACGATTGCTTCTGCTGAAAGAAGGTTTTCCAAATTAAAACTATTAAAAAATTATTTAAGACCTACAATGTCTCAAGAAAGATTAAATGGTTTAGCTATTTTGTCAATTGAAAAAGAATTTTTAAAAGAAATTGAGACGACCCTGAAAGTGACAGAACAAACATATATCACCAAGATTCTTTTCATACATTCAAGATCTTATTAAAGACAATTAAGTTGAAATAAAATATGTTCCGTCTAGTAACAATTCGGCTAACATTTTCACAAAAGCACTACCTACAACAATTTTCAGGAAACACGTACATAATATTGGAATGCGACATGTACAAACGATATAGTTAACATCATATGATAATTTGGGGGGAGTTATATACTGCACTCTGTTTTTCTTTAGCTAAAGTTTTTTCCCACTGGAATTTTCTTTAGCTAGGTTTTTAATGAGTCAGTAGTTTAAATAAAAACTCTAAGTTTGAAAAAGTATCATTCAAGGGTGAGTCTTATATATTTTATATATTTGGATGAAAGATTTTTCAACATACCAAAATTATATGTACATATTTTTGGACTAAGCATTAAATGTTCTTGTTTCCTTGTCTCTCAAAAGCCAATTTTTTTTGTAGTATAAATACCACTTCAGTGCAAAGAGGAAGATGCACCTCTTGTATGAATTTTCATATATTATACAATTCTCCTTCTGTCTAAAATTTCTTATGACTTTCTCTTCTAATCTTCTTTAAAGATTGTTAAGGTGTGCTAATCATAGTTATATTATAACAATAATCAATTTTTGAACATTTTTTTATTTAACAAATATGTTTACATGCCAAAAAATATATCAGATTTCTAATGTGGTTTTTGGGTTCTTGGGTCTTGCTTATATTAGTTCATATGTTTCTTTTTGAAATAAAAAATACAACATTAGTTAAGGTAAAAATAATTTGTTGAGTTTTATGTTGTTTGGTGACGGTTGAAATTTAATTAGTAAAGTTATTATTATTCGTATATTCCTATGTTTTGTATGATTCCAGTTTGAGCAATGTGGCAATATCAGCCAACGGTTTCTTTTTGTTTAGTAACTAGGGGACACCGCGCTTTGCGGCGGTATCCCAGTAATGAATAAAAAAATAATATCTACTCAATTAGAATGTGACAAAAAGTATTAAGTCATACTAATTTGTCTATATGAATATGGGTATCTAAACATGATGATAGTGACTATATAATGAATATTAACGCAGACTATGATATGAGTATTCAATTATTACGGTAGGCACAATGCGGAGAATCAGACAACTAAACAACAAAAACACGTGTTTGCAGTCATAAGATTGTAATTTTTTTAATTAGTATCGTTATTTAATATAAGAATTTATAATGTTTAATATGTGCAAAAGTTTCATTTCATCTAAGCCCATATTAACTATCAAATTGGCCCATTATTCTTTGACTGGCATTACCATATATACACTAATATACATTTTAAACCTAATGAACAGTAATAATAATTTAAAAATAATAATAATATAATATTATATGATCTTATCTTTTTGATTTTTACGGATAAATGAGACTTATATATAATTATGTGATTCAAGTTTAGGCATTTTTTATTCATCTACAATTATTTTTAAAATGTTTTCTGTTTTGATTTAAAGTTTTACGACGTGTGACAACTTTATGATATATGAGTTTCAATTTTTAAAATTATGTTTTTATTCCTGTTAAATATGGGGTTACCGCCACAATGCGCGGAGTAACCCTCTAGTTAGATTACAAATTGTTGATGACACATGACTTGTACTTAATGCTTAAGAAGTTTTAAAAATGAATAGTATTTTATGTGAGATTGACCGACTTTGCCATTTATATTATATAGAATTAAGGTTTTGGTACGTGAATGCAAAGACAAACTTTTATTGTGACTAGTAAGGCTAATTTGTGTATGCTGTTTCACCTAGGATGGTTTTGCATGCATAGTGTGTGGTCCATTTCTTTGGGACCAATTTCGATTTAACCTATTTGACCTATGCCATCGACTCGAGTTACATGTCGACTAACTCCTAAGAATTTATATTCGTCGGTAGACTAGATTGCATCTATATTGCGGTTTTTGATGCGAGTTTGCCTTATGTATACAAATCTTTTTATAATTGTAATGTATGATTTAACAATTGTATGAACATCATCCTTTCTTTTTATTCAAATCAACGCTATGCTTTTTATAGCCTTGGAAATGTGCACCATTTGGAGACAATGATGAGGTTTAGAAATTTAAAGGAGGGGAGATTTTAAAGCGGGAGAAAGTCAATGTTTATAAAAAATTTTAATCCATCAATCAAAAAATCAAAACTACTAACAGGAAAAAGAGAGATTTCCTGTGATTTTTAGATTAAATGTATAACAAATATTAAATATGTTATATCCTCCTTTTCGTATAAAAATAATAGTCTGAATCAAAATTGTTGACCCCTTCATATATTATAAACTAGGTTAAATCCCGTGTGTTACACGGGTTTAATATATAAAATGTTATATACTTTTTAATAAAAAAAATTATGTCTATAAAAAAAAAATAAGAATTACACTTGAATTTTTTTTATAATTATACATATTGTATTTTAACATTTAAATCATCCTATCAAGCTAAATATTTTAAAATATTTAAAAATAATTCATGGAAAATAATTACTATTATTATTATTATTATTATTATTATTATTATTGAATATTTTAATGAACATAATTTGAAGTTAATGATAGTAAGAAACCAAAATATAAGTTTAACAAAAAACTTTATAATTAATTGCAGATTAACTCATTTGCTTAATAATATAGTAATTATTTTTCAAATCTATAATTCACAATGCATAATTAAATAATGGATATCAATAATTAAATAATAGATGCATATTGAAAAACAAAAACTAAATGACTACAACGATAATAAATGTTACCAATTATTTATATTTTTTAAATTAAGATTTATAAACAGATAATAACAATTTAAAATAAGTTGTTGTCAAAAAATAAAAGAAATAGAATATATGAATATATGAATATTAAAGTTAATTTTCTTATTTTATTATACAATTAGCTGAATAAGTAAAAATATTTATATACTAACATTTATTAATATTACTATACATAAAAAGAATTAACTTTTATGAATTATAATTATACCATAATTTGTAATATATATATATATATATATATATATATATATATAAGTCCTTAGTTTTTGTAACTTACCTGAGAAATGAAAAGATTTAAAAGTTTTATATTATTTAATAAAAATAGTAAGATAAAATATAAAAATATATGAATATACATGAAATAATTTAGGTTTTTAATATTCTTATTATTAATAAAATCATTATTTGTATAGTTTACGATTTGTTTTATAAAATATCTATTTTATTTTGTTATAAAAATATATGAATATACATGAAATAATTCGTGTTTTTAATATTCTCATTTTTAATAAAATCATTATTTGTAAAGTTTACAATTTTTTTATAATGTATCTATTTTATTTTTGTTTAGTTATTTGATTTTTTCAATATACTCTAAACATATTATTAAATTTCTACATTGAAAGTATTAGATATTCATGGCTTAATTATATATTTGTATACATAATTTATTAAATATAAGAAAATAAGTTAAAGTAATAATGTGTCAAATTTATTAATTATCACTATTAATAAAGGAGTTTTAATAAATGATTTAATGCTCCAAGTTTTAGGAGGGAATAAAAATGAAACATGCTTTATTGTATGACATGTGGCAAACAAAAACCTTGATTTATTATATAAGATAGATTACAATTTTTAAATCTTTATTTGAGGGTCAAACCCTCCTAAAAGTGCTTAAAAAAATTTTATTTTGTGTTTCATTATTAATTCCAGTTTCCAAATCTTTGTTCGATGGTCAAACCCTCCTAAACGTGGTTTCTCCATTATTATGCACTCCACCTACCCTATGTTTTGTTTAGATTCAGATTCGTCATATTTTTTTTAAATGTTGTTTAGAAATATATACAAATCATGCAATCATGAACCAGACTGACCAGAACGACGAAAATATTCAATCATTGATGAAGAATCTAGAGATGCACATGAAAACCAGTTAACCAAACTGAACCGGTACCGGTTTGTAACCAGTTTTTTAAACTGTTTTTTGCATCGGTTTTCGGTTTTTGGAAAAACCGGCGGTTTAGTACTGGTTTGAGGTTTCAGGTGACCATACCGGTTATTATATTGGTTTCGCTCTTGGAATTTGAAAAGCCGTTATTATATCGGTTTCGGTTTTAGAGTTTGAGTAACCGGTTATTAACCGAACCAGTTATTGGTTAACCAGTTTGGTTATTCCGAAACCGGTTTGTGCACTTCTAATGAAGACTTGATGCTTTGTCGACGATTCTAAAGGACGGAATCGCCAAAGGATCCCGTTGCAACATGCAGAGGGAAGAAACTCAGTTATTTAATATTTGCATTGATATTGACTCTTAGGATTGAAAACCTGATTTTGAAAAGAAATGACGAGGTTTGAATCAAGTTAGTTCAGGTTTAAATCGGTTCGGTTCTAAGTCATATAGATGAACATGCAGTTAGTTAATCATATGAGATATTCTATCTCAATTAATGTTAAGAATGCAATTCTAAAACACAACATAGGCTAAGAATGTGAATTTTTTTTATTTCATTTTATACATGTGTTAGATCTTATCAAAGACACTTCAATGACATTTGAATTGTCACGATATTATTTTGTTCTTTACTTTATCTTTGAAGAACTAAGGTTATGCGTTACCATCAATCTTTAAGGTCCAAACATTCTGAAATGAAGCAATAAAAGACATCTGAGATTAGTGTGTCATCATAAAACTTATTTTCTACAATGTCAGGTTTCGAATTTACCTTTGCAACGCAGATTGTGTGCGTCTGTACAAAAAAAAAAAAAAAAAAAAAAGAAGATTTCATCAATTAGTTTTTTGAATCTAAAATTTTCAAGAAAAAAGATTTATTTCTGTAAATTAAGAAATTGTATATAGAAGACTTGCCTTTGTGAAGGCTGTGTGGATGGTTTTGCCTTTAACACTGGTGCAGGAGGGTTAACTTCATCGCTAGCAATGGGCACAGTCCTAACCTGTGACATTCATGTTATAAAAAAAATAACGTCTTATAAACCCGTTCTTCGAATGATCGAATCCATTTTACTTGATGAAACTTAACCAAATGATATATAATATACCAAATTCTTGTAATGTTGATTGTAGAACAGTTCAATGTATCTTTGTTTTGCTTCTTTCTGTTCCTTGTTTAACTGCTTCCAAAATGTGTAAATGTTTCCCATATTCAACACTTTATTTGCATAAATCCTCCATGTGTAACTGAAAAATCAGAAACAATCTTAACTAACAAAGATTATAATTTCAACTACCATATGCATGTGTCAATGTTGTGGTTAAGTGTTTAAACATCTAGAAATTGTTGTTCAGTATTCGATTACCATTCGTTTATACGCTTCAAACCACCATCTGAAATTCTACTCCAGTTTCCAGGATCCTCTTTACATTTCTGGAAAAAATCAGCAATCTTGTTGCTGGACTCGTCGCCATAATTAGGATCAATCTGGAATCCAGAAACACCATCAACAATGATCTCAGCCGGACCACCTTGATTAGTTGCAAATGTGGGTAAGCCACAGTTCATTGCCTCAATAACAGTTAGCCCAAATGCTTCATATAAAGCCGGTTGCACAAATGCACCCTTCGTGTCAGCTATACAACGGTAAAGCTCACTGTTTCTGTTTTTATCAGTTTGAGCTGCTATCCATCTTATTTGACCTTTGAGTTCATATGTCTCAATCAATAAATGCATTTTCTTTATTTCTTCCATTTCTTCTCTATCTTTTGATTTTGATGGATCAAAGAAGCCAGCCACAACAACAAGATTGACCAAGCTCCGTAGCCGCTTGTTCTCTCCAAACCATTTGGTTAGTCCCGTGATGTTCTTAACAGTGTCAAGTCTTGCCATTGAGAAGATGATTGGTTTACTTTTGTCTTCCAAATATCCACTGCCAAATTACATAGATTCAATAAGTTTAACTACATAATCTAGTAGATAATCAAATACGCGTAACACAATGTTAACAATAGTCATCTTACATATGTTCGTTGTTTTCAACTTTACTAAAGAGTAATTCCTCGATAGCAGGTTGAAATGTAGTGAATCGTTTTGGTGTTTCCGTGTAAGGGAAGTAAACGGTTTGATCAGCTCCTGGAGATGCAATGTTGAATTTGGGATCAAACACATTGATGCCTGAAACAACTCTGCATAAGCCTGGAAGTGTAAATGCTCCATGGCTTTCATACTGCCCGGGTCTATCTTTACTGAAAACAAAATACGTAAAAACAGGCATACCCGGTAAAATTTCACTCAGTCTGAAGTCAAAAGGTAAAGCTGATAATAAAAGGCATTGATGTGGTTGTGTTTGGATATCAAACCTTCCAGCAATTTCTTGGAAAGTACTTGTGATGATGAAATCTGCTGAATTCATTGAAATCATATCAGCTGTGAATTGACAGGAAAAGTGATATTTGGGGTCCAACTGCTTCCATTTCATGTCTGAATCTTCATATTTAGTCTTCTCTAACGCGTGTGCAATCGTTCCCTGGAAAATTTTGTAATTGTATCTATCAGTTTGATCATTTATTTTCATAAAATTTCCTATAAAATCTCGAAAATGATCATCAATAGTTCAATACCAATGTGGTTCCAAGTTTGTTGGCCATGAGAGATGCAACCAGGTTTCCATCAGTGTAGTTTCCAATGATGAGATCAGGTTTCCCTTCCATCGTTTCAGTTATTTTTGCACTTGCATCCTGTTAGTTTTAGATTTAGTTTGAGTAATTAATAACCCATAAATTACATATTTATGAACTCAAACACTAAACGAATAAACGGAGCATGCCTGAGTAAATCTTTCAAGGTATGGATAGATATCAAACCGAGACACCCATTTACGAAGATCACCTTTTTCGGTCCTAAATGGGACTCTAAGAATGTGTGAATGTTTTGTGTTTGAAACCGGTTCCAGAACCTGGTTGCATTCGGTCCCTTTGGCATCAGGAAGAAGTCGTGTCACCTGGTTGGCATAAAAAGTTGAAATTTAGTAATAAGTAAACCTGACTTCTATCCTTGAAGATCATATCAGTGATAAGTAATACATTTCAATCTAAAAAATGAAACATCCGAATTTTATTTTTACCACAAGAATCCGAGGCTTGAAGCTGAGTCCTTGCTGCTTAATCCTAAGTAGCAATTCCTCTTCCATAGCCACAACTTGATCCAAAACATAAACTACCTGGCCTCCAGTATCAGGCAAGCCAAGAACATTGGATTGACCAAAATACCCATGAATCGAGAATAAAACAATATTGAATATTTTAGGAACCCTGCTAAAGAAGGCCTCCAGGTTTTCGGGGTCAGGTGCTTGAAGAACCTCCAACAGGAATCGAATTGTTTCCTGCACCCTTTTTGCATTATCTCCCCATCCCTTCTCAAAACCCCATTCTTTAAATCTGTATACATACATGATACATCATGCTTATTAGTTTAAGGTAGTTTATATAAAGATACATACAAAGAGGAAATAAGAAATAAAAGATTTAAACTTTACCTTAGCTCAAAGCTTTGATAAGGCGCATCGTTGGGCAACGAAGAAAGAGACGTGTGAGCCACTATTAAAGCGGCTTGAAGTTTTGAAACTGTGTTCAGCTTGTCATTTATCATAAGTTTCTGCATGTTTGATTTTAAAAATGTTACAAAACAAAGTGAATATATGTTCTTTAATTTTGTAAAACTTATCAGATTGAACTAGCTAGCTAGCTCCTTTCATACTTCTCCTTGATGATTCAATGAGAGTAAGTAATCAACTAGTGGCTGTAATTGGCTGCCACATTGAGCATAAAGCTTAGAAGTAATGAACTTTGATGTAAATTTAAGTCCATTTCCAATTGAAGAAGATAAGCGCATCGAAGGCAAGTTAAAGTCCATTGCTCCAAAATCAATCTCCAATGCATTTTCATCATTAGCCCTGAAAGATTTGAACAATATTGTTAGCATTTATACAAGGTTTTAACAAAAGATTTGGGAAACATGAACTTCAAGATTTGAACATCTAGCCTGCATATGTACCATTTATCGTCAACGATCATTTCCTTGAACTTCAAGTAATCGGTGGAGGTGATCCCATCGACAGATAGATCATTAGAGTTAACTTTAACAAACTCCCAAAATCCAGGATTTGGCCTTATAGCAAAGGCAACATAAGGAGGAACAACCGCGGCTTCCTGTGAGATTTAATCAAAGTCATAACATTAATCTAATTTCTTTAGATAAATCATTCATTTTTTCAGCCCTTCCCCCAGACCCTACTAAAAGGTGGGAATATACTATAAATATAAACCTGAGTGGTGCACAAGATGTAACCAAGTAAGCCTTCCAAGAGTTGAGCCTTTTCATCCCTGTCCTCAATGACACTCTCCATTTCTTGCATCAAATGATGAAGTTTCATCATCCTTATTCCTGTTTCTACATATTTTTTAAAACATTTTTTCATATGATACCGGTTCTGACTTAAAGCTTCCGGCATGGTGTCGAGTACTGATTCAGATCTTTTCATAATGGGACTTGAAGAAGCTGCCATGATCGATATGACAAGATGCTAAAGAATTTAAACACACCAAACAAGCAAACGTTTGATTTTATTTCATTTTTGATGAAGTTTGTGAGATTTATAGGCAAAAGGTAACTGTTAGAATATAGTTTGTTGATATCTAAAAGATTGCTTTGCTTCTAGTTTTAAAAAATGCACGATGAGGGTTAAAAGAAAAGTGGATTTATATGTTAAAAGGAAGGAATTTTTGTTGTGGGGAATAAATTTTATTCTTAATTTATTGGAGACAACATAAGTTTTGAATCTTGATATATTGAATCTTGTTTTCTACATTTCTTTCAAAACGACCAAAATAATTATATATGTTAGTTTACTGAATACACACACACACTAGTGTCGCGCCCTTTTGGCTCGTAAAAAACTAAACCCAACTCTTGGGTCTTCAAGCCAACATTTTTTTTAATATACTTTTATTATTTAACTAAAAAGACTGTTATGTTAAAATTCTTGATTTAAAAGGCTAAATATGCTAAAATGATAAAAAAATGATTTATTTGATTTGGGATGGTTTTATGTAATTATTTTATCTCACTTCAATTATAAAAGACACCAATGAAGGGCATACTTAAATGTAAAAAAAAATCGTTAGTTTATGATTTTTATATCTTTATGAGTTATGTTTCATTCTATGAGTAGTAAACTCTTAATTTTAAGAGATTTGATCAAATGACTATTTTATTCTTTCCGATATGTATTATAATGTCCTATAGATATACATATATATTAGAATCTTGTGTACTATACATGTTAAATTATTAAAATAATATAATTAATAATTTGTCTATATATATATTTCTTATTATGGAATATAAAATGAGTTTAGGCCAAATAAGATGCTCTAATTAGAAGAATAAAAACCAGATATTATTATGCAAATTATAAACATGTTAATTATATATTATTATAAAAATAAAATATAATAAAAAGTAATACAAAATTAAATCTATGATATAATACCATGTCTTATAATAGTTTTTATTTAATTATACTCTAGCTAGTGTTAGGAGTTGCATTCTAAGAATAAGTTTTTGACTAATAAAATTTTAAAATACTAATCTTATGAATATGGGTGTGTGTGTGTGTGTTTGTAGTTTGGCATACCAAATCATTTACATCTAATCACACATTTGTTCTTATCAATTGATTGGGAAGCCAAATTGTGTTAAAGTTAACTATAATGCCAACGTGGGACTAACCCATGCCACTTGGTAGATGCTTGCCTCTTAGAATGGAAGGTCATGGGTTCAATCCCATGCAAGGGTGTAATTAAAGTGTAAAGTGTAATTTAGGTGGGAATAAGCTTAACCGTTCAAAAAAAAACTATAATTACATTGGTATCATTGTCATAAATTATATTGTTTGCTTCGCCTACTTAAAGTTATGGTTGGCTTAATGATTTGCAAGTGTATTTCGAGATTAATTACATATTTATTTAGCAAGACAAAGATTTCACTAGCTGAAGTTTAAGGATTCATATGTGTACATTATGCCCAACATTTTGGATTACGTTCATGTTTAAAAAAATTCTGACTTTAAACTTGAAAATCTTATAAATCTTCCGAAACATGTTACTGAAAGAAAATATTTAATTAGTACTATGGCCAGCTTGACAAAAGAATCGGTAGTTGTCTATGAAGAGAGATATGATGAAGAAAATGAAGTAAAAGTGCATATATCCTATGAGAACTAGCATGAAATGCAATGTTTTCATAACCGGACCCAAAATTAAACCAAACGTTTCACTGGTTTACTGGTTGAACTAGATTTAAGAATAAGATATAATAGATGCTAAAAATACCAAAATAATATAAAATTATAAAAACATTTGAACAAACGTAACTAATGTTCAACCAACTAAAACTAATGTAGCAGGGATAGCAGAAAAACCCGTGCCCAGTGAGAAAACCCATATCCCGAAACTTTCGGGCCGGGTATTGGCCCGAATATTAGGGTATGAGATCAAAAAATATATTTTTTCAGGTTCAGGTTCATGTACGACTGGTACGATTATGAGATTAAGGAATGTCTGGCACAATACCTAGCCCACTTATTAACTTATACACTAATACCCGTTAGAGATGGGCAAACTGGGTTCAAAATGGAACCGGAACCGGTTTCAAGTAGTGGGCGGGTTCATTGGAACCGGTTTTTTAGTAGAACCGGAACCGGTTTGGAATCAGTTCTAACATTTGAATTTTAAAACCGGTAGAATCGGGTTGGGTCCGGTCGGGTCCGGAACCGGGTACACCTACCGGTTCCAATCGGTTCCTGTTTAAAATATATTTTTTTTAAATTTTAAAAAAATATGCATACATAAATAAAAAATATACTTAAGAACATAAATAAAAAATATATAATATTAAAAAATTCATTATTATTTCTAATAATTTTACAATAAATTACATACATAACATAAAAATAAAAATAACTTAAATACATTTATTTCTATTTTAATTATTTAAAAAAACACATACATAAATAATAAAAAAAATACTTAAGAACATAAATAAAAAATAATAATAATATTAAAAAAAATTCATTATTATTTCTAATAATATTACAATAACTTACATACATAACATAAAAATAAAAATAACGTAAATACATTTATTTCTATGTCGGGAGATAATCCTTAAAAACATAAATACAATAATTTAAGAACATGCGTTTTATTGCGTTTGCGTTTGCGTACGTTTACGAGTAGGAGCTTGTTGTGCAAGTTCTTCATCAGATATGTCGGGAGATAATCCTTCCTCCACCTCCTCTTCGTGTACCCTTGTTTCAAGTTCGATTTTGAATTCGATTGATCGCTTCCAAGTGATCCTTTAAGCAAATACACATGTCACACCCCCAAATTACCACTTACGGTGTGAGACCGCAGGGTGTGACGTGACCAGGATCAAATCAGTTAGTCATATAGAACGACTATATATGAGTTTGAAAATACACTGTTTCAATAATATAAATCAAGTTGTAATAAATAGCAGCGGAATAATGTAAATGTTAAGCAGCGGAAAGTAAAATGTCAAGACACTACATTGTTTTATAAGTACGTCATTATAACAATGTTCAAATAAAGGTTAAGATGCATGCAAGACTCCTTCCTGAGGTTCCTTAAGTACAATCCTATGCCCTTAAGCGTGCTGAGTTTCTGAGAAATACATGCTAAAGTGTGTCAACATAAAGTTGGTGAGTTCACAGGTTTAGTTCAAAAGTATGTAAGCAGTTAAATCATACATGGTATGTTTTATCAAAAGTTTTCCAGGCACAAGGCCTCATGTGTATGATCCATGTGCAAAACATTTTTACCAATGTTCATCGGGTCCATGTCCCGAAATGTCTGATTCAGATGTTGTGACAACCAGTACCAGATCGTCCGACAATTAAGTCCGTACGGTAACTGTACTTTCACTACTTACTGTGTGTAAATACAATGTGCAAACAGTTGTGAGACAACATGACTAAGAAAACAAATAACAGTTGTATGTGTTTAAGTGAAAACTTAAATACAGTAAATACAACAACTCATGTGAAACAACAGTGTGAAAACAAATGACAAAAGCGTATCGGTTGCGATCTGATGTCCACAAATAACAGGAATCAGATGGCCGACAAAACAGTTATAACAATGTGACAATAAAAGGGTTTAGTTGAGTCCGACAGTGAGGAAATACAATTCAAATAACAATTCATTATTGTTTACGAATGATGAACTGACAGCGTGTTTGCGTGGGTGACGATTCACACAAACATATCTGTGAGTTTAACGTTCTGAACGATGACTGAAAAGTTGAAAACAAAAGTCAGAAAGTAAAGTCGTTGTCGTGTTCGTTCAAGTGACGATTCGAACGAATGCGCGCGATGGCGATGCGATTTGACGGAACGAAACTAATAAAAGTTTCGAAACAATAAAATTAAGAAAATTATATTTAAAAGATTTACTAGGAATTACCACCTTAAAACAATTTTAGAAAACTATTTATTTAAAATACGTGAAATACGCGTTTTACGTTCCGGAAACGTAACGAAAACAAGAACCGAGCAACCGAAACGAACCCGAACACACACGGGGTATATAAACCCTAAATATCACACTTTCCCCTCATTTATTTCATTCCTACTCTCTCTCTCTAACTCCATTTCCGGTTTTGAGCATCACTCTAGAAAACCACACAAAAACTCGTATATCTCCTTCAATTCTTGGCCAAATCTTGCAAATAAGCTATCAAATCGAAGCTCTCAACATCCTCTACGTGAAAGTACAACAGATCGGAAGCGAAATCCACCGAATCGAAGGTAAATCGATCTGCAAGTTACGAATTTCTAGGGTTTTCTACAACTCTATCTTAAACGAGACTTTAATCAGTATTAGACCCGCAAAACCATTAAGGAAATCACCCAAACGAATGTTAACCATGAGGAATGTCTTGGATAAGCCAGCATCTCTAAAAGAAGGTTGTCATGAATGTGATCGACACAGCACGTGCGAATGGAGTGTGCGAAGCACACCAGGGCGAATGAAGTCGTGCAAATCACCCCTGGGACGAATAAACACATCATTCGCATGGGGTTTCCTTCGCATGGGTAGCCTGGTTTGTGTGCACCCCATTCGCAGGAGCAGTTCCATTCGTGTTATACTTCATTCTTCCCGCATGCCTTAACACCCTAAAACTTGTAAATCACATCTTGAAATAACACCATAAAACAACATGCATGGTGTTAAGATACCAATTAGTATTACTACAAAGTTGGTGAAAGGCTTTTATTTAACCAACTTGATAAAATCTACAATCCTTTTTATAAAGTGTTAACAAACTAAGCTTTATAATTGAGTTTTGTATCAACACCTTTAAATAAAGAGGATCATTTCAAGATTTACACAAGTACAATAAAGGAGTTATAAACAATAAACCTAAGATAATACTTAGGAATTACCTTGAATTCCAAGCCTTTAAAACATACCACGAGGTTAAATCAAGTAATCATAAATCAAAAAGATATGACATGCTAAGTCTAGCCTCAAAAAGGGTAAGCCTTAGTATGCATATCATCATATGAGTTCAAGGATGGCCGGATAACAAAAGCCTACAAAAGATAACCCAATATAGCGTTAGCTTAAAAATTCACAATTTATACTTATAAGTTACACGCAATTGAAATCAATACAGGATCGTGAAAACAACCTCAAGAACAACAACGAGTGTGTGCATTCCTTTAACACTTAGTCAACCACGTCAATTACCATGTGAGTTCATACGCCCCTTTTCTAATCCTTTGATTTTAAATGCGGGGCTGAGAAACATGCTAAACTCTTTTAATTACTTAAAAGTTTTAGTACAATATTTCATTCATTTTATCATTTAGATAATATTGAAGTATCTTTATTATCACATATCAGTTCATGTATGCTTGTGTGTTTATGACATATTTGAGATATCAAGGAGGAATCATGATAACATAGTTTTATGATTTCATCAACATAATAGAATAACACAAGTTATAAGATTATATCTTATAATACTTTGTTATTATTACAAGAATGAATAGGAGATAATACTGAGACTAATTACAAGTGACAACAAGAATGATAATAATGATAGCATAATTTCATGATGAAAATATCATTCACCACATTTGTTAACATCGTGTAATAAGACAAGTTCTTCTAACATATTGTTAACACTATGAGATCATATAACACAGAGAACACATAACATTGAGACAATAACATTGGAGAAAACAATCAACAATTACTATTAAGACTGTTTGTATTATATCACAACAATCATGTGTTCATGAGATCATGTCCAGTCGTAAGTCCCTTACAAGAGAATCGTTTACCATTGATATAGTGCAACTAAAACGACGATAGCGTAGTGGTACCATAGGTTTGACAAACCGCCAGCGAGTGAGGCCGGTACGTTGATCGTATTTATATCATTGGCTGGTATCGTATGACCGGTAACAGGGCGGCATCAGTCAAGTTTAGTAAACGACACATGGTGATATTAATCTACAGAAACTAATTGTAATTAAATCCTTCGATTCTATTAACTGGTAGACTGAGGAATTAAATTTCCCTCATGTCATATTACTGGCAATAGTTTCGTTGAAGGCACTGAGATTACAAATGGGATAGAGGTAAATTGGATGCATTGTGGTCTGATTACGTGAGGACCACAATGGATTCCATTTAGGCTCTATACATTCAAGAATGAGAACAATATCAATAAGTTAACTGTCACTCCTATTATTAGAAGTGAATTACAGTTAACCCTACAAGTGAGAGAATAATAATAAGGATATGATTTGACAAATCTATTTTCCTTAAAACACTAAGGGTTTATCAACACTTCGTTTTTGATAACTTACTTCCCTCATACTCTTTTATTCTATACATATAACACTACGAGTGATGAACACAATCTATGGGTGAGTATCAAGTGGGGTGAAAATATGTGAGATAAAAATGGGTATTCATAGTTGTATTACAAGTGGTGTTGAATTCTGTTAAGTATGTGGTGGGATGTCGGCTAGGGCTTGTTCCCCTACGTATGCTCTATATATAAGCATACTTGATTTGGATGAAATACTATTTGTAAGCATAACTATGGAGAGGACATTGTGTGAGACAAATGAAAAAATTATCAATAAAACCCGTGTAAGACATTGTGATTGTGAATGACAATAAATCAATTATTTTCAATTACTAAACTTATGAACTCACCAACCTAGTGTTGACTTGTTTAAATGCATGTTTTCTCAGGTGACGTCCGGGTCTAGTCACCAGACTCAGGATGCAGTAGCTAGTGAACTGTTATAGTGGACCTAGCTATATTTTGTGTGCATAACTTTTGATGACATACTTTGATGAATCACTTTTGTAAATCTTGTGCAGTTACAAGATAGAAAACTCAATGATTCTTTTGGGTAGATTTACTTAGTTAAATTATGAACATGACAATGTAATTTAACTTTGTAATTCTATATCAATGTTATATTATCATTTCTCATTTATATATCATGTGCAATGTAAACAATCTGATCATATTGATTATCATTACGATATTGCGCCCCGATAACCTTCTGCCCGACAGGAAAGTCGATCCAGCCCGCCGGCTCGGGGTGTGATAGATGTATACTGAAATGCTAAAAGTTTGTCAGGTCCGATACCTCGAGTGTAAGTGTTGCGCCATTACCGAAACTAGACTGTTTGCTCTTGCCTCCGCCATGTCTATCGTAAAAACAATGGCATAGGTCTATAACACGCCCGTCGTGACCTCCAGTCACAGTTGGCGCCGAGCGGGGCTTGTCAGACCCAATAGTACTATTTGATAACGCCTTGCTTACAAGTAACTAACGGTATGACTGTGTGAGTACTTTGTTTACGATATTGTCACACTCAAATGCTTGTACAACTTAACAGTCATACATAAAAATATGTTTGTCATAATGTGTCCAGTTGTGGTAACCTGTATGTTGGTCAAGAGTGTTTGCCCAACTTGTTGACCCAGTTGTTTGGTCAAAATGTTTGTTCAGTTCGCTGACCCAGATATTGGTCAAAAGTGTTTGTCAATTGTTTGAACGATACCTCATCAAATGTGTTTGTCAAATGATTTGTAGAACGTGTTTGTTATAAACGTTTATCCAAAAATGTTTGTCAAATGTGTTTGCATGTATTTCTCCCCCCGATTTGAGTTTGTAAACAGTTAAGAGAAAAGGGGGCTGTGAACTCACCTGAGTATATATGCGTAAGCTCCTAAATCTTTCGGCGAATCGGTTACGGGTTACCTATATCACATAGGACTTATGAGTTTGTGTTTGTGTGCGTGATCGTGTTTGTGTTGGTCTACTTAGACCGTGTTCGTGTCCAAACAACTCCAAGTTGTTGTGTTTGACTATGTTCGTCTGTGTTTGATTATGTTTGATCGTGTTGACTCAACGACCTATTAGTGATATGTTTGTAGTTTGTTAATGTTTGTTTCGTGTTTGTCAAGTTTCCTCAAATAGCTGTTAGTGCACAAAAGCATGTTATAGCACATAAGGCTCCCAATTTAGGCAAGTATGCATAAAATGTTTCAATTGTACATGTTACTAATCATGGCAGTTGTCACATACATTCATCAGACAAGTTACTATGTTTGGAAGGTTTGCAACAAAAGTTATCTTTTATTGATCTAAGCATGCCCGTTCCCTAAATGATCATGTTATCACATAACACATTGTCACATGTTGTCAAACATGCACAAAAATCCATTTCAAGCAATTAAAGTTACTAAATATAGGATGTTTCTGTATTTGTCATGTTTTATCACTAATGACCAAGCAACAATTATAATAACATCATAACAATGCACTTTAGGACACATTTCATCACCTAACATGTCCCTAGGTTGTATTTTCACAAAATCCCCAAATTAGAGTTACCATTTTTAGTACGTTACCATGCTTATCATGTTTAATCATCAAACATCATGCATATATACTCACATTATCACAATAAAGTATTCGAAATCATTTAACAACACAAAACATGCTCAAGAGCTCCAATTTATAGAAATCCCCAATTTAAAGTTTCCTTAAATAGAAATATATGAACATATCATCAATTTCATCAAGTTTAGCTAAACTAATGCATCAATAAGCTCAACATTAGTCATAAATCAACATCTAATCATACTTATTACATCCAATTCATCATCTAGCACCATCTCATAGCATAAAAGTTACTATTTATAGTAATAGTCGTCTATCTTCACAATGTGAGACCAAAACCCATTTTCATGGCAATCAATCGTTATAAATCAGTCATCAAGGCCTCTACTAATAGTTTACAAGATGTGTAAATTCGTACATGTGTCGTTAATGGTGTTGCATGTGGGTGGATGCACTTGCATGTGTGATTTGGTGGTGTTTTAGTGTAAATGGACTACAAAGACTACCTTCAAGGGCTTTAGATGGCTGTTATTGTACAAGAACAGAAGTCCCAAGGCTTTTCAAGTCACTGATGGTGGTCCTCCAGTTGATTCAAGAAGGTGAAGATGGTGGATGATCCTTCCAAGCTCCTTTGGTCCTTCAAGTCTTCAATGGAGTCCTCCTACAGCTTCTTCTAGCTTCTGGATAATGGCAAGGGGCTTGACAGAGTGAAATGGGTCGGGGATGTGCAGGAGTGTTCGAGAGAAACAAGTGAAAAGGTAACAGATGCAAAGGGGTTCGGTTTTATAAAGTTTTAGCCTGCTGGAAGGCTTCGCGTACTGCCAAGGTCTATCGTGCATAGCCTTGTAGTACCGCGATGATTAAAATAATAAGATTTCCTCCCGATACACACCGCGTACCGCCAAGGCCTTTGTTGCATGGCCTTGGCGGACCGCCAAGGATTTTGGGGTTCAAAACTCCCGCCCATGCTTAGCGTACTGCCAAGGGTCTCACCAAGCCCCGTTGGTGTACCGTGATGGGTTCCAGAATGGCCCAATGGCCTATTTTTATTTATTTGATCCGTATTCCGTCATTGTTTAACATTCCTCGACTTTTGATTTGTTTTTGTTCATTGTTTGTTCTAACATAGTTCAATTGTTATCTATTTGTATCATTTGTTCGATTGTTCACCAACCTTCGTGAGTTTTAAGATGCGTGTGCGTTTTTCGTAATTTCTCAAATTACAATGTGATTGTTTGTGTTTGCACCATCGTGCCACGTGTCACACTAAATTAAACCAATTCTAGTGCCACGTATGAACTAATAATATAAAATATTATTAATTTAAAAAAATTGCTGACCTGGAATTTACGGGGTGTCACAACACATCTCTACTAATTCCGGAGTAAGTCTTGTTCTTCGTAAAGATAATACCCTGCCACTAAGAGAAAACGCAGATTCCGAAGCTACCGTAGAAGCTTGGACGTTTAGTAAATCAAGTGCCATAGTGGCTAAAATTGGATAATCGGATTCCTTTCCTTTCCACCACGACAAAAGGTCTAAATTGTGATAATCCTCGGATTGAAAAGTGGACACAAAATCTGTTCCACTATACCTTCCGAGCTCATTTGAAGGGGTGTTACCCCTTTGTCGTTTTGCCATTTCATTACGAACGGTATTAAATAAACTAAGAAGTGGATCACGAGGTTTACTACTACTCGAGCTTGATGCGCTCGTGCTCGTACGTATGTTTATATTAGGACCATATTAAATTATATAAAATTTATACACACTTTGTAAACTATGTTGAAAACTTTTTTTGCATCATTTGAAAAATTTGGATCTTCTTCATGGATATCCAAATTATCATTTATTTCGTCTATCAAACATTCAACCCCCGTAATGTTCAAAATTGAGTTTAAAGCAGCGGCTTAAGTAAACACGGGTGGTAAATCTTTAAAATATTTCTTTAATTTGACTTTCATTGGTTTTACCATTTCTTCAAACATTTGGTTTTTCATTTCAAAATTTTTTAAATTTGACGTCACCAAATACAATTTTGATAACACCAATAGACTAGTAGGATAATAAACCCCTGATAATTTTGTAGTGACGGTTTTAAAAGCTTCAAGAAAATTAGTTAAATCTTGAATATTCTCCCAACACAATTGCGAAAATTGTTCGGCGAAACAACCTTCATAAATACTCGTATGAAAAGTTTGTAAAGTTACTCTTTGTTTTAAAGTACTTTCAAACATTTTAAAAGTTGAATTCCACCGAGTAGGTACATCCCAATTAGGACCATAACAAGGTATGTCCGTATCTTTACAAAATTGTTTATATTCGGTAAATGTTCTTCTACTTTTTTTGAAAACATCATGTATCATATTTCTAAAACCAGGTTTGAAACGCTCAATATTTGGTGAATAAAGACCGTCTTGCACCGCTAAGTTAATAATATGTACTACACATCGACTGTGGAAAAATATACCGTTGCAAAATGGTGTGCATTTTATTTTTAATTTTTCCATTGCAGATGTGTTGTTTCAAGCATTATCAAATGCTATTGAAAATAGTTTCTTTTCCAAATTATATTGTGTTATTGCGAAATCTAATAGTTTAAACAAATATTCAGCCGTATGTGGATACGGGAAAATTTCAAAAGCAATCGTACGTTTCATTATTTGTCATGAACTGGGATCTACCCAATGGGGGGTGACGCAAATGTACGATTCCGGTAAACCATGTGATGCAGACCAAACGTCTGTAGTTAAATTTACACTAGTGTTTAGTTTTTTCAAAAAAAAAAGATCAAATCTCTTTTTGCGTTGTTCCACATTTTTAAACAATGACGCCTTAGCGTCCTTCGATTTACATGATTATAACGAGGTTGAAGTGTATCTCAAATCATGTTTGTTAAGCAAGGGTTGTCGAAAAGTCCAAACGGCAACGCCTCTTGAATCACGAACTTCGCCATTCTATCCCGAATCTCATCTACGTCGTAGTGAAAAATTCCATCATCACTACCAATTTGTGTTTGTTGACTTTCCATATCATTCTTCAGCGCCTTGCAAAATGGTTTGCTGATATGTTTCTTCAAACTCGAGTTTGATTCTTTTGCAAGAAGCATACCACAATACTTGTAACGAGCCTTTTGAGACCCATCACTCATTTCAACTAAATCCCGGTTACACCATATTTCCATGTTCCTACTATGCGTAAGAACACGAACAACGGTAACTTCAATGTTAGAACCTTGACCAACAGAAGATGTACACTGAGCCATGTGTTAATAAGATTATAATTGTATAAAATACGAGTGTAATAAAAATGTATCGCGAAACAAAGAGAGTAAAACAGTCGGGTATACGAAACAAGAACGTTTTTGGCTTAGAATATTCGTTTTCAAGTGTGGAAGCAAATTAAACCAAGCCACAACAATTTATACTAAGTTTTGGACCGAAAAACATATAAAAAAAACGGCTAGAACTGGGTCCAAACGGCTAGATCTCGATTTTTTGGATCCAACGGTTGGAACCGGTTTTTGGTGGAGCGGGTAGGAACCGGTTTGAAACCTGTTGAAAAGTTTAGATCTGAAACCGGTTTGGAACCGGCTGTTTCAATAGGGTTGGAACCGATTTTTGTACGGACCGGTTCCGGTTCCGGGTTGGACCTTTGGTTCCGGTTCCGAACCCAGTTTTTTTGCCCATCTCTAATACCTGTAATATTTTGTGAATATTTTTTAATTTTCTTTTATAAAACATAATTCCTTTATGAAAGATAAGAAAAACTTTAACTTTTATATTATTATTTTAGATACTAGCTTTATTATTCAAAAAATAGTTTTGCTATTTTGAATATGTAATTTAAGTTTGAATATTATAACAAGAGTTTATAGTTGCTTCTTTTGGGATTTATGTCAGATTTACATTTATTGATTTATGTTTTATAATGTTGAAATTATATGTACTTCATTTATGGATTATAATTTATTTTTGTATTGAAACAATAACATTATATAAAATTAATATCATACAAATGTGGTTGGAAAATCTTAAAAGGTAGTTTTTAATAAACTAACAGGTATTCCTGATACCTGTTGGTATGCCCGATACCCAAACAGGTTACAATCGGGTATGGCACTGGCATTGCCAATACCATTCCCGAACTCGATCCATTGTCAATCCAACAATATAAGATTTTGTTTTAATGTTTTATTCTTTGAATTTTAGAAGAAGAAAAATATCCGATTTGATCAACGTCCGATTTGTCGGTTCAACTAAGAGCACTCTGAGAAACTTGATTTTGCATTAGTGCTTGTAACAAATCATTTCGCATGTGGTTTGGATCAGGTTGTTTAAACCGGGTCACTTGAGATGTAATTCGTACGGATACTCTCCGCACATCACCTGAGAACTAATGAATACAATATCACCTACTAATCATACTTTAAATTAAATAATTACATATTGGACTGATGATAGCATAATCATGTATAATGATTTATTCAAAGAATTTAAATATTTAATATGAAATAACATTTAATCGAATGGTATGAGAGTGTGTAATAAATGATACCTTATTTGAAAGTTAGGACTTTAAACTTGCAATTGATAGGTTAAATGAAGTTACGAGTAAATTAGATGCCAGTCAAAAAAAAAAAAAAAAAAAAAAAATTAGTAGCATTGACGGTTCTAAACACTACTTGATTCATGATGACTAATTTCTACACGAAACCTATTTCACATTGTAGCTCTTGTGGATTTCGTAATCTTATTTCAAGATTACGACATTATGAAACGCATAAACAAATGTAGATGAAAATACAAATTAAATATCTTATCTTAGAATTTTTATAAACCAAGGGTTAATTGTACGCAATAAACATGTATTTTGCAAGTGCGTTGTATGGCGTGTTTTTCTTGTTCTCATAATTCTATTTCTAGAAAGTGCGCTAGTTAGGCTATTTGTCGTCGACACGTTTTTAAGCAGTGAAAACTCATTATGTGACATATATTTGACTTAACTTTGGTGACTTGATGTTACGTTTTAGCAGGATATGTTTTCTGTAAAGGAATAAACCCTAAATTAAAATTATTGTTGTTATGATAAAATTATAAGTCTTTCAAGATTCTTTTAAAAGTTAATTACATGGATAATCCGTGTAGTTTTTGGTAAGTAGTGAATTTGAGTATTAACTATTAAGGTTTATAGTTGTTGGTTTAGGTTTTATATTTTAATTTTGTCATAAGTTAAAGTATTAAGATTAAATTCTTTCTATTTTTTTTTATCAACTGAGTTAAATAAGGATTCTGGTTTGTATCCTTTAATTATTTTCAACTCATATTATTTGTGCGGATAGCTATATATATTATACTAGGTTAGTATCCTGTGTATTACACGTATTAAATAAAGAAATATAGCGAATAATTATCAATGAAAATTTAGAAAAATATAAGATGATTTTTAATATAAAATGCGATTACAATTTCGTATGTTTTAATATTTTAAGTATTAAAATGATAATATTATTTCTTTAAACACTAACTTGTTTTTATAATTTGTTTTTTTAACATTTTGTTTTCAAAATTGTTTTTGAAAATTTTATAATATATAATAATTTTTTTTTAAAAAAAGTGTGTATTTAATATTAATATATTTTAATGTATTAAAAAATATTTTTTATTTCAAAAATGTATTAAAAGTATATTTAATATTAGATATTTAATAGGAGAGATGAGGGAAATAAAGATTGAAAAGCTCTAGAAACATGCCATGTGGTACTAAAACCTTTATTTATTAGTATAGGTAGATTAGGTTATTACCACGTGTATTACATGCAATAAATATAAAATATTAAATAATTGGAACTAATAATTTTAAAAATTATAAAATCATATTTTGGTATAAGATGATTAAGTTATGTATTAACAAATACTTTAAGCATTATAACAACAATTCAAAAGTTTAGTAACTACATAATTGATATTCGATAGGTAAGATTCTATTTTCGTGATTTTTAAAATTATTTTGAACGACTAACGAACACATAAAAAAGGTTCAATACGAATTGAATAAATTTGGCATTTATAAACCAATAGTTTTATGAAAATTTGTATATTGTATATCATACGAGTCGTTAGTGAAATAAGAAAATAATTAAGATTTGAAAATTATAAATAATAAATACATAAAAATTATAAAATTATATTTTGAAATAAGATATAATTAAAATCCACTTATGATTATTAAGTTAGAATAAATTATTAGAATAAAAAAAATATTTGCATTCAAGTGTTAAATTTAAATATGAGAAAGAATTAGTAAAATAAAATTAAATGTGAGATGAATATTGTAGTAACAAGTGTCAAAATTTAATGATGAATGAATATTAAAGTGACATATGGCAAAAATTACTGTTAAATGAATATAAGAATGACAAGTGTCAAATTTATTATTCTTTTATTAGGTAGTATAGATATAGATAGAGATAGAAGTCATGGCAACCTAAAAAATATGAACACCCAACCCGTACCCTCCTCTTCTCTTATCAGCAATCCCTTTGTCGATCTTCCTTCATTAGGCAATATGTAGTGGTTACACCACTATCACGTCACGAAGCCGTCACATAAACAACCAACACCATCACTTTATTGCCACTCCACATCATCACCAGATTTGTTATCATCAGCCCTCCTCACTCCACATCATCACTACCTTTTATTTAATATAATATTATTTGATTTTTATTTTTTTTAATTATAGACTTATATTTATCTTAACCAATATAATAAAAATTACATAATAAAATTAAAATACATAAAAAAATTAAAAAAAAACATTAAAATAAAATTACGTACTTTTAAAAAATAAAAAAAAATTACACATTTTCTCTTTGATTTTTCCAGACGTTTTGGACCAAAACGCCTTTAAGCATGTTATGTTTTTCCCTAATTCAGATCTCGCACGTTTCTCAATTCTTTCATCAGATGTAACCTCTTCAACTGAAACGTCGATCTCTTCCTAATTATGGCAAATAGTTTTTCTTTTATCCTCCAAAATCAGGTTATGCAAAATAATGCAAGTGTACATAGCGTCTCGAATTTTACTTTTCTTCCATACCATACATGGATTAGACACCATATGTCATTTCTTTTTAAGTACATCGAACGCCCGTTCGACATCCTTTCTCGCCACTTCTTGAGCCTTTTTAAAGTATTTCTGTTTGTCATTGTTTTCAAGAGGACATGTAAATGTTTTGACAAATGTAGCAAATTCGGTGTAGATTCTATCGACAATATAATACCCATAATAGTAGTATGTGTCGTTAGCATAAAATAAAGACCCTAGTGCGACTCCGTCTAATTTGTCGTCAAATACCGGCGATTGATCTAAAACATTTATATCACCAAAGTACGCATGTAGTATCTAGAGATCATTAGAGGCCATTGCTTCAAGTATTATTGTAGGATGTTAGTGATCGCCTCGTTGATGAGCGCCTCACCAAGAGATGCGGCAATTTCGCCTCTCCCAGTGTGTGCAATCAATGCTTCCAAGCATACCGGGAAAGCTGTGGACATGTTCATACACTGCATAAATTTGTTGAATGTTACTCCATGTTGACTTTCTCAAATATCGCGAGCCGTATAATGTTATAACCATGGTTGTAGAAGTCGCTAGACGCTAGTCGAGCGGTGAGGTACCGCCTAGGAATTAATTGGCGCTAGGCAGATTGGAATTTTTATATGTAATTCTACAAATATTTATTATATACACACATTAATATCAATAATTTAATATAATACTTCAAATATATTAAAAAATAAACTTAAATATACTAAGTCAAGTACTTTAAATTACAAACTTAAGCACAAAATTCAAAGTTTATAGATAGATTTCGATGTTTAGTGGCAGGGTTCAATGTTTCAGATGTTATATTTGATGTTTTAGAGACGTATTAAGTATTTAGGGTTGAGAAATGTCTCAAATAATCACTGATCTAGGTCTTTTTTATTCAAAAAAAAGCCAAAAAAAAAACAAAAAAAAAATAGACCTCCTAAGCACCGCCTAGCGCCTAGGCACTGCCTAGGGCAAAATCGACAAGATTTCTTGGCGCCGCCTAGACCGATTTTTACAACACTGGTTATAATACCTTTTGGAAACAATGAAAATAATTAAGAAACCAAATTAAGTAAAAAAATTAAAACAATTAAATAAATTCTATCTTTACAAAAGTTGTAAAGACTATCTCGTGAAACGTTATCTGACATTCGTAAATATTCGTCCCAAGGATCGCTACATGTGCGTAGTCTAACTATCGAATAACACTTGTACACTTTTGTAGAGATGTGAAACATGCTACATCGGCTGCATCTAATTTTTGTTTAAAATACAGAAAGTTTTCTTCCATATTGTTTAAGAATTGAAGAAATAAATTGCGGCTTATTCGAAAACGAAGTTGGAATTGCTTGTCGTCGTAAGTTGGATTTTCACTAAAATAATCTTGGACGAGGTGTTTTTTACGAACTCATTTTTTTTGTGGATTGTAAATTGGGTTTTTTTGAGGAAAAAATGGTTATTTTAGAGAGATAAATAATTATTTTAGAGAGTTGACCGGTGATTTAAAGAGTTGGATGGTTAATCTATAGTGATTTTTTAAAAAAAATGTTATTTTCCAATGGTCAAATCAGTCCATACCATTATCTACACACCCATTCTAACCTATGTGGGATTTTGGTAGTCTATTCTAACCAAAGGTAGTATATTTTTTCCTTATAGTCAATATTTGAAACCTATTGAAAAATTAACAATAGCTCAAACTAAGCCATTATGTCACTGTAAATGAGGGGTAGGAAAAAAATCAGAACTAGAAACAACAACCTAAACCGGAACTGATCTTACCCGAACTGGTAGGTGCAGGTGTCACACCCCAACCGACGACGGAATACGTCGGGACGTGTGTTTGATTGTTTATTTGCTCATGGTTTGCTATTAATAAATTTGAATAATTAAAGCATTCATTATCTATATCTATATTTATATTTATATATTTATAATAAAACAAGGTTTGTTTCATCCACATGTCAATAAATGGAGCCACCCTTGTCTTCAAATTCCCGCTCAATGAAATTACATTTTTTTACACACGTGTCATGGGTCAGCAGGTGGGTCATGGAGCTTCAGTTTTCTAAAGGGGCATATATCAATATTTTTCACCCCATTTGCGTCGCTTCTTCTTCATCATCGTAACCCAAGATTGCTTTCTTCATCGGCAACATTCCGCATTGATGGGTGAAATCGTAACCCTAGATTTCTTTCTCCATCGGCGTACATCTGTAGTGCTGGGCGAAATCTCTCGGTCAGGTAAGTTTCATCCATCTATCGTCCATCTGTGTCACCATATGAAATGGCCCTCGTACGGTAATCATCTTTGATATAGTTTATTGTTCAAATATTAAATTCGTCTTCTGATTTTGTTTAAATTCTGGTTGTACAGGAAAACGTAGGTTTTAATCACAGACGACCATTTAGCGGATTTGTCTATAATCGACATCATAGGTAAGTTTCATCCATCTAACAGCCATTCATGCTTTTAATTTTGGTTCCATTATGTTTGTAAACCCTAATATACATTTAATGTCCATTGTTTTCTTCATGATAATATTGGATTGAAAACCTAATTCTGGTTATTCCGATTTTGGTCCTATCCTATTTCTAAACCATAATCATCATCCTTGGAGGTACATTTATTTTCATTTCCGTCCATTCATGTGTTCAATTTTGGGTTCTTCTTTTAGATTATTAACAACATCGCTTCAATCAAATTGTGTATATGTAATTCTCTGTTAATTTGCTAGTCGATGTTAATTATTTAGGAAAATTTCGATTGAATTTTAATGATGCTACAATGAGTACTTACAAATGGTCTTGTTAGACTACCTGCAATACTAAAGACTGCATTTACAACATACATCCTAGTCATCACTGACACATGAGCATTTTAACCATCATTCTGATATGCATTATCTTTCCTCTTTTTAACTCCAACCTATCATTCCCACATGCATCCTCTCTCTTCCACATCATCATTTCATTTTCTATTTCTCTTTTAAACAAATGACTCTTTAATGTAAAAACATATTTAATAAATAAATATAAAATATAATTAAATAATTAAAAACAAAAAACAAAAAAATTAAATAAAAATTAAAATGGCCTTATATAAAAAGAGATTACATTTTCCAAAAAAAATAAAATTAAAATACTTAAAATCAAGCTACACCTAAAATATAGTGGTTCAAAAACCTTAACAATAGACCTACATAATTTATGTAGACACTCAATGGAAGTGTTTTCACCAATGTGTATGTACTCATCACATTAGTCAGCTGATGCACCATAAGCCAACTAACGAATGACACTTGTACATTTTTGTCTTGGTGAAACACCTTTTACACCAATAGCATCATATCTTTATGTGAAATATTTAAAATGTTGACATCTTCCTTGTTTAGATATTTCTTTAACAATGCGATCAAAAAGACGTATGGTCATCCGGAATCTTCGTCTAAATAAGCTTTCATCATATACTAGCTCCGAGGCAAAGTAATCATTCCAAAAACGGTTGTCTCCATACTTCCGGCCTCTATTTATGTATTTATGTTTGCCCTTTTGTCTAGAAGAACTTCCCTCTTGTGAATCAACTTCAGCTTCAGCATCAAGCGCAAACAACTGCATCGCTTTTTGTTCAACACATCGGAAATGAGATTTTGAAAGTGTAGAGTCAAAATCATTGGGATGTTTTGTGTGACTTGTTCATCATTTGAACTCATTTTGAATTGTATAGATAAGTGTTTGAGGAAAAGGAATTTGTGTGTGTGAAAATGGTTGGTCTAGATATGTATTTATAGTGGTGGGAAAGAACTAGCCGTTAAGCTGCATTTTTCTAAAAAATAATCTTCCATTGTATAAAAACAAATTACATTTTCCTAAAATTAAAAATAAAAATACATCAATCATAATAGACGTAACAATTAAAATGAAAAACTAAACATTACGATTATAGCAGTATTTCACACGGATTTGCTCGCATATCGCCTGGTGTTCGGCTCGTTGAAATGGATTCATGTTAGTGGTGTAAAGGAAGAGCATTTTCCTTGCATCTCAATTTTTTATGTTTCATCTTGAACTTCTTTTGCTCAAGTTCATAGAATTTATCGATTCTATGCTTGAATTTTTCAATCGCTTCACTCTTAGCACGATTGGTCGAGGATATCTCATCAATGAGCTTTAGCTTCATTAGGTTGTATTCAGACAACTCTATTCCTGATTTTCCTTTTAGCTTGGCTTTGGCTTTAGCCTTGTACCTTCCAATTGGACGTGCTGTAGCAACCTATTGAAATTGAACTTCAAAGTCTTTTTTTTATCAACATCTTTAAGTGATATTGTGATTTCAGGATTCTCACCAAAGTTGGCATCAGAATCAGAGCTCGTATACCCCCTCCCGAGCTGCTAGTTTTGTTTTTTAAGGGGTCGAAAGCCATGAACATGGGTAGTAGAGTTGTACTTACCATGATCTTTCACAACATTCCACACATATTCATATGTGAAAGCGACAGAAGTCTTGTTGGATGGATCGTTTATATACAACTGTGTAGTCTCTTGGATGTACTGGTCGTCTAACCAATCGCTTCTGTAACGACATTGACTTGTAAGAACAAATCATTAAATATATTGAACTTAGATTTAAACATTTGCCAATGACTTCTTAGATTATGAGCATCTTTCCGAATTGCAGATTGACTTTCATTGTATTATTTTTCAATCTTACTCCAATAAGCATCTACATTTTTGGTTGTTGCTAGTGATTGGATTCTTAGAAGTTGAAAGCACAGCTTGTGCAAACAACACCTCATCACTTTATGGCCACTTTTGATGACTCATCTTGGTTGGTTGCTCGTCATTCTTGGTCACTATCTTTCTTGGTTTCTTTTTTGCGGCCTTTTCTTTTGACGGTGATTCCACATGTGCCTCCTCAACTTTGGATTCAAACTGAATTGCTAGCAGCAAAGCCGTTGACAAATTCTCCTTAGCCTCATGTAAGTGATACTTTTAAGGGGAGTAGGATTCATATTCTTCAAGGGTATGGCTTCAGTAAAAGAGGTTTTTTGATATTGTTGCCATTTAAGAAACTTTTGCCATTATTGAGCATCAAAAGCTGGTTGTGGTTAAGTAAACTGTGGCATCACAAGAAATTGAGCAAATTGGGGGAATGAAAGTCCTTATAGGTAAAACAAGGGAAACAGTTGTAGTTGTAAATACTAAGAAAACTTTTTGTGTTTCTGAGAACTAAGGGAAAGAAGGTTATTGCGGTGGTTTTTGTAGGACATCATTGTCATCATTTAACAATTGAGTGAACGAAAATGGAGCTCTTTGATCCATTTTGAGATTGTGAAAGTTGAAAAAATTGTGAGAATTTGTATAAGATTTTGGAGTGAAAAATGAGTTACTTTGAGTGGGTATTTATGAGGGGGGGGGGACTAGCCGTTTTTTTTAAATATAGCTGTTAGAGTTTTAAAAAAAATAAAATATTATTTTTTTCAAAAAAATTCCATTAGGCTTTCTTATTAAACAAAATGGTTTTTAAAAAGGTAGGCCACCCCTTCTCTCTTCACTTGGGTGCACTTTGGGAAGTACAAGGGGGAATGTGCGTGGGGCTCCAATGCATCAGCCAGAGAAGGTGCTGTCCACATGGGACATGCAAGCAGGGGGAGGGGCGCTCTACGGGAAGTCTTAGGAACATTGTGTTTAACTTTAAAAGTCTTCTACATATGAATTGTGTTGTTTTTAAACTTGATCCTTCAATCTTATATCATTTATTTATTTTACTGATTACTTAATAAGCAACCTTAATCTATTAAAAAATTCATCACAACGATACTTCTAACAACAACAACAAGCATACCAAGTAAAATAATCCCACTTCTAGTAGGGTCTGGAGAGAAAGATAAAGACACACCTTACCCTATCTACAAGTAGAATAGATAGGCTGCTTCGTAGGAGTCCCCGGCTTAGAGGTCTGAAAACTTTTTTTTTACAACATTATTAAGCAAGACATAATACCAAACCCAAAATCATAATGCATAATCATGAAGAACAAAGGTTTTATCGAAACTGATAAACCCTAACAATATAAGTTAACATACAAAGCAAACAAACTAAAAGAAAAGTATCCTGACACAAACAAAGTAACCAACAATTTATAGATAACACTACAAACCTCCAATCCTGCAAGCATGCATATAACTTATATAATCCTATATCATATATCCCAAACCAGCAAGGACACGACCACAACCCATGACCCATACTCAAACAAAAAAGGGGTGTAAGCCCCTAAAGCTAGAACCCATTATATAAATCTAGACTCTAAACCTAGAACCTAGGAAAAGACTATGTATCATGTACCTTTATTCTACGTCTCCATGTACCCCTATCACATATCATTTCCTCAGAGAGGTGTAGCTTTGTCAAATCCTGGCGGATCTGTTCATCCCATGTCTGTAATCCCTATGGTTTTCAATTTTCTATTTTACTATAATCATACTCGTACATAATAAAACAAAGTTTATAACATGCTTTGGATAGTTGTATTCGTAAACCCAAACACATATACACGAAGATATAAGGAAATACAACTCATAAATATATTTATATGTAAATTTTATTAACAAAAAATGAATAGAAGAATTATTAATTGAAATTAATTATGTTTTATATAATGTAAGGTTATATATGTTATAAATAAAGTGTATAATTTTTTATAAATGGTTTTAACTTAAAAAGTTAAACTGCAAAATTTAACGGGCCAATCTTACAATTTTCGAGACCTAAACATAAACATAACTTAAAAAATCTATGGATTATAAATGAGAGAGATCCATAACTAAAGGGATTACCAAATTTCATCTTCTTTTCTCCTTCTCCTTCTCATTCGGTCTTTCGTTCATTCATCTTATACCAACTATCCATCTCTCAAGAACTAAGACTTAGGTTGATCAAAAACGTTGGAGACTTCGTGAACACACCTAAAACTCATATCCTTGTCATCTTATCTTCCAACTTACATTATATACATATCCTAACATAGGACATTGTGTTTTGTAAGGCTTAGATGTAAAGGATAGCAAGGAGGAAGCTCTACAGGTTGGATTCTTAGTTTTGACATAAGATAACTTTTGGGTGACTATTTAGCCAACATTTCCCCATCCTTGAAAAAACATCTTGTACCACCAAAATCTTCTAGATATACTAATGGTGCATAAAACCGAGCCCAAACGAAGCAAAAATCACAACCAAAAGTTTGAGAACGTAACCATTGACTCATGCCAAGATCCAAATTTTAAACCCAATTATCGACATGATAAATATTGGATTACTTTCTTCCATATGATAGTACTCTGAAAACGAGGAATGTGGGTGAAAACCATGCGCAAAACAAAGTTATAACGAAGCGGGAATCGTGAAAACAAGTTTGATGTTTGTTGACGATTGCAAGACGCGAATTCTATAAAAAAATCTTCCCACATCGCCCAAAAAACCAATATTTTTCCCCTTTAAACACCTATAAATATCCTTGCTTGGTCCCTTATATCTTGCAACTCCTAGTTTAGTATAAACAAGTATAATAACCAAATTTTGGTGGTTCTACAAGTGCAACAACCATTGGGATGTTGAACGTAGTAGTTTATTTTATGCTCTTGGCTAGGAGGTGCTGTGCTTCGAGATCGTCTCGTCTGTAAAGTTTCTTTGAGGTAATTTTCTTTTTCTTTTTCTTTTTCTTTTTCTTCTTTTCATTATTCATCTATTTATTTTTTTGCTTGTCTAAGTAGTTGAGCTTAGGTTATTAATTGTTGGCATTAGGCTCGTTTAGTTTGTCTTGTTTAGGCCGCCTTTAGAGTTGGTGTAGTCTTGTAGAGGCTTGTTAGGCCCAACGAGTCTGACCTATGATGTCTGTTCATTTAGTTATGTCTAGCATAATTTTTACTCTCCCTCGCTTCATTCGTTTGACTAGGTTGAACCACGTTTGCATTCGGATCGCATACTTGTTCCTTTGAGCTGATGTCTGGCCACACACGTTCAATCCTCAGGGCATGAGTTTGATACAACTGCTGATCTTGATTCTTCTTCATTATACTAGTTTTCTCGAGCACCATTAATGTGAGTATTCATACTCCCTCTTTTACTTTTAGTATTTTGGTATGTTACATATGTTTACTCAAAACAATGTTTACAAATCAAAACTATTTGATGCAAGCGTTAGTCTATTTTAGTTAGAATTCTTACTATGTAAATGCCTGTTTTGTGAAATCTATGATTCATATTCATGTGTTATCTATCGCAAACAATATTGACATACTAGATGTTATTCTAGTATTGAAACTTGTTTCAGGGACGATTATTTATTGCAGACTTAGTTGAAGTAGTAGTTTGATACTATTACTGAAACTGGTTTGAGAGACTATCTATCTATTGCAAACTTGTGTTTTGCATGTCTTAGTTTAAGATTTGATCAATCTTGACTAAGTTCCATGTGTTACACTTGTTTGAGAGAACATTATTGTTATTGTATTCATTTTATGTGCAAACGTGTAACCTATATGTGCTTCTATTCTGATTCTAGATAGTCTAATTGTTATGCATCATTTATTTTTAAAACATTTATTTAAATTGTATGTTATACTCACCAACTATTCATATAGTTGACCCAAAAATCATTTTTACATATGTAACAGCTTAAGGTGAAGACATGACGAAGACATAGGAAATAAGAATAGTAGGCCTAGTTAAATTGTAAAACAATGTTTAGAATTTCAAATGTAATACTTTGAATATTTAATTCATGTAATGTGTGTTTATCATTCAATGAATGTTGTGTTGGTTTTTTAATAATGATGCATTAAATATTAAAACTTATAACATAGCATCATTAGCTAATTAACAGTCAAACTCGCGCCCCGACGTATTCGGTCGTCGAT
The DNA here is from genome assembly GCA_009363875.1 of Mikania micrantha. Taxonomy (NCBI): domain Eukaryota; kingdom Viridiplantae; phylum Streptophyta; class Magnoliopsida; order Asterales; family Asteraceae; genus Mikania; species Mikania micrantha. The sequence goes on from CM018685.1 coordinate 34,283,336, forward strand.
CGGGGTGTGACAATGTCAACCTCGGTTTTTCCCTCTACCGTGAGAAGCTCTACTCTTCGAACACGTGTCGACTGGCTTCTTCTCCTCACATGCCCGAACCATCTCAATCTTCCTTCCCTTACTTTGTCCGAGATGTTTGTGACCTCTAAAGTTTCCAGAAAGACCTTGTTCCTTATCCAATCAAGCCTTGTGTGGCGCACATCCATCTCAGCATCCTCATTTCCTCTATCTCCAACTTTCTTCCTTGGTTCTTCTTAATAGGCCAATAATCAGTGCCGTACATAATGGCTGGCCTGATGGCCACTCTATAAAATTTGCCTTTAAGTTTTTCTAGAAACTTCTTGTCGCATATGATGCTCGTTGCTGCTCTCCACTTTCACCAACCTGCCTGGACCTGGTGAGCTACGTCCCCGTCAATGTTGTCATCACCTTGTAGAGACGATCCTAGGTATTTGAACTTTGTCGTCCTTGGCACCTCCTGGCCTCCAATGGTCACCTGATCATCTTACTTCTCCTCGTTTGTCTCGCTAAAATTGCAATATAGATACTCGGTTTTTGTCTTACTTATGTGTAAGCCACTCTGCTCTAGAGCGGCGCGCCACTTTGTAAATGCACATTTAGCTCGTCTTTCTTTGCTGTCACTAGGACAATATCATCCCCGAAAAGCTTATCCAAAGATACTTCTAATAATTGTATTAATGCCCACAAAAGTACTGCAAATATTCTTCAAATTTCACGTGAAGGACATGTTAAGAGACCATTGTGCTACACTAATTAAAACGTGGAATATTGCATACTTTATAATGGTTCATGTATTAGTTACCAACCAATCAACCTAATGGTTTATGGTATTTTTATTTTATCTTTCAATGTTAACCATTTAACTAATCAAGTAATCATAATTCAAAGCGTATTTGCAGATAGATTTGATTGGATTTTATCAAAGCAACTTTGAGTACTTCTAATGATTCGTGTTAAAAGCCTTATATTTCACTTTTCTTTCTACATATGAATTGCATTTTTTGCAATATACACATCAACATATTTAAAATTTAAATACTTTGATGGTTTGTTGATGCTTTTGTTACAAAAGCCAATATAGATTCCAAACATACAGAGAAAGTAAGACATTGCGATTTTCTTTCATTCAAATTCACTTTTGATGTCCAAAATTTTTATTTGTATTTAGTATAGAAAATAGTAAATATGTTTTTTGTTTTTTTTATTATTTTAATGTTTGCCGTTTTCTGAAGAGCTAAGTAGACAATGCATATATTGACAGGAGATGCAACTACATATCTTCCTTGCAAATCATATAATGATTGCTTTTATTGATTAAACAAAACCATACAAATTACAAGGTGCTTAATATTTTGTTGACGGTAATTTCTTTTCTTTATCTTTTCTTCGTTTTTTTGGATCATTTTAGCTTATTTTTGTTACAACAATGATATATCTTTTTGGATGTGTCTCACAATTTCATCCCATATAGTTCTTTTTGGTCATCAATAGCTCATTATAATTCCCATTATTAATTTTAATGGCTCAAAAAAAAAATAAATAAAAAACTAGATCGGATGGTCTTGCTTGTGAATTGGTTTAAATATTGGAAGATATTAAACTGGATCGTAGCAATATAACAACACATAAGATATTAGAATATAATAGTCTTACAAGTTTTATTCTTGAATAGGAGTTGATAAAAGTTTGAGTGATGATCACCCTCACTTCAAAGAGCAAGTCCGTCACATCGGGATATATTCAAAAGCAGTAATTCATTTAAATCTACCAAATTTGTCACTACAGCTCTCACTTGTATACAAACAAGTCTCTGTAGACTTAAGATTTATAACTATTTTATTTTTATTATTGCTATATTAGTTAAAGTACTATAAACATGTATATAGTTTTGCTTTGTGATTCATAAATCTTCATTACCTAAAGTTTAATATTTTATTTATTCGGCCCATGCAATACATGGGTTTCTAACCTAGTTAGCATTAAACCAAACATTCATTTAATGCAATTCATAAAACCAAATATCAAACATCTATTACATAAATCTAGTCTAACCATACAAATTAAAATTCTAAACATTGTTTAAAGTTTTAAACTAGGTCTAATAAAGCTTATCATATATCTACACCATAGTCTTACCCTAACTTGTTACATATGTAAATAAAGTTTTGGGTCAACTATTTGCATAGTTTGTGGATATAACATACAGTTTAAATAAATTTTTGTAAGGACCATTAATACTGATGCTCACCAAAACATCTTAGGATCTAGTCTTGGACTCTCGGAAGACAAACAACTGTTGGAAGAGAATAATTAACCTTCAGAAGAACTAATGCTTCCGAAGGATAATTCTCTTCTTCTGAAAGCTATACAACAACCTGAAGCTTCCGAATCCCTCCTCAGTACTTAGAAGTTCAAATCGATCAGTGGTTCCGATCGATCATCAGTGGTTTCCAAGACAAAGACTTTCGAAGACTTTCGAAGACTTTCTCTGACAAAGATTCCGTACACTTATAGAAATAATCAGAGCTGCTTTCTCACATTCAGATCAACAAAGAAGACATTCCGATGTTAGTCAGCAGCAAAGAAGATTTTTCAGGACTACAAAAATACGAAGCATTTAATGCCTTTTGTTGTTTAGGTATTTATTGTAAAAGTCAATGGTGTCTTTTGTATTAATTGTAATAAATATGGCTTAGCCTGTCAAGACCATAACAAATACTAGATTTAGCATACATTTGTTTCTAGTGTTTTGTCCAGCCATGTATCCCTATGAGGATACAACTGTAGGTCTTAGTATATAATCCTTCACTTGTAACTTAGCAAGGCACGAGTGTGTGCTTGAGCTGTTGAGTCTTGTTGACTTTGCAATTGAACGAAATATACTTTGACCTTGAAAGTAACTTTATTTATGTATTGTATTTGTTTGGCAAGTGTGAGTGAGTCGAGTTGATAGAACTTTCCGCATGTATCAAGCTCGGTAGAATATCGCTTGTCAAAGTGTTGTGTTGAGATACACAACTCGATCCAACAAGTGGTATCAGAGCCTTGGCTCTCTAAATTAAGCAACTAACCATTCTTAAGTTACCAGTTGTTCATCTTCTACTCTTTACTTCATGTTTCCTCTAGGTCAAAATGACAACCATCAGTAAGCACGATACTGAGAATCGCACTCTCAACAAACCTCCCATGTTCATGCCTGATGACTATGATACATGGAAGGTTAGGATCGAAGGTTTCATCAGGAACCAGGACTTCAAACTCTGGAAGTCAGTTCTTGAAGGGCCATTCATTCCAACTGTTGCTGCTGCTGGAGTTAGTGGAGCACCTGTGCCAAAAGATCCATCTCTATATTCAGATGAAGACTACAAGAATATGGAAGTCGATTCAAAGGCACTATGGCTGATCCAAATGTCCATTCCAAATTCTATCATACATGCATTCAAGAAATACAAATCCGCAAAAGAGCTGTGGAACTCTTTACAGCAGATGTATGAGGGATCTGACGACGTGAAAGAAAACAAGAAAGACATGATGAAACAAAAGTTCGAGAAATTTTGTCAAGAGAACAATGAGAAGATGGCTTCTCAATATCTAAGGTATGTACAACTTGTTGATGAACTAACAGTTGCAGGTGTTAAGATGGAGAACCAAGATGTCATCAGAAAGTTCTTAAGATCTCTTCCACACGTGTGGAACATTTATTCTGTTACCATCCGTAGAACAGAAAATCTTAGAACTTTGAAGTTAGGGGAACTCTTTGGTATACTAAGTGCGTACCAAATGGAGATTGATACTCAAGAACCTAAACAATCTTCTTCCGTTCCTCTTGGGTCAGTTGCCTTATATGCACCCATTCATAATGCCCCATTCCAAAGCTGCCAGCCCATACACCATTCAAACTCCACACCCATCATCACCTTTCCAGAAACACCAACGCCATCTTCATCATACACAAATCCATTTTCTAATACAACCTCACTGCTCACCTCTGGTTAGGGAGCATTCATGGCTGGAGAAACAAGCTACTTTCATCTGTGTCAAGAAGATCTAGATGGTATTCCTACAGATGATATGGAAGAGATGGACATCAACTACCAAATGGCCATGATTTTTTACCGAGCAAATAAGTTCTATCAAAGAACCGGTAGAAAGTTCAAGAAGCACAACATGAAGACTGGGTTCGGTCTGGACAAGTCCAAGCTAAAATGCTACAACTGTCAGCAGCTGGGCTATTTTGCCAGAGAATGCAAGTCTCCAAGCTCCCCGCCATCTACTTCAGCTCAACAGAATTGCCACTCAGCCAAGACCTCAAGCCAGTCAAACACTGCAAACATTGTAGAGCAACATGACTTCTCTGACTGGAGCTTTCAAGTGGAGGAAGGATCTACCTCAAACAATGCACTAATGGCAAATGACTCCACTTGCACATTCAAGGTAATAGATGACATGTGTACTCCTGAATGTCTTGAAAAATTAAATGCATATAAAAGGTTCAATGTTCAAGTCTGTGATGAACATGAGTCAATACAAGTTTTTAAAACAAATTTCTTTGAGGCTGAAAGAAATTATAAGGAAAAGATTGAGGAGTTGGAAAAGACAATATCTAGTCTTAAACATGAAGACACTATCAAACAGTGTCAAATAAACAATCTTTTGGAAAGACTAACAACTGCTAAAACATAACTTGTATTGGCTGAGTCATACAGATACAAGTTTCTAAGTCAGGGAGAGAAGTTTGAAAAACCTCTCAAAATGACTGAGATACCTGACTTGGCAAAGAAGAAGGGTGCTGGGATAGGGTATAACAAAATGGAACCTTCATCTGCATACACTCCAACAATAGAGATTAGATGTAAACCTGAAACAAATCTTGTGTATGATGAAACTCTTGACATACATAAGATTCAACAAGAAAATGATTCGCCTGATGTTAGCCCTGCTGAATCAATCAATTCATCTGAAGATGATACTCCTGATGTTTTTGAAAAACTAAAATCTGTTATTAAACAAAAGAAAAGAAACAAGAAAACCACACCATCTTTTATGACACCCGGCAATTTTAGGTAAATTGCAACACTCATTTCACATCCATACTTGTTGCATTTCATTTAATTGAGTTTAATTAGATGAGCCAAACACAAACACCAAAACAATAATTCGGATTATTATTGAATTGTGCATTACACGTTGATTATGATTAATCAAGCGTGCAAACATTTCTTAAAACACAAACACAAACTATCAAAGATAATTCAAGGAATTATCGAAACACACACACGAGACTCACGAACGTTGGTGATCAAACAATAATCAAACTTATGTGCTTATGTGCTAAACATACATTAGATGTTTAGGATAAACGTTGGGATTCAAGCACGAGCGAAATCGAATCGACGAAATCGAAAAACATGAAAATGGATCCGTCGCGGTACGCGAGGACCCAAAGTGAACGTCTTCGCGGTACGCGAAGCAGTACGAATCTCTTCGCGATACGCGAAACCCAAATTTGATCGGCCTTCGCGGTACGCGAAGGCCATGCAGATCAAATTTTTTTATAAATACAACCCCAAGCTCATTCTACTCGGTTTCTTTTCTATTTCTCCGAGTTTCTTCACCACATCTCGACCAAAAGCTCCTGAAACCAACACCCAAGCCCTCTGGAATCACTATTGGAGCCGTTGCTTGGTGATTGAAGGCCATAGGAACATCAAGGAAGCTTGGGAAGCTCTCAATCAACAAGAAGATCGAATCTAGCCACATTGGAGCTCCACAACCTCTGTCTAACTCGAAATCAGTCATCTAAGAGCTTCTAAGGTAGTTTTAAATGCTTACATAGTGTTAGATCGTACATGCAAGGGTTAAAAACCCACATGCAAGTATCTTTGAACACATGCAACTCCATGTGGTTATTGAGCACGAATTTGTTGATGATTTTGTGTGATATTGTCATAGATCTACTGATCTTATAGTTTAGAAATGACAGATTTGAGTTTTGGTTAAGTTATGTTTGATTTGGTGATGATTTGGGCAAACTTGCCATAAAAGGAAACTTTTATGTGCAAGTCTTGGATTTGTGATGATCTAGACATGTCAGACATGTCTAGATGTTGTCAAATACATATTGGAGCATTTAGAAACACATTTGGATATTTGATTTTGTCAAAAACATGGTTTTGAAAGAACTTGCTAAATAAGGAAACTTTTCAAAATCAAAAGAGGGCTTTTGATGTTTTGAATGTTTTGGTAAAATTTGATTATTGAAACATGTTTAAAAATGGTTTTTAACATGTTTGAAAACTTGGATTTGTGAAAAGAAGCTTTTAAACGAGAACTTGCTATTTTAGGAAACTTTGTTTGGGCAAAATGGCATATATGGTATTTTATGGACAAACGACTTATTTTAAGTGTTCACATATGTTTTTACAAACATACTAAAGTTATTAGTTTTATGAAATAGGATTTCATAACCTTACTTTCCAAAAATAGAAACTTCCTAAATATAGAAAGTTTCCTGAAACAAGAACATTATGATTTTCAAAACTTGATTTCATGAAAGCAACGTGAGTTGAGTCATAGGATGCATTATGGTGTCTTACTTGCATTAAGACAACTTAGCACAACAAACGTGTCACCAACGATTCGTATAGCCAGCACAAGTCAACACACACACACGCTCGGTTGAGCACACCAGCACCTGGAGTTGTATGGACTACAACACACCACAGAACACATACTTACACCTATATGATTATAGGAGCTTACTAGCAGGACTGCTAGCTCTGACAGTCGTAAACACCACATAAACTGGAACTGCTTTATCAGGTGAGTTCACGACCCCTTTTTACATTTTCTACCTTTGGGGGAGAAAACATTGCATACAATTGATCTTGATCAACATACATACTTTTGGTTACATTTGTACACGCTAATATCGTATATGCATATGTGTGGCATTCATCCACAAAACTGGTAAGTCCTCATTAAACACATCTCGAACCGTTAATAGCGCGCAACGCTTAGCGTGGTAATTCTGAATAGTACTATTTGGGCCTGACAAGCCCCACTGTTGAGCGCCGTATGGCCACCCCGACTGGAGGTTGGAACAGTGCATAATTGACCAATAAACATTGCCATTGTCTAGTTGGATGGACATGGCGGGAGGCAGCATGTTAGCTTCGGTTGCGAACCCGCATATGATATATAAAACTGCAAAACATTTACTTTAAACATTTTGATGTTTACTGCTGATACAAACCTGTGCTCTCACCAACCTTTGTGTTGACCCTTTTACTCGCATGTTTTCTCAGGTAACTAAGGCACGCACACAAGGATAGGATGCTAGGATGGAGTCCCATGGATAAGCTTTAGTGTCTTAGACAATTTAATAACGATTGACATTTGTTTTGTTATGTAATGTTAAATACTTTAAACATTTTGATGTTTACTGCTGATACAAACTTGTGCTCTCACCAACCTTTGTGTTGACCCTTTTACTCGCATGTTTTCTCAGGTAACTAAGGCACGCACACAAGGATAGGATTCTAGGATGGAGTCCCATGGATAAGCTTTAGTGTCTTAGACAATTTAATAACGATTGACATTTGTTTTGTTATGTAATGTTAAATACTTAAACCGCTTCCGCACTGCTACTCTTTAAGTTTTGAAAACTGTTAATCTTATGCTTCCGTAACTGGTAATTACAATGTTGTTTTGATAACTTAAACTTTTTACTTCCGCAACTCTGATTCTACTAAACTGTTTTATCCTAGTTATTGGATGTACGTATGCAACCAGACATGTAGGTCTCGCAACATTGTGTGACCGGAGACTGCGATCCTGACCATCTGTTGTTGCTCGCGCCCCAGAAGGGACGGGATTTCTCGGGGTGCGACAGATTGGTATCAGAGCCTCCGGTTATTGCGAATTAGGTTTGCATTTAGTGAACTTAGTCTATAACCACTAGTCTCCACACAACGCGTAGTGCTTAGTATTAGTTCTACTTGCATACATTATCGTACATATACACAATTCACACATTTAGATGTGGCGTCACTGTCATCACCGTCTATGCTCGCATACGACGAGAAGGAACAGATTTTTCCTACACCTTCAATATCAATACTACCGGTAGCAATTGAGTCACGGGACCAAGCACCAACTATCACCCGAAGACAGCACGTTTGAGCCATCGCAGGAGGGGCAGCCGGTACACATACGCTATATCACCGGTGCCCGAATCGAAGAGGCGACGACGAAAGCTGATCGGGGATGAAACTAAAACAAGTCCAGGAATGAAATAGGCCCTGTGGCTCAACAACATTCTTGTAACCCTTTGGTACTGCTACACATACTGCTTACAAGGACCATATGAGGAGATTCCAAACTCAACTCCTTGTCACTCATAGAATATCACCGAACGAACATGGTCGCTCGAGTTAAGAAAAACTAGAGTGATCATGCGGAGAGATTTCATTACGGGTGCTAGGTGGTCATCCAGAAGCATCAATACTAACACTCGCACAATCAGTGACTCAACACCAAGTGACCTGAGGAAAACACACTCAAGCCACGTAGCTATCGTTATAGGATCTATGAAGGAACCTGTAATATTATTCAACTCACACAACTATCCCAAGTATTAGCTTCGGTAGGCTATTCAGCCATGCCTCATATGACTCTTGTTTGAATCTCGATGTCATCCAGTAAAACCTAATAGCTCTAAACAGGAGGAGCTAGAATTCTTATGTAAGGTAAATTGACGATCATGGTGCGCAAAGTAATCGTGAATTTACAGGTACGCATGAATTTTGGCAAATTCTATTGTGAGCCTATTTTTGAAAACACATACATTGATATTCGCTTATCCTGATGGTTGCAACGGAATTCAAGCAACGTACCAAGACTTCAACATAATGTTCATCAAATTTCCAGCTATAGTTCGGATTACCACGTATCCATGAAAACCTCATGTTGCGACTTTACACTTCACATGAAGCAACAAATTTTTCGATGAAGAGTCACCTGAAAATGCATCACCCATACTAGATCCGCACGAGCCTGAGAGGCAGTATCTTGAGTCGGATTGACTCGGGACCTGACCTGGGCAGACGACTGAATCAAGTGTCTTACAGAGGAACTAAGATATACAAATACCCGACATGTAGAGCTATGTAGCATAGTCAATAAGATGGACCGGGATATAACCCAGTTGATTTCACCATAACAGGCGGCCGAAGACCGGGCTGCCATCGCTAAAGCTAGAACCGAAGAGCTGGAAAACAAGGTCGCCGATCCAGTTCCAGAAGAACGTGGCACTGAGGAAAAGGAACCAGCGGCGAGTGCTGATTTTGATTCCACTATTGATAATGCCTTCGATTTACTTAGCATAGACCTGGTAGGGACAAGTTGTGCCTCTGTACTCGAAATTTTGGAATTTTAGTGACTTGGGTATTAAATAAATTGTAATCAGTACAACTTATTATATATCGAGAGTAATATATGTTATTGAAAATTTTGCCTATGACAATCAATACATGTTTTCTTCTCATACCAATCATGTGCTACTTTAGTCATTAGATCTACACTAACGCTTATTCTCGCTATGAAGATCATGGCTGGAAGACACGGAGACTGCAAGAACGCGGGAGGGCGTGGAAACATTAACCTCACCGCAACGAAGCTGAACGCACTAATCAGCAAACGAGTTGAGGAGGAAATCGCTGCACGCGAAGCTGCACGTAACCAGAATAACCTGACTCAAGGGACAAACCCTAATCCACCCCACTGCACATTCAAAACATTCTTACACTGCAAACCACCTTCTTTCGATGGTACAAAGGGTGCTGCCGGCCTCCTCCGATGGATTGAGAAAATGGAAACAGCTTTCATCATGAGCAACTGTAGGGTTAAGGACCGCGTGAAGTACGCAACAGGAACATTAGAAGGAGCAGCCCTCACTTGGTGGGACATGAATGTTCAAACCATAGGACGAGAAACGTCTGAGGCTATACCTTGGGAGGAATACAAAAGAATGATGAACCACAAATACTTCCCTCACGACAAAGTTCAGAGATTGGAAACGGAATTTCGGAACCATAGGATGATTGGTTCTGAGATCGAGGCATACACTTCTCGATCTTATGAGTTGGCACATATGTGCCCAGAAATGGTGACCCCAGCCTACAAACATCTCGAAAGATACATTGAGGGATTGACACCACAGGTTCGGGATCTGGTACTATCCGCTGACCCCACCACCTTAAGACAAGCCGTTTACTTAGCTCATGAAATGACCGATACGGCAGTGATTCAAGGATTAATACCTACACGTGGCTCAGTATTCAAAAACACCAACAACAAACGCAAATGGGCTAACTCTCCAAACGAAAGCCCCACTCTATAACCATCAAGACGACGCAAGGGTGCCTATGTCGGCAAAAACCCAAAGTGTAAAAACTGTAATTATCATCATCAACGAGGACCGTGCGAAAGATACCAATGCCAACGGTGCAGGAAGCTAGGCCACGCAACCCAGAACTGCAAGGGTGCAATAGTGACCAAAATTCCCCAGCCACCACAACAGCAATACAAAGCACCAAAAGGTTGCTTTGAATGTGGGAAGCCAGGGCATTTCAAAAGGGACTGCCCCCATGTGAATAACAACGGGGACGAAGCATTGAAGAGTTGCTTCGAATGTGGAAAACCAGGGCACTTCAAGAAGGACTTCCCACATATGAAGGACAACAACAATAACGAAAACAACAGCGGTCCGAAGGAACGACCCCTCGTGATTGGGGCTAAGGAAGCCATAAATGATCATAATCTTGCAACATGTACGTATCTCTTAAACGATCATTACGCTTCTGTATTGTTGGTACTGGAAATTGAGAAAAGTCTTATATTTAAGCACCTTAGCAAATACTTGTCATAACCCTAATATCCTTAAAGGCTGAATGCACTGTAGAGTTAAATGATGGTGAACTGATTGTAACTAAGCACATTCTAAGAGAATGCACTTTAAAGCTAGCAAACCATAAATTTAGGATCGACCTCATGCCAAGTTACACTAAACAGTTTTGATGTTGTAGAGGGCATGGAAGGGTTGTCTAAAAACTAAACTAAAAACCATTTGCCACGACAAGGTTGTGCGCATATCTCTTTGTAATGGGGAAACCCTAGACAGCAACGGTGAAAGAAGCAACACTCCTCTGTTCTCACGTGGAAGCCGGAACAAATACCAATGCATTTAATTACCAAGATACCCCGTACTCCTAGTGGATGTGACACTATCTGGGCAATTGTGGACCGACTGACCAAGCCAGCACATATCCTTGCACCCAAGGAAAACCAGAGGATGGAAGAGCTAGCCAGAATTTATGTCAAGGATGTAGTCTCGCAACATGGAGTGCCAATCTCCATCATTCGGATCGAGACGCTCAGTTCACTTCCAACTCTTGGATATAATTGCAAAAATCGCTTGGTACGCGGTTGGATATGAGTACAACATACCACTCACAAACCGATGGCCAGAGCGAACACACTATACAAACCCTTGAAGACATACTACGAGCGTGCGTAGTAGATTTCAGCAATAGTTGGGAAACTCACCTACCACAGGTGGAGTTCTGCTACGGCAACAACTATCACACCAACATCGAAGCTTCGCCCTTTGAGGCACTCTATGGTAGGAAATGCTGATCACTTATCTGTTGGGCGGGAGTGGGTGACAGTCAGCTCACTGGCCCAAAACTTACACATGAAACAACCGAGAAGATAGTACAGATTAGAAGCCGCATGGCAGCAGCTCGCGATAGTCAAAAGAGCTATGCCGAACACCCCTTTGTTTTGGTAAACGAGGAAAACTGAATCTACGGTATATTGGGCCATTCGAAATCCTGAAGTGGATCGGCCCAGTGGCATACCAACTTAACCTACCAGCCGAATTCGATGGAGTTCACAACGTATTCCATGTCTCAAATCTGATGAAGTGTTTATCAGATGAGACACTTGTGATTCCACTGTTTGAAATCCAGGTGGATGGACAACTACAGTTCGTGGGAGAACCAGTAGAGATCATGGACCGAGAGGTCAAACGACTTAAACAGAGTCGGATTCCGAATGTCCGGGTTCGATGGAACTCGAAACACGGACCCGAATTCACGTGGGAACGTAAAGATCAGATGATGCGCAAATATCCCCATCTTTTCAAACAGACAACGTCGAACGCAGACAACAACGAATAAATTTCGGGACAAAATTTCCTTTCAACAAAGGGATGATGTGACAACCAGAAATTTTCAAAATTTTCAAACACTACCAATAACAATCAAATTTCGGGACGAAATTTCTTTCAACAAGGGGATGATGTGACACCCGACAATTTTAGGTAAATTGCAACACTCATTTCACATCCATACTTGTTGCATTTCATTTAATTGAGTTTAATTAGATGAGCCAAACACAAACACCAAAACAATAATTCGGATTATTATTGAATTGTGCATTACACGTTGATTAGGATTAATCAAGCGTGCAAACATTTCTTAAAACACAAACACAAACTATCAAAGATAATTCAAGGAATTATCGAAACACACACACGAGACTCACGAATGTTGGTGATCAAACAATAATCAAACTTATGTGCTAAACATACATTAGATGTTTAGGATAAACGTTGGGATTCAAGCACGAGCGAAATCGAATCGACGAAATCGAAAAACATGAAAATGGATCCGTTGCGGTACGCGAGGACCCAAAGTGAACGTCTTCGCGGTACGCGAAGCAGTACGAATCTCTTCGCGATACGCGAAACCCAAATTTGATCGGCCTTCGCGGTACGCGAAGGCCATGCAGATCAAATTTTTTTATAAATACAACCCCAAACTCATTCTACTCGGTTTCTTTTCTATTTCTCCGAGTTTCTTCACCACATCTCGACCAAAAGCTCCTGAAACCAACACCCAAGCCCTCTGGAATCACTATTGGAGCCGTTGCTTGGTGATTGAAGGCCATAGGAACATCAAGGAAGCTTGGGAAGCTCTCATTCAACAAGAAGATCGAATCCAGCCACATTGGAGCTCCACAACCTCTGTCTAACTCGAAATCAGTCATCTAAGAGCTTCTAAGGTAGCTTTAAATGCTTACATAGTGTTAGATCGTACATGCAAGGGTTAAAAACCCACATGCAAGTATCTTTGAACACATGCAACTCAATGTGGTTATTGAGCACGAATTTGTTGGTGATTTTGTGTGATATTGTCATAGATCTACTGATTTTATAGTTTAGAAATGATAGATTTGAATTTTGTTTAAGTTATGTTTGATTTGGTGATGATTTGGGCAAACTTGCCATAAAAGGAAACTTTTATATGCAAGTCTTGGATTTGTGATGATCTAGACATGTTAGACATGTCTAGATGTTGTCAAATACATATTGGAGCGTTTAGAAACACATTTGGATATTTGATTTTGTCAAAAACATGGTTTTGAAAGAACTTGCTAAATAAGGAAACTTTTCAAAATCAAAAGAGGGCTTTCGATGTTTTGAATGTTTTGGTAAAATTTGATTATTGAAACATGTTTAAAAATGGTTTTTAACATGTTTGAAAACTTGGATTTGTGAAAAGAAGCTTTTAAACGAGAACTTGCTATTTTAGGAAACTTTGTTTGGGCAAAATGGCATATATGGTATTTTATGGACAAACGACTTATTTTAAGTGTTCACATATGTTTTTACAAACATACTAAAGTTATTAGTTTTATGAAATAGGATTTCATAACCTTACTTTCCAAAAATAGAAACTTCCTAAATATAGAAAGTTTCCTGAAACAAGAACATTATGATTTTCAAAACTTGATTTCGTGAAAGCAACGTGAGTCGAGTCATAGGATGCATTATGGTGTCTTACTTGCATTAAGACAACTTAGCACAACAAACGTGTCACCAACGATTCGTATAGTCAGCACAAGTCAACACACACACACGCTCGGTTGAGCACACCAGCACCTGGAGTTGTATGGACTACAACACACCACAGAACACATACTTACACCTATATGATTATAGGAGCTTACTAGCAGGACTGCTAGCTCTGACAGTCGTAAACACCACATAAACTGGAACTGCTTTATCAGGTGAGTTCACGGCCCCTTTTTACATTTTCTACCTTTGGGGGAGAAAACATTGCATACAATTGATCTTGATCAACATACATACTTTTGGTTACATTTGTACACGCTAATATCGTATATGCATATGTGTGGCATTCATCCACAAAACTGGTAAGTCCTCATTAAACACATCTCGAACCGTTAATAGCGCGCAACGCTTAGCGTGGTAATTCTGAATAGTACTATTTGGGCCTGACAAGCCCCACTGTTGAGCGCCGTATGGCCACCCCGACTGGAGGTTGGAACAGTGCATAATTGACCAATAAACATTGCCATTGTCTAGTTGGATGGACATGGCGGGAGGCAGCATGTTAGCTTCGGTTGCGAACCCGCATATGATATATAAAACTGCAAAACATTTACTTTAAACATTTTGATGTTTACTGCTGATACAAACCTGTGCTCTCACCAACCTTTGTGTTGACCCTTTTACTCGCATGTTTTCTCAGGTAACTAAGGCACGCACACAAGGATAGGATGCTAGGATGGAGTCCCATGGATAAGCTTTAGTGTCTTAGACAATTTAATAACGATTGACATTTGTTTTGTTATGTAATGTTAAATACTTTAAACATTTTGATGTTTACTGCTGATACAAACTTGTGCTCTCACCAACCTTTGTGTTGACCCTTTTACTCGCATGTTTTCTCAGGTAACTAAGGCACGCACACAAGGATAGGATGCTAGGATGGAGTCCCATGGATAAGCTTTAGTGTCTTAGACAATTTAATAACGATTGACATTTGTTTTGTTATGTAATGTTAAATACTTAAACCGCTTCCGCACTGCTACTCTTTAAGTTTTGAAAACTGTTAATCTTATGCTTCCGTAACTGGTAATTACAATGTTGTTTTGATAACTTAAACTTTTTACTTCCGCAACTCTGATTCTACTAAACTGTTTTATCCAAGTTATTGGATGTACATATGCAACCAGACATGTAGGTCTCGCAACATTGTGTGACCGGAGACTGCGATCCTGACCATCTGTTGTTGCTCGCGCCCCAGAAGGGACGGGATTTCTCGGGGTGCGACATCTTTTGTTAAGGCTAAATATGTACAAACTGGGAGTACATCTTCAAATGACTATTTCACTTGTCCATCTGACAAGTCACATAGGGCTAAATCAGGAAATCGAAATGCCAGCACGTCAAAGGTTCAGGTAAATCATCCCAACAAAAGTTTTGTTAGTACACCAAAGTCAAGTCAGTCCAGTTCAGAGAAACCCAGATCAGATCCAAATACAAGAAGGAACCTCCAGAAATTCTCCAAAGATCACACGATGTGTCTAGTTTGTGGAGACACTGACCATTATACTGTTGATTGCTTCTTCAATCCAAGAAGCAGAATAAACTCAAAGCCATGCAGAAGAGAAAGTGACAAAGGAAGTGGAAGCAGAACACCTAAGTCTTCGGAACGCCAAAATTCTGCTTCTGAGAAGAAAAGGTCAGGCAACCAACAGAAGAAGCCATCGGAAGTATCTACTTCTGATAACATGAAAAGAAGGAGCAAGAAGTCTTCCGAAGTAAGAAACTCGTCGGAAGCAAAAATCATATCTGCTTCTGACAGATCCAAGAAACCTTCCTACTTTGGAAGAAAGCATGCTGAAGAAAGACAACAGTTCAAGACCAAGTCCAAACCATCGGAAGGAACAAAAAGACTTACTTCCAATAAGTTTCAAAGAAAAGAAAAGAAGTATCATCAATCAACCCCAAAGGTCTAAAAAGTTTGGAAGAAGAAAAAATTAACTGAACCAACAGTTCAACCAGCATGTTCATCATCTGAACCACCTAAGATAATTTCAAAGAGATTTACCTACAATGATGCCAATGGAAAACCCAAGACCACATGGGCTTGGGTTCCCATCAGAAACTGATCTACTTTCATGTGTGTAGGGACATCAAGACTTAAAAAGCAACTTGTGGATAGTGGACAGTGGCTGCTCCCGGCACATGACAGGCAACAAGACCCACTTGCACAAGTTTGAACCATTCTTTGGAGGGTCTGTTGCTTTTGGAAGTGATCCAGTAGGTGGGTACATCATAGGTAGGGGAACAATAACCAATGGCAAGGTTAGTTTTGAAAATGTTCATTTTGTGAAGGATTTAAATTACAATTTGCTGAGTGTTTCTCAGGTGTGTGACCAGAAACATAACATGTTGTTCACTAAGCATGAATGCAATGTCCTGAAACCAGGATTTGTTATTCCTAATGACCAAATTCTGCTCAGAGCTCCCAGAAAGAACAACATGCATATGCTGGATATGAGCACAGCTTCACCACTTAGCAATATAAACTGCTTTGTTTCTGAAGCCTCACTTGATGAATCATCTCTTTGGTACAGAAGACTTTGCCATGTATACTTGAAAAACATGAATAAATTGGTTAAAAATAACTTAGTTACAGGTTTACCAACAAAGAAATTTGTTTGTGTTGATAAATGTGTTGCCTTCCTTAAAGGGAAGCAACACAAAACTTCTCATCATGCCAAAGAGATAAATTCTATTACAACAGTTCTACACTTGCTTCATATGGACTTGTTTGGCCCAACAAGTGTGAAAAGTTTAGGAAGAAAGTCTTAGTGTCTAGTGTCACTGATGACTTTTCAAGATATACTTGGGTTTTCTTCTTGAGTACCAAGGATGAGACTGTTGATATCTTGAAGTCATTCATTCTAAAGGTTGAGAATGAATATGACCACAATGTAAAAATCATTAGGTCTGACTAGGGAACAGAATTCAAAAATCTTACTTTAAACTCTTTTTGTGAATCCAAAGGTATCACAAGACAATTCAGTGCTCCTAGGACTCCACAACAGAATGGTGTTGCTGACCGAAGGAATAGGACACTGATTGAGGCTGCTAGAACCTTGTTATCTGATGCCAAACTGCCAATTAGTTTTTGGGAAGAAGTAGTCAATACTGCCTGTTATGTCCAAAACAGGATATTGGTAATTAAATCACATGGTATGACTCCTTATGAGATTTGGCATAAAAGAAAACCATTTATTGGATTTCTGAAACCATTTGGATGTCAATGCACAATCTTGAATACCAAAGATCACCTAGACAAGTTCGCTGAGAAATCAACTGAGGGCTTCTTTGTTGGATACTCTTCTCATGCTAAGGCATATAGAGTGTACATCAAAGGTTCTAGAATTATTGAAGAGTCTGCAAATGCTCAGTTTAATGAATATACTGTCAATAAATCTGGAACAGGCCCTGATTGGCTATTTGATCTTGATGGATTCACATATGCATTTAATCTTTCAAAAGAGTATGATACAGGACCTCAGACAACTACTTCGGTAGCAACTCAGCACAGAAGGGAAGAAGATTTTCGTGTTGAACTGCCAATAGCTTCAAGACAAACCTTGGTAGAATCCACTTCAACACCTCAAGCAGTTTCACATTCGGAAACAATCATCACCCCTCAGGCTCCTCCTCTAAGTGACTCCACTTCTGCTCCACTGAGTCAAGAGCAAGTTGGGAGCCCTAATAATGAAGTAACCACTCCAGAAACTTCTCTACCTGAAATACAACTTGAGGTTGTACTTCCGAACCTTGAGTCCAACTCTCAAGAGTTATGTTCTCAGTTGGATGTTATTCCTAGAACTCGCATTCATACCTCTCATCCAGCTAAAAACATCATTAGAAATGTTGATGAAGGAGTAAGAACAAGAGGCTCTTTGCATGAAGCAAACATCTGTTTGTTCTCTTGCTTTCTATCCCAAATTGAACCCAAGAAAGTTGCTGAAGCCTTGAAAGACAGAAGCTGGGTAGAAGCAATGCAAGAGGAACTCCTTCAATTTGATAGGCAAGGAGTGTGGAAAGTCTGCCCTCTACCTAAGGGAAAGTATGCCATCGGAACCAAATGGGTGTTCCGAAATAAAAAGGATGACAATGGTGTAGTTATTATGAACAAGGCAAGACTGGTGGTGCAGGGATACACACAGGAGGAAGGAATTGATTATGATGAAGTTTTTGGTCGAGTTGCAAGAATAGAGGCAATCAGAATGTTCTTAGCCTTTGTAGCTGTGAATAACTTCAAGGTTTTTCAAATGGATGTTAAAAGTGCCTTGCTCTATGGGAAAATTGATGAAGAAGAGTATGTTTGTCAACCACCTGGATTTGAGGATCCAAAGTTTCCTGATCATGTGTGTAAGCTTGATAAAGCTCTATATGGGCTGCATCAAGCTCCCAGAAAATGGTATGAAACGTTGTCCTCATTCCTGTTTTCAAACAACTTCAAGAGAGGAACCATTGACAAAACTCTTTTCTTCAAGAAGTCCAATCAACATATTATGCTTGTTCAGATTTATATTGATGATATTATATTTGGTTTCACAAATGAATCTCTCTGCAAGGATTTTGAAGCACTAATGAAGTCCAAATTTGAAATGAGCTCAATAGGAGAGCTTACATTCTTTCTTGGACTTCAGGTGAAGCAAACTCATACAGGGATGTTCATTAACCAATCAAAATATGTCAAGAACATTCTTGAAAGGTTCAACTTTACTGAATGCAAAGCTCTAGGGACACCAATGTCTAAAAAACATCCTTAGGACCACACCTTGAGGGGGAGGATGTTGATCAACACCAGTATCGAGCTATGATTGGCTCCTTGATGTATGTCACAGCAAGCAGGCCTGATATCATCTTTGCAACCTGTCTATGTACAAGATTTCAGGCCAATCCTAAAAGTTCACATATGTTTGTTGTGAAAAGAATATTCAGGTATCTCAAAGGAGCACCGAGCTTAGGATTGTGGTATCCTTGGAATGCATATTTTCAGTTTGCTGGAATGTAAATCTATTGAATGATGTAAGTCTTGGGGATCGGGTATGACTTGGGACCTTATTCGAACATGTAGGGAATGCTCTCTTGTCAAAGTGTGAAGGACTTTGCTTGGGACAAGCAAAACTCAAGTGTGGGGATGTGATCAACATGTGGATTTCATGTGTTTAAGCTTACCAATTATGCAATTTTAACTATTTAATTGTGAGAAATATGAGTGCTTTGCATGTGATGTTTGATTTCAGGTTGAGCATGAGAAAAAGACACTAAATAAGATGTTTAGGAGGTTTGGAATGGAAAATAAATGAAAGACGAAGGAAAACCAAGCCGATGAAGAAAAATAATGGAAATTGACAGGTGGCGTTTTAGGGTGGCGTATGGAAAGCTACAGTGGCGTTTCAGACTCCACACTGGCGTTTTTGGGTGGCGTTTACAGAGGCTTACTGGCGTCTCAGACTCCACCTGGCGTCTGGGACGCCAATCGACGCGTTTTTTCGGAATTTTCTGATTTTTCCACCTATTTAACCCTAAACCTTAGGGTTTTTGAGGGATCTCATTTTTTAGAAGTTTCTGGGCGAAAAAGTGAAGTTTTGGGGTCTCCGAAGCATCCGATTAACATCCTCGTTCATGCAATCGATCCTCGAATCAAGAATTGAAGATCCTTCCATGATGATTAGTGGCTAGTTCTCTTCATGATTGCTTCCGGGCAATTGGGTTAGTTAGAAAGCTTTGATTTTTGTGTTTGAACTTAGTTGTTTGGATGTCAAAACACGACTTTTACATTGGTTTGTTTGATTTAAACGATTTATTTATGATTGAGTGATTTTGTGTTGCCATCAGTTTTCGGTTTCCTTGCATCGTAAGCTCATTGGTATTTACGAGTTACTTGTTATATTTAGATTGATATTTGTGTGAATAAACATGTCTTTAAACGTTTGTTCCATTTTATCACTTCAATTCAATCAATTACTTAAGCGTGTTTATGTGAATTACACCTAAGTTTGCTAAGTAATCATATTTTGTTAAGTTTTATTAAACCATGAATCAAGTTATTTGCTTTAACTAGTTTTCCAAATTCAAATCAAAGTCAAGTTTTCATTTCACTAGTTAGTAGAGTCAATTGGCAAACAATTAGCACTTTCCAAAGATTCCCTGTGGATACGATACCTTACTTACCCTTACTAGTTAAAGGTAGCTAAGAAACGGGTTTTAGACTCATCTTTTGATTGACTGTTCGACATCGATCAAAATGGCGCCGCTGCCTAGGAATCAACGCGCAAAGTGCTAGTTTTAGCTTAGCTTTAGTTTAAGTATAATTTTAGTTTGAATTTTCTTTTCAAAAACATAAAAACACAAAAAGATTTGATTTTCTTTCAATTTTTTACCTTGTTTTGTTTATTGTTTAGAATTGCACGAGGTATTTTTTGTTTGTGCTATGCAGGTAATTTTTGCAAGCATTGTAGAATTTCTAGAAAGTTAATATCATCATGAATTGGGATGATGATGATGATCCATGTATGTGTTGCGGGAGTAAATTCCATTGGATAGAAGATTGTCCTGTGTTCTTAAGAAGATATGAAGTATATCAAGATTGTGAAAGTCAGAGCGTTAGAAGGCAAGGATACATGATGGAAAATTATGAGAATGATGTTGATTCATTCTCATCTTATCTGAACTATGAACCACATTCACCTTCCCCTAAAGAATACTACCAGTCTAATGATGGTTACCATGGATATTATTATCAACATAAGTATCAATCCGAGGAGGAAACCATGGTTTGCAACTTCAGGCAAGGTTGGGAGTACAAAAATTATGAACCAGAGATGGAACCGAGCTTAAGTTATCAAGAGGAATATGATTACCACTACCCTCAGTCAGCATACAAGGGACCTAATGAGTATAATCATGGTAATGATCAAATAGTTTCTTACAATCAAGATGGCTACCAACAAAGACAACAACAAGGGTGTTCAAGAAATTACCAGCAACAAAGTCAAAACGAACATCCTAGTAATCAACAATGCGAGTCCTTTGGTGGTAAATTAATGAATTCTGAACGCAATTCTATCTTGGAAGCATTAAAAGACATGAAAAAGGAGAATGAGGTCAGAGACGAAACCATAGGTGCGTTGTTTAAAAAGGTTGATCAGCTAGCCGAGGAATTGGTACGAATAAAAACACTAGAAGCAGCTGTTGATAATATTACCACTTCGATTCTCCCAGTTGTTGAAGAAGTGACACTGACACCGGTCATGTTTGAAGATGAAGTAAATGATATTACTGACCTTGTGCAGCAAGATAGGGGATGCCTAAATCAAATGGAAAACATGCCACCTCATGTGAAACCACTGAATAAGACACCTTCACCTTATCTCAACCACTCTCTTAGAGCTACCATTCCAATAAACATAGTTGGGGATGATGATACAGGTTCAAAGAAAAGAAAGGTAAAAAGGGAGGACATAACACACTTTATTCAAAAGAAGGCCCGTATTGATTCAACAAACGTGCCGATTACGAAGAAAGAAACTTGGACATGGCATGTCAATTACCGAGCGTACAATGGAAATTCAGGGGGGGAAATGTGCATTTATACCATTTTGTGCTTATTCAATATACATATCAATTATGAGAGCACAAGTATGGACACAATGTATTGATCACCGAGCTTATGCTGGTAACTCGAGAGGAAAGTGTTCAATTCGTCCACCATAAGTAATAAATGAGGTATGGTCTGGCTAAAGATCTAAACCTTAGCGCTATTTGGGAGGCAACCCAAGAACTTTGTGGGTGTGTTCACTAAAAACCCTCACGAGACTTCACTCGTCCACTTGGGCTACCAAGGGGTTTAAAAGGCTTGTTGCATACGCTAAATGCAACCGTGATTCCTACGAAAGTGAGTTGAGTTTTGATTGTTTTTTGTTTTTTTTATCTCCTATTTTCTTTGTAATGTGTTTACAGGTTTATCAATCTTGTATAAGCATCAAGTGTGGGGAAGAGTGATGGACTTTCAAAAGTGGGCGGACTTCACGATGGTAACTTCATATGAATTCATTAATTTCCTTTAGTCAGGTCCATGTGCTCTTTCTTATTTAATCTTGTGTTTGGTGGTGTGAAAATTTTTATGTATGGAATGAGAGGAACCCTAGGGAGAGCCACACATATAGGATGGATTTTTAATATATTAACCCTATTCTCACCAATTTTTTGCATATTGAAACATAACATTGAGGACAATGTCCCTCTAAGTGTGGGGATGGGGGATATTGGTAAATATGTGGTGAGAATGAGAAAAATCATAATTTTGAAAAAAATTGCTTTCTTGAGCAAGTCCATTGTACATGAAAAACAATTGGTATTACCTAGCGTGTATAGATATATAGATCCCTTGTCATGGGTGATCCTTTAAGTTGCAGGATAAAGTGTTTTCAGCAATTGATTTTTTTGAAAATGATAGGAATGCTTTACCAAATTTGACACCGAAGATAGTGGATCTACATGTATGTGTTGCATTTTAGCCCATAGTCCACCGTTTCCGTGAGTTTTGAGCCAATTATAATTCTTTTCATCTATGTGTTGACTCCTCTTTGTTGTTTTGAGTGTTACCAAAATGTTGACCATTTTAGAACATGTGTAGGCAATGCATATCAAGACCATACGCCTTAACTTGCACAAAAGTGATAGAGGTAATATGATTAACCCTTGAGTGTTTTAGCCTTTTCTTTGATTTCCTACCTTGACATTAACCATTAGAAACCATGTTGAGCCTACCCTTTCAATTGTTTAAACCCGATGTGTTAACCCATGTAAGCCTTTTAAGCCTTTTGTTTTAAACCCAAGTGGTGAAATCCAAGCAAAGTTAATAGTTTTCGTAGGTATTCTTAGTTACTGTTGAAAAAAAAATAAAAAAAACAAAAAAAAAAGAAAAAAATGAAAAAAAAAGAAAAAAAGAAAAAAAAAGAAGAAAAAAAGAGAAAAAAAAGGAGAAAAAAAAAGTAAAAAAAAAGAAAAAGAAAAAAAAAGTGATTGTGCTCCAAATAGTAAATTACGTGTGGGTTTATGTTTTGTTTTGTTTTCTTATAATTACTTGAAATTTCACCACTTTCGTCACCTTCAAATTCCTTTTCACACCCTTACCCTCAGCTTACCATTACAACCCCTTAAAATCCTCTTGATTTGTGTATGGTTATGTGTGAATTGGTGGAGACTTGATTGCTATACAAGCCTATGACTATGGTGTTTCATTATTGGTTTTGAGAGCTTGCAGAAATACTAGTACACCATAACTAGTCCATAAACAACCTGAGTTGAATGTTCATTGTGAGTATTGCAATTGCATGCATGTGAGGAAGTTGAAGGGTGTCAGGTTGAGTAAGGTAGTATTCCATGGTTTACACACAACTACTGTTATTTGCTGGAATGTAAATCTATTGAGTGATGTAAGTCTTGGGGATCGGGTATGACTTGGGACCTTAATCGAATATGTTGGGAATGCTCTCTTGTCAAAGTGTGAAGGACTTTGCTTGGGACAAGCAAAACTCAAGTGTGGGGACGTGATCAGCATGTGGATTTCATGTGTTTAAGCTTACCAATTATGCAATTTTAACTATTTAATTGTGAGAAATATGAGTGCTTTGCATGTGATGTTTGATTTCAGGTTGAGCATGAGAAAAAGACACAAAATAAGATGTTTAGGAGGTTTGGAATGGAAAATAAATGAAAGACGAAGGAAAACCAAGCCGATGAAGAAAAATAATGGAAATTGACAGGTGGCGTTTTAGGGTGGCGTTTACAGAGGCTTACTGGCGTCTCAAACTCCACCTGGCGTCTGGAACGCCAGAACTGGCGTCTGGGACGCCAAGCCACGAGTTTTTTTGGAATTTTCTGATTTTTCCACCTATTTAACCCTAAACCTTAGGGTTTTTGAGGGATCTCATTTTTTAGAAGTTTCTGGGAGAAAAAGTGAAGTTTTGGGGTCTTCGAAGCATCCGATTAACATCCTCGTTCATGCAATCGCTCCTCGAATCAAGAATTGAAGATCCTTCCATGATGATTAGTGGCTAGTTCTCTTCATGATTGCTTCCGGGCAATTGGGTTAGTTAGAAAGCTTTGATCTTTATGTTTGAACTTAGTTGTTTAGATGTCAAAACACGACTTTTACATTGGTTTGTTTGATTTAAACGATTTATTTATGATTGAGTGATTTTGTGTTGCCATCAGTTTTCGGTTTCCTTGCATCGTAAGCTCATTGGTATTTACGAGTTACTTGTTATATTTAGATTGATATTTGTGTGAATAAACAAGTCTTTAAACGTTTGTTCCATTTTATCACTTCAATTCAATCAATTACTTAAGCGTGTTTATGTGAATTACACCTAAGTTTGCTAAAGATCATTGTGAATCTCTAACCTAAAACAGGAAGTAATCATATTTTGTTAAGTTTTATTAAACCATCAATCAAGTTATTTGCTTTAACTAGTTTCCCAAATTCAAATCAAAGTCAAGTTTTCATTTCATCAGTTAGTAGAGTCAATTGGCAAACAATTAGCACTTTCCAAAGATTCCCTGTGGATACGATACCTTACTTACCCTTACTAGTTAAAGGTAGCTAAGACACGGGTTTTAGACTCATCTTTTGATTGACTGTTCGACATCGATCAATGGCCTATACTGAAAGTGATTATGGAGGTTGTAACATTAGCAAGAAATCCACATTTGGAGGATGTCAATTTCTTGGATCCAAAATAGTTTCATGGCAATGTAAGAAGCAAACATGTGTTTCCACTTCTATTGCAGAAGTAGAATACATTGCTGCCTCTAGTTGCTGTGCACAAGTAATCTGGATTCAAAATCTAATGAAAGATTATGGGGTAGAACTTTCCAATACTCCCATACAGATAGACAACTCCAGTGCAATCTCCATTACAAATAATCCTGTCAAGTATTCCAAGACCAAGAACATTGACATCAGATATCACTTTATAAGAGATTGTGCAGAGAAGAAGCTAATTCATCTAGTCAAAGTTGATACTGAACATAATCTTGCTGATCTTTTCACCAAGGCTTTTGATGAAGGAAGATTCAGGTACTTCATCACAGCTATTCATATGATCAATTTTGAATAAATGAATTTGTATCAAGGTTTAAATAATCCTTCGGAAGATAAACTTGACTTATCTTCTGAAGAGTGTGTACTCATCAAAAGAAATGTTACGTTTTCGGAAGTGTTAGTTAATCCTTCATTCAGAAGAAGTCACCCTTCTTAAGATATCTATTCTTATGCAAGTATTTCTCTTCTGATATAAATTCTTTACTTCTGAAGATATCTTCTTTTAACTACTATTCTTCATCAGAAGCACTTGTCTTCCGTAGCATACACTTCTCTCATGCACAGACTTGCTCTCTTCCGATACTACACGAAAAATTTCTCTTTTATTCTCGGAAGAATCTCTTTCATCTTCCGAAGCTCTTTGTGCTACACAGATGTCACGAAAGACCTTTTTATCTTCTGTAACTCCAGATCTCAAAATTTTGATGTATCGTTATATTAAATGCTGACATCCGAAGGTATAAAAGGTCTCCTGCACATTCAAATTCTCACTTCCTTCTTCCTCAATAGTCATTTCCTCCTTGAACTAAACCCTAACCGTCAATCTCAAAATGGCTCTCCTTGCATTCAAACCTGCTCACAACCTTGTTGCCGAATTATCTGCTGATCATGATGCTGACTTCGCTCCGATCATCTCGTTCGTCCGACGGAGCAGATACTCTACGACATTAACTGTCAACCCCGTGGTGTATGAATCTCATCACCAGTAGTTTTGGGGTTCGTGTTCTATTGTTTATTCTTCAGCTGGTAGATCTCTCTCGGCTACCATTGACACTCATCCAATTTCCATTTCTGAGGAAACCGTCTGTCGACATCTTAACCTCAATGATGTCGAGGGTAGTGTTTCTTTCATAAGGGATGAGGTAGCAATGACCTTTCGGTCAACGGGGTACGAAGGTCCTCTTTCTTCAACTACCTATTTGAAGGGTAGAGTGTCCTATAATTACAAGTACCTCCTACATGTGCTTTTACATTGTCTTTCAAATAAAACTGGTGGTTGGGATCAAATACCTTCTGATTTGGCTTCGGCTATTCATTGTCTCTTCGTTCTCACTTACTGGGAACATTTACAAAGAACCCTTGGTTACTGCCAAGGTTTTTGTGCAATTAAAGAAGACGAGTGCACAGTTCTCTGGAACTTTCACTCCTCTTCTTCCATCCATGGAGCATCCCGCTCCTGAAGGTGACAGCTCTATCAAACCAACAGATACTGAACCCACGCCTTCCAGTCAAACATCCCACTCCATCAAAGTCACCTACAAACGCAAACGAAACCCTGAAAGTTGTCTACAACCGTTCAGGCTCCTTCTTCCGAACCCAAAAAGAAAAAGTCAAAGAGACATGGTAAGGGCCCAGGTCTGCCTAAGGTGCAAACCACACCTGCTACTTTACCATTGGATCTTCCTCTGGATCTAGTGGCTGCCCTTCCCCCATCCAACAGCCCTTAGTGTATGTCCCCATACATACCTGTGAATATCCAAAGGGACGCCGCTTTGCAGGAACCTACTTCTTTAGAAGTAGCTCCTCTAGAACAAGGACTATCTCCCAGGTCCGTAGGATTGTCTATCCCATCACAGCCCCCCACTCATCCAGATACCCAAGATCAAGGTACCTCCTCAACTACTCTGTATGACCCACTTTCTCCCACTTCTCAAACTCTTTTGAGAGTGTTGAAAGAGTTGCAAGAGAGGTTCCTCGACCCAGAGCTTACAAAAACAGAGGTTAACCCCAGCAGTGTTGAAGGGGTTAATACAGTGGAGGCTATCACTACTGATGAACCTTCTCTAATATATAAGGACAGCGGTAATGGCAATTGGACCTCCTCTGTGGCAACTCACATTGCTGATGACTTCTTTGAGTTCAACTTCAATGAGAGGAATCCAGGGTGCCAAGAAACCACATCTGGTGATGGAAGTGCATGATCAAGGCTAAGGACTCCATCGCCCAAGGATTCCACTCTGGTGGATGAGGGCACCACTATTCAGGAATTGACGGTCACCATTACCACCTTAAAAGCCAAGGAACTGACTTGGAAGCTGAGGTCGCTACCTTGAGGCTGCAGGTCCAATAGAAAGAGGCAACCATCTTGGATCTTCAGAGCAGACCGCCCATTGTCTGCTCCCCTTTCCATCATGATCCCAGCCAGGTATCCTCACTTTTCCTTGATGCTACCAAAAAGGGGGAGAAGGAACAACCTATGGGATCACCATCACCATCATCTATGGGATCACCATCTCCAGCAGAAGGAGAGGAGAAAGCTGCTCCATCTCAAACATAAGGAGATGTGGAAGTAGCTCAAGAGTCCACTCCATTCCTAACTAACTTGGATAGGGAATGAGATGAGTTCTTGAGCACTTACTTTCACAAATCCAACTCTCCCTCATCCTCCTCCTCTTCTGATGCTGCAGGGGCATCCTTGGAGAAAGAACAAGAACATATCTCCATGAAGCCCAAATCCCTTGATGAGATCCAAACGTCTCCTTCTGAGACTAGGTCCCCTTTTAGGACCACAACCAAGGTTACCATGGAGGACCCTATTCAAGATACAACCTCTATCTCCATGGAACCTAGGTCTTCTCTTGGGAAAACAACTGATGAACACATATCTCCTCATGAGACAACATCTGATGAACCCATGTCTCCTCTTGGGACAGTGGCTGCTGATGAAGACCTCTCCTCAAATCCTGAGCTCTCGAAGGGCACCACTAAGGAACCGTCCAATGTGATTGGTCAACTAGAGGAGGCAGTGAATGCTAAGGTTAACTCCGAAGCTGCAGCTGCTTCCGAAGGCCCAGTCATAGTTGAGGTATCCTCCTCAGATGAACTTTTGGCCAATGAACCAGCTGGTGAGGCCACATGATATATCTCCTCTGGGTTAAATACAACGGATAAAGGAAAAAGGAAACTGACCCCAGAGGAGGAAGCTGCACAGGAGGAGAGGAGGCCAGTCATGAAGAAGGGCCGACCAGATACTTCCCTGGATGGAGAGATTCTAAGACTCTCTGGTCTCCTCCAGGAGAAGGGGTTTGATGTTGATGAGGTACTACTCTGGTCGGTACGTGAGATGGCTGCTGAGCTGGATAGGGTGCATCAGCTTGAACAAGCTACTGCTACATCCAAAGTTGCGGCTTCTTCCAAAAAGAAACAAAAGGAAGATGCCTACAGAGAGAGGTTGAAGCAGTTCCTTTTGAACTACAACTTCTCAAAGAGGCAGCTTGCTCCTATGAAGAACTCCACCATGGATCTACATGTAAGAGAAATCAAAAGCAAGATAGCCAGAGGAGAATTACGTTTAGTGGAGCAGATCCAGGCACAAAAGGAGGCTCTAAACCTTGGCCTCCAGGGAAGAATAATCTTTGACAGAGCCCTCTCTGATGCAGCACTCAGAGAAGGAGAGGAGGTAATGTGTGATGCCTCAACAAGGGCATTCTTCCCAAAGCAGGATACTCCCTCTCCTCCATCTAGTCCTTCATATGATAAAATGCCCATATCCTCAGTGATCCGAATCAAAAGAAGTCACACAAAGCAACAAATCATTGATCTGGAGGAACAATCAAGGATGGAAGAAAGGAGAGAAGAAGAGGAAGCAGTGGCTTCCACTGAGGAAGCAGTGGCTTCCACTGACGCAGTGGCTTCTCATGAAGCAGAAGTCACTCCTGAAACCACTGAAGCTGAGGAGGATGAGAGAGAGCAGGAGGAACAGGAAGAAGGGAGTACACCCTCAGGTCATATAGTTCATTATAGAAGGCGCGGACCTTTCAGAAGAAGAAAGACCGTGGCCAGAAGTAAAAGACAAGAGGAAATGCCCAAAAGCGTGTATTTTCCTGTTGTGTAATGGAGCTACTCATCCCTGGAGAAGAAATTTGTATTGAAATATTGTAATGGGAACATTGTGAAACTCCAGTAGTATGATGTTTTTGCTCTTCCTGCTCCATACATCTTTGATCTGGAAAACCTGTCTCTACTCAATCCAGATAATGATTCAGAAGGAAGGCTCACACCAAGACTTATCCAGAGAAGAGCTAAAACCTTGAGAAGCGAAGGATATAAGTTTTGGTAGCATCAGCGTAGTGGGACACTGTAAGGACCATTAAGACTGATGCTCACCAAAACATCTCAGGATCTAGTCTTGGACTCTTGGAAAACAAACAA
The DNA here is from genome assembly GCA_009363875.1 of Mikania micrantha. Taxonomy (NCBI): domain Eukaryota; kingdom Viridiplantae; phylum Streptophyta; class Magnoliopsida; order Asterales; family Asteraceae; genus Mikania; species Mikania micrantha. Next base: position 34,312,588 of record CM018685.1, read on the forward strand.
CTGTTGGAAAAAAGAATTAATCTTCAGAATAACTAATGCTTCCGAATGATAATTCTCTTCTTCTGAAAGCTATACAACAACCTGAAGCTTCCGAATCCCTCCTCAGTACTTAGAAGTTCAAATCATCAGTGGTTTCCAAGACAAACACTTCCGAAGACTTTCTCTGACAAAGATTCCGAACACGTATAGAAATAATCAGAGCTGCTTTCTCACATTCAGATCAACAAAGAAGACATTCTAATTAGTCAGCAGCAAAGAAGATTTGTCAGAACTACAAAGATACGAAGCATTTAATGCCTTTTGTTGTTTAGGTATTTATTGTAAAAGTCAATGGAGTCTTTTGTATTAATTGTAATTAATATGGTTTTTGGCCTGTCAAGATCATAACATATACTAGATTTAGCATACATTTGTTTCTAATGTTTTGTCCAGCCGTGTATCCCTACGAGGATACAACTGTAGGTCTTAGTATATAATCCTTCACTTGTAACTTAACAAGGCACGAGTGTGTGCTTGAGCTGTTGAGTCTTGTTCACTTTGCAATTAAACGAAATATACTTTGACCTTGAAAGTAACTTTATTTATGTATTGTATTTGTTCTGCAAGTGTGAGTGAGTCGAGTTGATAGAACTTTCCGCATCTATCAAGCTTGGTAGAAAATCGCTTGTGAAAGTGTTGTGTTGAGATACACAACCCGATCCAACAATGTTCGTGAACTGTTCCGCTGGAAATTCGTTTATGTTTGTTTATTTAATAAATAAACGTACACGAAAATAAAACTTGTGTTCGTTTAATTAAATGAACGAACATAAACACACTTAATGTTCGTTAATTTATGTTCATGAACTGTTCAGCTATGTTCGCATGTTTATGTTCGTTTATTTGGGATCGTTAATGTTTATTTATGTTCATAACTATCTATGTTCGTTTATGTTCAGTTAACTATCTAATTTATGGATGATACATATTTACATTTAAGAGACTTGTTGTTTACGTTCATTTATACATGTTCAATTGTGTTCTTTTACACTTGTTTAATTATGTTCAATTATGTTTGTTCGTTTATTTTGGTACGTTTGTCTTCATTTATGTTCATAAACAGTTAATTTAATTTTTTAACGAATGAACACGAACATATTTATCTTCTTAATAAACGAACACAAACACGAACATGCATGTGTCCGTGTTCTTCTGGTTCGTTTACAGGCCTAACAATTAGTCTACCTAGAATTAGAATCTAAACATAAATAAACTACAAATTTGCATATAAGATTAGTTTCAACAACAATGTCTCTTAAACAAATGTCATTACATCAATCATAGTTAAGACTGACCAAGTCTTTAACAATAACATGTATAACACATTGTTTTCAATAGATGTAATGTCTCCCAAACAAGGTTCAATAGTATCATAATAACTAATAAATCAACTATGTTTCAATAGATATAATGTCTTTCAAACATTTTCAACACTAGCATAATAACTAGTATCTCAACATGAAGCAATAGATATAACACAAATATGAATCATAGATCTCAAAAAAAAAGTAGGCATACATATAAAAAGGATTCAAACTAAATAGCACTAAATGTTTTGCATCGTATGGTTTTGATTATAGATATAAAATGTTTGAACAAAACATATGTAATATCTCAAAATATGAAATGCAAAAGAGAAAGTATGAATATACTCACTTGATTTCCTTAGCTAATCCGAAAGTTCCTGATAAAATTTATGAATCAAAAATCACATGATAACCTAAAGGTTAAAGAAATAACTTAGTAAACTTAGTATTCCTAAAGGTCAAGTTTCATATATCAAAAGTCTATGGCATTCTATGGAATACCTTAGGAATATATTTAAGTTTGAATGGTAGTGTTTGAAATATTTATTTATTTATTCCTATAATTTTGTTAAATAGATTTAAAATATTACTAAATAATATTCCATCTATTTATTTTGATTGCTTATTCAATGGTTTTTTAAGAATAATATATATATTTAAGAGGATTTTATTTAAACCATATTTTATGATTGTACATATAATAATTTATATAATATGTTAAATGATTTAATATAATTATACAAAATATTCTGTTTCTGAAGTTTTGGTTGTTTAATGCTTTTTGGATATAAAGTAACCTTTATGTATAAATAATTTAATTAAATATATTAGAGGTTATAGAAAATTATTTAGAATAATCATAAAATAAAATATTCTATGTTTTATTTATATAACCTTTTAAATATAATGATTTTCAAAATGCAAGTTTTAGATTTTTATTAACATATTTTGATTAAATACGAAGTTTATTTAAACAAATTTCTTTTAATACATTAATTATTTTTCAAGTTATGTGACAATAAAATTTCTGAAATTTAGATAAATATAAAGTAATTTAATTTATTAATAATTCTATTTAATTTTTGAGGTTTGATAGTTAATATATTAATAGGAATTTTTTATATAATATAAATATTTTTATTTTTTCTGAAGAAGTACATTTTCGATTCGATGGCTTTTGATTTCCAGAAGAACCGTCTTGTTATTGAGTTTTGATCCAGGGATTAATAATACCTCAATGAGTGTTCTTGATATGATTAGAATCAGAGTGATTGCGCCAATGATTTCTTGTCTTTAATGTAATCCCTATGGTTTTCTGTTGAAATATAAATTTTAGTAGTACTAAATCCTAATTTAATAAAATTCATGGATATTTCATTTAATAAATATTATTTATTAGTAAATACATATTATAATATTTATTGGAAAGTGTATCAACATCTCTATACTCAACAAACAATTTACATTAATGTAATGATAAAAGTATTAATCATAAATTAAGACATTATAAAATACATTTTATAAAATGAATTTACAACTTAAAAAGTTATAAGTTAAACCTTAGTATAGGAACAAAAACTTAAGTTATTAAGATTAATAAAAGGTTTGTTATTAAATCTAGCATAAAAACTTAAGTTAGTAAATTTAGTATTAATAAAAGGTTTAGTATTAGATTTAGTATAAAAATTTTAGTATTAAATTTATAAAACTTAAGTTATTGACAAATAATAAAAGGTTTTATAAATTTTGAGATAAATTTGGTTTTGAAACTTAAATGGGTCATGTTATAAATCTAATATGTGAGGGAGAAGTTTAGTCCGAATTTTAAATCAATGAGAAAGTGGAAGGACCAAAAGTGCAAAATCCCTATATATCCTTCCCATCTACCCGTCTGCCCAAATCCCATGATCCAGCAACCCGGGTTCAACCCGAATTCCAGTCTCATGCGATTCCAGCTCATGACAGCTCAAAGATTGTCATTTTAGAAAGGATTCGAGCGCGTTTAAACTTTCTAATCAACAATTAAATCAATTAATCCGTAATCACACGTTGATAACATACCAAGTTTGCTCATTCGAACCAAAAATATAATTCAAACCAAACAAGTATAAAAACCAAATTAACCCATTCCATTTCATTCCTTTGGTCATTTCGAACGTGTCTGAACCCTCAATAAGCATTCGCAGCACCTTTAGATCATGATTCAAGCTCAAGAACACCTGGTTCTTCTGCCTCATTCGAACACCATAGAATTGAACTTAAACCAGGTGATTAACTATATCTTCCTACTCACCATTTCAAAGAGATCAAAAGCCCTATCATTACAAGAGCTTACAATCTCAAAAACAAACGAATTCGAGCTGATTAGAGATTAGGGTTCGTAGGTTTTGAGGATCAATTTTAAGGTCTGTATGAGATTAAATGTAATCCCACTCATTCAAGCATCCATCACCAAGCCCAACGGTAAGACGCTCGGGCTGGGTGGATGGGACATGAGTTTGAATCTCCCTAGCTAAACCAAAACTGGTTTTTAACCAGAAACGGTTAAAAAAACTGGCTTGCCCACCTCTACTTTAAATGTCCATAAAAACCCATTTTAGAACACATGGGCTTGTTTTGCAAATCCTAAGTAAAACCATAGTTCCCACACCCAAAAGTCGACCAAGTGCTTGAATAAAGGGATTGATTCAGGTGCCTAGAACATAGGAGCATTGAAAGGATGTGATAATTATTCCTTCTTATAAGCTCAATCAAGCTATGAAAAGCAAGATAAAACTGTTGACATAGTTAGCAGTTAACTTAGCTCTTGTATTACACAAGATTAATTCGGATATTCAATACATTTTTAAAATTTTTAATTTTTTTCCAAGTTCGGATATTCGAAATTTCTAATTTGGATTCGGATTCGAATTAGGATATTAAAAATCACTATCCGAAATTTTCGAATATCCGAAAATGAATACCCCTAAATCAAATATTAGGATGTTATACTACCCATGCATGATTAGAACAAGAATCTAACTATAAAAAAGAATTATAAATAATATCCACATAAAAGGAAGCTAACTAGTATAAAAATGTGCACTATTTATAAATTAAATACTTCATATAATCAGGGAAGTGCAAGTTGGGCGACTGCATGTCTGCACATGGCTCGTCCTTTTCAGAGACCAAAATTATAAAAAAAAATTATGTATTATATATATATATGGTGAGGTTATAGTAAAAAGACTTAGGGGTTGTTTGGTAGGGTCTGAATGAGTCTGAATCTGAACCATTCAGATTCAGACCGTTTGTTTGGGACGTCTAAATGAGAAAAAACATCTGAATCAGGTTCTGAATGGTTCAGACCTTGAACCAAGTCTGAATGGCTCTGAATGGAGAAAAAGTCAGCTTCCTCGTTCCTTTCTGTCGGATTCCTTCCCACCGTTGGACAAAATAATCACTTGAGCCGTCATCAACTTATCAAAATCACTAAAGAGTCGCAAGAAGGATATAAATTTTATAAAAAAGAATACCCAGATGAACAAATCCCGAGCAACTTACTACAAATAAACTCTAAATTCAGAATCGACTGTGAAAAGAGCAACCAGTTGAGTGGTTGAAACATTCGTATAAAGATAGGGTTAGTTTGAAATTACCCTTTCGTGATCTGCATAATGGGGGTGGAGAATCAGCGATAGACTTCAGAAACCATTGATGAAACAATGGTATTCAAAAAGGGGCGAGTAAGTGAGTATTTTTAGGAATGAAGAGGCGACGACACGAAGACCGGAAGAGGAGGTCCATCGGTGACAGGTGTCACACCCCCACCTCTCGTCACCTATTGATGATGTTACTTATCGTACTGAGAAGGTTGCAGAAGCATAGTGGTGATGTCTCAGAGACGGGGTGCAACTTACTTGATCCGGTATCACAACACACAGATTAACTTAAAGATATGACATTACAGGTACAACATTATTACAAGGTAATCACAATTACAGTTTACAATCTAAACACCTTACACAAACCGAATTATTTTATCACAAGTGCAAGAACGTGCAATCTCACCAATCGTCACTGTCTACCTGCAAAAATGTCTGAGTTTGAAAAGTCAGAACAAAGTTGGTTAGTTGGTAATGATTGTTTTACACAGAATGATATGATATGCAAGTTTTTGATATACAGTTTCAAAGATAACCATGAGACCCATATCTAATTCCTTTCGGACGAGATGTTCTGTTCTACGAAGATACTGCCCGTCGGTAAATATCTTAGTGCCTCATTATCTTAATGTCTATCACTAACATTAATATGATAACGGAAACACGTAACAAACATTTATACTAGGGGAGATGCAATCCTCCCAACAAATGGGTTGTCAGCCGATAGTACTATCAATGTTTCCTGTTCGGCCCCACACGGGTTCACTACATACAGTTCAGGAGATGAGAACTTTTTGTTGGTACATTATAATATATTGCTTTCAAGTTTATTTTGGTTAAGTTAGAAAAGGTTTGAGATAAGGTTTGTGCTAGGTTCGTCTGGCCCACGAACCTAGGCACGTGCATTAGCTAAACGAACCTGTGTGTGTATGCATTGTGAAGGTTCGTCCAACGAACCTATTGGTTCGTCTGGTGAACCTATGGGTTCTTATAGGTTCGTTTGAGGTTTGTATATGTTTGCAGGTTTTCTGATTTTGCAGTTAATCTTGACAGAACCTGTATTTCTCATATCAGTGTGTGTAAACAAAACTGTGTGTTCTTGTTGGGTGCAATTGTAATTGATTTCATATAGATTTTATCTAGATTCCACATAAATAAAATTGTTAATAGAATTCAAGTTATAGATCCAGAGCTATGAACAGTGGTATCATAGATTTTGGAATGTTCTATACACGTTTTTGAAGACTATCAATCATTTTTTATTATTCTGGAAATGACTGGAGTTTGATTTTCAGTATTTGAATGTTATTATGACATTTCATCATTATCTGTTGACATTTTGCTGGTTAAAATCAGAGATTTTCGTCAAAAACAGTAAACTAGAAAGTTTGAAGTTTTGAAGGTTTTCCCTCAAAATTTTGAAGATTTTCCCGCTGAAATTTTCAAGACAAAAGTTATAGGTTCGTGAGACGAACCTAGCAGATTCACAAACGAACCTTAAGGTTCGTTAAGGTTCGTGGGTTGAACCTATTTTGAAGAGGTTCATTGGTCAAAAGGTTTTCAAAAAGGTTCGTTTGATCAAAAGGTTTTGAAGACGTCTGTTGATCAAAAGGTTTTGAAAAGGTTTGTTTGATTCAAAGGTTCGTGAAGGGTCACTTGTTGATCAAAGGTTCGTGAGTGCATTAGGTTCGTGAGTTTGAAGGAGTGTAAAAGGTTCGCTGATTAAGTTTGAAACATGGCGGATATGCTTTCAGCAGTTGCGAATCATAACTCAAAGATTCAAAGTATATTGATTAGTGAAACTGAGTTTGGGAGCACAAACAAAGTACCAAAACTTCTTGATTTGTCTGATTATGAGAACTGGAAAGGTCGGTTTGAGACACATCTTAATGATACTGATACAAACCTTTGGGAGAGAATTTTATTACCTTATGAACAACCAAAGGTGATTGGAACAGATCTTGATCAATCTCTTGATCGGTTCGATGTTGAACAACGAAAGAAATATGATTCTGAGAAGAAAGCATATTGGATGTTAAGCCAAGCTATTCCTAATCAAATTTTTCATCAATTTGATGAACACAAGTCATCGTATGGATTGTGGAATGCATTGACGGCTAGAGTGGAGGGAAATACTAAACTCAAGAAGATGAAAGCAACTGATTTGAGAAAAGAATTTGAAAATTTCAACTACATAGGCAATTTGAGTCTTGATGCTTTGATTACTAGATATCGACATTTGTTGACAGAAGTACGTAAATGTGGTATTGAGTATTCAGAAGAAGAGAAGATACATTGTTTTGCAGATGCTTTGCCAGATAAGTGGAACTCATTGGTGTTGATTTTGAGAGAAAACCTTCCTGGAATGACACTTGTGGAGTTTATTCAAAAGTTAGAAGAACAGGAAATGTAGGATAAGAGAAAAGCTAGAAGAGTTAATGCAACACATGATCCTTCACTTTATGGTGCATCAGTTGTCACACCTCCTGTTCAGTCAGCAAAAATACAGACAACTTTTGTCTCAGGTACTACTGAGAGTACTTCATTACCATCTGCATCTACTAGTTACTCCAATTCAAGCTCGTCCTATTCTGGGAATGAGAAAAAGCCTGATTCTTCATCTGCCACTCCAATTCAATTGAATACTACAAATCTAGGAAAAGTGACTGTGGAGGCTGTCAGAGATCACATGTCAGTACTTTCGTGTGTGGTCAGTGGGTATAATGAACAGATAGCTGGAAGTATAGGAAATTCTAATCATCCTTTTGAAGATTACGAGCAGATAGATGGTGATGAAATGGAACTAATTGACACACAGTGGGCTTTGGCTAGTGCAATTAGAAGAATTAAAAAGTATGAAAAGAAAACAGGAAAGAAATTCACTTTTGATCGTAACACAAAGTTTGGATTCAATCCAAAAGCTACACAATGCTACAACTGTGGTGAATTGGGTCATTTTTGCTCGAGAATGCAGAAATCCAAAGAAGCAAGGCAAAAGCAAAAGGAGAAGCCTGAAGAATCAATGAAAGCTTTAGTCAGTCAAGCAGATGAAGGATATGACTGGGGAAAACAGTATGATGATCTAATGGGTGCTTTTATGGCTTCAATGGTGAAAGATTCTAAAGTTGAAGATTATTGTGAGTTAAATGCTTCTATAGCTAAAGAAGAAAGCAAAGGAAACGAAAAGGCTGAGGAGGTAAATAATGAACTTTTGGAGGTAATTGAAAAGTTAAAGGAAATGAATGCTCAATTGACTGCTGAACAGATCGAGTGCACTGAAGCTAACAAAAAGTTAGTTTCAACAGAAAAAGATTTTGATAAAAAGATCGTAGATTTGGGTAAAGAAAATGAGGAATTAAAAATTATAGTTTTGCAGAATAATCATGCAGTTTCTGTGCACCTTGAGTCAGTACAAAAGTTGAAAGTTGAACTGTGAGTAGCTACAGAAGAGGCAGAAATGTACAAAAGCAAGCTCGAGAATTATCAAAATTCTCAGTGTCTTATCGATTACTTTGTTGCTGTGCAAAGGTCATCGAATGATACTACTAGCTTGGGATTTCATGCAGTACCACCTCCTCGAAGCTGTGTTCCAAGGCCACAAATTGACCCTAATCTGGAAGTGCATCCAACTTCTTTAACCGATTCTGAGTCTGAAAATGTTATTGCAAATGCTAGAGTCTTGTCTTCAGATAAAAAGGTATCACTTGACAGTGATGCCCCAATCATCGAAGACATCACTAAGTCGGAATATTCTTCCGATATTTTGAGACAAAATGGATACAAAGGAAAAAGGTGTGGAGAAAAAGACTGTTGAAACCAAGCAGTAAAAATATGAAATTAAACAAGTTGAGAAGGTGGTAATTAAATCCACACATGTTTCTAAACTAGTGACTAAAACCAAACCAACCACTACTCTTAAACCGATTGTGTATGTTAGATCATCTAATACACATCAAGGAGAGTCTAGTGGAAATTTTCAAAAGAAAAATGTGATTTCTTAGAAAGTGGAAAAGGTGGATTTTTTCTTTGATGATTTTGGGGTTGGGCACAAGGTTAAATCAAAGAATTTTCAAAAGAAATTGAATAGTTCGAATAAAATTTCAACTGGTTTAAGAAACAAAAGTTAATCTTCTAAGGTTATCTCAATACCTTTCAGTTCATCAAGTTTTTATGATGAACCCAAACCAAAAACTCAAATTAAAGAGAGAAAGTGTTACCGATGTGGTAAACAGGTCATTTGGTTGCTGACTGCAATATAGGATTCAGTTCGAGTGATTGTGGCAGTTTGAGGTCTTTCTCACCAAAGGAAACACGCAAGTGTTTTACTTGTTATGGTAAAGGGCATATTTTTGCTAATTTTCCTAATAACAAAGTCAGAAAGAGTTCTGATGAGGAGATTTGGGTGCATGTTTCAAGTGGGAGTTCTAGGAAAGATAGACCTAGTGAAGATGAAATGAAAGTTCTTAGAAAACTCAACCCGGATTGTTTTTGGGTGAAGAAAGAAATTGAACAAAAGAAAAGAGTTTTTGAAAATAAAAGAAATATTAAAAAGATTGTGAAAATTGTGACATCATCTGATGATGAGTCATTTGAAAATTTTTCTTCAAGATTTTCATTTTCAAAACAACCAACTAGATCTAAATCATTTTGGAAACTCAATAACATATCGGGTGATGACTTTTCTAAGAAGGAGGAGGATACAAGTGATGATGGTTATTTAATCAGGTCATTACAAAAGAATGGAAAGGGTCCATTCCAGGAGACTCGACACGGAAATGGCGGGGTCATTCCTTATTGAATACATACAAGTTTCTTTTAATTTATTGTGTAGGTTACATCCATGGGCCATATTAACAATCGTTGGATTGTTGATAGTGGATGTTCCCGCCATATGACTAGTGAATTGAACTTGTTAAGAGAATTCAAGCTTGTGAAGGGAAGCAATGTGAACTTTGTTAGAGACAAAGGAGGTCAAATTACAGGGATTGGTAGTTTGACAAATGGGAAGGTTTCTTTTGACAATGTTAATTTTTGTAAAGAGTTAACTAACAACTTGTTGAGTGTCTCGCAGGTTTTTGATAAAGAACACAAAGTGATGTTTGACAAAGAGAGGGGTTACGTGCTCAAACAAGGATTTAAGATTTCAGAGGAGTGGATTCTGATGACAGCTGAGCGTAGCAAGGATCTTTATATGCTTGACATGGCAAAAGCGGAGATAGTAAATAATGTGGAAACGTGCCTGGTGTCCAAAGCTACTGAACAGGACACACGTTCATGGCACAGGTAGATGGGACATATCCACATCCGGAAAATGAACCATCTTGTACATAATCATTTAGTTGATGGTGTACATGTAAAACATTTTAAATTTCCGAATGTGTGTGTCTCATGTAAAATGGGTAAACAAAAAAGGAAGTTTCACAAAACAAAGAAAATTTTTTCTATTGACATTCCTCTTGAACTTCTTCACATGGATCTTTTTGGACCCATCAATGTGAAGAGTAAAGGTGGTGAATCTTATTGTTTTGTGGTGACTGATGACTTTTCAAGATTTTCATAGGTTATGCTTTTGAAACATAAATTAGAAACTTATGAAAATTTTGTTTTGTTGATAAATAGATTGGAGACTCTATATAAGTTGAGGGTGAGGCGTATAAGATCTGACAATGGGACTGAGTTCAAGAATCATCAAATGGAAGAATTTTGTAATTCTAAAGGCATTCAGCAACAACTCAGTGCACCATATGAGCCTCAGATGAATAGTGTAGCTGAAAGAAAGAATAGGACTTTGATTGAATCTACAAGAACGATGCTAGCTGATTCTAAACTTCCCATTAATTTTTTGAGTGAAGCTGTGGCTACTGCTTGTTATGAATTGCTTCAGAATCGGAAGCCTAATCTAGAACACTTGGAGCCTTTTGGGGCTCCTTATACAATGCTGAAGATGGATTGAAAATTCAATTCTAAAGTTGAAGAGGGTTTCTTTCTCGGCTATAGTCTTCCAAACAAACGTGTGTTTAACAAACGTACGGGTGTTGTGAAATTGTGGTATCATGCGGATGTCCAACGACATACACCTATACCAAATGGGAAGGGTCCAGATTGGCTTTCCGATTACGATAAGTTGTTTGAGTCTTTTAATATGTCTTCAACTGTTTCTAATGATGAACTAACCTTACAAATGTTGTATGATTTGCAGAATTCAGATGAACAAGGAATTTCTCATCAACCTGAAGATGAAGTCATTACACCACATAGGGAAGGTACTTCAGAGGTTATTAATGATGATTGGTCATCAGAGGATGAAAATGAGGTTTTTGAAGATGCTATCTTCCATGATCATGATCCTGATCAGAACATCAACAATCTTGATAATGATGTGGTTGTCCCGCAATTGCCTGTCACACGTGTTCATGTCAATCATCCAATTGATCAAATTATAGGAGATCCTAGTGTAGGAGTGCAGACACGTCATCAAGTTACAAATGAGGAAAGTATGTATGTTGAGTTAGAGAAAACTCATGGCTGTCAAGAGCTCTGGATGCAATCAGCATTTATTTCTCAAATAAAGCCAAAGACTGTGAATGAAGCTTTGCGTGAGCCTTCCTTGGTGGAGGCTATGCAAGAGGAATTGAATCAATTTCGCAAATTGGGGGTTTGGCATTTGGTAGACTTGCCAAAAGGAGAGAAACAGATTGGCACACGATGGATGCTGCGATGCAAACGAGATGACAGAGGCGTAATAGTAAGAAACAAAGCTCGTTTAGTGGTTCAGGGTTTTAGACAAGTTGAAGGAATTGATTATGATGAAGTTTTTGCACCTGTGGCACGATTAGAAGCAATTCGACTTTTTCTTGCTTTTGCAGCCCACAAGAAGTTTAAAGTATTTCAGTTGGATGTTAAATCTGCTTTTCTGTATGGCTCTTTGAAGGAAACAGTGTATGCTTGTCCGCCACCGGGCTTTGATGATCCTATCCATCGGGATCAGGTTTAACTTTTGGACAAAGCACTGTATGGTCTTCATCAGGCTCTGCGTGCCTGGTATGAGACTTTATCGACTCACCTTATTGAACACGGGTTCAATAGGGTCAAATTGACAAAACTTTTTTCTTTCGGGAAAGGGCAAGGACATTCTCCTTGTTCAGATATATGTGGATGACATCATTTTTGGATCTACCGATTAACAAATGTGCTTGGAATTCAAAGAGGTGATGATTGATAAATTTGAGATGAGTGCGATGTCAGATATCAAATACTTCCTTGGTTTACAAGTAGACCAAACTGATAATGGGATATTCATACATCAAACCAAATATATTCAAGATGTGCTAAAACGGTTTAGCATACTTGATTCAAAACCCATTTCCACGCCCATTCAGCCCAATTATGGGATTGAGCCTGATATTAAGGGGGAGTTGATTGATCCCACACTTTATCGTGGAATTATTGAAAGTTTGATGTATCTAACCACCTCAAGACCAGATAATGTTTTTGCTACAAGTATTTGGGCCAGATATCAATCTAAACCTAAGTTGTCACATCTGATAACAGTCAAACGGATTCTTCGTTATCTGAAGGGTACACCAGACACCGGTCTGTGGTATCCTAAGGATGATAACTTTTCCTTCAATGCCTATAGTGACTCCGATTATGGAGGATGCAAGATAGATGCTAAGTCCACAATTGGTGGTGCACAATTCTTGGGGGAAGGACTGGTCTCTTGGCAATGTAAAAAAGCAAACTTCTGCGGCTACTTCAACTTGTGAAGTTGAGTATCTGCTGCAAGTTGTTGTTCACAAGTATTGTGGATACAACAACAAATGATAGATTATGGTTTGAATTTTCTTAGTACCCCTATACATGTTGATAATGAGGTTGCCATTACTATTACTAAAAATCCAGTGTATCATTCGCGTTCCAAACACATTGATATCTGGTTTCATTTCATACGCGATTGCTATGAAAAGAAACTCATTAACGTGGTGAAGATACCCACAAATGAGCAACGTGCAGACCTTCTCACTAAGGCCTTCGACCGAACTCGTTTTGGGTATTTACTCAAACTTAATGGAATTCGGGTCATGGATGAGGTCATGTCAAATCAATTACCTTCATAATCAATTTTTATTGAATTGACACCAGATATTTTTTTTAATATTTTTGTTTTGTTTGTTTTGTGTTTTAGGTTTTAGGGGGAGAAAATTTGAAACATCAAAAACATTTGAAAAATCAAAAACACAAAAACAACATAAAATTTTAAAAATACAAAAGCATTGAAAAACAAAAATTTGAGAAATTGATTCGACCTAGTGAGAAATGATGGTACATTGTAGCAATCAAAAGCACATCTGGATCATACTAGAACTTAAACATAAAGAGCATTCACAATTACTTGGTATGATATGTTGGTAAGTTTATAACTTAGTTGAGATAAAATTTGACAAAATTATGGGTATACTTTGTGGGATACAGTTGCTTAGAATACAGTGCTTAGCTTTGTCCTGAAAGCGTGGTTTTTGATCTTACAATGATTGCTTCTTGATTTAAAGACACTTAAATGCTAGTTTTTGATCATGTTATTCAATTTTTAAAAGAAATTCTAAATTTATTTTTTCTTTTATTTTCGTTCCAAGCTGAAACATTCTTTGCTTATACTTACGTATAGACCTGATTGTTAAGGCTTTGAACAATTCAAATTTGTTTTTTTGGTTTGATTAAGATTTGGACAATCTCTGTGTATATGAGAATATCGATCTGATAGTTAAAATCTTACTGTTAAATTATTGTTTCGTTCATTATCCAGATCATTTGTGCATACGAAAGTATCAACCTTGATTCAAGATCTTGAACAATTTCAACTTGTTTTAATTTTTTTTGTTTTCAAAAGAAATTCTATCTTATTTTTGCATGATCAAACTAGTTTCATACTTGAATTAAATTGTTTCAAGAACTTCATTGTTTGGTTAATAATTCACAAAACGGGGATGTTTTCAAATGAATGAGGAACATAAAGTATGTGATTGATTTGATTTCATTTGATATCTTAACTAAGTAATTAAATTTAATTTGGACTCATATACTGACAATCATCTTTGAATTGTGATTTGCTAATTAACATATTCATTAAATCAATCAGTTTGTGCAGATGATTGCAATGCAATACGATCTCATGTCTGGATCTTTCTCACCAAAAGGTTTGTGAGAATTTGTGAATTGGTGGGCCGAACCAATGGTAGGTTTGTTCATAGGTTTGTCCAGAAGGTTTGATAGGAGGTTTGTCCAGAAGGTTTGATAGGAGGTTGTTCAGAAGGTTTGTTTCCAGATTCGTTCAATGGTTTGTTTCAGAGGTTTGTTCAAAGGTTTGTATAAGAGGTTCGTTTAAAGGTTTGTTCAAAGGTTCGTCTGAAACTTGTGGAAGTATAACTTCAAAGGTTCTGTATTAGCTTCGTGACTTTCACTGTTGTTGCTAAGAACCGAACCTCTGTGTGTTGAAACTGATTTTTCGAATCTGTGTTTATCTGAGTGCTTGCCATATATCATTAGATTTGTCGTGTTGTCGTGATTCCAAAAAGGTATATGGATTGATTTTTCACCAGCTGGATTTGTAGAAATAGGTTTTAAGTTCAATTAGCTGAACCTTTAATTTGTTAAAAGAATCATTTTTAATCAATGTTTTGATAAAAATGCTTTTATTAAAGTTGTTAATCGACTAATGGCGAACCTATTGATGTGTGTAATTTGATCTAATTCATAAATTTGAATTTGGATTTGGATTTCAAACAGGTTCGTTTAAATTTACAGGTTTGTTTATTTTTCAATAAGGTTCGGGCCGAACCTTTTCTAAATCAATGACCGAACCTTTAATTGTTAAAGGTTCGGTTGACCAAAGGTTCGCATCTGTGAACTAGGTTCGTTTGAAATTCAGGTTCGTCAGCTTGAAACTAGGTTTGTCTGTAACATAGGTTCGTTCACATGTGAAGGTTCGACACAGGAGATAGGTTCGCTGGACTTAGGACTTAGAAAATTTTTAAAAATTTTTGATCTTGAATTGAATTATGTTTCTGATATATGATTGTTTTAATTGCAGAAATGGCAAACCTGGCATTTGGTGATAAACATAATCTGTGTGCTTATTTGGATCCTACAACGAAGAATGGCAAAGACTTTAGACCTATGATCGAGTTTCTGAGAAGATCAAGGATTTATTATGCTATTTCTAATCATTGTCACATTTATCGATCTCATATTAAGAGTTTTTGGGAATCTGCTAGATTGATCACAGTTGATGATATATTTGTTATTGAAGCAAGTATGCTTGGACAAGTGATAAGGATCAGTGAAGCTGATGTTCGTAGAGTCTTGAGGTTTGGAGGTGAACCTGAAGGAATGACCTTGATTCATGAGAGGTGTATTAAAGGATGTTTCCTAAGAATCAAGTATTTTGGAGTGTACAGTGTGTCACACCCCCAAATTTCAACTAACGGAATCACACCATTTGGGAGCATGACAAACCAGGATCTCAGATCATTAGACATAGCGAAGACCTCTATATGAATTTCAAAACATACGTTGGTCTTTAAAACATAACATTCAGAGTTTACAAAAAGTTGCGGAAGCGTTTGAAAACCATAAACAGTTGTAAGTAAACATTACAAACCAAAGTACTTAAATATTCAAATGTTCAAATTCAAATCCAAAGTGTTTAAAATGCATGAGACTCTATCTTCCTAGTCCATGCCAGCTGTAACGCGCGCCTTAGCGTCCTGAGAAAACATGCAAATCAAGTCAACACAAAGGTTGGTGCATCACACAGGTTTTAAGTAATCATAGTGTTCAAAACAGCAGTTGAATAACAAGTTTGTAGATAACATAATCACAAATGCACAGTCATGATAGCTAGTCATATAAACTATTTACATACGTGGTCGATACCGAAGCTGACTGATTGCCATGCTATAGCATGTTTTCGCCTTGCCACTATTGTCTATCACAACAATAGTAAATTGTGTTTGGTCAGTCAAACACCTGCGTAGATCCCATCTACCAGGTGAGGTTTGTCAAACCTAATAGATCTATTTCCAACTACCACGCTTTGCATTACAGCAAACTAAACGGTTCGAGGTGTGTAAGGACTTTCAAGCTGATATGTTGTCACATAATGTAAACAGCTAACTCATGCAAATGATATGTATCTAAAATAGTTTGTTGCACATGTTTTCTCCCCCAAAACAGTTTAAAATAAGAAAGGGGCCGTGTACGCACCTTTGATAATAGCGGAATGATCAAATACGTGTGAACTTGCGTAGAAATCCTCTACGAAGAATCTGTGATTTAAACAATAACCTAAAGTTATTCGAATTGTCGTTTTGTGCTTGAAATCACATACGTATCAACATACGTATGTTAGAGTGTTAAGAATGTGCATGCGAAAGTGCGCGTGCCATTGAAATCGTTTAAATAAAATCATATTTGATTTTATTTAAATAGACGTAATTATACGCGATTTCGTTTTCGTTCTAAAATATAGATTTTATTATTCTAATACGTTCGTATTCCCGTTACGGTTCCAACGCAACTCGAACGGATTAAAACGGAGTTAGAACGAATAATTTATGATCAAAATACTAAATTAGTATTAAAATCCAAAAATGGTTGGCCCCGGACTCGAACCCGCGACCTTCAACTCCAACACACACGCATCTAACCATCTCGCCCGCTAGGGTATCGCATTTGATATCTGGAATTTAATTGTTTTAAGCTTACATGGATCAGTTTCCTTATGTTTTCTATAGCCGAACATGCATCTCTAAATTGGTCATGGATTCGAACTCGATAATTCCTAAAACCATAGGGCTTTTGTCCTGTGGACCTAATCATATCTATAGGTTGTTTTAATTCGAATATTGATCAAAATAAACACCCCAATTAACTCCCAATTAGATCCGGTTCGAGCAACTCAACTTCCTAAATCCATTGAATCAAATTCTAATATAATAGACCACGAATCCATTGGGTTTTTCATCCTAAGGCTAAACCGAACCCCTCAGTGTACTCTGATTTGATTTACCATTTCGATTAGATCAAAAATCCCAAAACATTTTGGTCAAGAACCCTAAAAACTCGAAGTCTAACAATTCATTATTGATTCATGAAATTGTCACATGGTTTTCCATCTAAGATGAATTTCGAACATGTCTGAAAGGTTTAATTTAACTTCCATGATCGTTTACTACCAGACCCCCAAATCGTTTTTTATGAAAAATCTTAAAACTAGAAATCATCCAATTCGGTTTTGTTAAATCGAATTAGCATCAGAATATCATACACAAGATGTTTCTGAAACTATCTATACATATTAATTTGATTTTTAAACCGTTTTGATCAACGACCCCCAAAACCGATTTTGATATGAACCCTAAGAATCAAACTTGATCAATTCGATGTTGTTACACAAAATACATTTAGGGATAAGCTTAATCGACCCTTTTAGAAGGTTTAGGATAGATTACTAACCTGTATTGATGTCGAATTGTAGTAGAACGGCTTTGAGCCCTAAGTTCGGCCACCCCCAATTCGAATTCTCTATCTTTCACTGTTAGGCTCGAATTGCTGCTTGTTTAATCTTCTAATAATGCCGACCAAGATGTTTGAATGCTCAATTTAGTGAAATATAACCGAATTAACACAACCCGATTATACTCTTGTGTTTCGGTTTACCCTCGATCGAATTCTACTATTCCTGACTTCTCAGATCAAATTCTCGAATGTAAAACTCTCTAACAGTGCCGACTAGAGGATATTGAGTTTCAATTGCGAGTAATATGATCGAATTGTATAGTTTTGATGTAACCATGTGACGGTTACGCCTTTTGGTTGTGATTTGAGATTAATTCGACCTTTTCAAAAGTTGTAACAGATGATTAATGGCTAATCATTATCACAATGAGTTACATGAACATTTAATTCGATGATTAACAGTCTATTGATGCATCCTTAGAATTCCCCCAACCTTCTTGGCCGAATTTTGACTTTTCTAGTCAAAATTTGGGTAATTAACTTAATCATAAATCAATTTCTTATAATCTAAGTATATTATACTCTATATTGTTCAACTTAACCCTTCTAATATCAAATTCTTCAAATTCTTGTTAAAAAGTTAGTTCGATAATATCAAATTGTCACCAATTGAACAAATTGAAACATTATTGGGCTTAACTAATCAAATTGGGCCTCATAACTATATATGGGCCTACCTTGGGCCTTGTTGACCTACCTAAACTTCATTGGGCCTATACTGGCCTTATTGGGCCTTGATTTTTGTAATTGGACCTCCTTAGATCTCAATGGGCCTACATTGGCTCTGTTGGGCCCACATTGTCACTGTTGGGCCTGTGATGTCACCATCTCCCGTTAACAAGGTTAGTGTAAAAAGTCGGATTGTCACATCATCCCCTTGTTGAAGGAATTTTCGTCCCGAAAATTAGTAAGTGTTAGGAGTAGTTAGGAAACTACTTACGAGTTTAAATCGTACGTGTTAGTGTGATTTGATCATTCTGTGTGCTTGTGTGTACTCACACACAAAGTCTAATGCTTGCAACATCACAACTCAATTGTGATCGTTCAATGTGACTGTTCACGTGTACACTAGTTAGTTCACCTAACTGTGACTGTTTTAGTTCACCTAACTGTGACTGTTTGTGTTTGATCGTACTGTGTTGTGTAACCTCACACATAGTGAGTGTCTGAAACTGTTTGTACTATGCAACCCCGCACATAGCAAAAATATGTGTAATCAATCACGTATGTACTACCATAACATGTAACATATGAAATGTAGCACATAAAATATATAGAATGTAACACATAAAATATATAGAATGTAATGTAGTGTAGCACAAATGTTTGTAACAAAATCAATTGAATAAATAAAATGTTTGTGCTTACCGTTTGAAATTTGCAGTGTTGATGTGTGAAAGTATCACGTCATCCCCTTGTTGAAGGAAATTTCGTCCCGAAATTTAACGTGCGCTCTCAGTGTTAGCAGTAGCTGTTTTGAATAGATGAGGATATTTCTTCATCATTTGGTCTTCCCGTTCCCATGTGAATTCAGGACCACGTCTTGAATTCCATCGAACTTTGACTATCGGAATCTTGCTTTGCTTCAGTTGTTTGACCTCTCGGTCCATGATTTCTGCCGGTTCTTCAATGAATCGCAACTTTTCATCTACTTGTATTTCTTCCAACGGTACAATCAATGTCTCGTCAGAAAGACATTTCTTTAAGTTCGATACGTGAAAGACATCATGAACTCCACTGAGTTCATCCGGTAGTTTGAGTTGGTACGCAACCGGACCAATCCTTTTTAAAATCTCAAAAGGTCCTACGTAACGTGGACTAAGCTTCCCGCGCTTGCCGAATCGTATCACACCTTTCCAAGGTGATACCTTTAGAAGAACTCGGTCACCTACTTGAAATTCCAACGGCTTGCGACGTTTGTCTGCATAACTCTTCTGTCGATCCCGAGCCGCTGCCATACGGTTCCGGATTTGAACTATCTTCTCTGTCGTTTCGTGCACCAGTTCAGGACCTGTTATCTGACTGTCACCAATTTCAGCCCAGCAAACTGGTGAACGACATTTGCGACCATACAAAGCTTCAAACGGTGCTGCTTGAATGCTTGTGTGATAACTATTATTGTAAGAGAATTCCACCAACGGTAAATGATTCTCCCAACTATCACCAAAATCAATTACACAGGCTCGTAACATATCCTCGAGCGTTTGAATCGTTCGTTCACTCTGACCGTCGGTCTGTGGATGATAAGCGGTACTCATATCCAGGCGAGTCCCCAATGACTTATGAAGAGATTTCCAAAAATTGGAAGTAAACCGGGCATCCCGATCTGATATGATAGAGATTGGCACACCATGCCGTGCTACTACTTCCTTAATGTAAATACGAGTCAGTTTCTCCATCTTATCAGTTTCCTTGATTGCTAAGAAGTGTGCAGATTTCGTTAATCGATCGACAATTACCCATATCGTATCACAACCACTCGGTGTACGGGGTAACTTAGTAATGAAATCCATCGAAATCTGTTCCCACTTCCACATCGGTATCTCTGGTTGTTGCAGTAAACCAGATGGTTTCTGATATTCAACTTTGACTTTCGAACAAGTCAAACATTTGCTAACGTACTTAGCAATATCAGCTTTCATGTGAGGCCACCAATACAGTGCCTTCAAGTCATGGTACATCTTGTCTGATCCCGGATGGACTGAATATCTAGACTTGTGTGCTTCGTCCATCACTAGTTCCCTTAAACCTCCATACAAAGGTATCCAAAGTCTATCAATGAAATAACGAATTCCATCAGACTTGACATCCAACTGTGTTTCCATCCCACGTAGATATTCCTGCACCAAGTTTTCCGTTTTCAAAGCCTCGATCTGAGCACTGCGTACCTTATCAGGTAAGTCAGTATGTATTGTCATCATAAGTGCGCGAACCCGTCTTGTTCCCGTTGTATCTTTTCTGCTCAAAGCATCGGCTACGACATTAGCCCTTCCCGGGTGATACTTAATCGCACACTCATAATCGTTCAACAACTCAACCCATCGTCGTTGTCTCATATTAAGCTCCTTCTGATCAAAGATATGTTGCAAACTCTTATGATCAGTATAAATAGTACACTTAGTTTCATACAAGTAATGCCTCCAAATCTTCAAAGCAAAAACCACTGCTCCTAATTCCAAGTCATGAGTAGTGTAATTCTTTTCATGTGTTCGTAGTTGTCTGGAAGCATAAGCGATCACTTTATCACGTTGCATCAACACACATCCCAAACCTTGTGCAGATGCATCACAATACACCACAAAGTCTTCCGTTCCTTCCGGTAAGGACAGAATCGGTGCGCTGCAAAGTTTCTGTTTCAATAACTGGAACGCAGTTTCCTGTTTATCCGTCCAGTTATACTTTGTCCCCTTATGCGTAAGAGCTGTAAGTGGTTGAGCGATCTTTGAGAAACCTTCAATGAATCGTCGATAATAACCCGCCAAACCAAGGAATTGTCGTACCTCGGTAGGAGTCTTTGGCGCTTCCCAATTCTTAATCGCTTCAATCTTCGCTGGATCAACATGTATACCCTTTTCATTAACTATATGACCCAAGAACTGTACTTCTCGCATCCAGAAATCACATTTCGAGAACTTAGCGTACAGTTGTTCTTGTTTCAATAATTCCAATAATAGTCGAAGATGTTCAGCGTGTTCCTCCTTAGATTTTGAATAGATGAGAATGTCATCGATAAAAACTATGACAAACTTATCAAGATAAGGTTTACAAACACGATTCATGAGATCCATGAATACAGCTGGAGCGTTTGTCAACCCAAATGGCATGACCAAAAACTCATAATGGCCATAGCGTGTCCTAAATGCTGTCTTCGGAATATCCTCCTCCTGAACTCTTAATTGATGATAACCCGATCTGAGATCTATCTTCGAGTAATAACTCGAACCTTGTAACTGATCTAACAGATCGTCAATCCTGGGTAACGGATACCGGTTCTTGATAGTAACCTTATTCAATTCCCGGTAATCGATACACATACGAAAAGTCCCGTCTTTCTTCTTTACAAACAATACTGGAGCTCCCCATGGTGAAAAACTAGGTCGTATGAAACCCTTATCCAACAACTCTTGCAATTGTGTGGATAACTCTTGCATCTCTGACGGTGCAAGTCGATAAGGCGCCCTAGCTATCGGTGCTGCGTCTGGTGTAAGGTCGATTCGGAATTCCACTTGTCTCACAGGCGGTAATCCCGGCAAGTCTTCTGGAAATACCTCCGGAAACTCACAAACTACAGGTATATCTTCAATCTTCTTCTCAGCTACTGGCTTTTCAGTTATCAGTGCTATAACTGCCGTATGACCCTTACGTAGACACTTGTGTGCTTTCATACAAGATATGAGACGCAGTGGCGTACTGATCTTTTCACCTTGTACATACAGTGTTTCTCCGTTTGTAAGAGGTATACGAACAATCTTTTCATGGCATACTATTTCAGCCTGGTTTTTGGACAACCAGTCCATGCCGATAACTACGTCAAAACTGCCTAAGGCAATAGGCATCAGATCAATCTCTAACATTTGACCCATCAAATCAAGGATACATCCCTTATAAATGTTTTCTACTACAACCAACTTACCATCAGCTAATTCCACAGTGTATGGACTATCTAAGGCAGTGGGACTAACATTTAGCAACTTAGCAAGTGAACTAGATACAAAGCTCCGATCGGCACCGGTGTCAAATAACATAGAGGCATAGTGATTATTTAAGAGGAACGTACCCGTAACAATGTTGGGATCCTCCCGCGCTTGACGTCCTCCTATCACAAACGCCCTGCCTCTAGCACCGTTGTTGTTGTTGTTATTGTTGTTGTTGTTGTTATTGGTGCCATTGCCATTACCGTTGCCATTTCCATTACCATTACCATTATTGTCCCCGCCTTTCTTAAGTTGTGGGCAATCTTTCTTGAAGTGCCCCATCTTGCCGCACTCAAAACAACCCTTCTGTGCGTTGTTCTGATTGTTGTTCTAGTTGTTATGATTGCTCTGCAGCTCTCCGCGACAATCTTTAGCTGCATGCCCAATCTTGCCACACCTCTGGCACTTAGCTCTGTCACACTGGTTACCCGCATGATGATAACCACACCTGTTGCACTTGGGGTGCTTACCAATATAGCCCCCCGATGATGATGATTGCTGACCACTGCTTGAACCATGATAAGACTTGTTTGAGTCTTGTTTCCTGTTTTGCTGATGTGATTGTTGGTTGTTGCCCTTGAAGTTGTTACTCTCCCACTTTCTCTTATGGTCTCCCACCTTGGTAGCAGATGTTCGTTTGGGCAGAATCCCCTGCAACACTGCCTGATCAGTAAGCTGATGCGCTAGACGAACAGCTTGTTGGATGGTGGTGGGATTTGCTGAAGTCACCAACCCCTGAATCTGAGGCACTAGTCCTCCAATGTACCTTTCAATCCACTTACTGGCTGGAGTAGCCATGTGTGGTAGCAGTCTGGCTAACTCATGTGACCTGGTTGTGTACTCTTCAATGTTTGACCCCTCCATCTTGAGGTGCCAATATTCCTCCTCTAACTTCTGCATTTCACTGCGAGGACAGTACTCCTCTCGCAGTAAAGTTTTGAAGTCATCCCATGTTAAGGCATTAGCCTCTCCCAATCCCAGAGTCTGAACATTCGAGTTCCACCAAGTTAGTGCTGGACCCTCCAATGTTCCCGTAGCAAATTTCACCTTGCTTTCGTTAGGGCAGTTGCACATTTCAAATACCGACTCAGCCTTTTCAATCCACCGAAGGAGTCCAATGGCCCCCTCCGACCCTTTGAAATTGTGTGGTTTGCAGTCCAAAAACATCTTGAACGTGCAGACTTGTGGATTAACTAATCCCCCAGCTGGACCATGTGGTCCTGTGTTATGTGTCTGAGCATACTGTGCAATAGCCTCTGCGACTCTGTTGTTAATTAGCTCGTTGAGCTCAGCAACAGTCATGTGAACGTTTCCCTCAGCCATTAGTTTCCTATTTACAAGAAACGTTAGCGCGTAATCAAAACTCAATGTGACATGTGTAAGTAAAACAACAAACACAACATATAATATCATTCAACACAACTGTTGGAAATAAATAATAGCTTTTCAATATATAGAAACTTTCTTTGAGTACAATACTTTTGAAATGAAATACAAGTTTTCAAACTACTAATGTAGGAACACAACCCGTTCCTAATAAGTTTAACAAAACAAGAAAGAAATGAAAACAATCAATCGTCCTCAACAGTGGATTCAGGATCGGACTCAACAAGTGGTGCTGGTTCCTCCTCCTCATCCTCATCCTGTTCCTCATTATCAGAGGCCACTAAATCCTCCAAAGCTTCAACCCTGCCTGCCAAGATCTCCTCTCGGTTCTCTGACTCTTCTAGACGACCAATCAAATTGATCATCTCATCCCGCATGTCATGAACTAGATGGATAAGATCATCCTGCCTCTCAATAGCATCCCATAACTCCTGAGATCTCTGTGCTATCCTATCTTCTGCTACCTCCAGATCCTCGCGCAATTTGGCGATCTCCTCGGCGTCCGTCCTTTGCCTCTTAGGCTCAGGAGCATCTAGTGCTGGTGGTGAATGTGTAGAAGGTCCCTCAGCAGGAATTTGCTGAGTGCCCTCCTCCTCCTCATCCGGGTCCTCCTCTGGATCCTCGTCGGGATCCTCGTCTGGGTCCTCATCTGGATCCTCCTCCGGATCCTCCTCTGGATCGGAGTCATCCATCTCATACGGTGGAGGTGATGGAATAGGTGGTGGTGGTGATGATGGTGGTGCCGGAACTATCGGCTCCTCGTCCTCGGAATCATCAATGATAATATAAGGGACTGATGATGAAGCCATGCCTGTTACATAATACCATATGTAAGTGCAGTGCCATGGAATACGTAAACAAGTCAATTACATAGTGTCATATGTAATTTCTAAGCAATACGTATAATCAGATGTGTCTAATGTCTAACAGTCATAGTCTAAGTCTACAAATGCAAACCTAATTCGCTATAACCAACGCTCTGATACCAATCTGTCACACCCCCAAATTTCAACTAACGGAATCACACCGTTTGGGAGCATGACAAACCAGGATCTCAGATCATTAGACATAGCGAAGACCTCTATATGAATTTCAAAACATACGTTGGTCTTTAAAACATAACATTCAGAGTTTACAAAAAGTTGCGGAAGCGTTTGAAAACCATAAACAGTTGTAAGTAAACATTACAAACCAAAGTACTTAAATATTCAAATGTTCAAATTCAAATCCAAAGTGTTTAAAATGCATGAGACTCTATCTTCCTAGTCCATGCCAGCTGTAACGCGCGCCTTAGCGTCCTGAGAAAACATGCAAATCAAGTCAACACAAAGGTTGGTGCATCACACAGGTTTTAAGTAATCATAGTGTTCAAAACAGCAGTTGAATAACAAGTTTGTAGATAACATAATCACAAATGCACAGTCATGATAGCTAGTCATATAAACTATTTACATACGTGGTCGATACCGAAGCTGACTGATTGCCATGCTATAGCATGTTTTCGCCTTGCCACTATTGTCTATCACAACAATAGTAAATTGTGTTTGGTCAGTCAAACACCTGCGTAGATCCCATCTACCAGGTGAGGTTTGTCAAACCTAATAGATCTATTTCCAACTACCACGCTTTGCATTACAGCAAACTAAACGGTTCGAGGTGTGTAAGGACTTTCAAGTTGATATGTTGTCACATAATGTAAACAGCTAACTCATGCAAATGATATGTATCTAAAATAGTTTGTTGCACATGTTTTCTCCCCCAAAACAGTTTAAAATAAGAAAGGGGCCGTGTACGCACCTTTGATAATAGCGGAATGATCAAATACGTGTGAACTTGCGTAGAAATCCTCTACGAAGAATCTGTGATTTAAACAATAACCTAAAGTTATTCGAATTGTCGTTTTGTGCTTGAAATCACATACGTATCAACATACGTATGTTAGAGTGTTAAGAATGTGCATGCGAAAGTGCGCGTGCCATTGAAATCGTTTAAATAAAATCATATTTGATTTTATTTAAATAGACGTAATTATACGCGATTTCGTTTTCGTTCTAAAATATAGATTTTATTATTCTAATACGTTCGTATTCCCGTTACGGTTCCAACGCAACTCGAACGGATTAAAACGGAGTTAGAACGAATAATTTATGATCAAAATACTAAATTAGTATTAAAATCCAAAAATGGTTGGCCCCGGACTCGAACCCGCGACCTTCAACTCCAACACACACGCATCTAACCATCTCGCCCGCTAGGGTATCGCATTTGATATCTGGAATTTAATTGTTTTAAGCTTACATGGATCAGTTTCCTTATGTTTTCTATAGCCGAACATGCATCTCTAAATTGGTCATGGATTCGAACTCGATAATTCCTAAAACCATAGGGCTTTTGTCCTGTGGACCTAATCATATCTATAGGTTGTTTTAATTCGACTATTGATCAAAATAAACACCCCAATTAACTCCCAATTAGATCCGGTTCAAGCAACTCAACTTCCTAAATCCATTGAATCAAATTCTAATATAATAGACCACGAATCCATTGGGTTTTTCATCCTAAGGCTAAACCGAACCCCTCAGTGTACTCTGATTTGATTTACCATTTCGATTAGATCAAAAATCCCAAAACATTTTGGTCAAGAACCCTAAAAACTCGAAGTCTAACAATTCATTATTGATTCATGAAATTGTCACATGGTTTTCCATCTAAGATGAATTTCGAACATGTCTGAAAGGTTTAATTTAACTTCCATGATCGTTTACTACCAGACCCCCAAATCGTTTTTTATGAAAAATCTTAAAACTAGAAATCATCCAATTCGGTTTTGTTAAATCGAATTAGCATCAGAATATCATACACAAGATGTTTCTGAAACTATCTATACATATTAATTTGATTTTTAAACCGTTTTGATCAACGACCCCCAAAACCGATTTTGATATGAACCCTAAGAATCAAACTTGATCAATTCGATGTTGTTACACAAAATACATTTAGGGATAAGCTTAATCGACCCTTTTAGAAGGTTTAGGATAGATTACTAACCTGTATTGATGTCGAATTGTAGTAGAACGGCTTTGAGCCCTAAGTTCGGCCACCCCCAATTCGAATTCTCTATCTTTCACTGTTAGGCTCGAATTGCTGCTTGTTTAATCTTCTAATAATGCCGACCAAGATGTTTGAATGCTCAATTTAGTGAAATATAACCGAATTAACACAACCCGATTATACTCTTGTGTTTCGGTTTACCCTCGATCGAATTCTACTATTCCTGACTTCTCAGATCAAATTCTCGAATGTAAAACTCTCTAACAGTGCCGACTAGAGGATATTGAGTTTCAATTGCGAGTAATATGATCGAATTGTATAGTTTTGATGTAACCATGTGACGGTTACGCCTTTTGGTTGTGATTTGAGATTAATTCGACCTTTTCAAAAGTTGTAACAGATGATTAATGGCTAATCATTATCACAATGAGTTACATGAACATTTAATTCGATGATTAACAGTCTATTGATGCATCCTTCGAATTCCCCCAACCTTCTTGGCCGAATTTTGACTTTTCTAGTCAAAATTTGGGTAATTAACTTAATCATAAATCAATTTCTTATAATCTAAGTATATTATACTCTATATTGTTCAACTTAACCCTTCTAATATCAAATTCTTCAAATTCTTGTTAAAAAGTTAGTTCGATAATATCAAATTGTCACCAATTGAACAAATTGAAACATTATTGGGCTTAACTAATCAAATTGGGCCTCATAACTATATATGGGCCTACCTTGGGCCTTGTTGACCTACCTAAACTTCATTGGGCCTATACTGGCCTTATTGGGCCTTGATTTTTGTAATTGGACCTCCTTAGATCTCAATGGGCCTACATTGGCTCTGTTGGGCCCACATTGTCACTGTTGGGCCTGTGATGTCACCATCTCCCGTTAACAAGGTTAGTGTAAAAAGTCGGATTGTCACATCATCCCCTTGTTGAAGGAATTTTCGTCCCGAAAATTAGTAAGTGTTAGGAGTAGTTAGGAAACTACTTACGAGTTTAAATCGTACGTGTTAGTGTGATTTGATCATTCTGTGTGCTTGTGTGTACTCACACACAAAGTCTAATGCTTGCAACATCACAACTCAATTGTGATCGTTCAATGTGACTGTTCACGTGTACACTAGTTAGTTCACCTAACTGTGACTGTTTTAGTTCACCTAACTGTGACTGTTTGTGTTTGATCGTACTGTGTTGTGTAACCTCACACATAGTGAGTGTCTGAAACTGTTTGTACTATGCAACCCCGCACATAGCAAAAATATGTGTAATCAATCACGTATGTACTACCATAACATGTAACATATGAAATGTAGCACATAAAATATATAGAATGTAACACATAAAATATATAGAATGTAATGTAGTGTAGCACAAATGTTTGTAACAAAATCAATTGAATAAATAAAATGTTTGTGCTTACCGTTTGAAATTTGCAGTGTTGATGTGTGAAAGTATCACGTCATCCCCTTGTTGAAGGAAATTTCGTCCCGAAATTTAACGTGCGCTCTCAGTGTTAGCAGTAGCTGTTTTGAATAGATGAGGATATTTCTTCATCATTTGGTCTTCCCGTTCCCATGTGAATTCAGGACCACGTCTTGAATTCCATCGAACTTTGACTATCGGAATCTTGCTTTGCTTCAGTTGTTTGACCTCTCGGTCCATGATTTCTGCCGGTTCTTCAATGAATCGCAACTGTTCATCTACTTGTATTTCTTCCAACGGTACAATCAATGTCTTGTCACTGTTGGGCCTGTGATGTCACCATCTCCCGTTAACAAGGTTAGTGTAAAAAGTAGGATTGTCACACAGTGAATACTCTATCAAGAAAGGGAAGTTGCCTCTTCAATACAAGTTTCTTGCACATGTACTTCTACACTGTATGAGTATAAGGAGGGGTACATTTGATGAATTCATAGATCTTATGAGATCAGCTATGGTTGCTTTGATTCTTAACAAGCCATTCAACTTCTCTGCAATGATTTTCAGATATTTATCTGATAATCTCACAAAAGCCAAGGACAAGTTCTTGATGTATCCAAGTTTTGTACATATGATTATTGATGAGAGATTTCCTAAACAGAGTTTGACAAGAGCTGTGGATGACAGGCTGAAGTTAAAGCACATAGAAGAGTAATGATGTTGTTCTAACAAAAGACTTGATTTGTCATTGTGCAAGAGCTAATGATGTTTCTCCACTCAATAATGCATGGAGAAATGAAGATTCTAGCTCTGAGAATGAACAAATGGATGATGATCAACCACCACAACCTTCTCCTCAACAAGATCCCCCAGTTCCACAAGCTCGTGAACAATCTTCTTCAGCTCATCATCGAGAACAAGTAACTCCAAGTGCTGCTCAATCTACTTTGGAGCCTCTTCAAGTTATCTATCCTGGTCAACCAGTTGTTTCTGAGCAAACCACTACTATTGCATCACCATCAAATGTTGAGGCTGAGGATGTTATTGATGAAATGGAAGAGGATTCAACTGAATCTGAAATGGAAGATGTACAAGTTGGTAATAGAATGGTTCGGAGGATGAAAAGGAATCCAATTCAACAACAACAGAGTAGGGAAGAGCAGGAAGAAAGAAATGATCCAAACTTTACAGTCGATGAGCCAGAATTATCTCGTCCTAAGAAAAAGAAGAAAATGGCTAATATGCCTAAAAGGAAGAAAACAAGAACACCAAGGATTATTGTATCTTCTCCAGTGATTACTTCTTCTATTTCTATTATGTTTCTACATCATTTGTTCATGTGTCTGTTGAATCTACAATGCCAAGTGCTTCTATTTATGTTCATGTATGTGTTGCACCATTTGTTGCACCTTTTGCTGAAGCAACTACTGTCACAACATCATTTCCAGAGACTTCTGCTTCAAGAGTTGATACTATGTTTGAGGGTTTAGTTGATTTGGATTTGAATTTCTCATTCGACTATGATGACTCAGAGTTGAGATGCAGGATATCTCTTTTATCTCAAGAGTTTGATAAGTACAAGAAGCAGAAAGAAAAAGTTGATTCTGAGCAACAATCTTCCTCTATTAAAAATGAAATTGACATGATGAAGATTCATATCACTCAACTACAGAGATGAAGAGAGTATGATAAAAAAGATAAGGAGATTATGAATGAAAGAATTGTTTTATTGGAAAGAGTTGCCAAAGAACAGAATGAAAAGATGGTTATTCTGAAGGAAGAAAATCAGTTGTTAAAGAAAAGAATAAGTGATATTCAAGGTGAATCTTCTACAGCTATTCACACTAATTCAAGATTTGATGATAATGTAGAAGCTAATGTGTCTGAAGGAATTGTTGTTGATCATGTTGATATCAACATTCAAGAAGTGAAGATGATGAGGAGAAAGTAGATTATGAAGATTCTGATTATGATGAACATCCAGGTTTTGATACTAATCATGATGATGATGGTGATGATGACGGTATAGCTGGTGTTGGTGGCTCAAGTGGTTTGAATTCTATTACTGATGCTATTGTTGTTTACAATTCATCAGGAATTTCTTTAGATGTGAATCCAGTTCTGCTGTGGATCCAAATCAAGCAAAAGATGTTGAAGAAATTGAGATTGAGAACATTACTGAGAATGAGTGTCAGAAGACAGTTGTTGATGAATCATTACCTATATTTACTGAGTTATTCAAACAAACTGGAGAAGAAGAATTACAAAGAAATCTTGGTGAATTCAGTAAAGTCAATGAACTTGAAGAAGGTGAGATTGAGAATGGCTATACAAAGAAAGAACTTGCTGATATATTTGGGGTGAAAGTGACTGAGCTTCAAAATGCAAGGATTACTGAAAAAGTGTTTGTTGGAGAAGAAGGAAGATCAATTGAATTTGATGATGGTGGGTTTTCTAAAGAAAATTTGTATAATTTACAGACTTTGAAAAAGATATTTGATATTGAAGTTAATAATAAATGTCAAGTTGTGTCAAGTGAAAAATTGAAGATTAAGAGACCAATGGATGTGTGGAGAGAGGATCAGGAAGAACTAAAGTATATTATTGATAATTTAATGATTTTCAGACAGTTTATTGAGAAATATGATGAGTCCGTTCCTAAGAAACATCCAAGACAAGGTTCAAGATTTAAGATTGGATCAAAATCGAAGATGCATGGAAGGATTTTGAGCTATGGGTATTATCAAAATATTCCTGGTGTGTTGAAGAACAGAGGTTGTTATGTTGTGAAGAGAGTTGACGGGTGTCAGTATTTTGGAAAAGCTTTTGATTTGATGTCTTTACCATCCTTTGAATGTATGCAACTTTCAAGATTAAAGATGATCAAGCCGTTTCAAACAGAGCACAATGAAAGATTTGAGATTTTATTGAAACGTGAAGCAAAGAAAGGTTTGAATTGGTTAGTTCCTCAATTCTCTGTGTTGAAGCATAACTCTTATGCTTATCCAAAGCAGAAAGTGTATTCAAGACCAAGGCTAAGTGGTAGTTATAATTTAATTCTACATTAATTAATGTTTAATAAGTTATTTATGTTTTCACTTACTGATTAGATCTTTTTGAATGTTCAATGTCAAAGACATTGCATTGAAAGTCGTCAAACTGATATTTAATCTTTAATTATT
Source organism: Mikania micrantha (assembly GCA_009363875.1). NCBI lineage: Eukaryota > Viridiplantae > Streptophyta > Magnoliopsida > Asterales > Asteraceae > Mikania > Mikania micrantha. Next base: position 34,343,897 of record CM018685.1, read on the forward strand.
TAATTTAGTTGAATATCATACAATGTATGATAATGTGGGAACCTATAATGATTCAGGTTCCTAATACAAGGTTGATGACTCATTAGATTAATCAGGATACTCTCAGATTAACCAAATAGGTATTGTTGTTAATTATATTACTGAAACAGTTTCTAGACAAATTTCTGGCTTAGGAATGCAGATATCATGAAACATAAGAATGTGATATTAGAACAGGCTTAATAACCATGTTCAATGTACTAATCTAATTATTATCATAAACATCAATTCCAATAATTATCTTAATGCTAGTCATTGGTTTGAAACACTTGAATTTAACCTAGCATTTCAAGGAATGATCAAGACAGTCACAAGCGTTGTTACAATCAAATGGTTTAAACCATTATAATCTAAGATATGGTTTCATGATAACTGAGCATTACAACGGATCAAAACAAGGATATAACTGTTAACATATCAAGTTCTTCGTTTCTAATCATTCCTAACCATCATCTAGGAAATAATCAATCACAATAACTATTGCATTACGTTCAAAAACAAGATCTAATCTAACCATTATCAAACTAGTAGGATAAAACGAAACATTACCCGATCGGGCGGATTTTTTAGATGAAAACAACGATCAAGAGTTGTAGAAACGATCCCTAGTTCGATCCGGGTGTTTGGATGGCTTTAGAACTGAGTTTGAGCGACACAAATTCGATCGGGATGTCTATGGAGGTGCTAGTGTTCGAGTAGATGAAAATTTGAAGTTCTGCATGAAATGTGATTTTTCAATCTAATGTATTAAGCCGACCTACTTGTCACGTATCTCCAAAGAAGGCAAATTTTCTCTTGCCATACCGCGAACAAATCTAGTGCCCATTAGATATTTTGGACTCATCGCGTGCCTCTAAGGGACCTCAAATTGGTCCTGGCGTACCGTGAAGAGTCCCAGAGTCCAATACTTCGAAAATTTTCTTCTTTTAATGATTTCAAAGAATCGAGAACTCCGTTTCTCGCACGGATTTCGTCCACGTGAACGATTTTTTGTACACTTTCAAATCTTGAGAATCATAATAGTTATATTAACGTGGATTTCAGACACGATGATGTGAGCTTCAAACGTAGTTGTCACAATCTCCTCCTGTTAAAGAAATTTCGTCACGAAATTTAGTGAAGACTTATCAGGTGACAATCATTTATGCGAAAAAATGAGGATATTTTTCTTTCATACGATCTTCACGTTCCCAAGTATATCCAGGTCCGCGTTGAGAGTTCCATCTAACTTTAACGATTGGGATGCGGCTTTGCTTCAGCACTTTACCTTCTCGATCCATCACTTCTACTGGTTCTTCAGTGAACTGAAGTTTGTCATCAATATAAATCTCTTCAATCGGTACGATCAATGATTCATCGGTTAGGCACTTTTTTAGATTTTATACATGAAAGACATCATGAATGTTGCTAAGTTCCGGAGGTAATTCAAGTCTGTAAGCTACCGTTCCAATTCGTTCCAGAATTTTGAATGGTCCTACAAATCTTGGTGAGAGTTTACCTTGTTTTCCAAATAAGAAAATGTCTTTCCATGGTGACACTTTCAACCTGACTCGATCAACTATTTGAAATTCTAGAGGTCTACGACGATTATCAACATAACTCTTTTGACGATCACGTGCAGCTTTAATTCGTTCTTGAATACGTGCGATCTTGTTTCTAGTTTCTTGTATGAATTCTGGGCCAATTATCTGACTTTAACCTACCTCCGACCAGCAGATAAGAGATCCACACTTGCATCCATACAATGCTTCAAATGGAGCGCATTGAGTACTGGTATGGTAGCTGTTATTGTATGAGAATTCAACAAGTGGAAGATGAATGTCCTAGCTACCTCTGAAATCAATCACACACCTTATGAGCATGTCTTCAAGATTTTGATTTGTTCGTTCTATTTGTCCATCCATTTGTGGATGATAAGCTGTGCTGATATTGATTTGTGTGCCTAGAGAATTTTGAAGAATTTGCCAAAATCGTGACATAAATAGACTATCTCTATCTGAAGTGATGGAGATCGGTACTCCATGTCGAGATACAATCTCATTAACATAGAGTTTAGCCAGTCGATCGACGGAGTAATCTTCTCGGATTGGTAATAAATGCGCAGATTTAGTAAGGCTATCAACGATAATCCATATAGAGTCATGATTACGTGATGTTCTGGGTAATTTAGGAATGAAATCCATAGAGATCTGATCCCATTTCTGCATGGGAATCTCTGGTTGTTGTAATAACCTAGAAGGTCGTTGATGTTCTGCCTTGACTTTAAAACACGTTAAGCATCTATCCATGTATTCGGCTATTTGTTTCTTCATTCCAGGCCACCAATAAAAGTCTCTAAGATCTTTATATATTTTATCAGCACCTGGTTCCATAGAGATAGTGTCTCCAAATTTTAAGGGCAAACACCACTGCACCAACTTCTAGATCATGAGTGGTATAGTTCTTCTCGTGTATTTTTAACTTTCGAGAAGCATAAGCAATTACCTTGTCTTTGTGCATTAACACAAACCGAGACCCTGACGAGAATCATCACAATATACAGTGAAGTTATATGTACCTTCCAGTAATGCCGGTATAGGTGCACTGCAGAGTTGATGTTTTAACAGTTGGAATACCTCCTCCTGTTGGGAACCCCATATAAACGGTTGATTTTTCTGTGTCAAAGTTGTTAGTGGCACGGCTGCTTTCGAAAAATTCTTAATGAATCGCCTGTAATAACCTGCCAGTCCTAAGAATTGACGAATTTCAGTTGGGGTTCATGGTGTCTCCCATTGTTTCACAGCTCTAATTTTACTAGGATCCACTTGTATACCATTCTCATTTACTACGTGTCCAATAAATTGACTTCCCGTAACCAAAATTCACACATGGAAAAATTGGCATATAGCTTCTCACGTGCTAAAAGTTATAAGATTAGTTTCAAGTGTTGAGCATGTTCCTGCTGGTTTCGGGAGTAAATGAGAATATCATCAATAAACACAATCACAAACTTATCCAAATAAGGTCTACACACTGGATTCATCAGATCCATGAAAACTGCAGGTGCATTTGTCAACCCAATAGGCATTACTAAAAACTCATAATGTCCATAACGGGTTCTGAAAGCAGTTTTAGGAACATCATCATCATGAATTCGTAACTGATGATATCAAGATCTTAAATCGATTTTTTAAAAATAAGTAGCACCTTTCAATTGATCGAATAGATCATCAATACGAGGTAATGGATAAAGGTTGTTGATTGTTAATTTATTGAGCTCCCAGTAGTCAATACACATCTTGAACGACCCATCTTTCTTCTTCACAAAAAGAATCGGTGCTCCCTAGGGTGAGAAACTAGATCTGAAAAAACCTTTGTCTAGTAGTTCCTACAGTTGACCTGAAAGCTCCTGCATCTCTGAGGGTGCTAAACGATAAAGAGATTTAGCTACAGGTGCTGCACCTGGAATCAAGTAAATACGAAATTCAACTTGTCTTACTTGGGGTAATCCTGATATATCCTCAAGAAAAACTTCAGGAAAATCTTTGACTACCGAAATATTTGCAATACGTTTTTGTGGAGAACAGTTCTCTGTCACATGTGCTAGAGGCCTGAACTATGAATGTATTACCATCAGATAATGGAATATGGATCACCTTGTTTTGACACACAACTTCTGCTTGGTTCTCAGAAAGCCAATCCATACCAATTACAACATCAAAGCTTCCAAGTTCAATATGAAGTAGATTGATATTGAAAAGGTGATCATTCAGATTCAAGTAACATCCTTGAATAATACTGTTAGTTTTAATCAACTTGTCATTAGCAAGTTCAATGACATAAGGATTTTCAAGATCTACAGTAGGCAATGAAAGTAATGATGCAAATTCAGGAGAGATAAAACTTTTATCTGCCGCTGTATCAAACAGAACTGATGCGTATAGATTATTGAGAAAAAAACGTACCAGTCACAATGTTTGCATCATGCCTAGCCTCTGTTGCACCAATATGAAAAGCTCTCCCCCTGACTTAGTTCTTTTGATTGGTGTTATTGTTATTGTTCGGACAGTTTCTTATTAAATGGTCAGGGCTTCCACACTTGAAGCACGACCGGTTTGTTTGAGTGGTTTGTCGTGGTGCTCGGTTTGGTTGACGAGCAGGAAAGTTACAGTATCTGGTGTACTGTATGATGATATGGACACTTGTTGCATTTGGGCGCCTACCCGGTATACGCTTTCCTCTCTGGAATAGCCGCACCGTAATTTTTCACAGTTGGTTTGCTCTGGCTGGTCTCAGCCAGAGCTTTGGTTTTTATCTTCCCAAACCACTTTCTTTTGGTACCCCTCGTGGTATTAGGGGCACTGAGATCACTACGGCCCACAGCCGTCTGAGTTTTCGTTGACAAAGTACCACTTCTTACTGCCTCATCAGTAAGCTTAGTGGTCAACAAGATAGTAAGTTTAAGAGTGGTTAGTTCAGTTGCAGTTACCATTCCCCGAATCTGGGGAACCAAACCTTTGATATACTCCTTAATCAACGCTGCTTTCATAGGAAACATATTGGGAAGTAAGCAAGTGAGTTCATGAAAATGATCGGTATAAGCAATGACAATCAGCACTGACCATAGAGTGATTCCAGAATTTCTCCTGCAGTTTCTGGATTGGACAGTACTCTGACATAATCAGAGTTGTAAAGTCGTTCCAGCCCATAGCATCGACTGTGGCTGAAACCAACGTTTTTGCCTGGGTATTCCACCAGGTTAGAACTAAATCCTTCAAAGAACAAGCAGCATAAGACACCTTATGCTCCGCCAAGTTGGTTGATTTTGATTTTGGTTTCCAGTTCCTCGATCCACTTCAAAAGTCCAGCTGCTCCTTCTTTACCCGTGAAAGTAGGAGGGTTGCAAGAAGCAAAGTTCTTATAAGTACATCCCTGCTGTGGTGGATTAGGAACAGTTGTTGTTGTATTGGTGGTATGTTGTGTTTCTACGTGTCGACCAGTAGCATTGTGTTGAAAATGATTATGGTCCCCACGAGAACCAGAAGTGATATGTTGTTGATGTTTTGTTAAGATACCAGGTACTACAACAGATAGTTGTTCTTTCACAATTCGTGCTATCATTGCTTCGTTCAGTTATGATACACTTGCAGCCGCAGGTGGAACCGTGTTCAATTCTGGGTTCTCATGTGGAACCACATTCGTTTCTAGATTAATATGTGGAACCATGTTTGATTCCGGATTGATACGTGAATCCGGATTTTTGATTCTGGATTAATAGGTGGAACTTGATTTGTTTCAGGGTTAATAATGTTCTCAATCGTTTTCTTAGTTGGTCAACCTCTTTTTGGAGCCATTGTTCTGCTCACATGTAGAAAAACTCAGGTCAGTTCAAGAACATTAAAGATATAACCCTTTTAGTCACATAAATTCAACCATATTCAGTCGTACTAAAACATCTTGTTGATATGTGATTATAAGAATATAGTATAACTACATGGACATTATCCAGATATGCTCTCAACACAAAGTAATCATAGTGATATTTGAAGTTATACTCAGTCCTGTTATTTCAAAACATGTTATAGTATCACACATCACATGGCATTGTGACACCGATACAGATATGTTATTTTTCACAGCAGATACAACATCACCCATGTTTTGATAAGTTATCATACATGTTTTGATATATTTCCATACAAAACTTTGATATGTTCTCACATAGTATTTCGATATGTTACCACACAAGCAATTGATATGTTCTCACACAACATTTCGATATGTTGTCTCAAAGACACTAGATTTAATACCGCACAAGGTATTTCGATATGTTGTCACACAGACAATAGATATGTTACCACACAAGGTATTTCGATATGTTGTCACACAGACAATAGATAGGATACCACACAAGGTATTTAGATATGTTTTCACACATAAGATAGATAGGATACCCCACTAGGTATTTCGATATGTTGTCACACAGACAATATATATGATACCACACAAGGTATTTCGATATGTTGTCACACAGACAATAGATATGCTACCACACAAGGTATTTCGATATGTTGTCACACAGACAATAGATATGTTACCACACAAGGTATTTCAATCTGTTGTCACATAGACAATAGATATGTTACCACACAAGGTATTTCGATATGTTGTCACACATACTATAGATATGCTACCACACAAGGTATTTCGATATGTTGTCACACAGACAATAGATATGTTACCACACAAGGTATTTCAATCTGTTGTCACATAGACAATAGATATGTTAACACACAAGGTATTTCGATATGTTGTCACACAGAAAATATATATGTTATTCAGTTAATGTTCATAAAAGTTTGATATTAACACACATGTTCACACACAACACACATACTAAAGTAAAACATTTTATTACTACATTACCATTTTTATACAACCGTAGAGTTTGATACAAAGAGTGTCACAAGAACCATGCTAACACAACCTAACTTCATGGGATCTATTTCACATGCCAAAAAAATCCCATGATCTCAAACCAGCCTATTCATCACTATTCATGGTATCCACAATGAAGAGTCCCAAAACATCCGCACCCTGATCATACTTACCGTAGGAAATATGGTAAGCAGGCTATCAAAATGGCTATAAATGCCATCACTATCGCGACTCCCTTCAGTCTCGCCTCTGTACTTAGCCTCCTCTACCCTCAATACTCTCCCTCACTCTCACAACACTAACCCTCAATACTCTCCCTCCTCCATCTGTACCGTCGTCCGCCTTATCCTCTCCTCTATAATAACTCTCCAGGCTTGTGTGCCTCTGTCTAATGCACTCACCTGCTCCATCAGTTTCAGGTGAGATGTGAGCGTCTCTAATAGAGTAGTGCGAGTCTCCTGAAGAATAGAGCGTGACTCCTACAACTCCAGTCGAGTACCCTGTACGTCCAAGGTGACCTGTTGTAGCTGAGCTCGCAACTCAGCCTGTCGTGAGGACTCACCCACCTCATGGGTGGAGCCCGTGCAATCTCTAGGGGCAAGCCGATGCCTAGGTGGTAGTCCAGTGCTCTTGCGGGCTTGTCCCCGCATCCGTCTGATCCCAGCAAAGACCGGGACTCTTTGGGGTGAAGAATTCCTCCTCCTACCAGCAGATGTATCCTCATCCGATACATGAGGATGTTTGGGTGGGGTATGTGGTACCTGTGGTGGTGTATATGGAACCTGTGGTGTCACACCCCGAGCCGACAGGGTTGGATCGGAGTCCCCGTCGGGCGGAAGGTTCCCGGGGCGCGATATCGTGAGTGATAATCGGAATGATTAGATTGTTACATTGCACATGATACCTAAATGAGAAACTTGCTAAAATAATATAGAATTACAAAGTTAAATTACATCAGTTAAGTTTATAATTTAACAATGTAAATCTACTATCACATCATAAATCTTCAATCTTGTATCTGCACAAGATATACAAAATAAACTGTATAATGATGCTTCAAGATATGCAGGTCCAAAAAGCAAGGTCCACTATCAGATAACCTAATCCAAAAAGCTAGGTCCTCTATCGTCACCTGAGAAGTCATGCAAGAATAAAGTCAACACATGGTTGGTGAGTTCATATAGTTTAGTAATTGAAAATGATTTGTAAACCTTTCTCCGGTAAAGACCCTAAGCTCATTAACATCACATGTAATATCCACATCGGTATGCTTATATATAGGGCATACCCCTGAGTCGAGCCTACAAACCCGCCCAGACGCCGTCCCACCACATTCTAATACGCATATGACACTGTTGTTAATGATAATTAAGCATTTTTACCAACCATACACTCAAAACATTTGTTAAACCCTTGGGTAACAACCTTAATCTCATTAACATCACATGTATCATCCAGATCGGTATGCTTATATATAGGGCATACCCCTGAGTTGAGCCTACAAACCCGCCTAGATGCCGTCCCACCACATACTAATCCACGTGGGACATTGGTGTTAATGAAAATTAAGCATTTTACCCCTACCATTTTCCCAAATGATTCTTCAGATCAGTGTTCCTGTAAATACAATAACTTGGAATCTATGTTGGTTCCTTAAGTTCATCACAATAATGATCAACCACAGTATTTGTAGAAACAGTCATAAATGCTTAATTTAAATAAATAAATAAACATTTAATAAAATCTAAGTCCTAATGGTTGGGCCTTGGTCAACTCGAGTGGACTAGTCTATCAATCAAGGTTCTTAGTAGTTAGGGGATTCTGTAAATATTATCAAACATATGACCTACAAATCAATCGGTCTAGCAAGGACTTCTTGAAATGTAGGATTTCTTGATTCGTACTTGACTCGTCCCTTGTTTCGTATTGTTTCGTTGGCATATGTTATCTTTTATATTTCCCATACTTTCCCCTGAAAATTATTTATTGATTCGTTTGATTCGTTGAACTCACGCACTTGTTTTGTCAAAATAGTTTCGTTTGATTCGTTGAAATCACATACTTGTTCCGTCAAAATAGTTTCGTTTGATTCGTTGAAATCACACACTTGTTTCGTCAAAATAGTTTCGTTTGATTCGTTGAAATCACACACTTGTTTCGTCAAAATAGTTTCGTTTGATAACACCAAGAACCATTGTTCTGAACTTTGTTTATGTTAAATGTTTCTGAGCTTGTTGTTTGATAACACCAAATGATAATGACAAGGGGTATGAATAAAAAATGCACTGAAATGTATATAGTTCGTACCTGTTTACTGTTTATGTTACTGTTTAAGATCACTGTTCCGGTACGGTTCCGGCACTAATGTTACAGTCTCCCCTTGTTAGAGAAATTTCGTCCCGAAATTTAAGAGTTGTTATCGGGTACGGCTTCCTTTTCAAACAGTTGGGTATACTTTGACTTCATGTGATCTTCACGTTCCCAAGTAAACTCGGGTCCGCGCCTTGAGTTCCATCGAACCTTTACAATCGGAATACGGCTCCGCCTCAGTTGTTTAACTTTGCGATCCATAATCTCTAAAGGTTCCTCAATGAAGTGTAATTGTTCATCGACTTGAATTTCCTCAATTGGAATAACGAGTGACTCGTCAGCAAGGCATTTCTTTAAGTTCGAGACATGAAACATGTCATGCACACCACTGAGTTCATCGGGTAATCTCAGTCTATACGCAACTAGACCAATACGTTCGACGATATCGAACAGTCCCACGTATCGTGGTGCTAACTTACCTTTCTTTCCAAAACGTACTACACCTTTCCAAGGGGATACCTTCAACATGACACGGTCTCCCATTTGAAATTCCAACGGCTTGCACCGTTTGTCGGCATAGCTTTTCAGTCTGCTCCTTGTTGCTTGTAGTCTCCTTTGAATCTAGGCTATCTTATCATTGGTTCTTGAATAAGCTCTGGCCCAGTTATACGGTTGTCTCCAACTTCAGCCCAACAGATCGGCGATTGACACTTTCGGCCATGAAGAGGCTCGAATGGTGCACATACGATACTGCCGTGGTAACTGTTATTGTAGGAGAACTCGATCAGTGGCAAATGAGAGTCCCAATTTCCACCAAAGTTTAACACACAGATTCTCAACATATTCTCCAGGGTCTATGTCGTACTTTAGCTTCGACCGTCCGTTGGTGGGTGGTGAGATGTACTCAGATTTAAGTATATCGCTAAATATTTCTGCGATGTTTGTCAGAACCTTAATGTGAATTCGCTGTCTCTATCCAAAATGATAGACACTGATACACCGTGACGTACCACTATCTCGTTGCTGTATAATTTGTTAATTTACGTATCGTGAAGGCCTCACGTTTTGACAAGAAACGGGCAGATTTCGTCATTTGATCAATGATGACTCATATGGTATCATGACCACGGAAGTGCGGGGTAGCTCGGTGTTGAAATCCATAGCTATTTGTTCCCACTTCCAGCAAGAAATCTCAGACTGTTCCGGTAATCCTGACGGTTTCTGGTGTTTCGCCTTTACCCTTCCACACATCAGACATCGACCGATGCATTCGGCTACGTCTTTCTTCATTCCCAGCCACCAATAAAATCTATGTTACTCTAGGTATATTTCATCGGCGCCTGGATGTACTAATTATCTGTTTCTGCGTGCTTTCTCGAAAACAAGTTTTCTCGGTTCATCAACCATAGGAAATCCACCTACCACTTTGGTGGTAGGTATTCCATTCGGTTTAGTTTCAAGCTATCCTTCTTCTCTACTGCCTAACACACTCCATAAGGCATTCATAGATGGTTTTCACGACTCTAGGTCTTGATCTTCCGATCTAGATCTCTAAGTCACGCATGGTGAATCCTTAGGTTATTTGATATAACCTTATGCATACTTCACCATCTGTTTAATCTATTCTCAGCTTTGAAAGTGTACTTTACACGTTGGGGAGGTCTACCTAAAATATGGTAGTACTATTAGGATAAAGGTAGTGATTTACCTTTTAAATAATCCTATACACATCTGCGAGATGATGTATATTTACCTTACTTCTACCCGGAAGTCATGTGACTTACGGAATCCCATTGTAACTGTTGTTTCTAGCTGTGATTATTCTTATCCTAAATTCGCTCTTAAAGAATTTAGCATAGAGTTGCTCTTCCTTTAACAGTTCTAAAATCTTCCTGAGATGTCGTTCGTGTTCTGCCTTGCTCTTAAAATCAATCAGTATGTCATTACCAATGACAATGACAAACTAATCCTGATACGGCTTGCACACACGGTTCATGAGGTCCATGAAAACCATGGTTGCATTCTTCTATCCAAAAAGGCATTACCGTAACTTGGAATGCCCCTATTTCCTTCAAAATGTTGTCTCTGGCGTACCTTCATCTTGCATTCACAACTGATTTCCCTTGATTTACTTATCTAGTTTAGCTATACTCACAACATAGTTCGAACATTCATTCTTTCCTATTCATCCTAAACAGAAGTTCTCTAAATCAAGTGATTCGAGTTCCATGAGATCTAGGTGAGAAAGTGACAATTTAGACACTAGTTTTAGCGTCTGAATTTCTACAGGCCTTTAATGCTCTAAGTAGATAAGGTTCTTTTCCTAATTATTGTAACTAATCGGTAATTTAGAATCACTCTATCTTTATTTATTTACTAAATGCTTATTTGACCTAAAGCTTCCTTAGATTATTATTCCTATTATCTTGTTTGTACCGAACTTACTTACAGTTTCCTTAGATTTATTGTTCCTAAAGCTACAACAAAGTATGCATCACTATTTGGCACGCCAATAAATAATTTAACGTACAAGACAAAATTTGCATACCTGTGGAATCATCCCACTCCAAATCTGCATCAAAAGCTGGTAGAGTAACCATTCCCTCAGAACGTGCAGGACCTGTTGAAGATATCCTCACAGGGCAGTCTCGTGCAATGAGTTCGGACAGTCCGCACACATAGCAATCCTTGCTGTCCCGAGGAAGGGGATATGTAGAGTTTCCAGGGTTCTGATTATGAGTCAAGGGATTATTACAATCACGACTCCAGTGTCCCTTCCTCCCGCAATTCAGACAATGTTTGCACAGTTTATTCTCAGCATGGTGAAGACCGCATGTGGCACATAAAGGAAATTTCCCATTCTTCTGTTTGCATACTACTTCCATTGATGATCTGCATTGATGATCCCAATGGCCCATCTTACCACAACGGGTGCATTGCCTGTACGAGGTTTCAACACTGTGGTGATAGTGGCAGCTGGTACAAAGAGGGGCTTTTCCAGCATAACGCTTACGACTCTCTGACTCAGGAGTAACGGCCATTTGGCGAAGGAGAATGGCCTTAGTGTAGATTACAGAGTCTCTTGATTTCTTAGGACGACACCGTTTTCGCTTCTTGCTTGTTTCTCCTTGTACAAATCCTTCAGTTCCCGTGACTGTCTCTGGGCAGCATCGAGTGTTCACTTCACCGCTCATGACTTGAGTGATGATTCCAGGGAGAACCGTCATCATCAACTCCATAACTAGGGTTGCGAGTGCAACAGCTGCTGGGTCCATCTCTTGGGTAGAAGGAGGTGGTGATGGTTATCTCCTTGGTGACATTATGCTTATACCAGAAAGAACATCGGTTAGCGAAATGACCAATTGTAAAAGACACGATGCAAGCTTAAATCCTATGATCTCTACATGAAGGGTCCCTAGGTTATAGTCTAGGCCAAACCGTTTAAATAAGTGACCTACATTTCTCTATAACCATGGCTCTGATACCAATCTGTCACACCCCGAGCCGGCGGGGTTGGATCGGAGTCCCTGTCGGGCGGAAGGTTCCCGAGGCGCGATATCGTGAGTGATAATCGGAATGATCAGATTGTTACATTGCACATGATACCTAAATGAGAAACTTGCTAAAATAATATAGAATTACAAAGTTAAATTACATCAGTTAAGTTTATAATTTAACAATGTAAATCTACTATCACATCATAAAACTTCGATCTTGCATCTGCACAAGATATACAAAATAAACTGTATAATGATGCTTCAAAATATGCAGGTCCAAAAAGCTAGGTCCTCTATCAGATAACCTAATCCAAAGAAATAACTCTTCAGTTGACCTGTTCGTCACCTGATAAGTCATGCAAAAATAAAGTCAACACATGGTTGGTGAGTTCATATAGTTTAGTAATTGAAAATGATTTGTAAACCTTTCTCCGGTAAAGACCCTAAGCTCATTAACATCACATGTAATATCCACATCGGTATGCTTATATATAGGGCATACCCCTGAGTCGAGCCTACAAACCCGCCCAGACGCCGTCCCACCACATACTATTACGCATATGACACTGTTGTTAATGATAAATAAGCATTTTTACCTACCATACACTCAAAACATTTGTTAAACCCTTGGGTAACAACCTTAATCTCATTAACATCACATGTATCATCCAGATCGGTATGCTTATATATAGCGCATACCCCTGAGTTGAGCTTACGAACCCGCCCAGACGCCGTCCCACCACATACTAATCCACATGGGACATTGGTGTTAATGAAAATTAAGCATTTTACCCCTACCATTTTCCCAAATGATTCTTCAGATCAGTGTTCATGTAAATACAATAACTTGGAATCTTTGTTGGTTCCTTAAGTTCATCACAATAATGATCAACCACAGTATTTGTAGAAACAGTCATAAATGCTTAATTTAAATAAATAAATAAACTTTTAATAAAATCTAAGTCCTAATGATTGGGCCTTGGTCAACTCAAGTGGACTAGTCTATCAATCAAGGTTCTTTGTAGTTAGGGGATTCTGTAAATATCATCAAACCTATGATCTACAAATCAATCGGTCTAGCTAGGACTTCTTGAAATGTAGGATTTATTGATTCGTACTTGATTCGTCCTTGTTTCGTATTGTTTCGTTGGCATATGTTATCTTTGATATTTCCCATACTTTCCCCTGAAAATGATTTATTGATTCGTTTGATTCGTTGAACTCACGCACTTGTTTTGTCAAAATAGTTTCGTTTGATTAGTTGAAATCACACACTTGTTTCGTCAAAATAGTTTCGTTTGATTCGTTGAAATGTTTAGTTTAACTCAATTATCCACTTATATCATAAGTAGGTAAACTTAGTAAAAACCTGTATAAAATTTACCTAGACATGATCTAGGATATCAATCATACATGTAAAACACATAGAATTTAAAAGCATTTAAGTAAACAATTTAAATGAACACTTTACGCATGCTTCTCAGCCCCGCGTTTAAAAAAAACAAAAATGTTTAGAAAAGGGGCAATGAACTCACCTGTGTTGCTCCGTACTGTACTATCACAAAATGCGCGCTCTTTAGTTGTAGCTTAAGTATCTTCACTTCCTGAGTTATTTTAAAATAATTCGAATACGATAAGTATACGTATTAGTCGTCGTTTCTAAGGCTTGGTCTCATTGTGCAACTAAGCGTCCTAAATACTAGTGTACTTCTATGACTCAACTAATTGATCTAATTCACTTACCCATTCATAACCGTATCCCAATATTTATTCATAACAAGTTCTCTAGTTAACATATTTATAATTTTATTCATTTTAAATCAATATTAAACCAAAATCTCTTATTTAATTTTTAAGTTCACAAAATAAAACATTTTCTTTGATTAAAATTCCATTACTTGAATTAAACCAACTTTTAACATTTGATGGGCTCTAATTAAGGCCCATTGGGCCCAAGTAAGCCCATCGATCAAATTTGAGTTCTTTGCTTCATTCAACATGGCCCATTAACTTATCTAAGTTAATTGTACATGTTAAGTCTTTTACTAGGTTAGTGTTAATGATTAAGACAACACCTACGTTTAGTTCATGACTTTCATTGCTACATGGTTTCAATCATAAATCCAATTGTTTTAACTCAATTGTTAGATGTCAACAACCTATGTTTCCTTAGCACATTTTGTCTCTTGAGAGTTACATCTTAATGTTATACAAGGAAACCCTAATGAGTCACCTTATGCATACACACGTAATGTCCCTCATGCATGCATCTTGTGTGATCCAATTCTCATAAGTAACTTAGGTTAATAGCCAACTAACCATCCTTAAGCTCTCCACGTTAGTTTTTAATAGTAATAATTCCCACATCAACCTAATTAGACCACGTTTAGGTTCGGGTTCCAATTAAGGCAGCGAACCTATTGAAATTAGTCAAGGGTTCGGCTAGCAGGGTTTAGTTCATGACTTGGAAGGTTCGTGGTGTTGATTCACTACCATGTAAGGTTCGCCGTGGTTAGGGTTCGGCTAACACTCTAAATTCAACGAACCCTCAAGGTTCGGCTATCCCCTTTGGTTCGCTAGATAAGGTTCAGCTACATCTCTAGGTTCGTGGCTCCCTAAGAATAGTTCGGTTAATTCATGTATACAGGTTCGTCATGTAAGGGTTCGGTAAGGGTCCTGGGTTCGGCTGTAGAAGAAGGTTCGTGAGTCCTAGGGTTCGCCACCCTAGGTTAGGTTGTAGTTTGGTCACAGGTTCGGTGCTGCATGCCCACATGTTAGTTGCAGGTGGTGCAGGTTCGTGGCAGGTGGTGAAGGGTTCGGTGCAGGGTTCGGATGACCAGGGTGAGGTTAGTCACTCTAGAAGATGGTTCGGCTGGTCCTTACCCAACTCAACAGGGTTCGGCCAGCTGAACACTCCACGAACCTGTATCAATTCTTGCATCACCTTCTTCATCCTACCAAACACCACTTGTTACAACAACAATCTATCTATTCCTACTCGTGGGTATCAACTTATTGTAAGATTTCCTAGTGTTTTTAACCGGTTAACAAGCAACCATAAGGCAAATCGTAACACACCCACTAAAACCGAATTAAACTCGAGTGTTTACCTCTAAATCTATGGGTGAATGATCAAAATTCTTGTACTTCCTTGTTCTTCACAACAAGATGGTCGTTTAGGCTCCAAGTATGCTTGAAATGGTTAAGAATGGCTTGATTTCTTGTAGAGAGAAGATTGTTTTAGGTTTTAGAGAGAGAGAGTGTATTGTAGAGAGAGAGAACGAATTGTGAGGGAGAGGATGAGGTTGGTGGTGCATTTAATCACCACATTAAATGTTTCAATTACCCGGTGGCTCAGTCTTGCTTGGTTTCACGTGAAATGCCGGTATCTTCGTAGTTTTAGTAACGTAACGGTTCGGTTTATAAAAAGAAGATTTATAAAATTTATTTAAGTTGTGATTCCTAATAAATTAACTAATATATTTCGTTTATTTTTAAAATTTAATTAAATTTATGTTTTAAAATCGGATCGTACGGTCGTTACGTGTATTCGTTCGAATCGTCATCCGTACGAACACGGCAATAACCATACTTTCCAATATTCTTTTCTAATTAACAGACATTATTCAGAACGTTAAACTTTCAGATATATTCGTACAGATCGTCACCTATACGAATAACCCGTCAATTTAGCATTCACGTAACGACATCCGCGTTGTTTTGTTCTGTATAGCCTCACATACGTTTATACATAATATAATCCTAACACATAATCACATGATGGTTCTGTGTTGCCAGATAATTATCTGACTCAAGAACCATAGTTCTGAACTTTGTTTCTGTTAAATGTTTCTGAACTTGTTGTTTGATAACACCAAATGATAATGACAAGGGGTATGAACAGAAAATGCACTGAAATGAATATAGTTAGTACCTGTTTACTGTTCATGTTACTGTTTAAGATCACTGTTCCGGTACAGTTCCGGCACTGATGTTACAGTCTCCCCTTGTTAGAGAAATTTCGTCCCAAAATTTACGAGTTGTTATCGGGTACGGCTTCCTTTTCAAACAGTTGGGGATACTTTGACTTCATGTGATCTTCACGTTCCCAAGTAAACTCGGGTCCGCGCCTTGAGTTCCATCAAACCTTTACAATCGGAATACGGCTCCGCCTCAGTTGTTTAACTTTGCGATCCATAATCTCTAAAGGTTCCTCAATGAAGTGTAATTGTTCATCGACTTGAATTTCCTCAATTGGAATAACGAGTGACTCGTCAGCAAGGCATTTCTTTAAGTTCGAGACGTGAAACATGTCATCCACACCACTGAGTTCATCGGGTAATCTTATTCGATACGCAACTAGACCAATACGTTCGACGATCTCGAACGGTCCCACGTATCGTGGTGCTAACTTACCTTTCTTTCCAAAAGGTACTACACCTTTCCAAGGGGATACCTTCAACATGACACGGTCTCCCATTTGAAATTCCAACGGCTTGCGCCGTTTGTCGGCATAGCTTTTCTGTCTGCTCCTTGTTGCTTGTAGTCTCCTTTGAATCTAGGCTATCTTGTCAGTGGTTTCCTGAATAAACTCTGGCCCAGTTATACGGTTGTCTCCAACTTCAGCCCAACAGATCGGCGATTGACACTTTCGGCCATGAAGAGGCTCGAATGGTGCACATCCGATACTGCCGTGGTAATTGTTATTGTAGGAGAACTCGATCAGTGGCAAATGAGAGTCCCAATTTCCACCGAAGTTTAACACACAGATTCTCAACATATTCTCCATGGTCTATGTCGTACTTTAGCTTCGACCGTCCGTTGGTGGGTGATGAGCTGTACTAAGATCTAAGTACATCCCTAAAGATTTCTGCGATGTTTGTCAGAACCTTAATGTGAATTCGCTGTCTCTATCCAAAATGATAGACACTGATACGCCGTGACGTACCACTATCTCGTTGCTGTATAGTTTGTCAGTTTACCTATCGTGAAGGTCTCACGTTTTGACAAGAAACGGGCAGATTTCGTCATTTGATCAATGATGATTCTTATGGTATCATGACCACGGAAGGGCGGGGTAGCTCGGTGTTGAAATCCATAGCTATTTGTTCCCACTTCCAGCGCAAAATCTCAGACTGTTCCGGTAATCCTGACGGTTTCTGGTGTTTCGCCTTTACCCTTCCACACATCAGACATCGACCGATGCATTCGGCTACATCTTTCTTCATTCCCAGCCACCAATAAAATCTATGTTACTCTAGGTATATTTTATCGGCGCCTGGATGTACTGATTATCTGTTTCTGCGTGCTTTCTCGAGAACAAGTTTTCTCGGTTCATCAACCACAGGAAATCCACCTACCATTTTGGTGGTAGGTATTCCATTCAGTTTAGTTTCAAGTTATCCTTCTTCTCTACTGCCTAACACACTCCATAAGGCATTCATAGATGGTTTTCACGACCCTAGGTCTTGATCTTCCGACCTAGATCTCTAAGTCACGCATGGTGAATCCTTAGGTTATTTGATATAACCTTATACATACTTCACCATCTGTTTAATCTATTCTTAGCTTTGAAAGTGTACTTTACACGTTGGGGAGGTCTACCTAAAATATGGTAGCACTATTATTTGTCTCTGGCGTACCTTCATCTTGCATTCACAACTGATTTCCCTTGATTTACTTATCTAGTATAGCTATACTCACAACATAGTTCGAACATTCATTCTTTCCTATTCATCCTAAACCGAAGTTTTCTAAATCAAGTGATTCGTGTTCCATGAGATCTAGGTGAGAAAGTGACAATTTAGACACTAGTCTTAGCGTCTGAATTTCTACAGGCCTTTAATGCTCTAAGTAGATAAGGTTCTTTTCCTAATTATAGCAACTAATCTGTAATTTAGAATCACCCTATCTTTATTTATTTACTAAATGCTTATTTGACCTAAAGCTTCCTTAGATTATTATTCCTATTATCTTATTTGTACCGAACTTACTTACAGTTTCCTTAGATTTATTGTTCCTAAAGCTACAACACAGTATGCATCACTATTTGGCACGCCAATAAATAATTTAACGTACAAGATAAAATTTGCATACCTGTGGAATCATCCCACTCCAAATCTGCATCAGAAGCTGGTAGAGTAACCATTCCCTCAGAACGTGCAGGACCTGTTGAAGATATCCTCACAGGGCAGTCTCGTGCAATGTGTTCGGACAGTCCGTACACATAGCAATCCTTGTTGTGTCGAGGAAGGGGATATGTAGAGTTTCCAGGGTTCTGATTATGAGTCGGGGGATTATTACAATCACGACTCCAGTGTCCCTTCCTCCCGCAATTCAGACAATATTTGCACAGTTTATTCTCAGCATGGTGAAGACCGCATGTGGCACATAAAGGAAATTTGCCAGTATTCTGTTTGCATACTACTTCCATTGATGATCTGCATTGATGATCCCAATGGCCCATCTTACAACAACGGGTGCATTGCCTGCACGAGGTTTCAGCACGGTGGTGAGAGTGGCAGCTGGTACAAAGAGGGGCTTTTCCAGCATAACGCTTACGACTCTCTGACTCAGGAGTAACGGCCATTTGGCGAAGGGGAATGGCCTCAATGTAGATTACAGAGTCTCTTGATTTCTTAGGACGAAACCGTTTTCGCTTCTTGCTTGTTTCTCCTTGTACAAATCCTTCAGTTCCCGTGACTGTCTCCGGGCAGCATCGAGTGTTCACTTCAACGCTCATGACTTGAGTGATGATTCCAGGGAGAACCGTCATCATCAACTCCATAACTAGGGTTGCGAGTGCTACAGCTGTTGGGTCCATCTCTTGGGTAGGAGGAGGTGGTGATGGTTATCTCCTTGGTGACATTATGCTTATACCCGAAAGAACATCGGTTAGCGAAATAACCAATTGTAAAAGACACGATGCAAGCTTAAATCCTATGATCTCTACATGAAGGGTCCCTTGGTTATAGTCTAGGCCAAACCGTTTAAATAAGTGACCTATATTTCTATATAACCATGGCTCTGATACCAATCTGTCACACCCCGAGCCGGCGGGGTTGGTGTCACACCCCGAGCCGGCGGGGTAGGATCGAGTTTCCCCGACGGGCGGAAGGTTCTCGGGGCGCGATATCGATAGTGATAATCGAAATGATCAGATTGTTTACATTGCACATGATATATAAATGAGAAACTTGCTAAAATAAAATAGAATTACAAAGTTAAATTACATCAGTTAAGTTTATAATTTAACAATGTAAATCAACTATAACATCATAAATCTTCAATCTTGTATCTGCACAAGATATACAAAATAATGGTGTATGATGTCCAAAAACATGCAGGTCCAAAAGGCTAGGTCCTCTATCTGTAACCTAGTCCAAAAGAAACAACTCTTCAGTTGACTTGTTCGTCACCTGATAAGTCATGCAAAAATAAAGTCAACACATGGTTGGTGAGTTCATATAGTTTAGTATTTGAAAATGATTTGAAAATCTCTTTCGGTAAAGACCCTAACCTCATTAACTTCAATGTAATATCCATATCGGTATGCTTATATATAGGGCATACCCCTGAGTCGAGCCTACAAACTCGCCCAGACGCCATCCCACCACATACTAATGCGCATATGACACTGTTGTTAATGATAATTAAGCATTTTTACCCTACACAACTCTGATTTAGATTATGCTTTCCAAAATTTGATTTACCTTTGATTCTCTTGAGTTCATCACAGACACATGATTTCCCAAAAGTCAGTGATAGAATTAAAATGCTAAATATTTAATTAAATAATGAAATAAAACATTTAAATACAACTAAGACATGATGACTGGGCCTTATTTGACTCAATCAATTAGACTTAGTTGTTGGTGGTTGTCCAAGTTGTAACTTCTCACACGTGACCCATGTCAGGCATAACTCACGAGGAGTACACCTGAACTGACCGGGATTTTAATGTTTTGCCCTTACAGCTTGACCCAATGGTCTTCTGTACATGCGGGGACTTTAAGGATATCCTTTGATTCTTGATCTCTTGATTTCATTTGATAGTTCATGTTATTGCCCGTATAGCCTGACTACAAGAGTCTTCTATACCTGAAGGGGACTTTATATGTGTGTTACACGTGGTCTTGATTCCCTATACAACTGACATCCACCTTAACTCAAATATTAATGATTTCATTAGATTGTAATGATTTCATTATTTCAATGATTCACACACATTTATGATTTCTGATTCCTTGAGTCTCTTGATCTTGATCTTTTTGAATTTCCATGATTCACAATGATAATTGATCCTTGATTATGATTCTTTGTTCTCAGATCCCACACTGAATTAAATTTCCTTTGAATATGATCTATTGTTTTAGTTCTTTTGATCTCACTTTGAGTTGAAATTCTTGAATTTGAGCTTGATGGACTAAGGGTTTATTCAGAGTTAATATTTAAAGTATTACTCATAAGAGTAATTTAATTAACTTGATAATTTGATCTGTTTAATAATTTCCTAGACAGGAGTCTAGGAGTATCAGCAACCATATATATGTAAAACATATAATAAATAAAAGCATTTAAATAAACAGTTTAAATAAAAACAGTTTACGCATGCTTCTCAGCCCCGCGTTTCAAAACAAAAATGTTAGAAAAGGGGCAATGAACTCACCTGTGCTGCTATGTAAATGATCTAACATAAAATGCGTGCTCTTGTTGTAGCTAGGTTTCTTCAGTTCCTGAGTTATTTTATAAGAATTCGAGTATAATAAGTACGTGTAGTAGTCGTTGTGCCTGAGGTTGAGTCTTATTGTGTGCAACTAAGTGTCTTAGTACTAAGTGTGTCTAATATCTAATCTATCTTAGTTACCCATTTATGATCCCAAACCTATGTTTAGTTACAACACTTATAATTAATTTTACAAAATTTGGGCAGAGTCTCCCTTGTTTTCTGTTAAAATCCAGACAACTATATTGTCTCTTTACAATCAAATCCCAACAATTTGAATCACAATAAGTCTTTAAACCAAAACATTAAAATTAACTTAATAAACTAAAAACTCTTATAAAGAGCAAATGACATTTATAAATTACATTTCAAATTGAACAAGATTTTAGAAAATTATTAGCTTTAATTGAATAAATTCCAAGCTTTCAATTCTATAATAAAAACATCATTATTTGAATTTAAATAAATGTTTAACATGTGATGGACTTAATCAAGTCCCATTGGGCCCACTTAAGCCCAAACGAAGATCTTTGATTCCTAATTGATCATCCAACTCATGTTTTTGATTCTCATGAACTTATAACCATTTTTCTTAGGTGTTCACCAATTAGGAAAACATTATTATGAAAAATGAAACATTCATGATTACTCTAGCTCACAATAACACAAGTTTGCATGACTTGCATGCTCCTTATGATCCCCATGCACACACATAAATTAAATAAACCCATGCATGTTCATTATGTGATCAACTTCTCGTACGACTTAGGTTTTATGACCAGCTAACCATTCCTTAGATTTTTAACACTAGTTTTGTTGATCCTAGATCCATATTAATCCAATTAAACAACTTTTAGGTTCGGCATGGTATCTAGGGCAGCGAACCTATGGTCATAACTCTAGGGTTCGGCTGCTCAAAGTTAGGTTCGTGTAGGGTTTGCTGCTACGAGGTTCGCCCAACACATTGGTTCGTGGCCATCAGGGTTTGTTCGCAAGGTGTAGGTTCGGCTGGTGTATGGTTCGGCTGCATGGTGATCACAGGTTCGTTGCAGTCGATGGTTCGGCCAACACCAGTAGGGTTCGGCCCAACAAGGTTTGTTAACCACCTAGGTTCGGCTACAGAAGGTTTGGCGTCCAAAGGTTCGTGGCTCAGAACACTACAGGTTCGTTGTCAGTGGTTCAGGGTTCGGTTGACAGATGGAGCAGGGTTCATGAACCAGGGACACAGGTTCGTTGCAGATAGCCAGCAGGGTTCGTCTGCAATGTGGTCGGGTTCGGTGCAGGGTTCGTTTCTCTTATGAAGGTTCGGCCAAGCATCCAAGGGTTCGGCCGCCATAGACGAACCTGCATCAGTTCTCAGCCCCACGAACCTGTAAAGCTTATCTTCATCTCGCCCCTAACCTGTTACCATTTAGTTTTCCAATGTGTCTTGGTTGTTCATATATATTCATCTTATGTGTTTCGTGAGTGTGTAGGCCGATTGCAAGCATCAAACAATAATGGGTTCGTGTAATACCCTAAAACCGGATTTAAACTCAAATCTTACCTCCCAATCGATGGATAAAAGCTTAAACAACTTGTACTTCGGTGATCTACACGATGAGATGTACGTTTTGATGCCTAGCTTGCTCGAATCCACTGAAAAACCACCAAGAAGTTCTAGAGAGAAGATGGAGGACGATTTTCTAGAGAGAGAGTTGGAGAAAACGAAAATGAAGAGAAAATGGAGGTTGGTGGTGGTGGGTGGTTCAATAAATGACCACATTTATTGTTTAAAGATACCTAGTGGTTCGGTCTCGTTCGGTTTCGCGTAAAATGTCGGTTTGCGTAGCTTTCGCGACGAAACGACCCGATTTATAAAATTAGAATTTATTTAACGATTCTATGTTGTGATTCCTAATAAATTAACTAATACCTACTATTTATTTAAATTTAAAATATAAATTAACTGTTTAAATTGAATCGTACGGTCGTCGCGCGTATTCGTTCGAATCGTCACCCGTACGAACACTACGATGACTATACTTTTCAATATTGTTTTCTAATTATAGAATATCATTCAGAACGTTAAAATTTCAGATATATTCGTACAGATCGTCACCTATACGAATAACCCGTCAATTTAGCATTCACGTAACGCTATTCGTGTGTTTAGTTCTTTAAAGTCTTGCCTACGTTTATACATAATAAATCCTAAATAAATAATCACATGATGGTTATGTATTGTCAAATAATTATCTGACTCAAGAACCCTATTTCTGAACTTTGTTTTCTGAATTGAATCTGAACTGTTATTTGATAATATGTAATGAAAATGATATACAATTGATAACTGAAATATGCACCTGATTTACTGTTCATGTACTATAGAGATCACTGTTCCGGCGACGGTTCCGGCACTGATGTTACAGTCTCCCCTTGTTAGAGAAATTTCGTCCCAAAATTTAAGAGTTGTTATCGGGTACAGCTTCCTCTTCAAACAGTTGGGGATACTTTGACTTCATGTGATCTTTGCGTTCCCAAGTAAACTCGGGTCCACGTCTTGAATTACATCGAACCTTTACAATAGGAATACGGCTTCGCCTCAGTTGTTTAACCTTGCGATCCATAATCTCCAAAGGTTCCTCGATAAAGTGTAACTGTTCATCGACTTGAATTTCTTCGATTGGAATGACGAGAGACTCGTCAGCAAGGCATTTCTTTAAGTTCGAGACGTGAAACACGTCATGCACACCACTGAGTTCATCAGATAATCTCATTCTATACGCCACAGGACCAATACGTTCAACGATTTCGAACGGGCCTACGTATCGTGGTGCTAGTTTGCCTTTCGTTCCAAAGCGTACAACGCCTTTCCATGGGGATACCTTCAACATGACACGGTCTCCCACTTGGAATCCCAATGGCTTGCGCCGTTTGTCAGCGTGGCTCTTTTGTCTGCTCCTTGTAGTTTGTAGTCTTCTTTGAATCTGAGCTATTTTGTCAGTGGTTTCCTGAATAAGTTCTGGCCCAGTTATTCGATTGTCTCCAACTTCAGTCCAACATATCGGTGATCGACATTTCCGGCCATAAAGGGCCTCGAATGGTGCACATCCGATACTGCTGTGGTAACTGTTATTGTAGGAGAACTCGATCAGTGGCAAACGAGAATCCCAATTTCCACCGAAATCCAACACGCAGGTTCTTAACATGTCCTCTAGGGTTTGAATAGTACGTTCGCTTTGACCATCCGTTTGTGGATGATAAGCTGTACTCAGATTTAACTGTGTCCCTAGAGATTTCTGCAGCGATTGCCCGAACCTCAATGTAAATCTGATGTCTCTATCAGAGATGATAGACAATGGCACACCGTGGCGTACCACTATCTCGTTTATGTACAACCATGCCAGTTTATCCATCGTGAAAGTCTCACGCATAGGCAAGAAGTGAGCAGATTTGGTTAAACGATCAATGATCACCCAAATTGTATCATGACCACTGGAAGTGCGGGGTAGCTTGGTAATGAAATCCATAGCTATTTGTTCCCACTTCCAGAGCGGAATCTCAGGCTGTTCCAGTAACCCAGATGGTCTCTGGTGTTCCGCCTTTACCTTCGCACACGTAAGACACTGACCGACGTACTCGGCTATGTCTTTCTTCATTCCTGGCCACCAATAAAACCCACGCAAGTCTTGGTACATTTTATCAGCACCTGGATGAACAGAATATTTTGTCTTGTGTGCTTCATCGAAGATAAGTTTTCTCAATTCATCTACCGCCGATATCCATATACGTTCCCAGTAGTAGATCATTCCATCAGGTTTCGTGTCGAACTGTTTCTCTGCTCCGCAATCAAGTTCCTTCTTCAAATTACCTCGATCAAGTGCTTCTTGTTGTGCTTGAATAATCTTGTCACTTAAACTGGTCTGCACGGTTATCCCCATTGCTCTAACACGTAGGGATTTGACCCGTTCCTTCCGGCTCAAGGCGTCAGCTACAACGTTCGTCTTTCCCGGATGTTACTTGATCACACAATCATAGTCATTCAGAAGTTCAACCCAACGGCGTTGTCGCATGTTGAGCTCCTTCTGATCAAAGATGTGCTGCAGACTTTTGTGATCAGTGAATATGGTACACATGGTACCATATAAGTAATGTCTCCATATCTTCAAGGCGAAGATTACTACTCCCAGTTCAAGATCATGAGTAGTGTAGTTCTTCTCATGAACTTTTAATTGTCTTGAAACATAAGCAATAACTTTGTCACGTTGCATTAGTACACAGCCTAGACCCTGATGGGAAGCATCATAGTATACAACAAAGTCATCACAGCCCTCTGGGAGAGATAGGATTGGAGCATCACATAATATCTGTTTCAGGGTCTGGAAAGCATCCTCTTGTTTCTGCTCCCACACGAACAGTTCACTTTTCTGAGTTAACTTAGTGTGTGGCAAAGCTATCTTAGAAAAGTTTGAGATAAACCTTCTGTAATAACCTGCCAATCCTAGAAAAGACCGTATCTCCGTTGGTGTCTTCGGAGTGTCCCAATTCTTTATCGCCTCGACCTTGGCAGGATCTACATGAATTCCCTCGCTATTGACTACATGACCCAGAAATTGAACTTCTCTTAGCCAGAATTCACATTTAGAGAATTTGGCATAGAGTTTATTTTCCTTCAATAGCTCCAAGATCTTTCTGAGGTGTTGCTCATGTTCTGTTATGGTCTTGGAATAAATCGGTATGTCATCAATGAAAACAATGACACGCTGATCCAAGTACGGCTTGCACACTCGGTTCATGAGGTCCATGAAAACCGTGGGTGCATTCGTCAATCCGAAGGGCATCACCAAAAATTCATAGTGTCCGTATCTGGTTAGGAAGGCCGTTTTCGGTATGTCTTCATCTTGAACTCTCAGCTGATGATATCCAGACCGCAAGTCAATCTTTGAAAAATATTGAGCTCCTTGCAGTTGGTCAAACAAATCATCAATCCTCGGCAATGGATACCGATTCTTGATGGTTAGTTTGTTCAGCTCCCTATAATCTATGCACATTCTGAACGATCCGTCTTTCTTCTTCACGAACAAAACCGGAGCTCCCCAAGGTGAGTAGCTCGGTCTGATGAAACCTTTGTCAAGTAGCTCCTGTAACTGATTAGACAATTCCTGCATCTCTGAAGGTGCTAACCTGTAAGGAGACTTAGCAACAGGGGTTGCTCCAGGAATTAAGTCAATACGAAACTCTACCGGTCGCACAGGCGGCAAACCTGGTAGGTCTTCGGGAAATACTTCAGGATACTCTTTCACTACCGGTACATCTTGAATCTTCTTCTTATCCTTCTCTTTTTCCACCACATGAGCCAAGAACGACACGCACCGCTTCTGTAGACACTTACGCGCCTTTATGCAAGAGATGATTTTGACACTTCGTTTTGCTTGATCCCCTTTCACCTCCAATACAAAATCATTCGGCAATGGAATTCGAAGCAGCTTTTCAGAACAGATGACTTCCACTCGGTTAGTAGAAAGCCAATCCATTCCAACAATAATGTCGAAACTACCCAACTCCATCGGTATCATATAGATGGTGAATGTATGACCATTAAGTGTCAATGGGAAACTTCTATAAACTGTACTATTTGTAATCTGTTTCCCATTAGCTACCTCTATAATGTAAGGGGAATCTAACTGTTCTTCTATAGAATCTAATTGGCATGCAAAATCGGCAGAGATAAAACTCTGATCCGCACCAGTGTCAAATAGAACAGAAGCACAAAAGTCATGTAAGAGAAACGTAACAGTGACCACATTCAGGTCCTGGCTTGCAGCTGGTGCTCCAATGGCAAAGGCTCGTCCACGAGGAGCTTGAACTGCTGGTTGTACCTTCTTCGGGCAGTTCTTTGCAAAGTGGCCTTGTTCGCCACAATTAAAGCATTCACCATTGTTCTGATTAGCTGGTGGAGGGAGAGCCAAAGCAGCATTGTTGACTGCTTGGTTAGGTGTCATCCGGCAGTGTTGGACCCAATGGCCCTTTCTTCCACATCCCGTACATTGCTTGCAGGGAGTGTTAGCAATGTGATGATACTGACACTTGGCACACAGAGGATACGTGCCAGTGTAGGGTTTGCGGTTGGGGTTTTGTGGTGCTGCTGCTACTTGTTGGAGAGGTGTGGCCACCGTGTAGTTCTTGATGGTCTTCTGTTTCTTCTTTAGGTGTTGCTGGTGATGAGGTTTCTTTGAAGAATCTTCCTTGCGTTTACCGGTGTCAGCCTCTTTCTTTAAAACTCCAGAGGCAACCATTAGATCAGTGAGTTTTCCAGACAATCTCACTGCTGATTCAACAGTAGTAGGGTTGACTGAAACAACCATGCCCTGAATGCAGGTGGGGAGTCCACCTACATAACGGTCTATCCTCTTCTCTAAAGTTGGTACCATTTCTAGTACCAAAGCAACCAACTCATGGTAACGAGTTGTGTACCCCATGTGATCAGCCCCCTTCATCACATGGTTGGATAATTCAACCTCCAGTTTCTGCAGCTCATTCTTGGGGCAGAATTATGTTCGCAGCAGTGTCTTGAAGTCTTCCCATGGCATTGCCATAGCTTCCTCTCTTCCTCGGGCGTTGATCTGACCGTTCCACCAGGTCAGAGCCCGTTTGTTGAATGTTCCAGCTGAGTAATGGACCTTGTGATGTTCGGGGCAGCTGCAGAGATCCAAGGTTGTCTCGATCTTTTCAATCCATTGGATTAATCCAACGGCGCCTTCAGACCCACTAAAGCTGGGTGGTTTACATCCTACAAATGACTTGTAGGAGTAATGGGATGAGCCTCCAATATTTCCACTGGCTTCTCCAGATGAGTTGCCAGTGTTGTTGATCTCGTTGCGGAGACGAAGGAACATCTCCGGTATTGCTTCTTTCATCTGATTTGTCATCTGGCTACTCAGTAACGTCACTAGAGCGATAGTAGCAAGATCCAGAGCCGGTGTTGTGCCCGAACTAGATGGTTGAGTAATCAGAGGTGGAGGAGGAGGTGGAGGAGGTGGTGGTGGTGAATCATTTGGTGACGGTGTGGAGGAGTGTGGAGCCAAGTCTTGTGGTGGTAGAGGTAACAAGGGTGGTTGTCTTCGTGGCGGCATTCTGATCATAACCAATAAAGTTATCGGTTAATGCAATGACCGAATACAGAAGACAACATGCAAATAATTCTTAAGTCCTATGTTCTCTATATGCAGGGTCCCTAGGTTATAGTCTAGGCCAAACCGTTTAAATAAGTGACCTATATTTCTCTATAACCATGGCTCTGATTGTTTACATTGCACATGATATATAAATGAGAAACTTGCTAAAATAAAATAGAATTACAAAGTTAAATTACATCAGTTAAGTTTATAATTTAACAATGTAAATCAACTATAACATCATAAATCTTCAATCTTGTATCTGCACAAGATATACAAAATAATGGTGTATGATGTCCAAAAACATGCAGGTCCAAAAAGCTAGGTCCTCTATCTGTAACCTAGTCCAAAAGAAACAACTCTTCAGTTGACCTGTTCGTCACCTAATAAGTCATGCAAAAATAAAGTCAACACATGGTTGGTGAGTTCATATAGTTTAGTATTTGAAAATGATTTGAAAATCTCTTTCGGTAAAAACCCTAACCTCATTAACTTCAATGTAATATCCATATCGGTATGCTTATATATAGGGCATACCCCTGAGTCGAGCCTACAAACTCGCCCAGACGCCATCCCACCACATACTAATACGCATATGACACTGTTGTTAATGATAATTAAGCATTTTTACCCTACACACCTCTGATTTAGATTATGCTTTCCAAAATTTGATTTACCTTTGATTCTCTTGAGTTCATCATAGACACATGATTTCCCAAAAGTCAGTGATAGAATTAAAATGCTAAATATTTAATTAAATAAATAAATAAAACATTTAAATACAACTAAGACATGATGATTGGGCCTTATTTGACTCAATCAATTAGACTTAGTTGTTGGTGGTTGTCCAAGTTGTAACCTCTCACACGTGACCCATGTCAGGCATAACTCACAAGGAGTACACTTGAATTGACCGGAATTTTAATGTTTTGCCCTTACAGCTTGACCCAATGGTCTTCTGTACATGCGGGGACTTTAAGGATATCCTTTGATTCTTGATCTCTTGATTCTCTTGATTTTGACCTTGATATTGATTTCATTTGATAGTTCATGTTATTGCCTGTATAGCCTGACTACAAGAGTCTTCTATACCTGAAGGGGACTTTATATGTGTGTTACACGTGGTCTTGATTCCCTATACAACTGACATCCACCTTAACTCAAATATTAATGATTTCATTAGATTGTAATGATTTAATTATTTTAATGATTCACACACATTTATGATTTCTGATTCCTTGAGTCTCTTGATCTTGATCTTTTTGAATTTCCATGATTCACAATGATAATTGATCCTTGATTATGATTCTTTGTTCTCAGATCCCACACTAAATTAAATTTCCTTTGAATATGATCTTTTGTTTTAGTTCTTTTGATTTCACTTTGAATTTAGATTCTTGAATTTGAGCTTGATGGACTAAGGGTTTATTTAGAGTTTATATTTAAAGTATTACTCATAAGAGTAATTTAATTAACTTGATAATTTGATATGTTTAATAATTTCCTAGACATGAGTCTAGGAGTATTAGCAACCATATATATGTAAAACATATAATAAATAAAAGCATTTAAATAAACAGTTTAAATAAAAACAGTTTACGCATGCTTCTCAGCCCCGTGTTTTAAAACAAAAATGTTAGAAAAGGGGCAATGAACTCACCTGTGCTGCTATGTAAATGATCTAACACAAAATGTGTGCTCTTGTTGTAGCTAGGTTTCTTCAGTTCCTGAGTTATTTTATAAGAATTCGAGTATAATAAGTACGCGTAGTAGTCGTTGTGCCTGAGGTTGAGTCTTATTGTGTGTGCAACTAAGTGTCTTAGTACTAAGTGTGTCTAATATCTAATCTATCTTAGTTACCCATTTATGATCCCAAACCCATGTTTAGTTACAACACTTATAATTAATTTTACAAAATTTGGGCAGAGTCTCCCTTGTTTTCTGTTAAAATCCAGACAACTATATTGTCTCTTTAAAATCAAATCCCAACAATTTGAATCACAATAAGTCTTTAAACCAAAACATTACAATTAACTTAATAAACTAAAAACTCTTATAAAGAGCAAATGACATTTATAAATTACATTTCAAATTAAACAAGATTTTAGAAAATTATTAACTTTAATTGAATAAATTCCAAGCTTTAAATTCTATAATAAAAACATCATTATTTGAATTTAAATAAACGTTTAACATGTGATGGACTTAATCAAGTCCCATTGGGCCCACTTAAGCCCAAACGAAGATCTTTGATTCCTAATTGATCATCCAACTCATGTTTTTGATTCTCATGAACTTATAACCATTTTTCTTAGGTGTTCACCAATTAGGAAAAACATTATTATGAAAAATGAAACATTCATGATTACTCTAGCTCACAATAACACAAGTTTGCATGACTTGCATGCTCCTTATGATCCCCATGCACACACATAAATTAAATAAACCCATGCATGTTCATTATGTGATCAACTTCTCGTACGACTTAGGTTTTATGACCAACTAACCATTCCTTAGATTTTTAACACTAGTTTTGTTGATCCTAGATCCATATTAACCCAATTAAACAACTTTTAGGTTCGGCATGGTATCTAGGGCAGCGAACCTATGGTCATAACTCTAAGGTTCGGCTGCTCAAAGTTAGGTTTGTGTAGGGTTTGCTGCTACAAGGTTCGCCCAACACATTGGTTCGTGGCCATCAGGGTTTGTTCGCAAGGTGTAGGTTCGGCTGGTGTATGGTTCGGCTGCATGGTGATCACAGGTTCGTTGCAGTCGATGGTTCGGCCAACACCAGTAGGGTTCGGCCCAACAAGGTTCGTTAACCACCTAGGTTCGGCTACAGAAGGTTTGGCGTCCAAAGGTTCGTGGCTCAGAACACTACAGGTTCGTTGTCAGTGGTTCAGGGTTCGGTTAACAGATGGAGCAGGGTTCGTGAACCAGGGACACAGGTTCGTTGCAGATAGCCATCAGGGTTAGTCTGCAATGTGGTCGGGTTCGGTGCAAGGTTCGTTTCTCTTATGAAGGTTCGGCCAAGCATCCAAGGGTTCGGCCGCCATACACGAACCTGCATCAGTTCTCAGCCCCACGAACCTGTAAAGCTAATCTTCATCTCGCCCCTAACCTGTTACCATTTAGTTTTCCAATGTGTCTAGGTTGTTCATATATATTCATCTTATGTGTTTCGTGAGTGTGTAGGCCGATTGCAAGCACCAAACAATAATGGGTTCGTGTAATACCCTAAAACCGAATTTAAACTCAAATCTTACCTCTCAATCGATGGATAAAAGCTTGAACAACTTGTACGTCGATGATGTACACGATGAGATGTACGTTTTGATGCCTAGCTTGCTCGAATCCACTGAAAAACCACCAAGAAGTTCTAGAGAGAAGATGGAGGACGATTTTCTAGAGAGAGAGTTGGAAAAAACGAAAATGAAGAGAAAATGGAGGTTGGTGGTGGTGGGTGGTTCAATAAATGACCACATTTATTGTTTAAAGATACCTAGTGGTTCGGTCTCGTTCGGTTTCGCGTAAAATGTCGGTTTGCGTAGCTTTCGCGACGAAACGACCCGATTTATAAAATTAGAATTTATTTAACGATTCTAAGTTGTGATTCCTAATAAATTAACTAATATCTTCTATTTATTTAAATTTAAAATACAAATTAACTGTTTAAATTGAATCGTACGGTCGTCGCGCGTATTCGTTTGAATCGTCACCCGTACGAACACGACGATAACTATACTTTTCAATATTTTTTTCTAATTATAGAATATCATTCAGAACGTTAAACTTTCATATATATTCGTACAGATCGTCACCTATACGAATAACCCGTCAATTTAGCATTCACGTAACGATATTCGTGTGTTTGGTTCTTTAAAGTCTCGCCTACGTTTATACATAATAAATCCTAAACAAATAATCACATGATGGTTCTGTATTGTCAAATAATTATCTGACTCAAGAACCCTATTTCTGAACTTTGTTTTCTGAATTGAATCTGAACTGTGATTTTATAATATGTAATGAAAATGATATACAATTGATAACTGAAATATGTACCTGATTTACTGTTCATGTACTATAGAGATCACTGTTTCGGCGACGGTTTCGGCACTGATGTTACAGTTGGATCGGAGTCCCCGTCGGGCGGAAGGTTCCCGGGGCACGATATCGTGAGTGATAATCGGAATGATCAGATTGTTACATTGCACATGATACCTAAATGAGAAACTTGC
The DNA here is from genome assembly GCA_009363875.1 of Mikania micrantha. Taxonomy (NCBI): domain Eukaryota; kingdom Viridiplantae; phylum Streptophyta; class Magnoliopsida; order Asterales; family Asteraceae; genus Mikania; species Mikania micrantha. The sequence goes on from CM018685.1 coordinate 34,376,283, forward strand.
TAAAATAATATAGAATTACAAAGTTAAATTACATCAGTTAAGTTTATAATTTAACAATGTAAATCTACAATCACATCAAAAATTTTCGATCTAGTATCTGCACAAGATATACAAAATAAACTGTATAATGATGCTTCAAAATATGCAGGTCCAAAAAGCTAGGTCCTCTATCTGATAACCTAATCCAAAGAAATAACTCTTCAGTTGACCTGTTCGTCACCTGAGAAGTCATGCAAAAATAAAGTCAACACATGGTTGGTGAGTTCATATAGCTAAAACTTCTTGAAATGTAGGATTTCTTGATTCGTACTTGATTCGTCCCTTGTTTCGTATTGTTTCGTTGGCATATGTTATCTTTGATATTTCCCATACTTTCCCCTGAAAATGATTTATTGATTCGTTTGATTCGTTGAGCTCACGCACTTGTTTTGTCAAAATAGTTTCGTTTGATTCGTTGAAATCACACACTTGTTCCGTCAAAATAGTTTCGTTTGATTCGTTGAAATCACACACTTGTTTCGTCAAAATAGTTTCGTTTGATTCGTTGAAATCACACACTTGTTTCTTCAAAATAGTTTAGTTTGATTCGTTGAAATGTTTAGTTTAACTCAATTATCCACTTATATCATAAGTAGGTAAACTTAGTAAAAACCTGTATAAAATTTACCTAGACATGATCTAGGATATCAATCATACATGTAAAACATATAGAATTTAAAAGCATTTAAGTAAACAATTTAAATGAACAGTTTACGCATGCTTCTCAGCCCCGCGTTTTAAAAAAACAAAACAAAAATGTTTAGAAAAGGGGCAATGAACTCACCTGTGTTGCTCCGTACTGTACTATCACAAAATGCGCGCTCTTTAGTTGTAGCTTAAGTATCTTCAGTTCCTGAGTTATTTTAAAATAATTCGAATACGATAAGTATATGTATTAGTCGTCGTTTCTAATGCTTGGTCTCATTGTGCAACTAAGTGTCCTAAATACTAGTGTACTTCTATGACTCAACTAATTGATCTAATTCACTTACCCATTCATAACCGTATCCCAATATTTATTCATAACAAGTTCTCTAGTTAACATATTTATAATTTTATTCATTTTAAATCAATATTAAACCAAAATCTCTTATTTAATTTTTAAGTTCACAAAAGAAAACATTTTCTTTGATTAAAATTCCATTACTTGAATTAAACCAACTTTTAACATTTGATGGGCTCTAATTAAGGCCCATTGGGACCAAGTAAGCCCATCGATCAAATTTGAGTTCTTTGCTTCATTCAACATGGCCCATTAACTTATCTAAGTTATTTGTACATGTTAAGTCTTTTACTAGGTTAGTTTTAATGATTAAGACAACACCTACGTTTAGTTCATGATTTTCATTGCTACATGGTTTCAATCATAAATCCAATTGTTTTAACTCAATTGTTAGATGTCAACAACCTACGTTTCCTTAGCCCATTTTGTCTCTTGAGAGTTACATCTTAATGTTATACAAGGAAACCCTAATGAGTCACCTTATGCATACACACGTAATGTCCCTCATGCATGCATCTTGTGTGATCCAATTCTCATAAGTAACTTAGGTTAATAGCCAACTAACCATCCTTAAGCTCTCCACGTTAGTTTTTAATAGTAATAATTCCCACATCAACCTAATTAGGCCACGTTTAGGTTCGGGTTCCAATTAAGGCATCGAACCTATTGAAATTAGTCAAGGGTTCGGCTAGGAGGGTATAGTTCGTGACTTGGAAGGTTCGTGGTGCTGATTCACTACCATGCAAGGTTCGCCGTAGTTAGGGTTCGGCTAACACTCTAAATTCAACGAACCCTCAAGGTTCGGCTATCCCCTTTGGTTCGCTAGATAAGGTTCGGCTACATCTCTAGGTTCGTGGCTCCCTAAGAATAGTTCGGTTAATTCATGTATACAGGTTCGTCATGTAAGGGTTCGGCAAGGGTCCTGGGTTCGTGAGTCCTAGGGTTCGGCACCCTAGGTTAGGTTGTAGTTTGGTCACAGGTTCGGTGCTGCATGCCCACAGGTTCGTTGCAGGTGGTGCAGGTTCGTGGCAGGTGGTGAAGGGTTCGGTGCAGGGTTCGGATGACCAGGGTGAGGTTTGTCACTCTAGAAGATGGTTCGGCTGGTCCTTACCCAACTCAACAGGGTTCGGCCGACTGAACATTCCACGAACCTATATCAATTTGTGCATCACCATCTTCATCCTAACAAACACCACTTGTTACAACAACAATCTATCTATTCCTACTCGTGGGTATCAACTTATTGTAAGATTTCCTAGTGTTTTTAACCGGTTAACAAGCAACCATAAGGCAAATCGTAACACACCCACTAAAACCGAATTAAACTAGAGTGTTTACCTCGAAATCTATGGGTGAATGATCAAACTTCTTGTATTTCCTTGTTCTTCACAACAAGATGGTCGTTTTGGCTCTAAGTATGCTTGAAATGGTTAAGAATGGCTTGATTTCTTGTACAGAGAAGATTGTTTTAGGTTTTAGAGAGAGAGAGTGTATTGTAGAGAGAGAGAATGAATTGTGAGGGAGAGGATGAGGTTGGTGATGGTTGGTGGTGCATTTAATCACCACATTAAATGTTTCAATTACCCGATGGCTCGGTCTTGCTTGGTTTCACGTGAAATGCCGGTATCTTCGTAGTTTTAGTAACGTAACGGTTCGGTTTATAAAAATAAGATTTATAAAATTTATTTAAGTTGTGATTCCTAATAAATTAACTAATATATTTCGTTTATTTTTAAAATTTAATTAAATTTACGTTTTAAAATCGGATCGTACGGTCGTTACGCGTATTCGTTCGAATCGTCATCCGTACGAACACGGCAATAACCATACTTTCCAATATTCTTTTCTAATTAACGGACATTATTCAGAACGTTAAACTTTCAGATATATTCGTACAGATCGTCACCTATACGAATAACCCGTCAATTTAGCATTCACGTAACGACATCCGCGTTGTTTTGTTCTGTATAGCCTCACATACGTTTATACATAATATAATCCTAACACATAATCACATGATGGTTCTATGTTGCCAGATAATTATCTGACTCAAGAACCATAGTTCTGAACTTTGTTTCTGTTAAATGTTTCTGAACTTGTTGTTTGATAACACCAAATGATAATGACAAGGGGTATGAATAGAAAATGCACTGAAATGTATATAGTTCGTACCTGTTTACTGTTCATGTTACTGTTTAAGATCACTGTTCCGGTACGGTTCCGGCACTGATGTTACATGTGGTACCGTTCGAAATGCCGCTGAAGATGCCTCAGAATAACTGAGTCTGAGCTCGAACTAGGACAAGGTGTGTCATCAAGGATCACGTATGGGATCCTTTGGTATATATAGCGCTCACCTGAATTTGCCATCGTTGTACAAACAATATTCCCAAATCAGTACCATGAAATGAATATTGGATAATAATATTCAACACAACCATGATATGATATCACTTCCGATCTTAAAGCAACTATTTACCATTACTGTTATTATTGTTATGCTTGCATTGAAATTTACTAGAATGCACACGTGTTGTAAATTTCAATTATGCTAGCCACTCATAACTAGAATTTGTACTACCTGATTATTCTGGCTCAAATCAAAACAAGTTTTGTTCTTTAGTTATGTTCATTGCTCTCAGTGTCGCTATAGGAGCCTATGGTTATAGTCTAGGTCTCTAGGTCAACCTAAATTTCTATAACATCTGGCTCTGATACCACCTTGTCACACCCCCACCTCTCTTCACCTGTTGATAATGTTACTTATCGTACTGAGAAGGTTGTGGAAGCATAGTCGTGATGTCTCAAAAATGGGGTGCAACTAGTCCGGTATCACAACACACAGATTAACTTAAAGATATGACATTACAGGTACAACGTTATTACAAGGTAATCACAATTCAGGAGATGAGGACTTTATCGATACTGTGATAGAGAGTTACAGGCAAAATCTCATGAAATCTTACAAGTTCACCATGAGTTCACATGAAATCACATAGATAACTGTGATACATATCATATGTCCAATAAAAGGTTTATAGTAATACCCCCCATGTTTGTAAAATTCCAAAAAGAAAAGGGGTTGTACGAAACTCACCTGAGATCTCAAAGCTAGCTGAATGACACGCAAAGTGGTAGTTATAGTTTAATTCTGCATTAATTAATGTTTAATAAGTTATTTATGTTTTAACTTACTGATTAGATCTTTCTGACCGTTCAATGTCAAAGACATTGCATTGAATGTCATCAAACTGATATTAAGTCTTTAATTAAGTAATTTAGTTGAATATCATACAATGTATGATAATGTGAGAACCTATAATGATTCAGGTTCCTAATACAAGGTTGATGACTCATTAGATTAATCAGGATATTCTCAGATTAACCAAATAGGTATTGTTGTTGATTATATTACTGAAACAGTTTCTAGATGAATTTATGGCTTATGAATAGTCAATCTTGGATACTGATCACCTAGATATCATGAACCATGAGAATGTGATATTAGAACATGCTTAATAACCATGTTCAATGTACTAATCTGACTGTTATCATAAACATCAGATCATTATTCTAATGATTATCTTAATGCTTGTCATTGGTTTGAAACACTTGGATTTAACCTAGCATTTCAAGGAATGATCAAGACAATCACAAGCGTCGTTACAATCAAATCGTTTAAACCAATATGATCTAAGATATAGTTTCATGAGAACCGGGCATTACAACGGATCAAAACAAGGATTTAACCATTAACATATCAAGCTCTTCGTTTCTAATCATTCCTAACCATCATCTAGGCAATAATCAATCTCAATAACTATTGCATTACGTTCAAAAACAAGATCTAATCTAACCGTTATCAAACTAGTAGGATAAAACGAATCGTTACCCGATCGGACGGATTTTTTAGATGCAAAAAACGATCAGGAGTTGTAAAAACGATCACTGGTTCGATCCGGATGTTTGGATGGCTTCAGAACTGAGTTTGGGTAACAAAAACTCGATCTGGACGTCTATGGAGGTGCTGGTGTTTGAGAAGATGAAAATTTGAAGTTCTGCATGAAATGTGATTTTTCAATCTAATATGTTAAGCCGACCTACTCGTCGCGTACCGTCAAGGAAGGCACATTTTCTCTTGACATACCGCAAAGAATTCTGGAGCCCATTAGATATTTTGGACTCATCGCGTACCACCAGGGGACCTAAAATGGTCTTCGCATACCGTGAAGAGTCCCGGAGTGCAATTCTTCGAAATTTTTCTTCTTTTTACGATTCCGGAGAATCGGGAACTCCGTTTCTCGCACGGTTTTCGCCCACGTTCACGATTTTTCGTATACTTTCAAATCGTGATAATCACAATTGTTCTATTAACTTGGATTTCAAACACGATGATGTGAGCTTCAAACGTAGTTGTCACAACGGGAGACTCGGTGACCGGAAGACTCGACGACAGGTGAGGATTTTTTTTAGGGTTTTTCAAATTAAAGGTATTTCATTCACATGCTAAAACAAACAACATCACTTAATGGTTCAGACCATCTTAACCATTGATCACTTAATGATTCAGACCCAACCAAACGGTCCCTTAGATTTATAAGAAATGCGAGAAGGATTGTGGGCCATTAGATCTATAATTTAATGTTTGAGATCAAAGTTGTATTAAAAAGTTAGTGGAAGATTATTTTATTCAAAGACACTTTTGTTGACTTTTTGTCATGTTCTTCTATTTTTCTAAACGATCATAACTTTTATATACGACATTATTTTTTAAAAACTACACCAAAAACGAGTGTTTTTTTATATTTAAAACGAGTATCTTATTGTTATATAAAAAATAAAAAAAATACGTTTTCCTTCACTTTGTGCATTTGTAATGCATCATTGTGGCTTTTTTTCGTTATTTTGTCTTTTGGTTTGTCATTTTATCTTTTGTTCGTCATTATATCTTATTATTTTTTCTAAAATGATGAGATTTAAAAATAATAATAGTGAGTACTTTTTTATGTGTAAATCATAACAATAAAACAACAAATTAATCTAAAACATAAAAAAATTATTAGATAAAATCAAATAGTCAAATTAGGAGTTTTCTTATGAACCTTTATATATATATATATATATATATATATATATATATATATATATATATATATATATATATATATATATATATAGGGATTGAATCCTATGAAAACCCAATCTTAAATAGAAAACTCTTAAACCCTATGTGTGCTATTAATTTGGAATTTTGAAAATAAATATATGGTCCAAATTATATCTTGAAAACCCAATGTGGTTATTTAGTTATCTCAATAAGGAATGGTTAATGTGACAATCCGGAAATTCCGGATTAACCCCGTTAATCATAAACTAACAGAAATCAATTTAAATGGAACAAAATCAAACTTGAAGTATTAGAACTAAACAAAAACAGTTCCAAAACCATTAAAATATAGGGATTAACTTGTAATTAGCTTAAAGTGCCTAATTTTGACTTCCATAGTCAAAATTCGGTTCATGGATCCAATTGGAATTCGAAATTACTTTCATAATCAATTACAATCTAATTAAACTATCTTAGATTATTCTATTAATGATTACATAAGGTTATAAACATCTAATACATAAGGATTAATGTGGGAATCAAGCAAAAACAAGATTTTGACCTTAAAAAGTCAAAATTCGTGTAAAAAAATAAAAGAAAATTCGGAATTCATCAAAAATTCGACATGTAACTGAATATTAAACATCTCTAATCATCCTATTGATGATTATCATCAATGATTATCAGTTATAATAATCAATAACGTCGAATTAAACTCAAGTGATAACCAAAACGTCAAAACCGTTCTAAGTGACTATCAAATCACACAATTCGATCGCATTGTACACAATTGAACTTCCAGAAACATTAGTCAGCATCCTTAGGCTCTTTAGCATCCAACAATTCGAAGCAAGAAACTGCGGGAAGAAGATTGGGATCGAGGCTTGGCCGAACTCCACATTCTAATCGATCTCCTTGAATTGAACATCAAAACAGGTAATACTTTACTCCTACACCTTCTAAAATGGCCGACTAGGAGTATCCCCATGTTAATTTGGACTGTTAACATCGGATTATACAAGACCGAATAATTAGGGTTCATAATAAGCATGATTTGGGGCTTTCTATCAAAACAATTTCAAGAATCGAATTAAACTACACCTACAGTTTCGCAACATAATTATAAATGAAAAACCTATAATGATGCTATGTGATTATCACTAATTGTAGGAGAACGAATTCTAGGGTTTCCTATGAAAAACGTTTTGGGGGTTTCGTGTTTAAACGGATTAATAATCGAATTCAACCACACATACAGATTCAGAAGGATGCGTTTAAGGTAATACCCATGTCAATTTTATGAAATAAAAACGAATTCTAAGATTTTAAGTTTTAGGGTTCTTGAGCGTCGAATGCATTGGGGTTTCGAACCAATCGATCATGAAAATCCAAATTAAACACTACTGATAGGCTCGAAATATTATGCTCAATGAAAACCCTATGAATTCGAAACTTGACAAGTTCGAATTCAGTCCGATTGGATCAAAAGAGAAACCGTTCTAAGCCGACATTGTTCGGGATTGATTTGGGCATAATAACTCAGTCGATGATCGAATTGAAACCACCATTGGATGCGACTGAAACCCAGGAACAAAAACCCCACGATGTAGGTTACAATTGGGTTCGAATTGGGCCCAATTGGGTGTAGTTTGCTTTGGTTATGATTAAAAAGAGAACTGGGCCGTTTGGGCTTAAAACAACTGAAAACCATGATCTGTTAATGAAATCTGAACAGATGAGATGGTAAGCAATGTGTGTTGAGTATGGGGGGCAGAGGTTCGATCCTATGCCTCACCGTTTTTTTTGATATTAAGATCATTTTAGTATTTTAAGCATAACTTTCTCGTTCTAACTCCGATTTAGTCCGTTCGACTTGCGTTGCAACCAGAATTTAAATTCAAACAAAATGAAATGACAAAATTTATATTTTTACCCGGAACCATAATCGCGTATAATTACGCATATTTTAATAAAATAGTATATATACTTATACGGTTTAATTAAACGATTTCAAAGACACACATACATACGTATACACATTTCTAATAAATCTAACATACGTGTGTTGACACGTATGTGATTTCATAGATTAAACGACATCCCGAATAACACAACGTTATTGTTAAAACACAGATTCTTCGTAGAGGATTGTTTACGCGATTTCATGTGTGTTGATCATTCTGTTTGCTATCAAAGGTGCGTACACGGCCCCTTTTCTTATTTTAACTGTTTTGGGGGAGAAAACATGTGCAACAAAAATTTTAGATACATTTCACTTGCATGAGTTAGCTTTTTACATTAAGTGCGAACATAGCATTACAAGTCCTTACATATCGAATCGTTTAGTTTGCCATAGTGCAAAGCGTGGTTGTTGGAAATAGATCTATTAGGTTTGACAAACCTTACTTGGTAGATTGTAGGTCTACGCAAGTGTTTGACTAGCCAATTCATATTACTATTGTTTGTGCTAGACAATAGTGGAAAGGCAAATTAACCGCTTATGTAAATAGTACAAATGACTAGCTATCATTACTATGCATGTGTGATTATGTTATCTGCAAACATTTTGTTCAAACAGTTGTTTTAAACATTTGTGAATGCTTAAACCTGTGTATGCACCAACCTTTGTGTTGACTTGATTTACATGTTTTCTCAGGACGCTAAGGTACACGAACAAGCAAGCATGGACTAGGAGATCGAGTCTCATGCATACTTTACATTGCAGTTGTTTTTGGATTTGAATTTGAACATTTAAGATTTTGACTTGTAGTTTACAGTTTTCAAACCGCTATGTTTGTTATTGTTTTAAAAACGCTTCCGCAATGTTAGAACTTTGATATTACAGTTTTAGACCAAAGTTATGTTTGAAAAGCATATAGAGGTCTTCGTTATGTCTAATGATCTGAGATCCTGGTTTGTCACGTCCCAAACGGTATGATTCCGTTAGTTGAAATTTGGGGGTGTGACAGTTAACATTCGAATCATCCATTATATATATATATATATATATAGTGAGAGGATCAAATGTTAACTCATGTTTATTGCGTTAACCGAATAACTACATCTTATTACTTTGGGGCCCACACTAAAGTAAATATAAAGGTGTAGGTTTTTCTTTTCTTGGTTAATGTAGGGCCCACTTACATTAATAAAAAAATAAGAAAAAACATACACCTTTAGATTTACTTAAATGTGGGCCTCAAAGTAATAATATGTAGTTCTTCGGTTATTGCAATAAAGAAGGGTTAACATTCGAACCATCCCATATATGTGTGTGTGTGTGGTGTGTGTGTGTGTATGTGTGTGTGTGTGTGTGTGTATGCGTGTGTGTGTGTGTGTCTATATATATATATATATATATATATATATATATATATATATATATATATACGGTAGGGATCAAATGAGAACCCATCTTAATTGAAAGAACTTTATCACCCAAATCCAATGGTTCAAAATTTCAAGAGTTAACTAGATGGTAACATGTGTCATTAATTAATTTTAAATACAAAAGGGTATTTTTGTCATAATTTAAAAATCAGATTTAATAAGAGAATGACAAGTGTCTCACTCTTAAAAAGTATGCATTTTTCTATTTTTAAACTAAAGTTACTCCCTTGATTTTTATACACTTATAACTTTTACATACTATGCTATTTTTTTTATAAAAATTACACCATTAAACTCGTCATATTTTTGTTGGTAATTCCATTTTAGTCTAGCCAAATTTTTTTTCAAGCGAGTGTAATTACACTAACGTAAAAAGCAAAAGTAAACTAATTTTCCCTCATTTTTCAAAAATTTTCCATCATAAATTTTTACCCCTCATATTAGATATATATATATCTGTATCAAACTTATTTTTTATTATAAAAATTAGTTCATTAAATAAATTTTTATCAAAAAAGATAGAAAGTTAGATAATTGTAACGTAGAAAAATAATAAGTTACAGCTCGTTACATCAGTGTAACGATATATCTAATGTTACAGGTCGTTACATCAGTGTAATTATCAACACTTTGAAAAAATTCAGCTCGTTACATCAATATAATTACGAACACATGGAAAATTCAGCTCGTTACATCAGTGTAATTACGAACACTTCTAAAAAATTTCACGAGACTATCCTTGAACTAAAGATAAAAAAGTTTTTTGAAAAAATTAACGAAATTCTTATAAAAAATAATAATTTACAAATCGTTACATCAGTGTAACGATTTTTATCTATGTTACAGCTCATTACATCAGTGTAATTATGTACCCTTTGAAAAAATTCAGTTCGTTGCATCAGTGTAACTGTAAACACATTGAAAAAATTCAGCTCGTTACACCAGTGTAATTACGAACAGTTTGAAAAAATTCAGCTCGTTACATCAGTGTAATTAAGAAAACTTTAACAAAATTTGACAAAACTATACTTGAATTAAAGATAAAAATGTGACAAATTTAATGTTGTAATTTTATTTTTTAAAAAATAATAATGTATATAAAAGTTACGAAAGTTTAAAAAATGGGGGTAAACTTTTATTTTTAAAATGAAATCAAGTACACCAAGTAAATCTCCAAAATACCTTTAAACATATCTCAACCACTTATTTTTCCCAAAATTAATATGAACCACCTATTTCAAATTCATTATATTGAACATCATTGTATGACATCTACAACGATGTTATGTCTCAAAAGGTGATAAATTTTCTCAAACTCATAAAAGAAGAACGTATTGTAGATGTCTTACAATGGTGTTAAAAAAATTCAAGATTTGGCTTCATCTTAACGGGTTATTTCGAGTTAATGCTTTAAGAGTGAGTTATTATTTGAATACTTCCCTCTATATATCTTTCTATATTAATAAACAAACATAATTTTTGTCACATATCATTTTTTTAGAGTTCTATTGCCATGTGTCAAATTCTTATACCATGTCACTAATTCCTTATATTTTCAACTAGGTTAAAATCCCGTGTTATACACGGGCTGAAAAAAATAATATGTTATATATACAAACTATTGACAAAAAGTTATGTAATTAAAAAGCATGTACATTGCAAAATTTTACCAAATTCATTTTTCTAAAGGTTGAATAAAATATGATATAATTTGTTAATACATAAACTCTTCGAAATATGTTTAAAATATTTGATGTATTAATTAAAAATTGTGTTTTAATTTTAATTTTTTTAACAATGTGTTAATATTTATATGTAATGTAATTCATAAATAATTTAATTACATTATATTTATTCTCCTTTTAATACAGTAAATTAACTTTAACTAAATTTTATATTAATATATATAAATTGGATTTTTAAAAATTACTTACTTTTTATATTTCAATATAATATATTTTTATCAATTAAATAATCCAATCATATTAAATGTTTAAAAATTTTTAAAAGCAATTATAAAAAATTAGTAACATGATTGTTATATTTATAAATATTTTAAGAAATATCATTGAATTTGATTATATTCAAGCAACTAAAGTTGTTAAATAAAAAAATTGGTTCACTTAAAAACATCATAATTGATTTCATTTTAAATATATATATATTTAATTCATAGTATATTAATTATTATAATCCTTAATTCCTAATCTTAACTAAATAATAAATATAGATAATTAAATAGGAGAGAGAAACGAGAAAACCAAAATATAGGTGATCTAGTATACTAGGTTAGTATCCCGTATATTTCACGAATTAAATAAAGAAATATAACGAAATTTAGAAAAAATATAAAATGTTTTTTAATATAAAATACGATTATAATTTCGCATGATTTAATACTTTAAGTATTAAAATAATAATATTATATCTTTAAAAACAAACTTTTTTAATATAGTTTGTTTTTCTTTAAACATTATGTTTCAAGTAATTGTTTTTAGAAATTTTATAATTTATTATAATGTTTTTAAAAAAAGTGTGTATTTAATATTAATATATTTAAAAATGTATTAAAAGTATATTTAATATTATTATTTAATATTAAATGTATTTAATAGGAGAGAGAGGCGGGAAATGAAGGTTGAGAAGCCCTATAAACATGCCATGTGGCACTAAAATCTTTTATTTATTAGTATAGGTAGATTATTTCTCTCTCATATATATTACCCAACCCGAAAAACCCGAATTCGTGAATCCGAATAACGCGAATAACCCTGTTTTTTTCGGGTTATTCGGATATACGACCCGAAAAAACTAGTTTTTGCATATCTGAAACCTGACCCAACCCGAATCTAAAATCATATTATCCGACCCGAAAAACCCGAAATAGATTTCGGATAAGGTTTTTTCGGGTTTCGGATACGACTCGGATTTCAAATTTTTCCGAGTTTCGGATATTTTGAACACCCCTAAAAGTAGCTAGGTTTTATGATAAGCTATTAAGTTTTTAAGGGCCCAATTATTTCACTTGGTTCTCAAGAACAGCTCAGCATATAATTATATATATATTAAAAACCAACTTTTCCTCTCCTCACAGTTTCACTATTCATTTGGTACTATTATAAATGCCTTACGTACAACTCATCAATGCAGTTAAGGGACATGTATTCTCTTATTCTCTTACAAGCCTCGATTGACTCCCTCTTTCTCCCGCTATTTACGTCGGCCTTTACCTCGATGCCGGACCGCTGATGGGTCTCCATCGTTGCACCGATGATGAAGTTAAACAAAGGTAGCGGTCGCCATTCTTTCTAAGAAGGATTTAATTCTCTTAGGTACTTTTGATGGTAGTTTAGGGTTTTCGTTGTTCCGGTTTGCGACAAGCTAGGTTGCAAGGGTTAGTTTTTGGTTAAAGATATTTTCATGTGGGTTTTGCATCTGATTTCAGGTGCCCCCATCGATCTTATGTTTTCATTTATTTCGTTTTTTCCATCTTAATTTCATCACATCTTTCTTTATTTCTATCTTATCGGACTATACACTTGGAATCAGTAGTGTGCATCGGTGTCTTCCGGCGGCAACCGTATTCCGGCCATGCTTGTAAGATTGTAGATACAAGCCGATAGAGGCTTACGGACGAATAGATGATGGTGCATCTTTGTTTACCTCAACAGATTGTGATTATTTTCTTTTCAGGTGGAGGTGGTGGTTCTTGACAAAAAAAAAAAGGGTTTGTTTCACATTTTGTTGGCTTCTGTAGTTTATTATCCTACGATTTTGGGCTTATGTTGTTAAGGGTTATATTAAATGGCAACTTATTTCGCAGATCAAAGCCACGAGTCATGAATCATCAACCAAACTAAAGTGGGTAACTGCATGTCATTGTTACTAAATAGATAAAATGGGATGGTTTGCTTGCTTTAATCAAGAATAGTAGAATGATTAGGTGCTTTCCATAATTCCATCAACAAATTCTCAAAAGACTAGACTATCAGGTATGTTGTTCAAAGTAAGACTATCAGGTATGTTGTTCAAATATGGTTTAAAATTATAATTCAGGTTTGGTTCCAAATTGATTTGATTTTATTTGAGCATTAAACTGATTTATTTGTGGTTATTACATAAATGAGTCAGCCTTAATTTGCAAATTTGTAGGGTTGAAGGAGCCAGACATTTGTAAAGAGATTTTACTAAGGAAATTGCAAAGGTTGTGGAAAGTTACCATGAAACATCTCACTAAAGCTGGTTAGATTTTCAAACAAACCACATTGAACATTTGAAATAATAGTTGAATCCCAATCATTATACTGATGTTGTGGTTTATGGGTTATAAAGGAAACTGATTTCAGTTGATTTTAGACATCAGCCGATTGAAACACATTTGAAATTAAAAAAAAAAAGGAAACAAGGCTCAATAATGTTGACTCAAACAACATATTTTTTAATTTCTTAGGAGAAATGAGAAAGCAAATGATATCTTATCTTAGAACATATAATAAAATATTGCAATACAAAATTATAGGTTATAAAAATTTATAAACTTTTCGATTAATGACGAGTTAACTATTTCAATTACTTATAAGCATATAGTTATAACCAAAAAATAACTTGATCACCATAAACGTATAGTGATCCTTCAATTCAGTACCACATAAAAAGAAATCCACTACTTGCATTTTTTGGGTTCTACTTTGTGCTTATTCCATGTCAATTATTATGCATGCTTTGCTCTAAAGTTTTGTTTGCCTTTATTTGAATATATATATATATAACTTATAAGTTTGTGTTTCGGATCCACCCATACAGTTCCAAGCTCTGTGTGGTGCTCACAAAAATTAGAGATTTTATCTTACGGATTTTCTTTTTCTTCAAAAATAAAGGGGGAGGATCAACTAATCTTTAAATAAAATCAAGTATTATCAAGGATTCCTATCAATCAAGAAGTATATTAATCGTACAAGTAAGTTTCTCTTCTCTCCTAAAATTCATTGTTATAGCTTAGAAGGATTCCTATAAGGATAAACCAAAAGGAAGTCTAATCATAAAACTTAAGTGATTTATCATAAGACTATTGTTAATTAAGAGTATTGAACATCTAATTAATTGTTTCAATGCCATTTTTGGTAATTAAAAAAATCTATGAATCATGTTTTTCATGGAATTAGTTAAGTGGAAACTATAAATTAGTGAAAGATTGTTGAATTGAAGTCACCTGGCAATTAGTAACTATTGTTAAGATACGGATCTGATGAATTCAAAGAGGCTCATGGTAATGAGAAACGTGAAAATATATATTGATTGATTTTGCATTGAAGTGAATCTTCAAATACAATGTAATTTGTATGGATAAAATATGGTATATTAGTGGTATCATTTTTGCACGACTCAGATCAACCCAATATACCCAACAAGAAATTCAAGGGAAACCGAACTTGAGCTTAACTTTGGTTTGATTATTGGATTATGTTTATGCAATTTGTATTAGCGATGAACCTGGATATGGAGCCATTTGTTATTTTTTGCCAAAGATGGACTGCAGATTGTTGATGTTATTAAACTTAAAGACTTTCAAGTTAGTAAAAAAAAGTTCATAAATTGAGTTATTCATATTTTTGAAAATAAATGATTAAATTGAATTTCAAGTTGGTTAAAATTTTTAAAGTTGAACAATTTGATCATATTGATAGGATTCTTGATCTTGATTATAAGTTTCCTAATGTATAAACATGTGAATACAAAAACTAATGTTCAGTTGATTTTTAGAAAGTCAACCTTGCAACAAACATGAATACCGCATGATTGAGATAATTGTTCCTTACTTAGAACTCGAAAGACATGTTAAATGTATGTGTAATTACGATTTCTATGTTTTAGTACTATTATTATATAGGAAAAGAATGATTGTGTAATAGACTATGTGGTGTATGTGAATATATATATATATATGTATATATATTGATATAATTTGCTGCACATACATATTGTTTGATTTCATAAAGATACGATAGTAACTCATGGAATGAAAAGAATCGGTAATTTAGGAACTTCAGCTTCTGTGGAGAATAAATATAAGTTTGGGAATATCGTACTTCATCTTTCTTTGCAGAGGAGAATAGAGCATATTGCTCTAGCTACTGTAAATACCAACTCCCGTCAGGCACCGTTTCTTAACATGCTCTTTTATGGGACTCCTGGTACCGGCAAAAGTTTGGTTGCTAAGGAAATAGCCCGAAAATCGGTATGCTACAATGCTTAAGAAATATGGCTTCTCTAGATTTAATTCAGCAAAACCTTCTGGATCATGCATA
Organism: Mikania micrantha; assembly: GCA_009363875.1. NCBI lineage: Eukaryota > Viridiplantae > Streptophyta > Magnoliopsida > Asterales > Asteraceae > Mikania > Mikania micrantha. Next base: position 34,392,127 of record CM018685.1, read on the forward strand.
TATTCTCTTTTTGTTACTTATGTTAACTAGATTGGCAGATTTCAAACCATTTACTTCAGGTAGTTTCTATATCTAATGAGCAAATGCTTCTAATATTGTCCAGGCTGTTTTATAAGGCATAAAATCTTCTAACTCATCTTATTCAATGAACTAATCTATTATTAAGTTATTTTGTTACACTTTACGTATTTCAAAAAAATTGAAGGCTTTGGGCAGTATTTTGGGTTTAATCCTAGATGATTCAACCTGTATAAAGTCACCCATTTGATCCTTATGATATTGTCACCTTTAATCTATGATTATGCTTATGATTAATTGTGTGACATGCTTAGGTTTGCAGATGTTATGTGCATGATAGGAATTTACTCATATCATGTATGTGTGTGTTGTGCAGGGATTGGATTATGCGATGACGACTGGTGGCGATGTTGCTGCACTAGGTGCACAAGCAATTACTAAAATTCATGAGATATTTGATTGGTCTAAGAAATCGAAGAGGGGTTTGGTGCTCTTTATTGATGATGCTGATACTTTTCTTTGCAAGTAAGTTACTAATGTGTTTTGGTCAATCCTACTTATAATAAAACAAAATGTAAAACGAAAAAAGAAATTTATTGATCCTAATTATGATTAGTTTTCTACCCTCCCCTACTAAGTATATGTGTATCGTAACTTTTTAAGTTGATGTAATGAAATATATAGCATCACCTAAATTATTATTTGCTACATAGGATCCATATATACCGCTTTATACATTTGTTTACTTCACTATATATACCAACACGTCTTACCAATTTGGATCCACATGTGATCTTTATATATATATATATATATCATATGATTGAATATGATCTCTTAAGGTTTACCGTTAAAAATCAAACTGCGACCCGCGCGTCGCTCCTACTAGTTACTATATATATTACAAACGTAATGATTACAGTAAATAGTAATAATATTTTTTTATTCCAATATTTTTTCTAATATACTTATAATGTGCTTTGGAAAAAAAATTCGTCTTGTAGGTGAATTGGTAATCTTCGCCACTTTGTTTGACCCGCGTTCGACTCCTCCGGACATTATTTTACTTTCTAATAATAGTTGTTAAATAATAATTACATATGATATTAATAGTTAAATAATAATAAGAGTAAATTGCACTTTTGGTCCTTATGTTTACACAACATTTGAGAGATACTCCTTTATATTTCAAAATGGCAAAATTATTCATTTAAATTTTCAAATGTTAGAAACTCGGTTCTTTCTCTGTTAACTCCGTTAAATACTAACAAAATCAATGATCATATCTGAAAATTTATGTAAATAGAAAGGACCAAAAATGATATTTACTCAATTACTTATATGATTTTTTTTTGACACTATATATATATTTTACAAACGTAATAATTACAGTAAATAGTAATAATATTTTTTTATTCCAATATTTTTTCTATTATACTTATAATATGCTTTGGAAAAAAAAATCGTCTTGTAGGTGAATTGGTAATCTTCGCCACTTTGTTTGACCCGCGTTCGACTCCTTCGGACATTATTTTACTTTCTAATAATAGTTGTTAAATAATAATTACATATGGTATTAATAGTTAAATAATAATAAGAGTAAATTGCACTTTTGGTCCTTATGTTTACACAACATTTCAGAGATACTCCTTTATATTTCAAAATGGCAAAATTAGTCCTTTAAATTTTCAAATGTTAGAAACTCGGTTCTTTTTCTGTTAACTCCGTTAAATACTAACAAAATAAATGATCATATTTGAAAATTTTTGTAAATAGAAAGGACCAAAAGTGATATTTACTCAATTACTTAAAAAAATTTTTTTTGACATTTATGTTAACACCGTCACGACCGGTTTTTCGTCTGTGTTTAAATATTCATGATATTTTCACCACGACAAGACGGTATGACTCAATCTTTAATTTTAGTCAAAAAAATACTTCTGACAATACATATATTTTAATAATAGTAATAATTATACAATATTAATATTAATTGAAAAATATGGCGAACGGATTGACAGTCGTTGCGGTCGATTGTTTATATTTGTTTTGATGTTTGCAATATTATCATCGTTATTGTGATTGAATACCCATATTAGCAAAGCAGTATGGCTCAATTTTTTTTGTATAATTTTAGTTGGGCGGCATTGTAGGGGCATCAAAACAATAGGGAAAATATTCGTTTTTGTCTTATGTTACCAATGTCTGATAAAACTCGGATGTGAGACCGCTGCAAAAGGGATTCAACCGCTTAAAAAAGGCGAAAATAAACTTGAATTGCTTAAAAAAAGGGACCGAATCGCTAATAAAAATAGATTTATTTTTTTGGAGGACCGCTTCAAAAAATAAAATGGACCGCATAAAAAAAATTGATGCAAGTTAAAAAATTATAAATTTAACCGTCGCAAAAAATGGTATATATGTTATCACTACTATCGTGATCAAATACTCATATTGGTAGAGTGATATGGCTTACAATTTTGTTTGTCAAAATACAAATATAAAAACGTGTCACAACGGTTGTTAAAATACAAATATCTACTCTTTGATATACTGGATTATATCTGCGTAATGATATTCGAAAGCGTAGAGGAATTCCCGCCGCAACGCGCGGGTAAACCCCTAGTAATAATAATAATACAAAGTTTCTAGCATTCAATTAACTTACCTAACTTGCATGTCTTGCATTATGTGTTTCAGTCTTGTATATTTTTTATGAATTTTAAAATTGTGGCAAATGAAATATATTTGAATAATAGTTATTATTTAATATTTTTTAAATGAGCTTGAGATGAAATGTAACAATGAACAACAAGATCTCTTAATAATACCAAGTTCATAATTGTTAAAAAAGTCAAATTGAAAAAAAAAGATATATTCAATAATAACCAAAATTCATATATTTATGTTTGTTTTATTTAATTTTAAAGAAATTTAACAATTTTAAGAAGACTATACGACTATAAAAGTGAAATATCTGATTAAAGTTTGATGATTATTGTGAGGCATTTACATTTTTTTAGTAAGATCATTTATTATATATTAACCATTTAAAAAAGTTAATTATGTATTTCCCCTGTTAAAACATATTCTCTCTTACAAACAAAAAATATAATTTATGTTAAAAAAAATGAATAAGTATGTAATAAAGACTCCTAGTAATAGATTTATATAAAAATCTTATTTTTGAAACACAAAAAAATTATCAAATAACATCTGAAACCTCATGTAAAGTTACACATGCGGTAACATCCATTTTCAATTTTTCTTTATGAAATTTTTGTCATTTATTTAGGGTGCTGTTAAACTTACAGCCCAAAATCTTATCTGCACACCCCCCAAACGCCTCGTAGTGGTCACTACGGGGCGTATTGGTACGATGTGTACGGTATTGGTCAAACGAATAGGACAATGATTAGACCTAAACGCCTCGTAGATGTAACACCCCGACCGATGGCGGAAATGTCGGTATGCCACGAGGGATGTGTAGATTTTTCATAAGCTCGTGGGCGTCTAATTAATTCATCACATATCAATTAATCAACCAAATTAATTACATCAAAAATCATGTTCAGCATGAATTAGTTCCATCAAATACACAAAAGATTTAGTTAAACTAAGAAAACTCTAGTCTCCAGAATTTTAGTTATTTTAGCTAAGTCCAAGAATCCTAGGTGATGATGTCCAAAAGATGTAGAGCTATCCTGCTCTACCTACTTCTCCTCGTTCCCTGAAACATGTAGAAAATCAAGTGTCAACTACGAAGTAGTTGGTGAGTCAACCAACAGTGGAATCACTGAAGAGGACGTTAGTCAACTCACCAACAGTAACTCAATCATCGCGGAGGACCTAAGTCAACTCAACCAACAATGACTCACGGATAAGTAATAATCCATCTCAATCAATAATCAATGATAATTCAATAATCTCAACATCATAATTATAAACCAGGTGTCACCCATGTGCTCTCAAAATAATATTTTAAATATTGGTATACATGTTCCACCTCCGAGTTTAAAAACAAATGGTTTTAAAAGAAGGTTATGAGAATTCACCTGAGTCCTTAGATTCAGTGTTTCGTAGTATACGCGCTCACGTATGTGAAATCCAAAACAACTCAATCAACCTGTAATTACCGTGTGTTCATGTTCATAAGCGTATGCGTTTTATTTCGATTAAATATCCGTAGGTGTTTACTTTTAAATCATTGAATGTTTTTTTAACATAATTTATTTAATCTAAGTTAAAGTTGAAACCTTTAGATTTCATTATTGATTATCACCAAATGAGATCCAAACTTATTAGTATTAATTATCTAATGATGATAATTCTATTGTGAACCCTTTTGTATACTTCTCACATATATATATGCTAGAGAGTGTTACCTTTATTCATACATCCATCCACCCATACATGCATGATTAATCTATTCAACCACCATGGTTTAAGTTATACAAACTTACTTTAAGTTTTAAGGAATTTCTTTATAAGTTATTCTCATAAGATATTTATATTAGGCGAAATCTCATACTTTAAAACTTATGTCATTAAGGAAGAAAATGATGGTTCTTTAATCATATTCATGCATGCATGGGTATCCTTAATCTCACTCTCTTTTGCTCGCCCTTAACCCATAGGTTCGCTGCCCAAACTAGAGGATTTAGGAGTCCTAAGGTTCGGCCCAAAATAATGAGTCGCAGGGCAAGGTTCGGCAATGCAATTGGATTCAACAGCTTGTAGGTTCGCTGCTTAGCTTAGGGTTCGGCCATAAGGGTAGGTTCGGCCACCCAGGTTCGTGACTCACTAGCTTGTAGTAGCAGGTTCGTGATTAGGTTCGGCCACACATTCCAGGTTCGTCATGCTCCGGTTCGTCATGCATTAGGGTTCGGCTGGAAAAGGGAGGTTCGCCCAACCAGGAGGAGGTTCGGCTCTAGTAGATTCGGTGCCAGCTGGTTGAACAAAGAGAGGTTCGGCTAGGTCACCGAGACACCTAGGTTCGGCTATGTAGACAAGACTCGCCCAGTTGCTGATTTGGCTAAGATAGGGTTCGTGACTCAAGGATTGCATGGAGTTAGGTTCGTTGCTTTTAGGTTCGCACAAACCCAAGGTTCGGCTGGCACAAAGGTTTGTCAGAAAGAAGGTTCGGTCATGATGCATACATGGTCCAGGTTCGGCCACAACCACCCTCACGAACCCTGTCATTCCCGATCAGCCGTGTCTCCGCCGAACCTGTTGTTCTTGCCCATGCATCTTCCCCATCTTCCTCCTAGGTTGTTAAAGGTTTACCCAAGGTATTCCTATACTCACATACATGAATGTTTAGGGTTCTAAAAGTGTAAAAATCGTTTAAAACAATGCTATATTATCCGGTTGTTATGTAGAGTGAGAAATACAAATAAAAATCAAGATCTACCTTTAAATGTAAACCAAACTCCAAGTTTCTTCGTGGGTTCTTGTTCCTCTTGCTTAGATGAACGATTTGGTACCAAGATCACTTGAATCCGACAAGAAATGAGAGAGATTTGCTAGAGAGAAGTTAGAGAGAAAGAGGTGGGCGTTTTTGGTGTTTAGAGAGAGAAAGGAAGGTGTAAGAATGAAGAGGAAGAGGTTGTTCCTCTTTCTTATTATCACGTTACGTCCCCACGTGCTCGGTCTCGTTTTTATCGCGCAACATATTATTAAGTGCTCGGTTTTTATCGTATAACATATTTAAAACATAATATGTTTAAACGATTACGTTTCGTTTTAATTAAATGGTTTCAATTAAAGTTGATTAGTAAAAGGTTTCGTTTTATTCAATCATGAATGATGTATTAATTAGAGTATGTTATAATAGACATATTATTTATATGCGATCGAGTAAATAGCTCTACGAACGAATGGATTGGATCGACTTGGAAAATGGAAAGATTTGTACAAGTTATACATTTCGTCACCACTTTGTGGAAAAGCCTTAGGTATGAATATGTTAGATACCTGTGACTCGATTCCGATCCTTATGGGCTAACAGGAAAAGTACAATCTGTAAATCCATCGTGGGGTGTGGAGGGTTTTGATCCTTTTGTTCCTCCGCGGTGGGGATTGTAACTTTCCATAAATTTCCCATTTGTCACTCAACGATCGAACTTTGCTTATTTCTTTATTCGATTGATTGGTCTGAGGTTATCGACAAAAAAGATTTGTCTAAGCCACTTCGTTTCTTTTTGTCCAAGTTGCTTCTTTTTTTGTCTAACTCACTTCCTTTTTTGTTTGTCAGTTTCGGGAATATCCCCATTCATAGGTCAAAGGGTTCTGCGTTGGATCCAATCTCCTGTTGAATCACCAAATATTCCTATTTTCAATTAGGCCAATGAAATTCATTGTAAAGATTAGAGATAAAACGATTTATCCGGTTTTGTTTTAGGTTGTGATTCCTAATAAATGTTATAAATTTATATTTATTAATTTCATATCGTTAAATTATTATTCCGTTATCTCGTCGAAACGCGTTACTCACGTACGTATTCGTAAAGATCGTCACCTTTTCGAATCCGACGCTCGTAACGTATTTCGATTCGATTTACGATTTATGGAATATCGTTTCAGAACATTATTCCTAATAATTATATTCATGTGAATCGTCACCCACGCGAATACATTATTAAGTTAATATTTCTAAAATAACATTTACGTTCAATTTATATCCGTAACCTCACCATCGCGTAATTATTTTCAGCCTTTTATTATCTTTAATATTATAATTTCTCAATCCAAAACCCACTAAACCATATCACTGATACATCCGTGATAGACCGAAATATGCATATGTATAGGGCATATGTAGGGGTCATTCGCAACTGCCCCAGCCACCGTCCCACCGCTATTTCGATAAACAATGACCATGTGCCCTTGACTATGTTTAGTAACCAAACAATAACAACTCCACATTCCTTTCCATTCTAAATCACAAATCCAAAATCTGTGAATTCAACTGCGATAAACTCTCTGGTTCTGTTTAGTTGTGTTTCAACTAAACTTCCCATGGTTTATGCATATAATAATAATATGTTCTCAATATGTATACCAATATCATAACATTCAATAATGCATTATCATTAATAATAACCATATCAGGTCGTAACAGTACAATTACACATGTACGGACAACCTGAAATACAGTGATGTTACATTCTCCCCTAGTTAAGGAAATTTCGTCCCGAAATTCAACTTGGAGTGACCGTAATGAATAAATGTGGGTACTTAAGCTTCATATGATCTTCCCGTTCCCAGGTGAATTATGGACCACACTTCGACTCCCAACGTACTTTGACAATTGGAATTCTACTGTGTTTGAGCTTTTTAACCTCACGATCCATTATCTCGACTGGTTTTTCAACAAAGTGCATGGTATCATCGACGCGAATGTCATCGAGTGGTACCAGAAGATCTTGATCAGCTAAGCACTTTCTTAAATTGGACACGTGAAACATCGGGTGCACATTGCTAAGTTCAGGAGGAAGTTCCAACTTGTAGGCAACCTTCCCGATCCGTTCAAGAATCTTAAAGGGGCCAACATATCGTGGAGCAAGCTTATCCTTCTTCCCGAATCGTACCACTCCTTTCCAAGGTGATACTTTAAGTAATACCATATCATCAGCTTCGAACTCTAAAGGTTTCCGTCGTTTATCCGCGTAGCTTTTCTGTCGACTACGTGCAGCTAACAGATTGTCACGGATCTAGCGGATCTTGTCAGTCGTCTCCTGAATAATCTCGGGACCAGTGATCTGCGATTCGCCGACCTCGGTCCAACAAATAGGTGACCGACATTTTCCACCATAAAGAGCTTCAAACGACGCCATACCAATGCTCGCGTGATAACTGATGTTATACGAGAACTCGACTAATGGTAAATGGCTATCCCAGTTGCCACCGAAGTCGATGACACAAGCTCTCAAAATATCTTCCAATGTCTGAATCGTCCGCTCTGTCTGTCCGTCCATCTGTTTGAGGATGATAGGCGGTGCTAAGATCCAATCTTGTTCCAATCTTGAGGATGATAGGCGGTCCTTTTGAGTTAAAGAAGTGAGAGGGACAGCAATCCTGGAGAAATTCGATATAAACCGCCGATAGTAACCGGCAAATCCAAGAAACGATCGTATCTCCGTTGGTGTCTTTGGTGTACTCCAATTCTTCACTACATTAATCTTCGCAGGATCCACGTGAACACCCTTTTCATTGACTATGTGTTCCAAGAATTGAACTTCCTTAAGCCAGAATTCGCACTTGGAGAATTTGGCATACAGTCACTCATCTCTTAGGATCTCCAAAACCAACTTCAGGTGTTGCTAGTGTTCTTCCTTGCTCTTTGAATATATCAAAATATCATCAATGAATGCAATCACAAATTTATCCAAGTATGGCCTGCAAACACGGTTCATGAGATCCATGAAAACCGCTGGCGCATTGGTAAGGCCGAAAGGTATTACCAGAAATTCATAATGGCCATATCTTGTTCTGAAAGCCGTCTTGGAAATATCATCATCATGTACACGAAGTTGATGATACCCAGACCTAATATCGATCTTCGAGAACCATGCCGAGCCTTGAAGTTGATCGAAAAGATCATCGATGCGCGGCAGTGGATATCGATTCTTAATAGTCAGCTTGTTCAACTCGCGGTAGTCGATGTACATTCGGAAAGACCCGTCCTTCTTCTTGACAAACAGGACCGGTGCACCCCATGGCGAATGGCTCGGGCGAATGAATCCCTTATCAGTCATTTCTTGTAGCTGGCTCGCCAATTCTTGTAACTCCGAAGGCGCAAGTCTGTAAGGAGCTTTGGCGATTGGGTTCGCACCAGGTACCAAGTCAATTCGCAATTCTACTTGACGTTCTGGTGGAAGACCCGGCAAATTGTCTAGAAATACTTCAGGAAAATCTCTGATTACAGGAACGTCTTCAATGCTCTTTCCTTTCTCCTTTTTCTCCACAATGTGTGCTAAAAATGCTATACACGTCTTCCTAAGGTACTTGTGTGCTTTAGTGCATGACATCAGCTTAAGACCTTTACTAGAAGTCTCCCCAAAAACTCTTAAAGTTTCACCCGAACGTAAGGGAATACAAATGTATTTTTCATGACAAATGATTTCCGCTTTGTGGGTGGCTAACCAATCCATGCCTATGATAACATCAAAGCTACCAAGATGCATAGGTATAAGATCAATTGGGAAAACGTTATCACTTAAGTTCACAGTACATCCAATAATAACAGTGTCAATATCAATAGAGTTTCCGTCAGCCACTTCCATGTTAAATGGTTTATCTAAGTTTGTACGTGTTCTACCAAGCATGCATTAAAAATCATATGAAACAAAACTCCTATCAGCATCAGAATCAAAGAAGACAGATGCATAAGAGTTGTTGATCAGAAATGTACCGTTGACCACATCCTGGTTAGCTTGAGCAGCTGGAGCATTTAGTTGAAACGCTCTGCCTCGAGCCACCCTTTGGTTGTTTCTCAGCAATCTCGGACATTGATTTCTGAAATGACCCACTTCACCGCACTCATAACAGGCTCTTGCCTGTACAGGTACCTGGCAAACGAGTACAGCAGGAATAGATTGAGCGTGTGGAGCTGGCAGTGCAAGCAGAGCAGGTTGCATCCTTTGTGCGTGCGGTGCACTCCGAAAAAATTTGCAAAATGACCAAACTTGCAGCAGTTGTTGTAGACGCGACATGGCAAATTTGGTGCGTGATGATATCAGTTGCTTCCGTAAACGGTGTCTTGAATTTGCATAGGCAGACCGCCTATGTACTTCTCGATTGCTTTCTTTAATGGTGTCACCTGATGAGGTACCAGGAGACTGTACACGTGGAAGCGAGTGTTGTAGATTACATTCTCACCACTATCCTGTTTGAGTTCCCAGAACTCAGTCTCCAGTTTCCTCATCTCACTACGAGGACAAAATTTAGGGATCATCAAGTTCTTGACCTCAGTCCAGGACAGTGCTAGGGCAGCATCAACTCCCCTAGTTCGCTTTTCCCCATTCCACCAAGTTAGTGCTCTCTTTTGGAAAACACTGGTGGCATAACGAACTTTCAGATTCTCTGGGCAATCACTGTTGATGAAGGTGTTTTCCATGCTCTCAAACCACTGCAGCAGACCAGTAGTTGTTTTAGAACCCGTAAACTTTGGTGGATTACAGGAGTTGAAGTGTTTGAACGTGCAGGCCGGTGGGTTTGCACCACCTTTGTTCTGATTGAGAGTCTGATTGGCTTGAGTCAGTTGATTCACCAATCCAGTAATCAGAGTTGCTAACCCTTGTATGCCGGTGTCAGCATTACCGTTAGCATCATCATTGTTCGTATCATCTCCGTTGTGACGGAGCGGCGGCATGTTTCTGAGGATATTAGAAACATGTTACTACCGTTTACAACGTAAGTTATACAAACAATGGTCAAATGAGTTCATTTTAACAGTTAGGATTACATATAGGAACTATATTTTTCTCCTATCTGTCATTAAACTCATAATCATCAATGTCCATAATCATCAATAAGGGTTCATATCATCACTGAGTACTCTTATTGTCACTAAGTGTTCATATCCTCCCTATAGTTTATTCTCATCAAGTGTCCATACCATCACTAGGTGTTAGTATCATCACTATGCGTTTATATTATCACCAAGTGTCTATATCATCACCCAAATCCATATTCCATCACTAATCGCTCATATCGTTCGTTAATCCTATGCACCCTACGTGTCCAATAAGTGTGTTCACAAGTGATTTATAAGTGTTTATTAAGTGTGGTCATTCATGAGTCAATCCAAACCAATCCAACAAACATACCATCAATATCCATATCTCATCAATCTCAACTTTACAACAATTCCTCGTAATATCCTAAGTTCCTGACACTGACAGACCCCCAATATACTGCAAATGGTATATGTATAGGGCATATGTAGGGGTCAGTCGCAACTGCCCCAGCCAACATCCCACCACTTTGTAGTATACTACGAGTGTGTCCTTGTCTGGAGATCAGAAAATCTATCAAATAATTCCTAAGCAGATAATTTCCTAAGCAGTTAAGTTCTTAAGTAGATAAGTGTCCCAAACGGGTAGTTCCCTTATTCCTCAATACTGACATCCACCCGATGTACTGTAAATGGTATATATATAGGGCATATGATAAGGGTAGGTCGCAACCGCCCAAACCACCGTCCCACCACCTTTACAATACATCACGAGTATGTCCTTATCGAGTCATTAGGGCACAAGTAAGCAATTAATTAGTAAGCAGCATATATAAATCAGATGTATAACAGGAGTTCAGTTAACATGTAATAAACACATAAGAATGAAATCCTGAATATACTAACTATTGTATGAAGTAACTTCATACTAGGGTATCCTACGGTTATAGACTAGGTCAACCATTTCTAGTAACCTAATTCCCTATAATTCAGGCTCTGATACCAATTTGTAACACCCCGACCGATGGCAGAAACGTCAGGATGCCACGAGGGATGTGTAGATTGTTCAACAGCTCGTGGGCATCTAAATATATACCATCACATATCAATCAAACCAAATAAATGTTTACACAAAAATCATGTTCATCATAAATTAAATACATCGATTACACAAAAGATTTAGCTAAACTAACTAAATTCTAATCGCCAGAAATTCAGTTAATTAGCTAAGTCCAAGAATCCTATGTGATGATGTCCAAAATAAAAGAGATCATCCTCTTCAACCTACTTGTCTTCGTTACCTGAAACATGTAAGAAAATCAAGTGTCAACTACGAAGTAGTTGGTGAGTAATCATAAGTTTTTATACTTAAAAGTATTTTATAAAATGAGTATAAAAGTTTATGTTTAAAAAGGGTTTATAAAAATGTTTTGATAAAAATGAGTATAAAAGCTTATGGTCTTCCTGAGAAAATCCACAAGAATACATGTGTGATAATCCAACACATCTCCCAACACAACAGTCAAACACATAACCAACACATAATCACATAATCAATATAATCATATTTAATCATAGATAATCATAGGCAATAATAGATAATCAACCACATAACCATTCAACCAATCTCAACAACAATATTCTCAAGAGTATATGTGACAATACATGGAAATTATGTAATTAACATAAGTTAAAGACATGATCCATGGAGTGGTGGCTAACCACGTGACAATACATGAGATCAAAGCAATTAACCGAAGTTAAAGACAACGATTCACGAAGTTGTGATAATCCAAGTGACAATACATGTAATCTTTGTTATTGACCGAAGTCAATGACAGTGTTACACGGATATATGAATATAAGTGAAAATCCATGAATAATGATAATTCTATAATGTGAATATCATATTGATAAACAGGTACCATCCTTGTGTTATCAAAATAATATTTAAAATTGGTATACATGTTTCACCTCCGAGTTTTAAAACAAAACAGTTTAAAGAAAGGGAGGTTATGAGAACTCACCCGAGTCCATAGAATCAGTGTTCTTGTATTATGCGTGCTCACGTATGTAAACTCAAAGCAACTCAAAGATCTGTAATTATTGAGCATTTGTGTTCATGAGTATAAGTATTTCTTTGTCATTAGGTGACCATACTTGTTTATATTTTAAGCTCTCAAGTATTCATTAACTTAGTTAATTCAATCTAAGTTAAGATGTTACACTTAAGACTCTATTATTTATCATCTTGTAAGGGTAATTCAACTTCATTAGTGTTGATTATCTTATATATATAATGATCTTTAAATCAATTGTGTCAAGATCATATAAGTTGTAAAGATATCATCCTTTTAAACCTATATAGATACATTCATAGTGCATGCATGCATGATTACGCACCTACACCACAATTTAAGTTGTTAAAACCCATTTTTAAGTTTAAATAAATCATGTTTACACTATTCCCATCAATTATTTCATTAATAAGACAAATCTCATACTTTAACTTATGTGTTTATATAAAAGGTGGTGACTATGGTTTCTCATGCATACCTATTCGTATATATATATATATGTGTATATGTATACTCATGTTCCCCAATTGCTTTTAACCTTCTAGTTTAATGAAATTAAGTTGGGTTTCACACAAAGGCAGCGAACCTTTTACTTGTCACCCTCTAGGTTCGGCTAACCTTAGAGGTTCGCCCCTAGGTTGGTTCAGCATGGGTTCGTGGTGCAAGGGTTCGCTCAAAGGTTCGCCACATGCACTAGGTTCGGCCAAGTAGCAATAAGGTTCGCGAACAACTAGGATAGACCAAGGGTTCGTGAGTTTGGTTGATTTAAGGCTTATGGTTCGCGACCATCTGGAGGGTTCGGCCGAGGCTAAGGGTTCGCAACAGTCTATAGGTTCATGAGGTCTCAAGGGTTCGTGACTCAAGATGACACATCTAGGTTCGCTGCATGAGGGTTCGGCCCAAGGTAAAAAGATAGGTTCGTCATCCTACTGGGGTTCGTCACCCACAACAGGTTCGGCCCACCACCCTTGCGAACCCTGCAGTCCTCGACTGTTCATCGTCATCATCATCCAGCCTTAACTATTTCAGGTTCGTTTATGGCTTCCCAAGGTATTTACTACTCGATTAACACATACAAAACCCATGTATGATGTAAAAGCTGGTCACCATGTTCGAAATAGGGTTTTTACCCAAAACCGAAAATAACATCTAAGATTTACCTCACAATGTCGATCAAACGCGAAATCTTCTTGTACTTCCTTGTTCTCCTCGATCACACGAACGCGTGGACACCAAGATCTTCCGATTTCGTTGAGTGATGATCAAGAAAAGCTAGAGAGAAGTTTGGGAAGAATGTGGGTGACGAACCCTTTACTTTAGAGAGAGAGAGAGGCTTTTGTGAAAATGAAGAAGAAGAAGAAATCTTCTTCTTTTATTACCTGTGCAATCCCCAGTGGCTCGGGCTCGTTTTTATCGCGATATAATATACTTTAATGCTCGGTTTTGCTCGGTTTTTAATGAAAACATATTTAATACATAACTCGATAAATAAGTTTTGTTTTCAATAAAATAGTTTTCATATTTAAAATCGTTTAAATAAGAAGGTCTCCGTTTATTTTCGTTAAATCAATTATTTATTAAATAAATTTATTCAAGTTCATTTTAGGTTGTGATTCCTAATAAATGGTTTTTAATTTTCATTTATTAATTTAATATAGTTAAATATTATTTATTTATCTCATCGAAACTCGTTACTTACGTACGTATTCGTAAAGATCGTCACCTTTGCGAATCCGACGCTCGTACCGTATTTCAACTCGATTTACAATTTAAGGAATATCGTTTAATAATATTATTCTTAATAATTATATTCGTGTGAATCGTCACCCACGCGAATACATCATTTAGTTAATATTTCTAAATCAATATTCGCGTTTAAATAATGTCCGTAACCTCACCATCGCGTAATTGTTTTTATTACAACTTCCATTATTTAATTATCTTGAATATTATAATTCCCAATCCAAAACCCAACTAAACCCAAGTCACTGACACATCCATGATAGACCGAAATATGCATATGTATAGGGCATATGCAGAGGTAGATCGCAACCTCCCCTACACCGTCCCACCGCTATTTCGATAAACCATGACCATGTGTCCTTGACTATGTTTAGTAACCCAATCATAACAACTTCCTAATTCCTTTCATTCCAAAAAAAAAAATCCATGATCCGTGTAATCATCTGCGATAAACTCTCTGGTTCTGTTTAGTTGAGTTACAACTAAACTTCCCATGGTTTACGCATATAATAATATGTTCTAAGCATGTATACCAATAACAGTGATAATCGTCAAATAATGCATCCAATAATTTATTTTCATTAATATTAATAAAATCTCAGGTCGTAACAGTACAATCGTACGGATGTACGGACAACCGAAAGTAGAGTGATGTTAAAGTCCATACCAAATCTCAATGTTCATAATTATCAATGAGGGTTCATATCATCACTGAGTGCTCTTATTGTCACTAAGTGTTCATATCATCCCTATGATTTATTCTCATCAAGTGTTCATACCATCACCAAGTGTTAGTATCGTCACTATGCATTCATATTTTTACCAAGTGTCTATATCATCGCTCAAGGCTTCAGTCTATCACTAAGTGTTCATATTCATTCGTTGATCCTATTCACCCCACGTGTCCAATAAGTGTGTTCATAAGTGATTTTATATGTGTTCACCAAATATGATCATCCAATATGTCAATCCCAACCAAATTCAACCAACATTCCATCAACATCAACTTCACAACAAATCCTAATAATATCATAAGTTTCTGACACTGACAGACCCCCAATATACTACAAATGGTATATGTATAGGGCATATGTAGGGGTCAGTCGCAACTGCCCCAGCCACCGTCCCACCACCTTTGTAGTATATCGTGAGTGTGTCCTTGTCTGGTGATCAAAGATCAAACAAATAATTCCTAAAGCAAACAAATTCCTAAGCAGTTAATTTCCTAAGCAATTAATTTCCCAAACGGGTAGTTCCCTTATTCTTCAATACTGACATCCACCTAATGTACTGTCAATGGTATATATAGGGCATATGTAGGTGTCAGTCGCAACTGCCCAAGCCAACGTCCCACCACCTTTACGATACACCACGTGCATGTCCTTATCGAATCATTAGGGCACAAGTAAGCAAATAATCAGTAAGTAACATATGTGAATCAAATGTATAACAGGAGTTCAGTTAACATGTAATAAACACATAAGCATGAAATTCTGAATATACTAACTAGTGTATAAAATAATTCATACTAAGGTATCCTATGGTTATAGACTAGGTCAACCATTTCTAGTAACCTAATTCCCTATAACCCAGGCTCTGATACCAATCTGTAACACCCCGACCGATGGCGGTAACGTCGGGATGCCACGATAATTTATCACATATCAATTAATCAACCAAATTAATTACATCAAAAATCATGTTCAGCATGAATTAGTTACATCAAATACACATAAGATTTAGCTAAACTAACTAAACTCTAGTCTCCAGAATTTTAGTGATTTTAGCTAAGTCCAAGAATCCTAGGGGATGATGTCCAAAAGATGTAGAGCTATCCTGCTCTACCTACTTCTCCTCGTTCCCTGAAACATGTAGAAAATCAAATGTCAACTACGAAGTAGTTGGTGAGAAATCATAAGTTTTTACGTATTAAAAATGTATATAAAACGTTTATAAAAGTTGATAAATGGGTTTATAAAAGTTTATAATTTCCCCGAGAAAATCCACATGTGCACCTGTAAGTTAGTCCAGTTCTGCCAAATCCCAACACAACACAACATCCAACAATTCAATTAACCATATACACAATAATCACATAATTCAAATAATCACAAATCATTATCCACATATCATCAACCAATCACATCTCAATCATTAATCATCAGAATCATATAAACATAAGTTACCGCGGAGGACCTCAGTCAACTCAATCAACGGCGGAATCATCGTGGAGGACCGCAGTCAACTCAACCAACGGTATTCCTATAAGTGTCTTCGTGCACTGCCGAGGACCGCAGTCAACTCAACCAACAGTGGAATCACTGAGGAGGACGTTAGTCAACTCACCAACAGTAACTCAATCATCGCGGAGGACCAAAGTCAACTCAACCAACAATGACTCACGGATAAGTAATAATCCATCTCAATCAATAATCAATGATAATTCAATAATCCGAACATCATAATGATAAACCAGGTGTCACCCATGTGCTATCAAAATAATATTTTAAATATTGGTATACATGTTCCACCTCCGAGTTTAAAAACAAATGGTTTTAAAAGGAGGTTATGAGAACTCACCTGAGTCCTTAGATTCAGTGTTTCGTAGTATGCGCACTCACGTATGTGAAATCCAAAACAACTCAATCAACCTGTAATTACCGTGTGTTCATGTTCATAAGCGTATGCGTTTTATTTCGATTAAATATCCGTAGGTGTTTACTTTTAAATCATTGAATGTTTCTTTAACTTAATTTATTTAATCTAAGTTAAAGTTGAAACCTTTAGATTTCATTATTGATTATCACCAAATGAGATCCAAACTTGTTAGTATTAATTATCTAATGATGATAATTCTATTGTGAACCCTTTTGTATACTTCTCACATATATATATGCTAGAGAGTGTTACCTTTATTCATACACCCATCCACCCATACATGCATGATTAATCTATTCAACCACCATGGTTTAAGTTATACAAACTTACTTTAAGTTTTAAGGAATTTCTTTATAAGTTATTCTCATAAGATATTTATATTAGGCGAAATCTCATACTTTAAAACTTATGTCATTAAGGAAGAAAATGATGGTTCTTTAATCATATTCATGCATGCATGGGTATCCTTAATCTCACTCTCTTTTGCTCGCCCTTAACCCATAGGTTCGCTGCCCAAACTAGAGGATTTAGGAGTCCTAAGGTTCGGCCCAAAATAATGAGTCGCAGGGCAAGGTTCGGCAATGCAATTGGATTCAACAGCTTGTAGGTTCGCTGCTTAACTTAGGGTTCGGCCATAAGGGTAGGTTCGGCCACCCAGGTTCGTGACTCACTAGCTTGTAGTAGCAGGTTCGTGATTAGGTTCGGCCACACATTCCAGGTTCGTCATGCTCCGGTTCGTCATGCATTAGGGTTCGGCTGGAAAAGGGAGGTTCGCCCAACCAGGAGGAGGTTCGGCTCTAGTAGGTTCGGTGCCAGCTGGTTGAACAAAGACAGGTTCGGCTAGGTCACCGAGACACCTAGGTTCGGCTATGTAGACAAGACTCGCCCAGTTGCTGATTTGGCTAAGATAGGGTTCGTGACTCAAGGATTGCATGGAGTTAGGTTCGTTGCTGTAGATGCACTTAATGTCCCTAGTTCAATTTTGTATTATTCATCATGTAAAGTTCAAGTTATATTAATAGAAGTTGTCTTTCTATACTGTTCTTAATGTTTATATTTTAGTTATTTGATTATATGATTGGTTGATTTGGTTTATTATCAATTGAGTATGAGTATTACTCATTCGGGCGAATGACTCTATCGAATGAAGTCATTCGCCGAATGAGAATAGAGTATGTCTATAGTCAGCGAATGAGCCATTCGCCGAATGACTCATTCGACTGACTTACCTATTCGACATAGTCATTCGCCGAATGAGTTGTTTTGGTCTCTCATTCGGCCGAATGTCTACTGCCTATATATACAAGTTCAAAATCATTTCAACCCTAACTTCTGAGAACCCTCATCCTTCCCTGTGTGCTCCAGTGTCAAACCCCTGAAGATTTGAGCGTTTCTTGCTGTCCAAGTTCGATTCATAGCTCGTGGTGTTCGATTCTCACTCAAACGTTCATCTCTTATCTTCGGATCACCACGGTTGCTGTTGGTTTCGATTGGAAAACCCTGGAATAGGATTCCGCACTATTCCAGAGGCTGTAGAGCAGATTTCCCTTGATATCGTGCTGTTTCCGAGATCAAACTTGGTCCTACAAAGTGGTATCAGAGCTTTGGCTCTTGATTCTACTCGATTTCCAATCCAAATCATCATATCTTTGATTGTTCGTTCGAGATCTGCAAAAACCCTAAGCTTATTGTCCTAAAAGTTACTGTTTCATTGCAAATCCGTGGATTGTTGTGGTGTTTTTGTCAAATAGTTTATCCCAATTTGTTCATTATCATCCCATGATGTTCTGTACCAAATTTGGTACTTAGATCTGGTCAAAATCTCAAGTTATCATGATTTTTGTTGCAAAAACCCTCAGATTGGCCGAATGTACATGGCGGCCGAATAGTTTCAGCCGAATAAGCCTCATTCGCCGAATACCCACATTCGGCTATCTCATTCGTCGAATAGCTCCATTCGATCAAGTCATTCGGCGAATAGCCCTCATTCGATCAGCCATTCGGCGAATAGCCCTCATTTGATCAGTCATTCGGCGAATAGCTTCATTCGACCCTCACATTCGCCGAATAGATTCATTCTCTTTACTCATTTTCCAGACAGTCATACTCAGCCTCTCATTCGCCAGTTCTATCACATTCGGCCCCCTTCATTCGCCCTAAGGATCTTCATTCGGCCATCAGTCTAAAAAAAAATTTCTAAGTGTTGAATCTTGTTGTTCTTGGTTCTATGGAGGATTTAGCATTGATGGCGAACCAGAATCATCATATTCAGACTTTGTTACTGACTGAGACTGAGACTGGAAACTCTAATAAAGCTCCAAAGTTGTTATCTTTAGACGATTATCCACACTGGAAGTATCGGTTTGAGATCCATATCAATGGGGTGGATACAAACTTATGGATAATGATTGAGGGAGGTTATCTGAGGCCTCTGAATGAAGATGGAACTCCTATGCTTGTCACACGGATGACTGAGCCTCAGAGGAAGCTGTATGATTATGAGAAGAAAGCCTATGCTATTCTATCCCAGTCCATTGCCACTGATATTTTCCATCAGTTTAGACAATTTACCTCTGCAAAACTACTGTGGGATGCACTGCAACAAAGATGAGGGTAATGATGCTTTGAAGAGCATCAAGTCAAAGGCATTGAGAAAGGAATTCAATAGCTTCATGTATGTGGGAAATGAGTCACTGGATGAGTTGATTGCTAGATTTTATCATCTTTTGAGTGAGTTATTCTATCATGAAGTCAAGACAACTACTCAGGAAAAGATCCAGTGTTTGGCAGATGCTCTACCTCCAAAGTGGGAGTCATTTTTGATGGTACTCAAGCAAAATCAGATGTTGGCACATAGGACATAAATGATTTCATTCAGAAGCTGAAAGAACAAGAAATAGAGAACAAGTGGAAGGCCAAGAGAGTTGCCCAAGTCCAGGACCCATCTTTGTATTATTCTACTCCTACAGTTGAGAAATCATCTTCTCATGCTCCATTGAAGACAGCTTTTGTTTCTCAGACTACTAAAGCTCCATCATCTACTCAGATTCATTTTAGTCAATCATCCTCTTCATCAAATCCTCCTAAAGAACATCATCAGCCTGTAACCAGTTTGAAGACAGAAAATTTTCATAAAGTGACTGTAGAGATTGCCAAGGAGCACATGGGACTTCAATCTACTCTAGTCAGCTCTTATGATGGTTTAGTAGCAGGACAGATTGGCAATCCTTATCTGACTAATGATGATTACTCTCAGATAGATCCAGATGACATGGAAAGGATTGATATTATGTGGGCTTTGGCTAGTGCTGTCAGAAGAGCAAAAGAATTTGTGAAGAGAACTGGAAAAGACATCAACTTGAACAAAGATTCAAAGTTTGGATTTGATATGGCTTCCGTCACTTGCTACAATTGCGGAGAAAAGGGTCACTTTGCTAGACAGTGCAAGAATCCTAAGAAAGCTGGAAACAAGAATCCTTTTCAGCATCAAAAGTCTTCTTCAGCAAATCCAGAGAGAAGACTTGTTCCTATTGATTCTCCTGCTCAGACCAGTTCTTCAAATACAGGCAAATCTTTGATGGTACAGCAGGATGAAGGTGAAAATTGGGATTTCAGATTTAATTCTGAACAGGGGGGGCAAGATCAAGCTTGTGTTGCTGAGATCCAGAAGATGGATGATCAACTTGAGGAGAGTGCTGTTGAAAGAGCACAGATCAAGATAGAAGAAACATCTGGATCAGAGTCTGAGAGCTTGACTGATTCTGACACTCAATCTGATTCTGAGGCTGATATTGAAGAATCTCCTACTCAATTTGCATTGATGGTAAACTCATCTGCTACTCCTGCTGAAACTTCACAATTTGAGCAGGTATCTGATGATTGTTCATCTTCTGATTCTAACTGTTTTAATTGTGTTGACCTTAAAAGCAAGGTTCTTTCCTATCAGAATCACAATGCTGCTTTGATCAGTGATCTCAACCAATGTATTGATGCTAACAAAGTTTTAAAAGCTAATGAAAAAGATTTTCAAGCTAAAATTGAACTTTTAAACAGACAACTTCATGAGGCTGAGATTGCTGTTCTAAACAAGCAAGATGCTATTACTTCTTATCTCAATACCATTAATGAGATAAAGAAGAAGTTAGCCATAGTCGAATGTGACTATGAGACCCTGGGTCAAAAGCTCAAGAGCTATGAAAGCGCGTCATATATCATTGAGCACATGATCAGTAAGGGTACTGATCAAAAGGGTAAGGGAAAGGAAAATTATCAGCATTGTCCTCCACCGATCTTAAACAGCTTTGTCAACTCACCTAATGACAAAGATGTTAAAGATTTTCAAGTCAAAACTCCATTAGTAATTGATCCAATTGGGATGATTACTGATGAGGGTTCCTCCCTGACAGAGGAATCTCTTGTGGATGGGACTGTTGAAGATTGGGTTTCAGATTCTGATGATGAATCTGATGATTCATCTGATAGTATTACTGCTCAGAATCAACCTTCTGCTGTCATGAAAGGTGACCCAATCTCTTCTTCAAAGATTTATCAAGCCTTAAGGTTTGTGAAAGCTTCAACAGAAAATGAAGCTTGTGTGTCGAACAAGTTTGACAATCTTGTTCCAAATGGTAAAAAGGGTTTGGGTTTTAATCAGAACATGCCTAAAACAAATGTTTTTAAACCAAAAAGGCCTTCTTTTTCTGAATTAAAACATTTTCACAAAAGGGTGAGAGAGTTTGTTTTGAGTGTGGTGCACCTGGGCCCATTGTTAGATCTTGCCCACAGTTGATTAGACCAAAGTTTGCACCACCCAGACAACCAAGTAAAGTTTTTGTCAAACCTGTCAAATTTTATCCTGAATCAATCCTGACAAAACCAAATCAGGTTAAATCTGTGGAAAAGGGTAAAGGGAAATTGATTAACTCGAATGTTCTCAAAACTGTTAATGTTGATCAATCTAAATCATCATCCATTTATCTGAAAAATTCTTTCAGTAAAAATGCAATCTGGAAAGTAAAGTCTGAGACCACAGTTCCACCCACTTCAGACAAGGCTGTTCCAGATGGCAAATGGATTGATGTTATGATCCGAGACTCGTTGGGTTAACCCAAGACTATCAAGGCTTGGGTTCCCAAATTGAACTAACTGTTTCATATATGTGCAGGTCGCCCCAACAGCTACTTTTAACAACAATTGGATTGTTGATAGTGGGGCTTCTAGGCATATGACTGGTGATATTTCGCTACCCACCGAGGTTAACTCAGTTCGAGGTGGTTATGTAGCTTTTGCTGGTGATAAAGGTGGTTTCATCACGGGAGAGGGAATCTTATCAAATGGGCAAGTTTCATTTGACAAAGTCAGATATGTCAAGTAATTGGAGAATAATCTGCTTTCTGTATCACAGATCTGTGATAAAAACTACAAAGTTCTTTTTGATGACTCCAAATGCTACATTCTAAAGCAAGATGTAGTTATTCCTGAAGATTGGATCTTGATGTCTGCCCCTGGGAAGCAAGACTTGTACGTACTCAATATGGCCACAGCTTCAACTACATCCTCCACAGCTTCATTTTTTATGTCAAAGGCAACAGAAAAAGATTCAATACTTTGGCATAAGAGGATGGGTCATTTGAGTCTACGCAAGATGAACCACATGGTACACAACAATTTGGTTGAGGGTGTCTGTCTGAAGAATTTCAAGCTGTCTGATGTCTGTGTATCTTGCAGGAAAGGCAAGCAAGTCAAGCAGTCTCACAAACCGAAGAAGTATCACTCAATCACTGTTCCACTTGAGATGCTCCATATGGATCTTTTTGGTCCAGTTAACCGCAAGAGTATTGTTGGGGATCAGTACTGTCTTGTCATCACTGATGAATATTCTAGATACTCTTGGGTTTTCTTTCTGAAGGAGAAGTCGGAAATGATTGACTGTATGATTGACTGTATTCAAGTGTTGGTTACCAAACTTGAATCTCTCTATAAGCTCAAGATTCGCATATTCAGAACCGACAATGGGACAGAGTTCAAAAATCACAACATGGAGAAATTTTGTAATAAACGACGTATTGTTCAACAATTTAGTGCTCCATATGTTCCCCAAATGAACGGTGTTGCTGAGCGAAAGAACAGGACTTTGATTGAGGCTGCTAGCACTACGCTTGCAGATTCGTCACTTCCAGTTCAATTCTAGAATGAAGCTATAGCTAATGCTTGCTACACTCTAAATCGAGTGTTGATAGTAAAGAGACATGGGAAAACTTGCTTCGAATTGCTCTATAACAGAAAGCCAAATCTTAAGTACCTTGAACCATTTGGTGCACCATGCACTATGCTTAAGAAACATGAGCAAGGCAAGTTTAATGAAAAGGTGGAAGAAGGGTATTTTCTTGGGTACAGCACTCCAAATAAAAGAGTTTATAACAGATCAACTCACAATGTGGAGGAGTGGTATCATGTTGATGTTCAGAAGTATTCCATGCCCCCACCTGGGAAGGGTCCTGATTGGATGTTCAACAATTCTGATCTGTTTGACTCCTTCAACATGCCTCCCATGTACACTGATGAAGATGTTGCTGTTCAGATGTTGTATGATGCACAAAATGCACCTGAAGAACTAATGCAACTTTCATCTGTTTCAACTCCTACAGTACAGACAAATGATGACAGTTCAGACACAGACGACAACTCAGTTCCTCCAGCTGCCCCTGAACCAGCTGTTGACAATCTTGTACCAGGACTTGAGGATCTGAATCTGAATAATCTTGATCCACAGGTTGAAGTTCCCGCTCATCCTGTTGGACGAATTAATCGGATTCATCCTCAAGAAAATATTATTGGAAGTCCTTTGGATGGGGTCAAGACAAGAAATAAGCTTTCTTCAGGAGGACTTGCTGACATCCTTGATTTTGCAGATGTAAACTTTTGTGCTCACTCATGTTTTATCTCCCAAGTTGAGCCACGTACTATTGCTGAAGCTCTCAACGAAGAGTCATGGGTAGATGCAATGCAAGAAGAACTCCTTCAGTTCAAAAAGTTAGGTGTTTGGCAATTGGTTGACAGACCAAAAGGTGCAAAAGTAATTGGCAATCGATGGGTTCTTCGTTGCAAGAAAGATGATCATGGGATCATTGTGCGAAACAAGGCACGTCTGGTTGTTCAGGGATTCAGACAGATAGAAGGTTTGGACTACAATGAAGTATTTGCACCAGTTGCTAGACTTAAAGACATTCATATCTTCTTGGCTTATTCATCCTTCAAAAGGTTCAAAGTTTATCAGATGGATGTAAAAAGTGCATTTCTTGATGGTGTGATAAATGAAACAGTGTATGTCAGTCAACCTCCCGGGTTTGAGGATCCATTGCATAGAGACCAAGTCTACAAGCTAGACAAGGCCTTATATGGATTGCATCAAGCGCCGCGAGCATGGTATGAGACACTATCTACTCACCTTCCGAACAACGGGTTTAGAAGAGGTGTCATTGACTGCACACTGTTCATTCAAGAAAAGGATGGTGACTTACTCTTGGTGCAAGTATATGTGGACGACATCATCTTCGGTTCCACAAATGATAGTCTGTGCAAGGATTTTGAGAAAGTTATGAAAGAGAAATTTGAGATGAGCTCAATGGGAGAGATGAAATTCTTCTTAGGTTTACAGGTGGATCAGTCTGAGGCAGGGATCTTCATTCATCAAACCAAATACGTTGGTGACATTATGAGCCGGTTCAGTATGTCTGATGCAAAACCTGCTGGTACCCCACTGGCTGTTAATCACGGGATTACACCAGATGAAAAGGGGGAGTTAATTGATGCCACTCTGTACCGAGGAATGATTGGGTCTCTTATGTATCTCACTGCCTCTCGGCCAGACATATTGTTTGCCACATGCTTGTGTGCATGTTATCAATCTAAACCAAGAGTCTCCCATCTCATTACTGTCAAGAGGATTATGCGTTATCTGAAGGGTACACCGGATCTTGGTTTATGGTACCCTAATGATGATAACTTTGAGCTCACTGCATATAGTGACTCCGATTATGGTGGATGCAAGAGAGATTTCAAATCAACATCTGCAGGATGTCAGTTCTTTGGAAACCGCTTAGTTACCTGGCAGTGCAAGAAGCAGACGTCGGTGTCTACTTCAACTTGTGAAGCTCAATACATTGTTGCTGCTAGTTGCTATTCACAAATCATCTGGATACAACAGCAACTCAGGGACTATGGGTTACATTTTTCTAACACTCCTATATATGTTGATAATACTGCTGTCATAGCTGTCACTAAAAATCTTGTTCAGCACTAAAAAACAAAACACATCGACATTAAATATCACTTCATACGTGATTGTTTTGAAAAGAAATTAATCGATGTTGTTAAAATTCACACCGATCACCAGAAAGCCGATCTTTTTACAAAAGCTTTTGATAAACCAAGATTTCTATATCTGTTATCGGCTAATGGTGTTTTTCAAAAGAATGAAGTCCTACCTTCATCTAAATCAAACAAATGATCATCGTTTTTCTTAGATAGTTTTTGTTTTGTCTATTTATTTTATTTCAGTTTTTTTCTTGTCTAGTTTCTTTTCTTAATCAAAAACTCAAAAAGATTTTCTGTTTTAGGTTTTTAGGGGGAGATAGTTGAATATTGAAAAACCAAAAACATTTAAAAAATTCAAAAATCCAAAAACATTTGAAAAAGTTAAAATTGAGATGGTCTTTCTTTGAAAAAGTGACACATTAATCTATCATAATATAGAAGCTGAATTGAATGTGTAAGCTGAAAACACAAGAAAATTATTATATGATGTACTGATAGGCCAACTCTACAAATTAATAAACAGCTTGTGATAACTTAGAAAGTCTGATTTGTGGAATCCATTTTATAAAACCACTTAGGTGAGAAATAGTTTTTGACTCAAATCAAGCATACACCGGTCATCATGGAATCAAATGAGGCTTCAATTAAAGAAAAACAAAAACAAGCTGGTATTAAGCTTGAAGAAAAAGAAAAGCAAGCTGGTATTAAGCTTGAAGCAAAATAAAAACAAGCTGGTATTAAGCTTGAAGAAAAATAAATGCAAGCTGGTATTAAGCTTGAGAAATACTTGAACAAATTAAGTTCGATTCCATACACGTGCCATATTGCTGGGACGAACCTAGCTGAAGCCGTCCATTTGGATAGAACAAGAAAAATACAAAAAGATAATAAATTTGAAATCTTATTAAATTTATGATGACTAGTATTAAGTTATGCAGAAATGAGTTTTAAACTGATTTTGATCTTTAATTGTGAGATGAAATGGGGAACTCGATCAGAAAACATGATTGATCATAAAGTTTGTTTAGTAGTTGTGTATTGTATGGTTTAAAACTGGACAAACATATCAGTAATCGTATCATAATACAATTGTGTTTGAGGTGAAACATTCAATGAAGCTGATGTGATGTGATTAGAGATATGTGTTACTTTATCATTAGACTTCTCACAAAAATATGTGATTATTTGTCTTTAGTTACTAGTTGTACAGTTGTAATTCCTTGTTTCAGAAAAATACAAAAAGATTTTCTATTTTCAATTTTAGTTTAGATGATCATTTGTAGGTTCGGATGTCTGTCACATCTGAATTCTGAACCACCAGACATATCTTCATAATTGTCACAATTTTGATGTTCAAAATGTAAAATCTGGAAAAAGTTTGTGTTTTGGGTGTTAAAACACCTATTCACCCGAATGAGGTGTGAAATTCTTTCATTCGGCCGAATGACTTCATTCTGCGAATGAGTCATTCGACCGAATCAATTGTGATAGTATATCTCATTCGGTGAATGATGTGTGTCGAATGTCTCATTCGACATTCAAATTCGGCGAATGAGTTGTGGCGAATGTCTCATCCGTCAATCACATTCGGCGAATGTGTTTGAGTTTCAACCGACCTTTCGCCTGTCTCATTCGGCGAATGAACAAGACTATATAAACAGTCTATCGGCCGAAAGAGTTCATTCGACCAAATTCTCTTTCGCCGTAACTGTGTGCGCACATTCGCCCGATATACATTTTTCTTCAGTCGATCTGTTGTCCTTGATTTCCACTAACTCAGCCTCTGATAATCTTGTTCACTATCATTTCAGGTATACCAGGATCGAATATCATCAAGTTTCGACCATGAAATCATAGAAATCCGAACATCTGTTAGGGTTTTAGGGTTTTTAGTTCGCCCTTACAATAAATGGTCAAAAAGGACTTAAAGTAAATTTTGGCTGGTTTTAAACTTGTTAATCGGTCGATTCTGAGCATAGATATACAGTTTTTATGAGCTTATTTGATTTTCTGATAAACAAGGGTTTGAATTTCAAAATAAAGCCGAATGACGCCATTCGGCGAATGTTTCATTCGGCGAATGAAACTCATTCGGCGAATGACTCATACTTTCACTGTCATTCGGCGAATGACTCTTTCGGCGAATGTGTTCATTCGCCAAATTACCTGTCATTTGGCCAATCAGTCTGAATTGATTCTGAGTTCTGATTTTTATCTGATTTCAACCTTTTAAGTTATGTGAACTGTTCTAACATGTTTTTATATGATTTTCAGAATGGTTGCATACAAATCTGTGACGAAGAACAACATTTGTGCTCACTTGGATCTTGACACTCCGAACGCCAAGCACTACACTGAGATCATTACCTTTCTCAGGCGTTCGAGGATATTTACTGCCATCTCTATTGTACATGTGCCATATCGTTCTCATCAGCAAGACTTCTGGGCTTCTGCAGATATTGATTGTGAGGCTGAACCTCCTGTTATTAGAGGCAAGGTGCTGGGACATGATGTTGTTGTGTCGGCTGAGCACATCAGGAGGGTTTGTGGTTTCCAGGATACACCTGATCAGCCATATCTGCTGGACCGTTACCTAGTTCGTGGTTGCTTTAAGAGATGCAAGTATGAGGGTGATCTTGGAGCGGGGATTCTCAACAAGGCAATCATGAGTCCACAGTTCAAGTATCTCGCACACGTACTGATTCACTGTCTTGGATCCAGAAGAGGAGGATTCGATGACATGCGTGAGACTATTCAGTGTGCCTTTGTTGCATTGGTGCTTAACAGGCCATTCAACTTCTCTGAGATGGTTTTCTCTCACATGAAGGAGAATGTGACACTGAAGGGAGACAAGAAGTTCCTGATGTATCCCAGGTTTCTGCAGCAGTTGATCGATGCTCAGTTACCTGATCTGCCGAAGATCAATGCCGATATTATCAAGCTGGAACATATGAATGACTTAACCCTCAACAGGGTGATGTCATACAGAGGCAAGGAGAGGAAACCAGCATCTCGATCTTTATTTGGTCATCTCTCTAGGCCAGATTACAGAGCTCCTGTTGGTCGTAGATGGAGACATGACGACTCTGACTCAGATGTTGAGGATATTATTGTACCTGATGATGGTGGAGATGATGATGATGCTGGTGATGCAGGTGAGGGTGTTGGTGGTGCTGGTGAAAGCTCAGTAGGTGTGAGCACTGTATCTGTGAGCACTGTTGATGTGAGTACCAGTGTTGGTGAGATGGCTACTGCTGCTCAAGTTAGCCTGGTTGAGGCTGGTGATGTGACTGCTGGTGCTGCAGTCAGTACCTCTAGAGCTACAGATGAAGAGGAGGTTGATATTGATTCACTGATGGAGCTGGATTTTTTAATTACTACAACCTCCATAGTGTCTATTTCTCTTGATACTCCAGTCACTCAATCTGCAGAAGGTGAAGTTGAGTCAGAGGACTCAAGCGAAGATGAAGGTGAAGCAGGTGATGGTGATGGAGATAGTTCTGATTCGAAAGAGACTCAGGATGATGAGTTTGAGAAAGTGATGGTAGGAGGAAGGATGGAGATGAGAAAGAGAAAGAGGAGTGAAGAAGAGATGGAGGAGATTACTGATCCTTCGTTTATTCCAGAGTTTGATTTATCTTATCCACCTCGGTCTTCTGCACCTGTTACTGTGGTTGTATCTGCTGCTGCTTCTCAGCCTACATCTTCCAGAGCCGGAAGAGGAAAGAGATCGAGGTTCTCGTTTTAGAGAAGGTCAGAACTTACAACAGCTGCTACAACTACTGTTACATCACTAGCAGTTGTTTCAGTTTCTTCACTGGCCAGGTCAAGGTCAACTCATGTTCATGCTACTACTGCTCCTCTGACCACCTCTGTATCTCAGGCCCCCATATTTACTGCTGCATCTGCTGGTCCCTCCATCTCACGGGCTGATATGTCTATACCTACTGTGTCAGTTGTTGATCAGTTGAGCACACTGAACAGTATGGTACTTAGATTGATGGAGAGGAGTCTGGAGCAGGAGAAAAAGAACAAGGAGCAGGAGCTAGTGATTGCTCAGCTCACCAAGAGGGTGGAAGAGCAGGATACTCTGCTTCTTCAAGCTGCAGACCAAAGAGCTGACCTAAGGGCTCGTTCTGCCCAACAGGAGCAGCAGCTGCTGAAGTACATTGACGAACATCATCAGTTAGCCTTAACTGTCACTGATTTCAGTGATAGGATACTTTCCTTGGAGACTGAGAATGCTAGACTAGCATATCAGATTGACAGTCTCAAGGATAGTACTCCTAGGATTGAAGGATCTGCAGCTCGTTCCGATGAATCAGACAAGGAGGAAGATGAAGAAGAAGAAGAAGAAGAAGAAGAAGAGTCTGAGGAGGAACAGGTGGACTATGAAGATTCAGATAAAGACGATGAATCTGATGATGAGGACAAGGACGGATCTGGGAGTGGGTCTTCTGGGTCATCTAGTACTGATGATGATGATGACGATGATGATCAAGCCCCTCCGTCATCTGAGATCCGGTCCAAGAAGAACAATGACAAGAAGACACAGGCTCCTCCTCCTTCGTCTCCCTCAAAGACAGCTGAACCTGAAGCAACTGAGGAAGTAGAAGCTGTGCCTATGAGACGTCAGCTGGACGAGACTCTCACTATGATTCTAGACGCTCAAGGCATTATACAGCACTCAGTTAGCTACGACAAGGAGGAGGGAGAGATCATTCACTGCCTTACTAAGGAACAAATAGCTGAGCTATTCAGGTTGAATCCTGACGAGGTTATCACTGACGATACCTCTGTTCCTGTTTTTGATGAGCCAACTCCAGAACCATTTGATGACATTGACGAGGTTATTTTGGAGGATATTACAGATGAGGAGTACCCAAAGTACACATCGGCTGAAGATGAGCTGCCTACTTTTACTGACCAGTTTGATCAAGCTACAGAGGATCTTCTGGTCAGGTACTTGGAAGAACAGGTTGAAGCCAGCAAGTCTGAAGCCGATGATCAAAAGAAGAGGAAAGAAG
Organism: Mikania micrantha; assembly: GCA_009363875.1. Taxonomy (NCBI): domain Eukaryota; kingdom Viridiplantae; phylum Streptophyta; class Magnoliopsida; order Asterales; family Asteraceae; genus Mikania; species Mikania micrantha. Next base: position 34,422,426 of record CM018685.1, read on the forward strand.
AGTGGGAGGCCTATTGGGAGGTCCTAAAGAAACAGAGTACTGAGAAGATGCCAGCTACTCACAAGAAGGTTTACAGGACCAAAGGCTATAAGGCTGGAGGTCAAATTCTTAGCTGGGCATACTTCCACGACCTTGGATGTTATGCAGTGAAAAGAGAGAGAGGAATAGATTACATCAAGTATCCCCATGACTTTAAGACGTTGCCAGGCTTTGAAGTGAATCAATTAGCACGTCTAAAGATGCTATACAGTGAAGATTCGGGGATGTCTACTTGGTTCTCTCGACAGATCCAGTACAAGTACCGAAAGCGGTGGGTGAACTTCCAACCTCAACAGCCTGAACGTTACTATCTTCCAGAGATTGATGGAGACACCTGGAAACATAAAGTTATCCTGAAATGGCTTCCTCCTAAAGTCTTGAAGAAGATTCCTTTACGGAAGATGCGTCAAGATTTTATGGAAGGCTTCCGATGGTGGTGTTACGACGGGCGTACTGGAGAAGCAATAATTGTTCTTTGCAAAGACAAGCAATGGGAGACAGTGAGGATTTTTGAACCAATGTGGTTGACAAACATGTCCCACAAAGATGTCCTAGCTCTCTATCGTCATCAGATTTTCTTTGACGTACAGGACAGGGTACAGGCTTTACAGTTTATGAGGGTGATCCGTCTCTGCAGTATTTTCAAGATTCATGCTGGAGCTGACTGGAAAGCCATTTCTGACAAGTACTTCAAGAAAGACACTTCCAAAAGCTGAACTAGGTCCAAGGGGGAGTTTGTAGATGCACTTAATGTCCCTAGTTCAATTTTGTATTATTCATCATGTAAAGTTCAAGTTATATTAATGGAAGTTGTCTTTCTATATTGTTCTTAATGTTTATATTTTAGTTATTTGATTATATGATTGGTTGATTTGGTTTATTATCAATTGAGTATGAGTATTACTCATTCGGGCGAATGACTCTATCGAATGAAGTCATTCGCCGAATGAGAATAGAGTATCTCTATAGTCAGCGAATGAGCCATTCGCCGAATGACTCATTCGACTGACTTACCTATTCGACATAGTCATTCGCCGAATGAGTTTTTTTGGCCTCTCATTCGGCCGAATGTCTACTGCCTATATATACAAGTTCAAAATCATTTCAACCCTAACTTCTGAGAACCCTCATTCTTCCATGTGTGCTCCAGTGTCAAACCCCTGAAGATTTGAGCGTTTCTTGCTGTCCAAGTTCGATTCATAGCTCGTGGTGTTCGATTCTCACTCAAACGTTCATCTCTTATCTTCGGATCACCACGGTTGCTGTTGGTTTCGATTGGAAAACCCTGGAATAGGATTCCGCACTATTCCAGAGGCTGTAGAGCAGATTTCCCTTGATTTCGTGCTGTTTCCGAGATCAAACTTGGTCCTACAGTTGCTTTTAGGTTCGCACAAACCCAAGGTTCGGCTGGCACAAAGGTTTGTCAGAAAGAAATTCGGTCATGATGCATCCATGGTCCAGGTTCGGCCACAACCACCCTCACGAACCCTGTCATTCCCGATCAGCCATGTCTCCGCCGAACCTGTTGTTCTTGCCCATGCATCTTCCCCATCTTCCTCCTAGGTTGTTAAAGGTTTACCCAAGGTATTCCCATACTCACATACATGAATGTTTAGGGTTCTAAAAGCGTAAAAATCGTTTAAAACAATGCTATATTATCCGGATGTTATGTAGAGTGAGAAACACAAATAGAAATCAAGATCTACCTTTAAATGTCAACCAAACTCCAAGTTTCTTCGTGGGTTCTTGTTCCTCTTGCTTAGATGAACGATTTGGCACCAAGATCACTTGAATCCGACAAGAAATGAGAGATATTTGCTAGATAGAAGTTAGAGAGAAAGAGGTGGGCGTTTTTGGTGTTTAGAGAGAGAAAGGAAGGTCTAAGCATGAAGAGGAAGAGGTTGTTCCTCTTTCTTATTATCACGTTCCGTCCCCACGTGCTCGGTCTCGTTTTTATCGCGCAACATATTATAAAGTGCTCGGTTTTAATCGTATAACATATTTAAAACATAATATGTTTAAACGATTACGTTTTGTTTTAATTAAATGGTTTCAATTAAAGTTGATTAGTAAAAGGTTTCGTTTAATTTTGTTAAATTAATTATTTAAATAAAACGATTTATCCGGTTTTGTTTTAGGTTGTGATTCCTAATAAATGTTATAAATTTCTATTTATTAATTTCATATCGTTAAATTATTATTCCGTTATCTCGTCGAAACGCGTTACTCACGTACGTATTCGTAAAAATCGTCACCTTTTCGAATCCGACGCTCGTATCATATTTCGATTCGATTTACGATTTATGGAATATCGTTTCAGAATATTATTCCTAATAATTATATTCATGTGAATCGTCACCCACGCGAATACATTATTAAGTTAATATTTTTAAAATAACATTCACGTTCAATTTATATCCGTAACCTCACCATCGCTTAATTATTTTCAGCCTTTTATTATCTTTAATATTATAATTTCCCAATCCAAACCCACTAAACCATATCACTGATACATCCGTGATAGACCGAAATATGGATATGTATAGGGCATATGTAGGGGTCAGTCGCAACTGCCCCAGCCACCGTCCCACCGCTATTTCGATATACAATGACCATGTGCCCTTGACTATGTTTAGTAACCAAACAATAACAACTCCACATTCCTTTCCATTCTAAATCACAAATCCAAAATCTGTGAATTCAACTGCGATAAACTCTCTGGTTCTGTTTAGTTGTGTTTCAACTAAACTTCCCATGGTTTATGCATATAATAATAATATGTTCTCAATATGTATACCAATATCATAACATTCAATAATGCATTATCATTAATAATAACCATATCAGGTCGTAACAGTACAATTACACATGTACAGACAACCTGAAATACAGTCATGTTACAGTCTCCCCTAGTTGGGAATTTAGTCTCGAAATTCAACTTGGAGTGACCGTAATGAATAAATATGGGTACTTAAGCTTCATATGATCTTCCCGTTCCCAAGTGAATTCTGGACCACACTTCGACTCCCAACGTACTTTGACAATTGGAATTCTACAGCGTTTGAGCTTTTTAACCTCACGATCCATTATCTCGACTGGTTTTTCATCGAGTGGTACCTGAAGATCTTGATCAGCTAAGCACTTTCTTAAATTGGACACGTGAAACGTCGGGTGCACATTGCTAAGTTCAGGAGGAAGTTCCAACTTGTAGGCAACCTTCCCGATCCGTTTAAGAATCTTAAAAGGGCCAACATATCGTGGAGCAAGCTTACCCTTCTTCCCGAATCGTACCACTCCTTTCCAAGGTGATACTTTAAGTAATACCATATCATCAACTTCGAACTATAAAGGTTTCCGTCGTTTATCCGCGTAGCTTTTCTGTCGACTACGTGCAGCTAACAGATTGTCACGGATCTGGCGGATCTTGTCAGTCGTCTCCTGAATAATCTCGGGACTAGTGATTTGCGATTCGCCGACCTCGGTCCAAGAAATAGGTGACCGGCATTTTCTACCATAAAGAGCTTCAAACGGCGCCATACCAATGATCGCGTGATAATTGTTGTTATACGAGAACTCGACTAATGGTAAATGGCTATCCCAGTTGCCACCGAAGTCGATGACACAAGCTATCAACATATCTTCCAATGTCTGAATCGTCCGCTCTGTCTGTCCATCTGTTTGAGGATGATAGGCGGTGCTAAGATCCAATCTTGTTCCAAAAGCTTCATGAAGTGATTCCCAAAATCGTGCCGTTAAACGAGCATCACGATCCGATATTATGCTTAAGGGAATACCATGTCGACTAACGATCTCATCAACATAGATACGAGCTAATTTCCGCACAGGGAACGTCTAGCGTATTGGTAAGAAATTAGCCGACTTGGTTAATCTATCAATTATCACCCAAATACTATCCTTACCATTTGAGGTTCGTGGGAGTTTAGTAAGGAAGTCCATAGAGATATTCTCCCACTTCCACATGGGTATTTCTGGTTGTATTAACAATCCCGAAGGTCGCTGGTGTTCAGCCTTGACTTTAGTACAGTTAAGGCACTTGGACACATACTCAGCAATATCCTTCTTCATTCCAGGCCACCAGTACAAGGCTCTAAGGTCTTGATACATCTTATCAGCACCCGGATGGATTGAGTAACGAGACTTATGAGTTTCATCCAAAATCATCATCCTAAGATCATCCCTGTTTGGTATCCACAACCGATTCAAATAATACATCAAACCATCATCCTTAGTTTCCAATAGTAACTCAGCCCAGCAAGACATCTCATTTTTTAGGCTATCTTGAGCCACAAAGTATTGTTGGGCCGTGAGAACATCATTATGGAGATTTGTGTGCACTCGGACACTATGGATTTGAACCTGGCTTTTGCGACTAAGAGCAACTGCTACTACATTCGCTTTACCAGGATGGTAGCAAATTTCACAGCCATAATCGTTCAACAGTTCAACCCATCTCCGTTGTCTCATGTTAAGTTCTTTTTGATTGAGAATATGCTGCAAACTTTTGTAGTCTGTAAAGACTACACACTTTGTGCCATAGAGATAATGTCTCCATATCTTCAAAGAAAACACGAATGCACCAAGTTCCAAGTCGGTGTAGTGTGGTTCTTCTCGTGAATTTTCAGCTGTCTTGATGCATATGCCACTACCTTCCCCGTTGCATAAGAACACAACCGAGACCTAGGTTGGATGCATCACAGTAAACCACAAAATCATCGTTTCCATCAGGCAGTGTCAAGACAGGAGCATCACAAAGTTTATGCTTCAAAGTCTGAAATGTCTCTTCTTGCTTTGGTCCCCACTCATAAGGTTTGTCCTTTTGAGTTAAAGAAGTGAGAGGGACAGCAATCCTGGAGAAATTTGATATAAACCGCCGATAGTAACCGGCAAGTCCAAGAAACGATCGAATCTCCGTTGGTGTCTTTGGTGTACTCCAATTCTTCACCGCATTAATCTTCGCAGGATCCACGTGAACACCCTTTTCATTAACTATGTGTCTCAAGAATTGAACTTCCTTAAGCCAGAATTCGCACTTGGAGAATTTGGCATACAGTCACTCCTCTCTTAGGATCTCCAAAACCAACTTCATGTGTTGCTCGTGTTCTTCCTTGCTCTTTGAATATATCAAAATATCATCAATGAATGCAATCACAAATTTATCCAAGTATGGCCTGCAAACACAGTTCATGAGATCCATGAAAACCGTTGGTGCATTGGTAAGGCCGAAAGGTATTACCATAAATTCATAATGGCCATATCTTGTTCTAAAAGCCGTCTTGGAAATATCATCATCATGTACACGAAGTTGATGATACCCAGACCTAATATCGATCTTCGAGAACCATGCCGAGCCTTGAAGTTGATCGAAAAGATCATCGATGCGCGGCAGTGGATATCGATTCTTAATAGTCAGCTTGTTCAACTCACGGTAGTCGATGCACATTCGGAAAGACCCGTCCTTCTTCTTGACAAACAGGACCGGTGCACCCCATGGCGAATGGCTCGGGCGAATGAATCACTTATCAGTCAGTTCTTGTAGCTGGCTCGCCAATTCTTGTAACTTCGAAGGCGCAAGTCTATAAGGAGCTTTGGCGACTGGGTTCGCACCAGGTACCAAGTCAATTGGAAATTCTACTTGACGTTCTGGTGGAAGACCCGGCAAATTGTCTGGAAATACTTCAGGAAAATCTCTGATTACAGGAACGTCTTCAATGCTCTTTCCTTTCTCCTTTTTCTCCACAATGTGTGCTAAAAATGATATACACTTCTTCCTAAGGTACTTGTGTGCTTTAGTGCATGACATCAGCTTAAGACCTTTACTAGAAGTCTCCCCAAAAACTCTTAAAATTTCACCCGAACGTAAGGGAATACAAATGTATTTTTCATGAAAAATGATTTCCGCTTTGTGGGTGGCTAACCAATCCATGTCTATGATAACATCAAAGCTACCAAGATGCATAGGTATAAGATCAATTGGGAAAACGTTATCACTTAAGTTCACAGTACATCTAATAATAACAGTGTCAATATCAATAGAGTTTCCGTCAGCCACTTCCATGTTAAATGGTTTATCTAAGTTTGTACGTGTTCAACCAAGCATGCATTCAAAATCATATGAAACAAAACTCCTATCAGCATCAGAATAAAATAAGACAGATGCATAAGAGTTGTTGATCAGAAATGTACCGTTGACCACATCCTGGTTGGCTTGAGCAGCTGGAGCATTTAGTTGAAATGCTCTGCCTCGAGCCACCCTTTGGTTGTTTCCCAGTAATCGCAGACATTGATTTCTGAAATGACCCACTTCACCACACTCATAACAGGCTCTTGCCTGTACAGGTACCTGGCGAACGGGTACAGCAGGAATAGGTTGAGCGTGCGGAGCTGGCAGTGCAAGCAGAGCAGGTTGCATCCTTTGTGCTTGCGGTGCACTCCGACAAACATTTGCAAAATGACCAAACTTGCGGCAGTTGTTGCAGACCCGACATGGCAAATTTGGTGCGTGATGATATCTGCAGGTGTTACATTGAGGAGTAGCCCCAACATAATTTCTAGCAGTTGAGTTGTTTGACGATTGCTGCGCAGACTTAGCAGCAGGAGTAGTGACCATAAAGTTTCTGGCCTTTCGTTTCTTATTGTTGCTTTTCGAAGAGCTGCCTTGTTCAGTCTTGACTTCAGTTGAAGCCTCCTTTGCAGCTAACTTTGTATCATGTGAATCGTCACCCACGCGAATACATTATTAAGTTAATATTTCTAAAATAAGATTCACGTTCAATTTATATCCGTAACCTCACCATCGCGTAATTATTTTCAGCCTTTTATTATCTATAATATTATAATTTCCCAATCCAAAACCCACTAAACCATATCACTGACACATCTCTGATAGACCGAAATATGCATATGTATAGGGCATATGTAGGGATCAGTCGCAACTGCCCCAGCCACCGTCCCACCGCTATTTTGATAAACCATGACCATGTACCCTTGACTATGTTTAGTAACCAAACAATAACAACTCCACATTCCTTTCCATTCTAAATCACAAATCCAAAATCTGTGAATTCAACTGCGATAAACTCTCTGGTTCTGTTTAGTTGTGTTTCAACTAAACTTCCCATGATTTATGCATATAATAATAATATGTTCTCAATATGTATACCAATATCAGTAATAACATTCAATAATGCATTATCATTAATAATAAGCATATCAGGTCGTAACAGCACAATTACACATGTACGGACAACCTGAAATACAGTAATGTTACAGTAGTGGTCATTACGGGACATATTGGTACGATGTTCTGCAAAAGTACCGACATCATATGACAGTGACAGTTAATGGTGACCCAAACGCCACATATTGCTCACAATGGGTCCCTATATGCCCCGTTGTGAGCAATACGTGGCGTTTAACAAGTTTTCTCTTGTTTCGTTTATTATAATATTTACTTCCTGCTAGCATATTTTTTATTTGAAAAATGTCTTGGTGGGACGGAGACTTTTTCTTCCGTCAATATTCCGACATTTCACGAGTGGAAGAAACTTATCAGGTATAAAACTATAGTTTAGTTGTTTTTATTATTAATCAAATGACAAACTAATCATAATGTTTTTAAGGATGAGACTGGTGTGCATTCGTCAGAGCCTACAACTAGACCAGTATTGCCAGATCTTAACGAAGAGGTTGCGGCTCAAACTTCGTAATTTGATTTGAACCAGAAACCTTGCATTGACGATGACGTTAACAGGGAATGTTACGCTGGTGAACAATCACACCTACCCGAAGTTGCGGTTAAAGAGGAACAATTTAACGTTGTATACTAAAATATGGACTGGAATACCAATGATGTAATATATTTTTCACTTGTTTTTAGTTAGATGAACATTAGTTTAATGACAACATTGTTTTAAGATATTCATTTCTGTGGAAGAGTTGATCGCATGGGTGAAAAGTAGAGCCCTTGATAATGGATACGTCGTAGTTACCGGACGATCTAAGAAAAAGAAGGGGAATAATGAGGTCAACAAAATCTGGCTTGTGTGTGATCGTGGTGGTGAACACAATAGTACGGCCATCTTAAGGCGTACCAGTAGCAAAAAAACTTGATGTCCTTTTAAATTACTAGGGATATATGACAGTGAAGCTTTAGGTCAGAAATGACAAACACAACCATGAACCTGCTCAAAATCTTGAGGGGCATCCATTTGTTAGAAGATTGTCCGAGCAGGAACAAGACATGGTACATCATATGACTGAGCAACACATGGAGCCACACAACATACTTTTCCAACATAAAGAAGCAGAATCCTGACAACGTCTCCATCCGTAGAGACATATACAATGTGTAGCAAAAATTTAAAAATAAACAAAAAGTCGGATCAACCCCAATGCAAGTCTTAGAGAACCTGCTGCATACTAAGAACTACGTATACTATACTCGCAAGAAATCCGACACAAATGTCGTGAAGGAGATTTTCTTTTGTAATAAAAAATCATACACCTGGTGGCGAGCGTTCCCAGATGTTCTAATGATCGACGCGACTTACAAGACTAACATGTACAAACTTCCTTTTGTACAGATAGTTTCGTGAGTAAAGAAAAAGAGGAAAACGATCATTGGGTTCTAGAACGGGTAAAAGAGATGCTAGATAAGTGTACGGAGGCCCGCGTGATAATAACTGATAGAGACCTTGCTTTGATGAATGCATGTCGTAAGGTATTTCCGGACGCTTCCAGGTATTTATGCAGGTGGCACATAAGCGAAAATATCGCAAAACACTACAAGGCAAGTTTTTCAGACGGTGATTGGAAAAAGTTTAAGGGTTGTTGGGGTAGTTTGTGTGACTCTTCGTCGCCAGAAATTTACGACTATAACTACAACCATCTTTACGAACAACTAGTTGCAGATAACCATCAAAGTAAGCATCATTAAATATCATTATCATTATTTTTGTTTAAATTACGTTGTCGTATGTCATAGTTGTCTTTTATTTCAGGAATTTTGAATTACATGACACAGACTTGGTTAAACCCCTATAAAGACATGTTTGTTACAGCCTGGACTAACAAAATGCCTAACTTTGGTCAACGTACAACTAACAGAGTCGAGAGTCAACATTCAAACTTAAAAAGATATCTAAGAACAACTAATAACTCACTCTCAACACTGGTAGGTTTTGTTGATCAAATGGTAGAATCACAGGAGATAAACATGAAATATGGGTTTGAAACAAGTTTAATCAAGACAATGGGTCATCATAAAATACCCATGTTTAATAACCTATGTGGTAAGGTTTCTCATAAAGCTATTGATTTATTACTTAATGAAATGAATAAGATCAAGGTTATGCGTCAAGGTAATATGTTATGCAGCCATCTGTTGTGGAAAAGTTGTGGCTTTCCATGTGCTTGTCGGATCTCAAAATACGAAAATACAGGTATCAAAATACTATAACAAATTCCTCTTGGTTTGTTTTATACATTTTTTGTTGTAAACTGATTCTTTTCCTTTCCTCTGTATATAAACACGATTATCCCACTTTCTGATATAGATATCTTCTGGACAAAGCTTGATACTCGGAACTCGACACTTCTAGAAGAAGAAGAAATCGACGTCGTAGGACAAATAGGTCTGGTGACACAGGAAATAAATTCAAAACCTGCATCAGTGAAAAAGAGTCTGGTTAAAAGCATACTTTCGCAAGTGTTTCCGTTTAAAAGTGAAAAGAAAACGCCATTGGTTCAGAAGGATACACGCGAACGTCCAAAATTGAAGACTCAACAACAAAGGGAGGATGAATCTAGACATAACACAGTTGTCGACTCACAAGAGAGTAGTTTTCAACTTCCAAGGCATAGTTCATTCACACCAGCAATGTCAAACCAGCAAAGACCCGCAATACAACGTATTCGTTCAACGTCTTCTAGAGGAAAAAAAGGACGCGAGACAAGTCAACTTGACTCGGTAGTTGCTTCGCTAGTGAAACCAGAAGGAATGAACAATCTTAAACAATTTGGTGGTTACATTCCTTCAATGTTTCATTGCTATGTAAACAACATACAAGATGTTTTTCAAGACGGTAATTGTGGTTTCAGGTCTGTAGCCGTTGGGTTAGGGTTCGATGAAAATCAATGGGATTTCGTTCGCCAACAACTATTACAAGAGGTGGACACCCATAGCGAAGCATATAGATATGTATTTAACTCGATGGACCCAACTTTATATGACGCAGTACATCATAACATAAACTGGTTTGATATCAAACCTGCACCAGAAGAACATTTGTCCACTACGCCCCGTTTATACGGGCGTTTGGGCCACTACGCCCCGTTTGCTTCCGAAATTCAATAAAACGACTCGTTTAGGTCCACTACGCCCCGTTTATTTATTTTATTATTATTATTATTATCATTATTATTATTATTATTATTATTATTATTATTATTATTATTATTATTATCTGTGTGGTTCCTTTATAAGCGGGACATACATTATTATCGTAATTTGTTTTCTTGTTTCTCTTGTGCAGACATGTCTTATTCCGACGAGGTAGAGGTTGACCAGTTGGATGGGCTTCCGCACCACCCATGGTTGCAGTTCCCTCATGGCACGGTCGCGCGTAATAGACGTGATCGGCTGCTGAGGAAGCAGATGAGCCAGCAGAAGGCCATCGACTACGATTTGCTGACGCAGCTTGGCGAGCGGCAGGGGATGGTGGCCATCATTGGCGAGGACACGCCATGGTCTCGACTGTTTGACATGACTTACGCCTCTCACTACCGACTCATCACGGTGGAGTTTCTTTTCACCTTCGTCTATCGGCCTCAGGCTCCGGATTTCCAGCCACAACCCGGTCAGCCACAGCCGCTATCGGAGATATCTTTTAATGTGTACGGAGATTCTTACGACATGAGTTTGAGAGAGTTTGAGATGGTGACTGGTCTCTACACTGAGGCAGAGACTGACATGCCGATCTACACGACGGCTATTTATACAGCTGACGACGCCGTCGTCGATGCTTGGTGGCCTCAGATCGGTGACGAGCCGTTTGTCCGTAGTGCCCGGGTCACGCGTATTTGTGACCCGCTTATTAGGTATTTGCACCGGTGCATTGACTCGTCTATTACAGGACGTGGCATGAGCCAGGAGTGGTGCACATCTCAGGATTTATTTTATTTATATTGTTTGTTGAGCGGGAGACCGTGCAACCTTGCATGGTGTTTGGCGGAGTATTTTGCTAGCTATTACGACCAGCATGAGAGAGGGAGGATATACGGGGGGTATATGTGACCCGTATTGCTCGGTTTCACGGGCTTATCGATATAGAGCCTGCAAATATGGAGGTTGTGCATCCTGTTTGATTAGATCACAGGACGATGCACGGCATGTGTATCGTGCAGAATTTCCTCGTTGTCGGGATTCGGTTATCGACCAAGAGGGGCATCATTTGGAGGCCAGGGCCAAATGATCTGCGCTACAGAGACGACGAGCCCATGCCCCATCAGCAGCCTCCGCAACAGCCTCCACCACATGTCGAGGAGGAGCCGCATCAGGACGTGCCACATCATCATCCTGAGCGTATGTACAGATACGTGCGGCTTCCTGCTCGTATCGAGGCTATGCTGCAAGGTATTGTAGATGCGACACAGCAGCTCCTTCAGTAGCAGCTTCAAGTCAGTAGCAGCTAGCTCATACCACTGAGAAGTTGGCTCGACGAGTGGATCGGTTGGAGGATCAAATCTCGTGGCAGGTGCATATCGATATTACTGATGCTCGTGCTCAGGGTATCCAGCTCCCTCTTGTTCCCCTCCATTTCCACCTCACGATGATTAGTTAATATTTTCAGTTATATATGTATTTGTTATATGTAAACAGGCACTTGTATTCATGTTTATGTTTTGTATATATTTGGTTGTTTTGGTTGGTAATGCGTGTTTTATTTTTTAAATATGTTTGTATCAGTTATATCACGTTAAAAGAAAAGATGCATTATTTATCATGTTATTTTGTATCATCAATATGTTTAGACAAATAACATCATTTATATATCAATTATCAATTATATTTAAATTATTATTAAAAATAATTGAAAACATTTTTAAATTTTAAAACTTAGCTTAACATATGTAATTTTAAAGGAATTAACTCTTAAAAAAAATGTAAACAAGTTTTAAAAACAATTAAAAATAAACGTACCGAGAGACCGTAAAATATAAAAAACAAGTTTTAAACAAACTATTAGATTTTTACAACCCAAAAAACATGCGCTTAAAAACAATTAAAAATAAACGTACCAAGAGACCGCAAAATATAAAAAAACAAGTTTTAAACAAAACTATTAGATTTTTACACCCCAAAAAACATGTTAACACACCCTAAAACAGCCAAATAAAAAAATTTTTAACCCTAAATGCCCCGTAGCGGTCACTACGTGGCGTATAGGTTTTTATCTGACATCAGAATGTCTGACTCGTTTAAGGTTGTTGAGCAAAACGCCCCGTAGTGACCACTATGGAACGTATGGGTGGCGGCAGGATGTTGAAATATGGTTTTGGAGTGTGCAGATAACCCCATCCGTTATTTATTTGTTTTTAACAGCCAACAATTAATTTATTGTTTTTTTGTTATTTTTATTTAAGTAGTTAATTAATTTAATTAATTTTGCAATTATAACTCGGGTATAAATTATGCCCTAAAAGCACCGTCCTTTGCACTTTTCCGACATACAAGTTTGACCTTATTCTTTGAGTGGATGGGCCTGTCTCTAAACTTGTTTTTTGTACTTTCTGGTAGCCACTGACAAACCTACACGTGTGGGTTAGTGCCAGCGTCAGCATAATATGTGATCTTTGATAATGTTATCTTCCTCTCATTGGTAGTCCCATCCAGTGTCAATATCCACCCAGATCGTCTTTAAGATTTTCAATTTGATCACTTCTACCTGTCGCATCAATGTATTTAAAAACCTTAAAACCAACTGTCTTCCTAGTCGGCAAATAGATTGAGTTTTATCTTAACTAGAATCCTCTAACCAATCATCCAAAGCTTAATTGGTTGAGGAAGGTGCCATATAGCTTAAATATTGAGAATGTTACGACTTCAAGTCTTGCATGGACAAAATAAAGGTTTCATGTTGGACTAGGGGGTTTTCTCTCACCGATGGTGGGTTTCCTCCTATTGGCGTGAATATGATCGGATGGATCTATGATCCGTCAGTGATCCAAATTGCTGTTCAAAAAAAAAAACTACAATCCTCTAACTTAAAGTTTTATCTCGAGTAAAAAGGTTTAATCTCGAGCAAAGTTGTTCAAAATATCCGAAATTTGAAATGTATCCAAAACCGAAATCGATCCGAGTTAGAGATTCGGATATTTAGATAGATTCGGATCAAATATCCGTTTTTTATCCGGATATGATATACAAAGCCTTGTTTATTCGGATCAGATATCCGTATTCAATCCGAATAAAACCTGCTTATTTGGGTTATTCAAGTTATTCGGATTATTCGTATGTAAAAATAAGTTTATTCAGGTTTTTTGGATTGATCGGATTAGCATGTTTCTTATTCCAGTCGGGTTTTAGATAGAGACCTAAAATTTTCAAATCCGAATAAACCATTATCCGACCCGATTAACACTCCTATTGTAACATCTATGAATTTTGTAATAAATATTTACATTCAATAATGAAATTATGATGTCATTTGGTGAATTTCTTATATAAACACATATATATAAGTATATGTACATAAGAAAACAATTTAAAATTTAATCAATAAATGCAAAGGTAACTAAATATATATATATATATATATATATATATATATATATATACTACATATATTACATATACATGAGTGAGAATTTAATTATAATTATGAAATTTAAATACAAACAAAAATATATTATTAAAGTCTATAAGATTTAGAATTTATATAAATGTTAAAATTCTAGTAAAGAAATTTAGAATAAATATATACATGTGTGTGTGTGTATATATCTATTTCATTGGATATATAAAGAAAATTATAAATGGTTATAAACTTTTATAATAAATAAATAAATTTTTAAGTAAATAAAACAAATAAATGTGTTTTGATTTCTTATAATAACATTAAAATGATGTTTTATAAAAATATAACAAATTTATATTAATTACGAAGTTAAATTAAATTCTATACAAATTATAACAAATTAAAACAAGGTTTAAAAAGGTTGAGGGGTAAAAAGTGTAAAAAGTCGAAACTGATATTAAAGGAAAACAAGGGAAGGACCAAAAGTGACAAGGACCCATAGTTCCTTCCCCCCTCTACCCTGTTACAACCATATCCATTCATTCGACCCGTTTTGATCTACCACGCGGTTACAACCAATTACAGCTAATCAAAGCTATAATCGGCAAGGATTCAAACGCGTGACTTGATTTAAAATCACAATTATTACGGATTAACATATTTCATTGCGTAAATCATTCCCAAAATAAGAACATGAGACCGTGAATTCGAATTTAAACCAAACGAGTATAAAAACTAAATCTATTCGACCAAAACAACCCTTTAACACTCACGAAATTTTCTGTAAACACAAAACACATCCTCAATTGAAAACAAAGGCGAATCAAAACTTTGAAGCCTTGGTTTCGTGCGCCGCTTTCTCCTTCAGTCGTGATCCCTCAAATCGCCATCATAGGTAGGTGTTCTGTACATCATTATGATCGTTATACATTGGGGAACAATAGCCCGATAATTCTAAGCGCATTCGGGATTCCATTCGAACAAATTTGAATGTAAATAAACTAGGGCTTGTTCCCCCTTTGTTCTTAAATCTGAAATGGGGTTAGAACATGGGTCATTTTAAAATATTTAAAATCGGATGATGTTTGCGGCTTAGAGCCTAGTCCAGCTGGTTAATCCATATGTGGTGTGTGTGAATGGTCGCGTGTTCAAATCTGTCCTATGACGGGTAACCGGTTTTTGAGCATAAAGTTTTATATCTTTTAAATTAAAAATCATTTTTTTTTGTTCTGTTTTTACAAAAAATTAATTTATATCAAAACCTTATTATTTTAATAAGAAAAACATATATATAATAAATAATATAGTTATATATGAATATATCACTAAGTTTAAATAAATAAATACTTAAAATTTATTTAATAACTTAATGTATTTTATAAAATAAATATATTATACCATTTATTCATTTACTTAATAAAATAAATTAATAATTTTTATATGAGATTATTAAATGTTATAAACAATATATTTACAAATGTTTTAATCATAATAGGTGACTAAATTTTTATGAACTTAACATATATTTTATAAAATATAAGTTGACATCCAAATAAATTTTAAAACATTTTAGTTCAAGCTTGTAAAACTTATTATTATTATTATTATTATTATTATTATTATTATTATTATTATTATTATTATTATTATTATTATTATTATTATTATTATTATTATTATTATTATTATTATTATTTATTGCATGAGATTATAATAAATTGAATAATTGTTGATAAAAGTATTTTAAATAGTTATTTAGTATTAATTAGAAATGTGAAATAAGAACTTTAATAATTTTTGGTTAAACGTACAATAATTTTAAGTTATAAATAAATACTATAAGTCAACATTTATAATTTAAACATTTTTACAACACCACTATTATTTTTGTAAATCATAACAAATTTGCATGTATTTATTTAAAACAAATCGAACACAATTGATCCATTTAGACTTAGAAAAATCCATAGAAAGCCATAGCTATTTTAACATATGCTTGATGAACTACTTAGGTGAGCATTGATTTTGTGTTGGACATTATTTGAACTATTCCTTGAACAACTATTGCAAAGACTACCTCGCATACTAAGGTGAGTCTTCATAGTCCCTCTTTTACTATTTTTGATTTAGGGGTGAAACATGCAACTTATTTATTTCATTTACATGTTAACTTAGCTAATGTCCTTATAGTTAGTGAACTTTAGCTAAGAATAGGCATTGATCACATCCATTTTAGTGACTATGATAGATCTATTGGACAGACCATCCCATCGTTGTTTGATTTACTCTTCGGGGGAGGCCCGCGCTGATAGCTTACTATTTAAGCATTTTAGTAATGCTAAACATAGGTCAAACATCATTTGTTAACATTGAAGATCAACTTTACTTGCTAGTTCATTTTGACTATGTTCATTATGCCTAGAGTTCACATAAATCATTATCTATAACATTTTATTTGAACCTTTTGGTGTGAGTGTTAAAAACCTATGAAACTCACCAACTCTTTGAGTTGACACTTGATTTTAACATGTTTTAGGTGGAAATGAAAACTAGCATTGATATGGACTTGGATTTAGTTTATTTGTTTAAATTATGTATTTGAATTTGAATTTGAAACAATGTAATAGCTAGGTTTGAATTTATTTGACTTTGTATTGAATGATGAATTTAATTGCATTGAATGTTTATTTATGATTATTTACATCTTTATACCCTAAGCTATGAACAATATACACTTCATGTCACCCCGATGTTTCCGTCATCGGTCGGGGTGTTACACCTAATCTCAAATAAAATGTGTAAGTCATAACAGGTATTGTCAAGTTGTGAGCGGGCTTCATCATATCCAACTTCTTAGCAAAAGGTAAGTTGTTTATTAGAGTGAGTTAGATATCTAAGTCTTAGCTTCTTAGTAGGTAAAAAAAACTGTCTTACTGGTTTACTGGTCATATTTTAAGTTCATAATAATTAAAAAAATCAAATAACAAGATATATATTATAAAATTTATATATGTAACATAATATAAAATATTATACATAATTTATATATGTAACCAAATAGATTGAGTTTTATCTTAGCTATAACGCTCTATCCAGTAAAGTTAGCCTATTGGTTAAGGCTTGACCCTTTCTCTTTGGAGACAGGGGTTCAAGTCTCACTCGTGATACTTTAGTGAATACCGAGTGAGAGAATGAATCTTGAGCTTAATTCGGGCTCTGAACCAATGGGGACGAGGGTTTACCTATTTCACGGGGTTCCCGCGGATCAGGGGGTACAATCTCATGGTCGACGATTGAGTAATCGATTTGAGTTACCAATCGTCAGGATAACCGAATGTAGCACGACGTGACCCTCTGCCGTCTAAAATCAAAAACTATAACGCTTTAAGTTTGTTTTTATTTAAAGTAAAATGCTCTAAATTAAGATAAAAGATTTCTAAATTCTAATTTTTTTTTGTTGCATTGTGTGGGTTTCTTTCATACCTAACGTTTTTAGTAGAAAGTGAATTGTTTATAAGGATAGTCAGGTGTATGTTAAAAAAAATTTGCCTCAATAGTACTGGCTATGTTGTTTGAACAGAATTTAAAAGTCATATAACAAGATAAATATTATAAAATTTAGATATGCAGTTTAATATAAATAATATTGCGTTGAATAAGTGCGGTTCTCCAGTTCAACTACTCGATTCACTAGTTTACGAGTTCTCTTAAATAACGTTTATAAACAAATCAAACATCTATTTACTTTCATTTGTTTAAATATTAATTCAAGTTCATTTATCAATAATACTAATTTAAAATCAATATGATTTTCTTTACACAATTTTATTTTTGTTTATCTGTTGACTTTTGAAATGTTGGATGTAACAACGTTAATTGTTTTATAGTTTAATTTGAAAATTCAAACTTACTTTTAGCGACTATATCTTACATTGGTTGTTGTTTATATTGGTTAATTTTAAAATGAACCTATAAATAATCAAATAGAAGATTCATTTTTCAATGAAGAGATATGAAATATGTTAAATAGATAGGATAAGATATTTTTTGTTTCAAAATCACATCCGGATGATGAGCTGAAAAACCCTTAGGTTGTGGAACTTGTTCAACTTATGATGCCAAAAAAGTCAAGAAACGAGTACCTACAGGAAGAAGGGGACCCATTTGGAGACAAAAACATAACTAAAAATGAGTAAGTGACTACAGCCATTGTTGCATTAGGCGTTAGTCGGAACGTGAGGTACCGTCTATGGATTAATCGGGATTAATTGGCGTTAAGTGGATTGGAATTTTAATGTGTAATTTTAGAAATATATATATTATATACACACATCAATATCAATAATTTAATTAGACATGACAATCTTGACCCATGTCAAGATAAATGGATAGATTTGCGTAAGAGTTATTGTATTTTTTGTTGAAATGGGTAACATTATAACATAGAATGAGTTAAGATTGGTAACACTCTAACACAATATGGGTCAAGATGAATAACGTAAAAACTATGTGAATATAATATATTCAAACAAGTAAAAATGATTAATAATATATTTGATGATAAAATCATTAAAAAATATTCAAATAAACTATTTGTTTCATTACAACTCAATTTAACTTAAACTAAATTTATGTTTTTTTTATAAGCGACCCATTTGGACCCAAACTAATATTCCTTTAAACTCATCTTGAACCAACTCAATTTCTATGTTTTTAAGTTACCCATCTGAATTATCACATTTTGATCCTTGTTATGTTTTGATTTTCCAAGATATTCGCCGACTTAAGAGTTTATGGAAATCACAGCACTGCGACAACAACAGGTGCTAAAAGCCATATTCGTCAAAAAGGGAAGAGCCAACAGAAGCAGGTTGAGAGACGACAGCGGGAAGGGGCCGACGTCGACGAGAACCGACCTGGTGGAGGGAACGGTTGTGGAGGGCACAACTATGGTGGAGATGAAGCAAAGGAGGAAACGACATGATGGGAGTGGCAGTGGAGGGGGTGGTGCTGTTGGAGAACATGGGAAGAAAGAGGACGGGAAGAGGATAAAAGAGGTTGGTTCACGTCTGCGCCAGAAAGAGGACGGACAAAACTTTTTTAATGAAAGGTCTTCCAAAAAGCAAACAAATTGTAGCCTCTAACCTCTGTCCGTGGTCTGTGTGTCGCAGACAAAAGAGGCCAGGAAGTAGAGCTGGCAATTTCAGACACGAACACGTTAACACGACACGACACCACACGACTTTAACATGTTTCATGTTTACCCTTAACATGTTTCGTGTCTAAAACAGGTCGACACGTTAAGACCTGTTTATTTTTCGTGTCTAAACAGGTAAAACCCGTTAAGACCCGTTAAGACCTGTTAAGATCCATTAAGACCTGTTAAGATCAGTTAAGACCTGTTAAGACCCATTAAGACCTGTTTAAAATTTAAAATAAATAATGTAATAAAATATATGCCCATATAGATAACCGATTAGCTTCAAAAAATTTCTAATTGTCTAACCCTAGTTCTTTAACAGGTTCTTTGACAGGTCATTTATAGTGTTAACTATTAACATGTTCCTTAACGGGTCTTTTCGGGTTTACGTGTTTTTAACGGGTCGTGTTCGTGTTAAAACAGACACGATAAGAATTCGTGTCGTGTTCGTGTCTAACCCGTTCGTGTTTCATGCCTTAACGTGTCGTGTCTTAACGGGTCGTGTCTGACCCGTTATGACAGCCGTACCACGAAGAGGATTTTAAGAAATACCACCTAAATAAATGTAACGACCGGTTTTCAGAAATCGCACACGTTTTAAATAATCATTAATAAAATGATTGTAATTGTTACAAATTGAAAATATGCGAAAAATGATGAACGTAGGTGAAAACCGTGCGCGAAACGGAGTTACGGATTGTCCGGAATCGCGAAACGAAGATAAAATCAAAATTTTGTCGAAAACAGGTTGGGGCGGTACGCCCGGCGGCCCTTGAGGCGGTGGATTCCTATTCTTATCAGAATTTCGCCAGAAAACATCACAATTCGATTATTTACGAACCTCAGCTCCACCATACACTATCAAATCGAAATTTTACCATCAAATCTCAACTTTGAAGTCACCAGAACGTCTGGATCGAGCTGTGGATAGTGTCTACAAGTCCGGATCATCGTATTACAACCAGAAATCCATTCGAAAGGGTAACGATTCGTTTTATCCCATTGATTTTGATAATATACGGATTAAATTGAGTTTTGAGTATTATATGATGATTTGGGATGATTAGAAACGAAGAACTAGATGTTTTAACGGTGAAATCTTGATTTCGATCCGTTATAATGTCCGGTTGTCATGAAACTCATATTATTGAGTATGATAACTAATGGGATGATTAAGTCGTGGTTATGGTGGTTTTGAATCATTCTTTAGAATGATAAATCCAATTCAAAAGTTGATTAACTGTTGAAATTGAAAGTTAACGATTTTAGCATGATATGCTAATTGTAGATAATGACTTGACTTCTAAATGCCACCTAGTAATGAATAAGATTCAAATGAGTTTGAATTAATATGTATGGGTGTTGTGTGAATTGAAACTAGTTGTATGTATGTAAATTGCAACTAGGTGCTAGTGGTGGGAGTCAAGAGACAAGTCACAGAAGTGGAAAAGAAGTGATAGAAAGTGATCAACCATTTGAGCAAGGTAAGTCACCTGTTACTGTTGAGTTTGTTTAATGTTGTGATAATGAATCACAAATATTATGATCATGTGAACAAAACTCAATTGGTGATCCACATGGATATAAACCATGTGTTGAATGTGATATAGTGATGACCTACAAGTGTGTAGGCATTCTTGTCTGCTTAAATTGATATTAATCTACATGAGTGTGGATAATGTTGTTGAAAATATGTTGAAATGGTTCACTTGAATGTGAACTAGGGAGGTAATGGATAATTTAGTTGATCTACAATGATGTAGACAACTGTTTGTTATACGTAAGTATAATTGGTTCACTTGTATGTGAACAAATTGTGATTGATTTACCTTTATATGATTCACAAGGCATGTGAACATATGTACGGGTGATAGACCTTAAAGTTGAATTGAAGTTAGACACTAATATATGTTGTTTGAAATCACAATTTTGTGATTATTTGTTGTTTGTGTCTAATATTGACTATGTGTGTAAATAACACATGTAGTAAACTTTGTGTTAGTAGATTCTCAAGGGTGAGAACATAATTATAATAGTGAAAGTATGAGTAATTCACAAAAGTGTGAAGACTCAATAAGACACCTAAGTGTGTTGTTTTGAATTTAATAGTGTGACACATGTTTGATAAATAGAAAGAATTGTATTTGATGATCTACAATTGTGTAGACAGTTCTGGTTGATTCACTTGAGAGTGAACAATCAGTGTGTTGAAATATAGTTAAATGATTCACAAGATGTGTGAACATATGAATTGGGAGTATAATTGACGAAAACACAAGTGAATGTGTTCAAATTCTGTGTAAGTTACCTAATTGATTGAACTTGTAGTTGAAGGACTATGTGAGTCCACACTACAAGTAATTGTGCATTTAGCACATATACATGATTTGTTGAGTTGTTTGAAATTGATATAAATGATTGTGGTTATTGCGGTTGAAAGATTCACAAGGTGTGTGAACATAAAACCGGCAATTTCAATGTAATTGATTCACAAGGTGTGTGAACAAATGGTGGATTGGAATGTGCATGCTTTGATTCACAAAGTGTGTGAACATAAGACTTGCAATTCCAATATAATTGATTAACAAGGTGTGTGAACAACTGTTGAATTGGTAATGTGCATGCTTTGATTCACAAGGTTTGTGAACATAAGACTTGCAATTCCAATGTAATTGATTCACAAGGTGTGTGAACAACTGTTGAATTGGTAATGTGCATGCTTTGATTCACAAGGTTTGTGAACATAAGACTCGCAATTCCAATGTAATTGATTCACAAGGTGTGTGAACAACTGTTGAATTGGTAATGTGCATGCTTTGATTCACAAGGTGTGTGAACATAAGACTTGCAATTCCAATGTAATTGATTCACAAGGTGTGTGAACAACTGTTGAATTGGTAATGTGCATGCTTTGATTCACAAGGTGTGTGAACAACTGTTGAATTGGTAATGTGCATGCTTTGATTCACAAAATGTGTGAACATAAGACTTGCAATTCCAATGTAATTGATTCACAAGGTGTGTGAACAAAAGATGAGCTACAAGAGTGTAGACATTTAAAATTCAAGAGTCAAATTGTTTAATTTTGACTTTTGGAAGAAATATGATGCACAACTGGAGTTTTGTGTGCACATGTATGTGAGGTGTTAAATTATAATGATTGTACATGAATGGTGATTCATGGGGTTTTGGGTGGAAACGACCCATTAGTAAATCGTTTGTATGCTATTGAATATTGTTACCAAATTATATTTGGGACATTAGTAGTGTATCCATATGGTGTTATGGAATACACTTGGTGAAATAGTGGGGTAAACTTACTTAGTTCTAACGAACTAATGGTGATTTAAATGTGGTGTTTACAGGTACAAAAGAGTAAGGTGAACGGCAATGGTGATCGGGATCGAACAAAAAGATTTGAGTGGTGAATTGAAATTAACTTGTTATAAGTATGTGGATATACTTTGACATGTTTTAATGTTTGAATGATTAAAAATGAGTGTGTTTACAAACAAAACACAGAAAGTTTTCTGGGACCTAAACAAAAATCTTAATTAGATGATTAAAATGTCTTGAGGGGACACAAAGTGACATGGGTGTCACAATAAAATTCATAATTTATTAATTTTTATATTTACAATGGAATCAATTTCAAGAAAAACTAGCTCTATATTGATTTGATAGGCAAGTATTTAATTTTGTTATCATTTACAAAATTACAACTTTTTTTGCCTTTCAAAAAAAAAACTAATTATAATGTTATTCCTTTTGGGAATAGTAATGCTTAAAACATTCTTTATTTTAGCAATAATCTCAACATGATTGTGTACAAACCCCCACACATTAGTAAGTGGTTCCGAAATCAAGTTTGATCGCCCGTCCTTCATCTTTTCCGGACATTTTTTCAGGAATAACAAATCAAATAAACAAATTTATGATGTTTTTTTTGCAGATCATAGTCTAAAGAATGTGTTTTTTTCTCCTTCGATGGAAACGAATTTAAGTAGATTGATCCGGCGCGAGTTTCGAATACCGACATTAATATATATAATGAGAAAATCATCAAAATCAAAACCAAAGCTTCTGTTGTATCGTATATGTTTGTGAGTGTGTATATATTCACTGAAAGCTAATTTTGCATAAAAAAGTATTTTTGTTTGATCATACCCATATAAAAATTAAACACACACATATAACACATACCATACATATAGGGCTTGGAATTATGGCTAATTCATATTAAATCATATAACTCATTAAACAATTTTGATTAGTTGATTTAAATAATGCAATTTAAAATGAGTGTTTCAAATTAATTTTAAAAAATGAGTGGTTAAGATTTCTTGAAGGTTATTTCGAACATTGGTGTTACTGCTTGTTACATTGGTGTGATGGCCAATATTTTGGTAAAAAATTGGCATGAATATAATGGAATTAAAAATAAAATTACGACGAGTTTAATGACGTATTATTATAAAAAATAACATTATATAAAAAGTTACACGTTAATAAAATTTGAAGGAGAGATCTTTGATTTAAAAATAGAAGATTGAAGGGATTTTTAAGAGTGTGATTTTGTCACACCCTTATTAGACCTGACATTTTTATAAGGTCAAATAACTAAAATATATGTGGTTGAGGGATGTACTATGCGGCTTTAATATTGGAAAGGTTATGGGTTCAAGTCCTGGATTGGACAAATAGGGATTCCATTCCGGGCTAAAGGGTTTTCTCTCACATATGGTGGATTTCATAGTATTATGTGTGAAAATGATCGAGTGGGTCTATAACCCGTAAGTGATCCAAATTGTCATTCAAAAAAAAAGACAACTAAAATATGTTTTGAATTTTCTAAAAGGGTATCTAGGTGTCAAATACTTATTAGTTAAAATGAGTTATTTAGTTGTTACAAATAATAGCAGTTATATTTTATATTTTATCCTTAATTCTAGGATATATATATAGGGAAATGATAAAAAATTAACCCTTTCTAATTGCGTTAACCGAATAACTACATTTTATTACTTTAGGGCTCACATTAAAGTAAATCAAAAGGTGTATGTTTTTCTTCTTTTTTTAATTAATGTAAATAATTAGGGCTCACTTACATTAATAAAAAAAGAAGAAAAAACCTGAATTTTTAGATTTACTCTAATGTGGGTCCCAAAGTAATAAGATTTAGTTATTCGGTTAACGCAATAAACATGGGTTAACAAAGGAATCACACCCTATATATATATATATATATGTGTGTGTGTGTGTGTGTGTGTGTGTGTGTATGTATGTATGTATATGTAGGGGATGAAAGTATACATAACCCACTAAATGTGTAATAACCCGAAATATCTTGTCAAGATCAAGTCAAATCTTCGAATTCTTTTAACATCATTGTAAACACATTTAGAACACTTTCTTATTTTATGAGTTTTCTTACAACGATGTTAACTCTCAAACGGTGATGAATTTACGCAAACTCATAAAATAAGAAAGTGTTCTAAATGTGGTTACAATGATGTTAAAAAAATTCAAAGATTTGACTTGATCTTGACAAGATATTTCAGGCTATTGCACATTTAATGAGTTATTTTTTTATCCTTTCCATATATGTATATGCCTTAAAACTCTAATTTTAAGTCGTTCACTTTCCTTTTTTTTTAATTGTCAAATCAACACACCACTTGGCAGACGGGTAACTTGACATCATATTCCAAGAGTAAAATCACACTCGCAAAACCCTTGCTCGTCCGGAAACAATGCTCATAGAGAGATTCGAATTCAAGATCACTTATAAAAGAAGTGTAGGAACACCGTTCACAAAATAAACAAATACTTTTATTATTCAATTACTCGAATTACAATTCAGAGAAATACACAAGGAAAAATACATTATTACAAGAAACGTAAAAGTGCCAAAATTTAAATTACAAGAAAAAAATATAGTACAAGATGAAACAAGTTCTAAAATTTAAATTAAAAAGAAAAAGTATAGCATAAGATGAAACAAATTAAAATGAGTTCGGTGACTGAGGAATTTTGTTCAACAGAGTTCCCTTAAAACAGATTTCGAGCCACCTAGGTGAACCCGACTGTTTCCAAGGGTACAACAGCCGAAGCAGGATGTACTGCCGGAGTTAACCGAAAACCCGAAACGTTACCTGAAACAAGAATGTTTAATCCGAGGAATCGATTGTTGTAGGTTGTTGAGAGTATATGCTTGTGTTGAGAACCTTTGGAGCTTGTGTGTGTTTCAAATGGTGTAGATATTTCTCAAAAACTAGCAACTTCAACAAGAGGCCAAATGTCTATATATATACATGTAGTCATGGCATATCAAAGGTTGCCTTCATGCTCATTAACAAGCCTATTCATGGCTTAGTTAACAACCAATTCATAACAATTGAATTGGTAGATGAAATGTTTCTATTTTCTTTTTGTTTTTTTCTTTTAACACTTTAAACAACACACTTTACACAACACAATTCGAGCATCAATATCTCATTCATCTTAGCTTAGTTTTGGTCAACGTCATAGAACAAAACGTAATTTACAATAATCATATTCGTAACATATAAGAATAATAATAATAAAACATATTTATATATATATTAAAAAGGAAAGTTTGGTTTGTGTGTGGTTTGTACTATTCATTTTTGTATAGCTTGTGATGCTTTTGGTACAACTATTTCTATCCACCACCGTCTCTTTCACCACTTAACATCCGCTCCAGCCATCACCTCTGGCCTCCTCTCTCACCCTCACCCCCTCCCCCATCTTCGATGCGCCTCTCCTCCCCAATCTTCGATCAAATTTGCGTTCCCCAAGCGCTATGAAATGGGGTCTTTCCACACCGACAATCAACCCACCCTTCTCCTCCACCATCCGTCCGCTTCGTGGACGTCGCCTCGCCAAACCGTCGTCGTACTCCGACTACAGCAGCTTCTGCGTTCTACTTCTCCCCCTTCAATTAGGGTTTCTATTGTCCTCTGACTACCGCAGCTTATGCGTTCTACTTTTCTTCCTCCGTATTAGGGTTTCTGTTCGATCGATGGTGAAGGTGGTGACGCACGATGGCGACGGTGGCTACTCGGAGGCACAAGAGTGAGGGTGTTGGAGGGTTGTCGGTTGAGGGTGAAGGTATACGACAGGTAAACAATAATGATTTTCAATTTTATTTGCAATCTCCTAATTCGACTCCTAAAAGGTAAAAATTAGGGTTTTTTTTGTTTGTTAGTTTGGTTTTTGAAGATGAAAACTAAACTGGATGCTTTGATTGGACGTGGGTTTCTTACTTAAAACGTTGGCCGAGGAAAACCAAGGAAGATGTGTTGTGTTCGTTATTTATGCAATTCAATTGCATCAATAGGATATATCTCAAAAGGTTTGGACTGTTGCAATATGTGTTGTTCAAATGATTTTTTTTGTATGATTTTGATTTGTGTCTGTCCACTGTATAGCAATAAGTCACTTGCTTTTGTCTCTGTGGTTTTAGGTTTTGTTTTTGTTGTTTATCATGTGTGTTGGATGCTCATTTCTTTTTTTTTTAATCCACTTTTTTCACTTCTAAATGCAGCAAAAGGAATTTAGGTTTTATGTGTTTCTTCTCAAACTGGTTTTGCATGTTTGGAATTGGCAATCAAATAGATTTTTCTCAATTACTTAGTTAAAATCGATCAAATGGTCGAGTGTTTCTGTATTTGGGCTTGAATCTGTTGTCCGTTTGACCCTGTAACCATATTTAAATTGAATGTTTATGCTTGTTATTATCCGTTTAAATAAATATCTAGGGTTTAGTCATTGAAGTGCAACGATTCTGAATTCATATATAGTAAAATTCAGGTTTTGGCTTTTTGAACATGTGAATTTTAGGGTGGTACATAACACATAACGATAAGGTTATATGGCAAGTCCTTACTCTCAAGAATGGTTGATAACCAGGTATTAGTTTTCTGAAAAAATGAGGCACGCTTTGGTAGCCGATGATTTTTTTCAGATGGTGTTCCTTTTTTTTTTTTGCTATGATGATTGTCCTATAGGAGTAAGGTCGAGCAAGGATTTGGAGTTCCGTATATTGGCAAGGCAAAAATTTTGCAGCCATAGCGGGTTGCCTTATTTGTTCCCTTCTTACAGGTCTGAGCCATTTCTAAGATGTATATTGTTTTTCTATGATTAATGTGAAACGATGTGGGATTTCTACTAATTGGGTGTGATCATAATTGCGTGATGACATTATATATGTGTTCACAACAACAGGTTGTGCTAGTTTATCAAGATCAGAACTAACATTCAAATAGGTACACTCACGAACTTCTTCTAATTTTGTTGTATTGTATGCATATCATTCTCTAAAATAGGAAATGTAAGTTCGGTACCCGTGGTGCCAATGTCGGCGCTGCCGAAAGGTTAACGTTCGGCTTCCTCTTTTTTGTTTTGTTTTACGCTTACAAAGTCAAGGTAAAGAAAAATTGATGATGGATTATTATTATTAGTTACTTTTATCAGGAATCAGGTTGCCTACTTACAAATTTTTTTGGGTCATTGCTTCTTCAGTTAAGGGTTCTTAATAAACCCTATAAACTCACAAACTGGCTGGCTAATCTTCTCTCAAACAGGTAAAAAACATCCATTTCTCGGTTTTCTTCATTGTTATCATGTTGTGTTTTTGGCAATCATCTTTTGATTAAGGTTTGTGTATCTAATACGTATATAGTATTTTTATGATTTTTTATAGGTTGTGACGACGTTTGGTTTTGATATTAATGTCTGTTTCGCTTCACGTAAGTATATCGGACCCCGCCGCAACGCGCGGGTCCTAAATTCTAGTTTATTATTAAAATTTCAACAAGAAGTAAAGAAGATACAATTAGACTAAAAACTAAAAACCAATTGATGATGTTCTTTTCTCCTTTTTTTTTTTTTTTTTCTGGAACCCAAATTGATGTTCATCCTTTTGTATTTGCATTGAATGGCAGACACCTATTTCAACATGTTGGCTTTTCTCTTTTTGTATTTTCCTATGTCCTTTTCTCCTTTTATAAATGTCCCACAAAAAAATTTCACAACATTCTTGTAGGTATAAAGCATAAACCATTTTTTATGCTTCATTCTCCCTTCAAATTCCAATTCTATTTTTATTGGAATATAGTGATTTTATTATATATATTTTTTGTTTTTCTGTTGGAAGGATCATGAAACCTAACATGTGGTGAGTGTCCAAATCCAAATCAAGTTTTTTTTTTCTTTTTATTTAGTGGACCAAAAATAGGAAGCACCATTTTCCCAGTCCTACATATTTTAATCCTTGCTCCCATTTGCAGATGCATCATCTCATCTCCTGAGATTCATAGTTTCTTTGAGTTCCTTCACTATTTGCTTTAATTTTCAATCTCAACCACTTGATATTCAACAGGAAGCCTTCATTTTCATCATATTTAATCATGAAAATGATCAAAACTGGTACAAACTTTGATTAAATTTCTAATCTTTGTGGGAAATTTCATCATCTTTCCACTGAATGTGAAGTGGGGTTTCGTTTTAAAAAAGAAAACAGGCTTTTTAGTGCGTGTTTATAGTGTTTCAACACACGGAAAGAAACTAGACAATCTTCCTTAACAACACCAAACTTTATCTTTAGTTCTTTGTCCACTCAAGAACTTAGAACCCGCCATGTCTGTTGCTCTGATTTGGGTGGTTTCCCCTAATTCTGAGCTCTGCAACCGATTTGGATTCTTGGAGACTGAAAAGTTTGCAGATTTATCAAAATCTAGAAGCTTTTTGAGGGCCAGCAAGATCAAGAATCTTGGCAAGAAGCATGAGTGCAATTCTTGCTACTTGAATGCAGATTCCAGGGGGTTTTTGGAGTCGAATAATCGAAAAAAAACCGATTTGATTTCGAGAGTGGTGGCCAATCCAAGTGGAGAATTGGCTGTTTCATCAGAGCAATTGGTTTATGATGTGGTTTTGAAACAAGCTGCTTTGGTTAAAGAACAGATGAGAGCTAAGGAAGAAGTTGAGGTGAAACCAGATATTGTGCTTCCTGGAACGCTTGGTTTGTTGAGTGAGGCTTATGATAGGTGTGGTGAAGTTTGTGCAGAGTATGCTAAGACATTTTATTTAGGTTGGTTTTTTTTTTTTTTTTTTTTTTTTTTGGGTTTTTGCTAGATTTATTATAATTAATTTAATTGTAATCTAATGTTTACAGGAACGCTGCTAATGACACCGGAGAGGCGAAAAGCGATTTGGGCGATTTATGGTGAGGATCTTCATCGATAATTCGTTTATATTCAAGAATCTTAATGACATCTTTATTTGATTATTTAATTTGTTTTATGTTTTATTGTTGTGTCTGTTAATTCCAAACTAACTAAAATTAGGAGGTTAAGTTCTATTATTTCTTTTTCTTCAAAAATAAAGCATATAAAAAAAATAATAGACATGAGATACTAAGTTGTTAAATGAATTGTTTGCATGTTTGATAGTTGTAATAATTGTGTCTTTTCTAATCCGTCAAACATGATTAGACCTGTTTTGTGAGCCAGCCATTGTTGTTGTGAAATAAGAACCTGTGATCAGCTTGAATAAAATATCTGTATTCATGGTAATAACTGGGAGATTGTGGGTCCCAAGCTTTCTTCTTCATTTGCAGATTCAAGAAAAAAGATTGGTGTAGCAGAAAGTTTTTTCTGACTAAATTTTTAAATCTTGATGCTTGGTTGTTGCATGTGATAGTTTGAACATTTTTTTAATATTTTTGTCATTTTCATTAAAATTTTCTCCTTTCTTGGTCAACTTGAATTATAGTTGTGCCATGATACCAGATTTCCACTAATTGGTAGATAACAGTAACACACTAGAAATCTTTGTACTCAAGTTTGACTTTTGTGCTTGAGCTGGCCTAACTATTTCTTTATAATTTTTTTGTTTTGAATCCACTCTAGCACTTCACAAATGCAAATTATTGTAGATTCTACTCATTTGAATCTTGTATTGTTTATTTAGAAAGAAATAGTTTTACCTATCAAATTTGAAGATGAAAATAAACTTGATTGACTTTTATCAAACAAGTTAGAGGGGCAAGGATCAAATAAAAAGTCTATTTTGCCTAAGAAGGCTAAAAACGATTTTTAAAATCTCTGAAACCAACCCAAACTAACTTCGATTGAACTCATTTCGATGGCATTGGAACCGTCTCATCAAACCCTACAGTATTTGCTTTTTGGTTTTAGCTTTAAAAACTAGTTTTAGAGTTTGGATTTTAAGACATGTTTTTTTAGCTTTTAGGTTTTATCTTTAGGTTTAGTGTTTGTTTTTATAATTTTGGTATTATGATTAAACTTGATTGACTTTTATCTGCACACTCACATTCCCCTGAACTTACTATCTTATGATAAATGATGTGGGTGTGTTGTTGACTAAACAAAAAGTCAAGAAATGGTCAAAATTTTCATGTTTGAATTTGTGTTGTCATTTTGTTGTTTGAAATTTCAGTGTGGTGTAGAAGAACTGATGAGCTTGTTGATGGGCCAAATGCATCACATATAACACCCAAAGCCCTGGATAGATGGGAGTCAAGGCTTGAAGATCTGTTCAATGGTGTCCCTTTTGACATGCTCGATGCGGCTTTATCAGATACTGTCTCCAAGTTCCCAGTTGACATTCAGGTCAAAACCGACAAATTTTAGCCATTTTGACCAATTATCCAACCTGCATATCATCTCGACTCTATTTTAAAATCGCACCCAAGTAATGAACCGGTTTATGCTCATACGTTTTGATGGGTTTCATAATTCGTTTGCAGCCTTTTAAGGATATGATTGAAGGGATGAGGATGGACCTCAGAAAGTCAAGATACAAAACTTTTGATGAACTTTATTTGTACTGTTATTATGTTGCTGGTACAGTTGGATTGATGAGTGTTCCTGTAATGGGAATTGCACCTGAATCTCAAGCAACAACAGAAAGTGTATACAATGCTGCTTTGGCTTTGGGGATTGCGAATCAACTCACTAACATCCTTCGCGACGTGGGAGAAGAGTACGTGCTAATTTTTTTATTTTTTATTTTTATTTTTTTACTATTGATTTTTAAGATCAAAAATACTATATTAATGAAGTTCAAATATTATAAGCAAATTCTTAATTTTCACTTGATATTTATAGCAATTGCTATAAATAGCAAGTGATTGTATCATCATATGACAAAAGTTTGCCTTTTTAAGGTGTATCATAACAAACTCAATATAAATTTCAACATTATCAAGGAAATCTTGACCACAGCATTGAAGTTTGTAGCAAATCCCACAAAACTGGTGTCGCTTTAAATCCTTGCAAATGCTGATATCATTAGGTGATATTTAAGAGTAAAAAGTTAAAAAAAAAAAAAAAAAAAAAAAAAAGAAGGTTATAGCAAATAAAAAAAATAGTAAACATGTGCATGCCTAAAGGCTAAAGTACAAGATTAACCTCAATATGTATATGCATAGTGCAAGAAGAGGGAGAGTTTATTTGCCACAAGATGAGCTAGCACAAGCAGGACTATCAGATGAGGATATATTTGCCGGAAAAGTAACCGATAAGTGGAGAAACTTCATGAAAAAGCAGATCAAAAGGGCGAGATCTTTCTTCGACGAAGCTCAACAAGGCGTCACACAACTAAGTTCGGCTAGTAGATGGCCTGTAAGTATCTTACAGCTTGATCTTGTTAGTTGAGCAATCATCCTTTCGTTTAAAAACATGGGTTTGCTTTATGGGAAGCTTGGGTTTTTGAGTTTTTAAATTGATTATGAGCGCTATTAAGGGTGTAAATGAGGCGACCCAAGCTTGAGCTCAACTTGTTTCGCTTTATAGAGTTTGACTTGGTGGTCAACACATGTTAAGCTCCATATCCATAGCTAGTACTCAGCTTGTGAGAAATTTGTCAGGCTCGGGCTTAGCTTACATGTGACTCAGCTCGCTTACACCCTTATGTGCAATTTGCAATCACAATAGTCAGTTTTCTAAACATTTGGACAAAAAGAATCTACTTCTGATTATGAGATTATTACAACTTCAAACAACAAAATACTAGTTATTCGAAAACGCTTAGTGAGTTTGAAAACGCCTCAACTGAATACGATTTCAATGTTATTAGGTATGGGCATCACTCTTACTGTACCGTCAGATCTTGGACGAGATCGAAGCGAATGATTACAATAACTTCACTAGACGTGCTTATGTAAGTAAACCCAAGAAGCTAATTTCTTTGCCGGTTGCTTATGCAAAGTCACTTGTTCCTCCATCAAGAAATGGACCCCTTTCAAAGGCCATGGACATGTAGTCTGTAGATATATCATACACATATATATGTATACTCTTTATATTTATAATTAGGAAATAGAAACGGTGAATATTTGTAAATTTTGTGTTAAATGTTCTAATATGAATAATGGATTATATCACAAGTGCAACCAAAATAGTTGAGACACTTATGAAAAATATTTATACTCAATTTTAAATTCGTTTCGGTTCATGTGGGTTTCAAAGAACTAACATAGCAATGTGAAGACTGAATAGCACTATTCATCCCATAAATACATTCCCATAAAATTTTTGCTTACATTTCTGGACATCAAACAACCACACAGCAATCTTGATAGCATCTGCATATTTATTAAACTAAAGAAAAAGATATTAAAAAATATAGAGAAAAGGAAGAGGAATGAAATCTAAAAGCTTCTTGAAAAATAATTAATAAAATTTTAAGATAGTAATTTTTAGTTAAATTATATAGATAAAATAAAGGACTTTGAATGCTCGAAAGATTTGCCATTTTGGAATCAATTAGTATTAATAAATATACTTAGGAATTAGGATGATAATGAAGCTCGAACATGATGGAAAACAAATAAACCAAACATTTGGGAAGGGTGTGATATCACATAATCAGGAATGTAATCAAGCATGGGATTATATATATATATATATATATATATAGGGAGATGATCAAATGTTAACCCTTCCTTATTGCGATAACCGAATAACTACATCTTATTACGTTGGGGCCCACACTAAAGGAAATTTAAAGGTGTATGTTTTTTTTTATTTTGTAATTAATGTAGGGCCCACAAACATTAATAAAAAAAAAAAAGAAAAAACATACACCTTTAGATTTACTTTATGTGGGCCCCAAAGTAATAAGATGTAGTTATTCGGTTATCGCAATAACCAAGGGTTAACATTCGAACCATCCCATATATATATATATATATATATATATATATATATATATATATATATATATATATATATATGGGATTGGGTTCAAATACTAACCCTCTCTTACGGCGCTAACCCATTAACTTTGGCAAAAAATGGCCGAATCTTGAATTTTTTTTTTTAAACATCATTGTAACACAATTTGAACCCCATGTTCAGTTTTGAGTTTTGGCTAATTCATCACCGTTTAAAAAATATCATCGTTGTAAGGTTTTTGCTACAGTACTGTAAGTTTTAAATATTTAAACACCTACAGTACTGTAAGAGCTCAAACGGTGATGAATTAGCCAAAACTCAAAACTGAACATGGTGTTCAAATTGTGTTACAATGATGTTTAAAAAAAAAATTCAAGATTCGGCCATTTTTTGCCAAAGTTAATGGGTTAGCGCCGTAAGGAGGGTTAGTATTTGAACCATTCCCTATATATATATATATATATATATATATAGGGGACGGTTAAAGTACATATTAGTATTAACGTGCTAAACGTAGGAAGCCACAAGATCGCGCCATGTGTCATATGAGCAAAGGGCATTATCGTCCTTATAAAATTACAGACTGTGATTTATAAAATTACAGACTGACATTTAACACCCATAATTACGGACTACCGGGATAATCACAGACCAATAATTACGTACCACGTTATATAACAATCACAGACAGTATTTTAACACATATAATCAAGGACAAAACATATAATCACGGACCAATAATCACGGACCACGTTATATGAAAATCACGGACCGTTATTTAACATGTATCATCAAAGAATCAACTACATAATTACGTACCAATAATTACGTACCAAACATAAAAATCACGGACCACGTAAAAAAAACTTAAAAAAACTATAACAATACTATACTCAAATTAAAGATAATAAAATTCTCAATTTTATGGTGTATTTTTTTAAAAAAATAATAAAACATGTAAAAGTTATTTAATTTTTAAAAAACGAGTGGAACTTGTTGTAAATAGAAAATATGGTTGTTCCTCTTTTGCCCTTCCAGTTATATTTTACCCTTATTTTGTGAAGAAAGTTGTATAAAGTGGGGACCGCTAGATCTTGTCCATTGATTATTTGATCAAATGGTCCAGAATTCATCCCACGTTTAGTACGTTAACATTAACATGTATTTGATCCGGCTCCTATATATATATATATATATATATATATATATATACTAGGTTAGTACCCCGTGTGTTACACAAGTTGATTATCAATGAAAATAATTATATTATTTTTTTAAACACTAATTTTTTTAAAATTTGTTTCCTTAAACATGTTGTTATAAAATATTGTTTTTAAAATTTGTATATTTTATAATAAATTGCTTTTTAAAAATGTGTTTATTAATATCAACATATTTTTAATGTACTAACAAATATTTTTCTTAATTTTAAAAAATGTATAAAAAGCATATTTAATATTATAATTTAACATGAGGTGTATTTAATAGAAGAGAGAGGCGAGAAATCAAAGTTGATGTGATCTAAGAATGCGCCATGTGTCCAAAGAAATTTTGATTTATTATAATAGATAGATATATATATATTTGGGTAAGAAATGAGTATAGGATTTGATTAATGTAAGTGGGTCCTACATTAAAGTAAATCTAATAGTTTAGGTTTTTTCTTATTTTTTTATTAATGTAAGTGAGTCCTACATTAATCTACACATTTAAGTTTACTTTAATATGTGTCTCAAAGTAATAAGACGCAATTATTCGGTTAACGTAATAAGAAAAACCTAAGTTTTTTTATCATTTCCTATATATATATATATATATATAGGGGAAGGAATTCTTTTATAACCCATAAAAAATGAATTAGCTCATTAACCATCATCCAATGGTTAATATTTTGTGTAACTTCATGGAATTCTGCCATGTGTCATCTTCTATTTTTTAATATAAAAGGGCATTTTTGACATTTTGTAACCACTTAAAAAGCTACATACTATAATATGGTGGTGAAAAATGTCACAATCTAATGTATTTTAATAAATCTATTTTTTTATATAAAGTTTACCCCTTCTTTTTTAAACATTCATAACTTTTTTATATTATATTATTTTTTAAAAAATTGCACCATTATACTCGTCTTATTTTTCTCTTTAATTCCGATATAGTCTCGACTAGTTTTTTTATTTTTTTAGAGTTTCCGTATTTACATTATTGTAACTATGTGTGTGATCGGTTCGGTTATTTTTTGGCAAAAACCGAAATCAAAACCGACATAATCGGTTTTTAGTTATTTTGAACCATTTGGATTATGTTTTTTTTCCGTTACAGTTCAGTTTTTTGTTTTTTTGTTTTTTTTGTTTTTGTTTTTATTATTCTCTCTCGCGCCCAATATTAAAAATACAAACATGTTTAAAAATGGATAATTTATAAATTAATTAATCGAACACTAACTATATATGTTAATTTTTAAACAAGATTAAAAATCGGTTCGGTTCGGTTATTAGAATATGAGAAACCGAAACGAAAATTTTGGTTTCGTTTTTTTTCGGTTCGGTTTTTTTTTGTTAAGTCAATTTCGGTTCGGTTTTTCCTGTTAATTTGGTTCCGGTTAGGTTTTTTCGGCTAATTCGGTTACGGTTCGGTTTTTTCGGCTTTTTACTTACCTCTAATTGTAACAAGCCTAAATATAGCAAATTAATTTGCAATTTTTTCTAAAAATAGTAAAATTACATCACTGTATATTACGTCACTGTAATTATCATTGTTAGAAAATAAAATCAAATTAATGTGTTATTATAATGTGTTATGTTACATCACTGTAATTTAGTATTGTTAGAAAAATAAATTCAAAATAATATGTTATTTTTATGTTCGTTACATCAATATAAATAAATGACATATGAGAAAAAAATTAAATAATTAGCCGCGATTATAACAAAATTAAATAGAAAATTACATTACTGTAAATAATGTGTTAAAACACCGTAAATTATATCATCGTATAATACTTCGTTTTGTATTACATTGCTTTAATTTACCAATGTTTGAAAAAAATATCAAAATAATGTTTTATGTTTATGTACGTTACATCTATGTAAAGCGAGATATTTGTAAAAAATAAAAAGTAGATCAGATTAAACGAAATTAAAGAGAAAATGCATCACTGTAAATAATAAGTTATATTTATGTAATAATGTGTTACAACACTGTAATTTACTATTGTTAGAAAAAATTTCAAAATAGTTTGTTATATTTTAAACTTGTTTACAATGATGAAAATAAATGACATCTAAAAAAAATTAAAAAAACTAGTCGAGACTATATCGGAATTAAAGAGAAAAATGAGACGAGTATAATGGCGCAATTTTTTTCTAAAAATATAATATAATATAAAAAAGTTATGAATGTTTAAAAAAGAAGGAGGTAACTTTAAATGGTTACAAAATAACCAAAATGTCCTCTTATATTATAAAATGGAAGATGACATGTGGCAAGATGCCATGATCTTATACTTTAGATTAACTATTAGATGATGGTTAATGAGTTAGTTCATTTTTTACAGGTTATGAAAAATTTCATTCCCTATATATATAGTATAGGGTTAGGTTACAAAGGCTTAAAACCTTAAAAAGTGTAGGAAGGATCCTTAGCATGACACGTGGCAGGGAGTAATTTTAAACAAAAAGGACATTTACGTAATTGGAACAATTAGCGGGTATATTCAAAAAACAAAATCGTAATTATCTTCGCATCAGATTCGGAATTAAAATTCATTCCATTATTAATTTCAATACAACAACGTAATCTAAATTAAGAAGATTAAAAACACAAGATATGTGGGTGTTTTACGGTTTTGAAGTTAATCATTTGACGATTACGATCATTCATAAAATATTAGGGGATTGATGGATCAATCGAATTTCAATGATTCGAATAAAAACGATGCAGACGGTATGTTTTTAAGAATATGCATTGTTTTGATTTTATTAAGTATGTTTTAATCATGGCGTTTTGTGATGTTTTTGTATTTTGTTTAGTAGATATGGGTAATGGTGTTTTAATTTGATGTTTTTGATATATGGTGTGCAGACGGTATATTTTTGCGAATATGCATTTGTTTTGATTTTATTAAGTATGTTTAATCGTGGCGTTTTGTAATTTTTTTGTGTTTTTTTTAAGTATATAGGGGTTATGGTGTTTTAGTTTGATGTCTGTGATATATGGTGTTTATGTTAGAATGAGTGGATAATTACATCGTAATGGAATATGATGTATAACGATGATTATGGATATGGTGTTTAACATATTAGTATAGAGTTTTTATGAACTGAGGATGTTATCCTTAAAATGGTTGGAATTTTTATTGATGTTTTATAATTTATGGTGTTTAATATGTTTAACGGTTGGTGTTTTTTAGAACAAGGTCTGGAAAACAGTCATTACAGTGGAATCGAAAGAGTATCACCTAAATCAGCAAAAAAAGTTGTATATTCCTGATGTTGAAGATGCGTTTAAGCCAAAGTTTGGTATGATTTTTAAGACACTTGATGATGCATATAATTTTTATACGAAATATGCTTCAGTCGAGGGTTTTGTTGTACGTAAGGGTACTGAATATAGTGATTCCAGAGGTGTTAAGAAGCTGAAATATTATGTTTGTTCAAAAGAGGGCATAAATAAAATGAAAAAGATTGATACATTGGATGAATCTTATAAACAAAAGGTTACAAGATCAAACTCTTCAAAAAGGACAGGATGTAATGCACACATTCGTTTATACAAATTTGTAGAAGAGCATAATCATTATTTTGTTGAGCAGCAAGATATGCATTTTCTGACATCATCAAGACAGTTGACACATTTACAGAAACATATGATTCATAGTATGTCTAAAATAAATCTTGGACCTGTTAAGGCTTTTAATGTGATGAGAACTATGTTTGGTGGTTTTGAAGGGGTTGGTGTAACTAAGAAAAATTGCAAGAATTTTAAAAGAGAATTAAATTTGTTTATTGGTGAATATGATGCTGAAATAGATATTAGTTTTTTGATGAAAAAGAATGAGCATTTGCCAAATTTTTCTTGTGAATATTTCACCGATGATGAAAATCGACTAAAAGGGTTGTTCTGGGCTGATGAAGATGCCAAGAGGAATTATTTCACTTTTGGAGATGTCATGTCTTTCGATGCTACGTATCGTTCCAACAGGTGTGTTCACATTTGGAATTACTTTATGGTGTTTTCATAGTTTATGGTGTTTTATAGTATGTGCATAAGATATATGTAGTTTTTTAATTATTTTCTTTAGTTACACATGTACTTAATGGTTGCAAAACTTATTTATTAATATGCAGGTATTCCATGGTGTTTGTGTCGTTCACTGGTATTGACAATCATTATAACAATGTTTCGTTTGCTGCCTCGTTATTGGGTTTGGAAGATACATATAAGTGGTTATTGAGGTGTTTTCTGAAAGCTTTTGGCTATGAACCAAAAGTGGTTGTTAAAGATCAAGACCCAGCTATGAAAAAGGCAATAGCAAAAACGTTTACAAACAGTCGACATAGATTATGCATGTGGCATATTATACATAAACTTTCATTGAAGGTGATTTGTAATGTCAGTTATATAGTATGCATATTATTTGATAACATACAAAGAACATGTGGCGTTTTTAATTTATAAATTTTTTTTGTTACAGGTTGGTGCACGTTTATGTATCAGTACTTATTTCAAACAAAGAATATGTGACATCGTGTGGACTGATGATCTTACACCAGAAGAGTTTGAGGAGTCATTGAAAAAATTAATTGAAGATTTCGATTTACAAGAAAACAACTGGTTGGATGATATTTTTGAATTGAGAGATTCATGGATACCAGCATACTACAGATATGAGGATATGTCTGTGTCACACCCTTGTCGTTGCGGAAGCATACGGTGCGACTTTCAGGGTTTCACAGTCATGATTTACAACAAAAGACACATATGTTTCTATATTACAGAGCAATATTACAACTACATTAGCCACAAGCCTAATGTAATAACAGTTCTAACTGAGTTTCACATATATATATACAATGCTATTACACACTGTTGAGTCTATCTCTCATAGACTTTACTATATGTCTCCCAAGATTGAGCTCCCAGCTCCACCCCCTGTATCACTATGCATCTGAGAAAACATGATTTAAAATAATTAGCATATCGCTGGTGAGTTCACAAGTTTATTTGTTAAAAATGTATGTAATGTATCTCAAATGATTCAAATGTTTGCTTAAAAAGAGTTAAATAATATTTATGTCCCAAACTGAGTGTAAAACATTGGTATCCAGTGCGAACATTGTTCCATCCAACAATGTTGTGTTTAGTTCCCGACCAACTGTCCAATTATAACTCCTGGGCTCTCGTAACCGAGCTGACGAGTTCAGTGTTTGCCCCTTCCCAATGTCCTTGTTGCAAGACATTGTGTGTTTTAGCCTTATTGAGCGCCCGCTCGACATCCAGTCGTGGTTTTAGCTACGAACCACGGGCGAGTATTGTCAATCACAAATAGAATCTATTCTCAATAATCACGCCCCCCCAAGGTTAACGGTTACAGAATAGGGGACTTAGCAACAAATGTGTAACCCGTGAAATAATGACAAGTTTGGTCATATGTTTCGCCCCACTGTCACATGTTTCAACCAAATGTTTTACAACGCTTTCGTTTTCTTGTTTCACAAAGTGTTTCAAAAGTATTTCAGCGTTTCACATTATGCAAATAAGTTTTCATGTTTCACAAAATGTAGCGAAAGCGTTTCAGAGTTCCACCTGATCAAATCAGGTTTCATGTTTCACAAAATGTATCAAAAGCATTTCAGAATTCCACCTGATCTAATCAGGTTTCATGAATCACAAAATGTATCAAAAGCGTTTCAGTGTTCCACCAAAAATCAGGATGTTTCAAATAAGTATTTATGTTTTCTCATTCCCCGAGTTTCAAAAGGCAAAATACAGAAAAAGGGGTCGTGAACTCACCTGAGTTGATTCAAATCAATAACAATGCACAACGTTCGTATCACTAGTTCTTGAACTCTAAACCTGTATGTTATTAGAGTTCTATGAGTTACTTAAGCTTAATTTGACTCTCAGAATTTTCATTGACGTTCAATGTCAAGGATCTTACAACTCAAGTCCTCAATCTTATCTCAAACGTTTTATCAATATCCTTAACTTAATATAGCACAACGTGTGACAACTGTGACTCGTTAGATTAATCAGGACATTCCCAGATTAATCAAATTAATATGGTTGTTGATAATCGGACATTATAACTGTTTATAAAACTGA
Organism: Mikania micrantha; assembly: GCA_009363875.1. NCBI lineage: Eukaryota > Viridiplantae > Streptophyta > Magnoliopsida > Asterales > Asteraceae > Mikania > Mikania micrantha. The sequence goes on from CM018685.1 coordinate 34,463,033, forward strand.
GGTTTCGTATACTTGTTTTGGACAGAGTCTCTGTTTATAAAAGTGAGGTTTTCAGGTTTTAAGTCGGGCAGAACCTCGACTTATATTTCTTAAGTTTCCTGAAAACAATTGGGCATAATCTCTGCTTATAATTGTTTGTTTTCCAAAAATTAGTCGGGCAGAACCTCGACGTATTTTTGATTAAAACCAAACAATTAATCATAATCTTATTATATAATAATAATAATAAGATCTAAAACAAGCATCATAGCATATTGAAATTATACGAATTTTACCTCGCAGAAGCTCGGCAGTACCTCGCGTTGAAAACTAGATGATTGCAGGGGTTAAATATGGGTATTTGGAGGTGTAGGGTTGGGATTTGAGAGCTGGAAAGTGAAAATTTTCGACAGAAATTGAAATCTGGTGATCTGCTCTTTATAGGCGAAATCTGGGTCCGGGGCGCATCGCCTGGCCTCGGCGTTTGGCACGGGGCGGTACGCCCGGAAGTAGTATTTTGCATGCCCTCCACGTGGCATGAAATCTGACCGGTTTCTTGTTTTCGCGATAACTTGAGCATACGAACTCCGTTTTACGCGCCGTTTTCGCCCACGTTCACGATTTTTAAAGCTCTTTCCAACCATTATAATTTTAAGACCTGAAGAGTTCAAAATATCTGATCTCTTATTTAACGCTATATTCGAATCTGTGTATCTTGAAATCGGAGCCTCGTTTCGTAATTTCGCTTCCACTCATTTTCTTTATTTTTGAGTTATGATTCTAACCTGGAAATTATGAATTGTCACAGTCTGGTTTAACGCGCACTATGTCCAGGTCCGAAAGTGAAAATCAACTTTTTGGACAAGTATTCAATCCAAAGGCTACGTTGGTTGAATTTTTGACAAATTATGAAACTGCTATTGAAGCTCAACGTCATACTAATATGAAAAATGATCATGATACTCGTTACACAAATCCTAATTTAAAAACGAATTATGTTTTGGAGGAACAAGCTATAATGATATATACAAAGATCATTTTCCTTTATTTTGTATGGTGTTTTTATATGTAAGGTTGCTTTTTTAATGCTTATGGTGTTTTTTTTACTTTTGTATATGGTGTTTTTTCACAGGTTATGTTTCGTAAGAAGGATATGACCATATATTGCAGTTGCAGATGCTATGAACAATTTGGGTTGTTGTGTAGGCACATTTATTATGTGTTAAAGTTTTTTGATGTGCGAGAATTCCCAAAAAAATATATAATGAGAAGATGGACAAGAGAAGCAGTCCCAAAAAGATCACATATTAAAAATACGAAGAGTGTAGAGGATGATGATAATGTTCAGTCGATGATGCGTGACATTTTATTTGCAACAGAATATACACTAAATCGTCTATCTAACAAAATGAGTGAGCTTTCTCTTTACAAAGACTATGTTCAAGGGTACATGAAAAAGGCAGATGAATTACAAGTTGCTGCACCACCTGTTGGCAAACGAGATAGGATATCTGAGATGCTTGGTCACAACCAAAACAACAAACATTTAGTAAGAGTACCAGTTGCATACAAAACTAAAGGTTCATGTTCTCACAAACAATTGAAATCAAATCAAAAACATGCTATTGTTAAAACAAATAAGAAATCAAGGCAATGTCAAAACTGCAAAGGATATGGTCCTTATGCATCTACATGTAAAGTGAACAACAACGACAAATAAGATAAAATAGTGATATGGTCTGATTTGTTATGGTGTTTTGTTATTTTTTTTATTTTTTTATCCATGGTTCAAAATAAATTGATGAATATATTTGATTTTTTGTATGATGTGTTATGGTGTTTTTTAATGGTATGGTGTTTTTACATTTCATGTTTAGTAATAATATATAGTATGTTTATGGTGTTTTTTTTAATTGTTATTTAATTTTTTTTTTGATTTGTTAGCATAGCAGTTGACATGGCAATGTTACATGATATGGTATTTTATGCATACAACAAAAGTAAAATAATAAAAGATAAATATTTACTTTTCTGACCTGCTTTTGATTTCGTTCACAGGTGTTTGAGACGCATTTGATTGTTCTGCCATTTTGTAGCTTTTGTATGTAGAAATTTTTTTCAAAGTGGTATGTGTGTGTTTCAGGGGAATATGCATGAATATATAATAATATGGACAAGCAAGTGGACGGTCAAAAAGGAATACGAAAAGTCAAAGTATGTATAAAATCATTTATTATTATACGTATGGTGTAAGACGCGATTGAAGGTGCAGTAATTATGGCGTTTAATATTCGTAATTATGGTTTTAGTTGTACATCAGCTATCACACTGAATTTTAATTAATGCCAGTATCAGACTATTTTTCATAGGCAATAAGTCTCCTAGATGGTGTTTTAAGGAGAATCATCATCATCATGCGGCGGAAATGATCTGTTCAAAATGATTATGAAACAGTATAAAAAAGATATTGTTTTCGTGGACAAGTTGGGTAGCACGATTAAGAAAGTTGAAGATGGCCTTAAAGAGATCGAAGAGATGGTAAATAGACTTCCGGAGGATGCGCTTAAAAATATCGCAAAGAAGTTCAATGTTGATTGTCAGTGTAACAACAAAAAGATGATTAAAATTATTACTGGAATCATAAGAAGCATTGAAGTTTCAATGGATATTAAAATGAAATTCCTCAAGTCGTTGAAGTAGGAGTATAAGTTGGTAGGAGTAGTAGTTATGTACTTTTTTTATGGTGTTTTAGTTATGTATTTTTTTATGGTGTTTAATGTTATGAATATGTATCGTTTTCATGCCAACGAATTAATTAATGAATTTTACTATTTTTAATGTTTGAATATGTAATTTTAGAATAGGTGTGCTTTATGAAGTTGTGTACCAGGTTAAAAAATAAAGTAAGAAAAATTAAAACATTTTGTATTGGAAGATAAAAAAATATAAAATTATTTTGTCTAAAAATATAATTTTCATTTTTTGCAAATGATTAATTATGAAGTATGGAGTTTTTATTGAAGTATGGTGTTTTAAACATAAATAAGGTTTTAAAGAAATAACAAGTTGTAGATGAGAGTTAAATAATGCAATCCATTGTATGGTGTTTATCAATAAAGCATTAGTCAAATTTTTCAACAGTATGGTGTTTAATCATCAAAAAAGAATTTATAGTCAGCATCTAAAGGCATTAGTCAAAAAGAAATAGTTAAACATTCAAAAATTCATAATATGGTGTTTAAACATCAAACAATCACTTTTCTGGTTAGCATTCTCAAGTAAACGAGATGCAATGTTGCCATGCGCATTTCTATTTGCTTCTCTCCTTACTTCAACCGGTAGTCGCATGTGTCTCATCAAATCTTTAGTCACCCAATCAAACCGCTCATTTAGATCATGCAAAATGATCTTGGTCGTATACTTTTTCCTTAAGTCATTAAGTTGAAGTTTTTGTAAGTTGTTGACTTCATCTTCTCTACGCAAACCACATTCCCAATCTAACAAACAACCCTTGTATGTCTCCATGTGCCTCACTAGAAAAACACCACAGTCAACCTTATTAAATTCAGTTCTTCAAGGCATTCCCAAACGATGTATTTTTGCTGTTGAGATATGGCGTCCATTTGGGTGTTGCTTCTGAATCAAGTAGTCTGCAAATGTCTTTTTCTACATTAAAAAAACAAAACTTAATTTAGATGAACACTTTTCAAGGTTACTGACGGTTTGGTGTTTTACAATTACAAAGTAATAAAAAAATTACCATTTTATCCGGCCAGCCTGAATATTTCTTGGTAACAGACATTCGCGGCATAACTCCACTATTGTTAATAATTTCAACCTTAGGAGTTTTTAGATTAAAACACATTATGTAGAAATGTTGCTGGTTAATGATAGGTACAAAAACAAGCTCAAATCCAGATATGATGGGGTGGTTAACTTCACCAAGAACAACTTCCATGTTTCGGTTTAATTCAATGTTCATTTCCTCAACACTCTTTTCATACGTATCCCTATTCTGTGAATATAAAATATTAAAAACAAAAATTAGGTATACGCTAATTAAGGTGTTTTGAGTAACAAACATATAAAGTATAATACAAAACATACCAACAACAGGTGTGTGCAAAATAGTCTTGAAATCGAATCCTTTGACTTGTATTTTTCCTCATAGTTAAGGATTTGAGACCATGCAAGTATGACGTTTAGGTGGATGTAATGATCCGGACGCATGCTCTCAACAGGTGTGTTCGCTTTTGATCTAAAGCGACTACCCGTTCGAAGTAGGGTGAGCAAAGCACATATGCCAATTTTTTGCGTCTGATCGATCTGTCTTGGTGCAAATCACTTTTATCAACTTCAGCAGCAACACTTTGAGGGGCACTGTCTTGTTGCAATTCACTTTTACCAACTTGAATATCAACACATCGAGGGTCAATTGGCTTATCAAAAAGTACAGACAATCCAACTGTTGTCTCTGGTGTTTGGTCATACATAATTGCATCTGTTACATTCAATTGAATTGGTTGTACATGTGTATCACTAGCGATTGTGGTCACACCGACCTCTGTTTTTGGTGTTTGGTCATAAGCCGAAACATCATCTATCTTTCTTTTACCTTTCCCACCATCTGTATTTCTTTTATGCATATAAGATTCACAGTTTTATCTATTTCAGATAGGAAAGCACAGGTGAATTCTGGTGTTTGATCAAACACAGGCTGTGTTGCAGCACTGGTATCATTTGAATGACCAGCTTGTGTTATTTGGGTTGTATTTAAATCAAACTGAAAATCGTTTGTAGAGGGAACATCTGATGGTGTTTTCAGTTTGGTGTTTGAGATTTTTTCTGACAACAAGCTCCATTTTTTTAGATGCACATCAACAAGTTCACTGTTGGGATAGTATGAAATATACTTTTTCAACAACTCAACCAAACGAGAAAAACTACCTTCAAACTCAATAAATAAGGAATCAAGCTTCTTAAGCAGTGACGACTGTATTTACAAAACAAATACAAAAAACTTGTAAGTTTGGTGTTTTGTTGCAGCAAAGAATATGAACGAATATGAGTACATCTTCATTATTCCCTTCAAATTGACATTCTGTTTCATCATTTTGAGCCTCATTACCTGTTGGTTGACTCTACGTTTTATAAAATGAATTAGAATTTTTTTTGTAAAGTATGACTATTATATGTATATACAAACACACTCTAACGAGAAAAAATATACCATTTGACCAGAAAAGCCAAACTGAAGTGCAGGAACAATATTAACATCTGAATTAGTCTCCTCCAAGGACGAATGGTGTTTTTCATCAATTGATTTGATGTTCTCAACAAATGTGTTTTGTGAAACATCATATTGGGATATTACCGGGACCAAAAAATGATTACCAGATGCCGACACTTCATGCAACTGGTTTTCACTGTTAATGATGTCATTACAGATATCATCGTCGATATCAAACATAAACACGTTTTCTTCTATAGGTGTGGATGGCCCTACTGTGTACTCCACTATCTGTAGCTCAAAATTTTCTCCATCTTATGGAGTAGCCTCATTAACACCACCTTTTTTTTGTTAATGTTTGACTTTTGTTTTATCAGATGCAACAGTAGTCTGCTTCTTCACCAATCTATCTACATTAGAACCAAGAAAGTACTTTTCTAGACTTAGAAGAATTTTCTTGGTAACCCACTCTATAACATGCAATCCGAAGTGTATGTTTTTCCTTTTCTGAAGATCGTTAATTAGAAGAAGCTATAACAAAAACAGTAAGTCAAAAAATAATCAATAAACTAAAGAATAAGTAGGATGTAAAAATAAAAAATAGAGTGAAAGTTTTAGTCATACCACCAAAAGAAGCAAGGGTCTATTAAAGTGAGCATCTGTTTTCCAGCTTGTTTTGTTCCTCTTCAAGCATGTGATAACATACTCACACCAGTTGAAATCTTGGACACGTAAATCGGGTTTGACAGATGTTAAAAATCTTTGATTTACCACACTATTTTTGTTGGTCTCACCAACAACAGTGAAGAAGGCAACCAAGAAATTTAAAATGAATTTCCTATCAGAATTTCGCATTGATGAAACTCTCTTGAAGAATTCCATTACGAATGGTCTCTTGATCCAAGCGGTATTTTTGAACTGACTTCTCCATTCAGCAACAACATCTTTATCTGACGGTCTTTTCTCCTCAACAACAATTGGACCATTTGGTATTCTCATCACCTCATTAATTAACTCTGGTGTTATGTGAATAACACAACCAAGAAGTTTAAGTGTACTAGTTTGTTCATTGTAATTTTGCACCAACCAAAACGCCAAAGAGGTAGGGATATAATCTACCTTCAAATTCAACATACTGCCAAAACCTATGCTCTCAATTACTCTCTTTTGGTGTTCATTGAATGTTGAAAACCAATTAAGTAGGTTTGCTGGTGAAATTCTCTGAAGTATTTTTCTACCATCGAATTTGTAGTAGGGTTGTTCTGAACTATTTGCATGGTCAGCCGCTTTGTCAATTGTTTTGGACTTGGGGATGGTGGTATCTATTTTCTATTTTTTTGTTGCTGGACACTTTTTTTTCGGATCACTAGCCTTCTCTTATGTAGTGTTTGTTCATCATCTGATGAAACAAAATCAAAATCATAGTCATCGATAACTTATTTTCCTTTCATTTTTGAGTCAGATCCGCTATTTTTTGTTGAAGAATCAGCCAAGTCAATTATGATGGGAGTTGACTTGGTGTTAGTGAATTTACTGAAGGATGTTTTGAGTGCTATTCGTTCACTTTTTCTAACTGATGTATGATAAAAAAATTACCATTTGTAACCAATAAGTAAATGAAAACGTGAAAAATACAACATGGAATATGAGAAAGTGAACCTTAAATATTGAAAACACCATAATATAATGAAAAACATCATACTCTTACTGATTAGAACATTGTTAATATAACATCATAATTAACATAACAAAACTACCAATAAGTACATGAAAAAAGTGAAACACTATAATGAATATGAAAAATTGAACATTACAACAACACCAAAACACTAGCAACAGTGTAACTACAACAGCATAATTCATAATTCAAACAATAATAAAACACCATAAAACAACATTACTACATTTGATTATAACATTGTTAATATAACATCATAAGCAACAGTACAAAAACACCAATAACAATATACACAATAGAAAACACCATAACCATGGCAATAAACACCAATAACAATATACACAGTAGAAAAACACTAAACAAATTTTATTATAAAATTCTAAGTGTATACATGCAACTGTACAAAACCCCCAATAACAATTTTATACAAATCCAACAAACAAGACAATTAAAATTAAAACACCAAAACCAAAACACCATATCATATTTACAAACCATACAAGTAATGTGAAACAAAATAAGTAAAACGCCATGCACGACACAATGATTTACCTCTTCGATGAGAAAATACTTTACTTTGTTTAGTACCTTCAATGTCGTTTTTGATTTCACCTTTAGTAGAATTTCGACTCCGACTACCTGTAAAAAAAACCACTCAGAATGAATAAACGCCAGATGATTAAACTATAAATTTCAAAAAATTGAAGAATTTACGTTTCTATTTAACTGAGAATCGATCGACTGAATCCATTTTTGGTTACACGATGGTGTTAAATCTGGAAAAGATTTAGGTTTTTCACGTAATTTACGGAACAATACGAATGTTCCAGTGTTTTTATTCGGTTTTAAAAAACGTCAAATGGCATATTTGCCCTTGTTTTCTGTTTTGCGCGCGTCAGAAACACCAAAAATATTACAGAAATGCCACCGCGTGATCTGACCGTCAAACACCACAGATCTAATGCTTGTGTTCATTCCTACACTTTTTATGGTTTTATCCCTTTGTAGAATATCCCTCCCCTATATATACATATATATATGTGTGTGTGTGTATGGGTAAAGATAATTTGAAAACCACTTTTTAGTGAGAAAACCGTGAAAACAATGCAAAAATCATGTAAAAAACGTTTTTTTGAGTTTTTTTACAGGTTTGTAACACTATTGTCACATTTTTATAAAAAAAAACGCCAGATAGATATTTTAAAAGAAATTTTTTTAATTAAACCATGTAAAATATACGTAACAAAACGTAAAAAATTTTTATTAGATCTGACGCAACGTTATGTATGTTTTACACGGGTTTATAAAACATATATTTTTTCAAATATTTACTCGGCGCTTTTTTGATTTTTTTTATTAAAAATGTGTCCAATAGTGTTACAAACCTGTAAAAAAATTCAAAAAAATACGTTTTTTTACATGATTTTTAGCTTGTTTTCGCGGTTTTCTCACTAAAATGGGGTTTTTATTTTTTAATTTCCTATATATATACACACACAAACAATAGCAATATTAACCTACCTCTAATATATTTCTAAATAATCTACTCTTGTTTGAATTTGAATCCAGTACGTACCTCTTTTTTAAAAGGCAATTTATCATATTATACACGACATGAATTTCTTTATTATGTCCATATGTACGTACCAAATTTATTTTTAATATATACAATATATTTCAAATGTGTATTACTTTAATATAAGTATTATATCCCAAACTTCATTCCTATGGTACACTTTTTTTTTTCGAACGGCGACTATTGAATTTGGATGGTATCGCACCCCACCCATAGGAGAGGTCCACACCCAACTCCGGCCAATGTGTTGTCTTAACCGGGCCCACTAGGCATCAGAGTTTGGCATGGCGTTCGACCGGGAAAACCCCACAGGACCGAACCACAATCGGGTTTGCGGCACACAACCTTGGTCCATGGGTAAAACCGGGTCGGACTCCCTTTGCCGAGACAAAGATCATTGCCCTATGTAATTGGAAACTGCCTCCCCATGGCTTTGAACTCGAGACCTCCCGAAGGAAGCCCCCGAGCTCTAACCAGTGAGCTGCAATACCAACCACATTCCTATGGTACACTTAGACTGCTAGAGTATAGCTTAAGAATTCTTGGTAAGGTTTTAGACTTGGTCTGATTATACAAAGACAAAAACCCGGTTTTATTTTGTCTGATTTTTCGGCCTTGTTTTTATTAAAAATTGGGTTTCTTGGTTCGGGTTTTTTGACTATGATAATGGAACCATATACCAGACCATTTAAGTTGTGTAGTCGGTCTTTGGGTTTTGGTATTTGGGTTGGGCTAATTGGTATTCATAATTGGTATTCAAGTAGGGGTTGTAAGATGGCGTCATTTGAGATTTTGTTAATGTTTAGAAACTAGTAAAGTACTCGCCGCGCGATGCGGCAGTATCAAAACGTAAAGGATGTGGAGTTTATTTTGTCAAATGAAAATGTTATATATTTGGCCCAGCATATGTACTAAAAGAATTTACATTGAAACGTATACCAACATCAAAAAGTATACAAAATAAGTACGGAAACGTACTATATTTAATTGGATACAAAATAAGTACGAAAACGTACTATATTTAACTGGACTGGTTTCCGGAAAAATTTTATATCGAAACGCGTATCAACACGAATTTATACAGACTCTTACATAAACTAAACACGCAAGAAATTATTATTTTTAGCTAAAAAACAAAATATGTAAATTAGAAACTTGAGGAAGTTAAAGTAATATTTACAAAGTTTTTTTTAAATTTAAGAAGGTGAAAGTGATAACCCCAAAATCATAAGATGATGATTTAAATTTAAAATATATAGATTAGTTGCGACAGGAAAAAAAGTGAAAAAAGAAAGATGTTGAAAAAAGAAGATAAAAAGAAAAATAAGAAAAATGAAAGAATATGAAAAAAAAGAAAAAAAAAAAGAAATTCTGAGGGATTCAAACCCTCGGCTAAAGCTTCAAGGATAAAGTACCTTACCGACTTAAAATATGCAACAATTGTGTATTGCTTTAGAAATTAATGTTATTTGACAAAGAAATAAATCTTAAAGAGCCAATAAGAATCCACCGACGTTACTTTTTATTAGTTATAGGTAATACATGAATTTCTCTATTTCTTTCTTTAATATTTTTTTTTTGTTTTCAGATGTACATTTTCTCAATCCTAATTCCTAGTTTCTTCAAAACTTCTAAATCGTGACGTCATAGTTAACTTTTTTGTTTTATAAAACTTGTAAGCAAATACAAAACATTATATAGGAGTAGATTCATATACAAAATGGATTTTTTGTTAAAATGGTATGAACCAATTAAATGTTGACATTTGACATTATGGTTAATTAATAAAGAATGGTAGTTCAGGCAATTTAATTTTAATTGATTTTTAAATTTCCATTAAACAAGGAAAGTGGGTAATCAATTTACATGATTGAATTTATTCCAAAAAATTTAAATATAATCGAAAATCACAAATTACCAGCAAATACGAATTTATTCCAAAACTTAAAATATAATCGAAAATCATAGATTACCAGCAAATACGAATTCTTTTTTAGCAAAAAACATGATAACAACACAATGTAGCTAGAGGTGCTCAAAAAACCCGGACCGGGTCGAAAAACCGGTTTTAAAACCGATTTAGGAATAAAAAAAAAAAACCGGTTTGGCCCCCGAACTGAACCACCGGTTTGTATTTCTGACCGTTATGACCGGTTTGGACCCGAACCGACCCGAACCGGTTTAGAAACCGGTCTCCCAAACCGGTTTAGGAACCGATTTTAACGGCTAGTTGGTTTTTGACCCTTTTTTTGCGAAAAAAGAGCCGTTGGGGGCTCTATTTTACCTTTTTTTTTTTTTTTGCATTCTAGACCCCATATATCCCTTATAAATAGGTTGTGGTTGTTTAGGTTCAATCACACAACTCTCAAACGCAAAAAACGCTCTCAAAATGCAAAAAACGTTCTCCAAACTCTCAAAACGCAAACCCGCTCACAAATGGCTTCATCAAGTGCTAACTCTTCCGTTGGTTGTGGTGCTTCAACAAACCTTGAAGTTGTTGAAGTTATTCCTACGAAGAGGAATGCCGAAATATGGAAAAACTACGATTTGTGTAGGATGTCGAGCGGTCCTAATAAAGCTCGTTGCAAGCTTTGTGGTGGTTTTTTCAAACACGACGCGAATACTACTTTGAAAAACCATCACGAGTTCAAGTATTGCAAAGCTTTGAAGAACGAAGCGTAACGAGGTCAACCGACGATGTCAAACGACGGGAGTATTTTCGCTTATAGTGTCGATGCGGTTCGGGAGCAAATGGCGCAATTCGTGATTCAACAAAGTTTGCCATTTAACCACTTCAACAATCCTCGTCTAACTCGACTTATTCAACAAACTCTTCAACCTCGTTACACACAAGTAAATCGTTCTACCATTAGAAGAGATTGTTTAAAAATGTGGAAAAAAGCTAAAAATGAACTTATTTTGGGTTTCGAAAACTTACATACCGGCGTTAGTTTAACTTGTGATGTTTGGTCCGCTTCACATGGTTCATGTAACATTTGTGCATATAGTCATGTAGTTGTAAACAGTGTTAGAACAGTGTCTATTCATGGTTCAGTTCGTCAATGTGATTCGTATGTTCATAATGTGTGCTTGTGTGTTACAGGATCTTAGAAATCAGGAAAACAAGTATTTATTATTTATTACAGTCGATTACACTAGGCAAGAGCAGTAACTGGTTATATCGAAACAGTGGTGGGCAGCGAGAGTGAGCCCTATATATATACTGCGTTCGGTGTAACAGGTTAGTGTTAGTGCGTAGTGTCGAGACGAATATTATAACAATTAATAAATTCAACCAAGATCGTACTCTGTAAGCGAGACTGAGTATAGTTATGGGTGACGATCCATAATAGTACGAATGTTGAACTTATAATTACGATTAAACATCCTTAAATTTTTAATACGATCGTAAAACGTACGCGATTGCGGGTATACACGTAATTTCGAATGTTTAACGATCTGTCAACACACGAAGAGTAAAAATAATTAAATTAATTATTTTATATTTTTACAATTTTGAAACTCATCATTTTAATGAGTTTAACAACTCTTTTATTTTTTAAACCGCGTAAAATACGCGTTACGTTCCGGAAACGCGAACCGAGCGACCGAAACGGACCCGAACAACACCCGGACTATAAAAGCCTTGAACAAGGCTTCCTTCTTCATTTAATTCCCCAACAACCTCTCTCTCTCTAAAAATTTCGGCTCCCACCTCTCTCTAGAATTCCAAACTTTAAACGTTCGTATCTTCTTCGATTCTCAACGGATTTTGGTGTTCTTGGTGTCCACGCGAAGCCCTCGACATCCTCTACACGGAAGTACAAGATTTACGCAGATCCATCCAGCAAATCGCGAGGTAATGAAGCTTGAAAGATTACGAAATTAGGGTTTTTGTGAGTTTATGTTAAAACTCAGCACATGGCCGGTCCTAGCACCTTTCTATTCAGTTTCGCAGCCATGGTCACTATCCTTGATGATAGATCAGCGTAGCTTGATGGCTGGAACAGAATTAATGCGATGAGGACGGTGCAGATGATGCAGGTTCGGCAGTGACAAGGGAAACGAACCCAATAGGGTTTCTCGGCCGAACCAGTGTGAACAAGGCGAACCCCAGCGAACCCCACATGGTTCGTTGGGTTATCAGCCGAACCCAGAAGGTTCCCACGAGCCTGTGCCGAGCCTCCTTGCATTCCACGAACCCTAGTCGCCATCAACGAACCTTGAGGAGTTTCACGAACCTTGCATGGTTCGTGTAAGCACAGCCGAACCCTCCTGAATCAGTCACGAGTCTTCACGAACCTTGGATAGGCCACGAACCCTGCATGGTTCGTGGCATGATCAAGCGAACCCCTTTGATGGTTATGGTCGACGAACCTTAGATCCTGGCGAACCTAGAACGAATCAAACGAACCATCATGCATGCCGAACTATAGGAAGCCTACACGAACCCTATATTGACGAACCCTACATGGTTCTGTTATTATTGCCGAGCCTTGGAACCTAGGAACGAACCCACACCTCACTTCAAAGAGCCGAACCTCTGCATGGTTCGTGGATCTAGTAGGCTAACTATGGACTCATCATAGCCGAACCTTGGGAGGGAAAGTAGAGGGTTCGCTGCCTAAGGTGGCAGCCCAAACCCATTCGGCCCAATCCGGTTCTTCAAGGCCCAATTTCATTAGCACTTGGCCCATAGGTTTCAACTAAGCACAATAGGGTTAAATTGGCCCATTATGGTTTAATTGGCCCGATATTGTCTTAGAAACTTGTGTGGGTTACATACACATTAGTGGACCCAATTAAATTCTTAGGCCTAATCCAAGCCCATTAGGCTCACCATTAACCTAATTGGCCCATGGACTCGGTTTAAGGACCATCATGGTTTCATGGGCTTAAGGCCCAATGTGAGACCCTCGACTATGACAATTGTGAATTGATCATAAATGGGTTAAGTGAGAAACTTAACAATAATCATGAAGATCAATTCACAATCACAAGACTTAAAACAATTGGAACATTCTTTCATTATTAACGTAAATCAATGGTTATCGAATTCTCAAACATTTATCATTTGTGCACAAGAAGTGTACACAAAAGAACATTTCACATTAGTTTCTTGAACCCATGATCAATCAATTTATCCAAGACATAACTTTCAAGTGTTAATCAAGAGAACACAAGTCAATCATTGAATCAAGTTATACAATTATAAATCTTATATCTTATGTATGATTACAATGATATAGGAACAAGTTAGAAGTCCTGTTTGCTATTTGCTATCTGTTTAAGTTCAGAGTCTACTGCAGACAGGTGAGAACTCTAGCCCCTCTTTTACTGTTTTACAACTGTTTTGGGGTGGAACACGTGATCAAAACCGCTATTTCAATCTTGTTTCATTACACAAGTTATGTGTAATTCATAAACATTACAGGTTCATTTTACGAATCCAAGGGATTCATCAATTGTTTAAGGAAATTGTCAGCTGTTTTAATTTACTTGTCGATTACTAAACTCTTTTCATTAAAAAGGTTTTATAAAGGACTTTTGAACTGTTTTGAAATTAATTTACTCAAATGTATTTTATGAAGGATAAACACTTTTTGATAAAGGATTTTACAAACCCTTTTGTTATAAACCTTGTTATTACACAAGGTCATCACATCATGGTATTCAAAACAAGTGGTTCACAACATGGTATCCAAATCAAGTGGTTCAAAACATGGTATTCAAATTCATTGGTTCAAAACATGGTATTCAAGTCAAGTTGTTCACATCATGGTATTCAAATCAAGAGATTCATTTCATGTTACATAAACAAAGGATTCAACTCGTGGAGTTAAATCCAGGTTTTCAATAAGACATTAACACATCCGGTTAAAGTAAGATTCAGAAAACATGGTGTCCATTGTTGTAAACAAACTTATAAACCCATCAAGTATCATATTCATTAGCGTTAGTACTGGGTGATCACAACAAGGGAAAGCGGACACATTGTTTCTTATCCAGGATGGAGTTAGCTTTTAAATTTGTTTTAAAAGCTAACTGCAGGTCTGGTGTCATTGTTTTCTTATCCAGGATGGAGTTGGCTTTTAAATTTGCTTTTAAAAGCCAACTGCAGGTCTGGTGTCATATGGTTATCAAAACTGCTGACGTATTATCTAACTCCAAACGTGGTTTGGGACTTGATATTATCGGCTGTCGTGCGAACAGTGATTGGACTGTTTACACTCATTTTCTTACTTGATGATAGTTTGGGTTGCAGTTCATCCGTGTGAATCTTATGATGCTTTAACTTACCTATGTCTTATATCATATACTCATGTTTACAAATGCTTAAACCTATTGTTCTCACCAACTACGTCTGTAGTTGACAGTTACTTTTCACGTGTTTCAGGTAATCAGGTTTAAGACATTCTCAGGGACAACTAAGGAGACCATTCTAAGATAGAACAAGATGAAGAAACATGCTAGGATGGAATAGAAACTCACTAAATCCTAAATGTTTAATTGTCTTGTTTGGAGTCTTATTTTGTAAACTATATTTTGGGTCTGTAGTTGTCTTACTTTTGGTAGATAGATTGTCTGTAACTAATCAACTGTCTAACCATTATGAAATGTAGTAATCCATTGTGGTTGTTCTTATTCAATACTTGTGCATGATTCAACTGATCATACGTCACCGCGCCGTGGATTCCGCACGCGGCGCAGGGTGTGACAGGTTGGTATCAGAGCCAAGGTTGTAGAGAACTAGGAAAAAAACCCAATGTTTAATGACCTAGACTATAACCTAAGCTACCCCATAGGACTAAGTGCTTTAGACTTGAGGATGCTTAGGAGCTAAGTAACTTAAGTGAGCATTAAGTCTACATTAAGCTTGAAAGATCTTAGGGACATGTTTCTAAGATTAGATATCGAGTCAAAGAATTTGAATCGGACTTCTATAATTTTTGAAACCGAATTAAATTCTCAAGCATATGCATTTAAGGATTTCAGAGGCAAGGATCTATATTCTTAGTATCCCTGATCTGAAATTCTCACACAGAGATCATTATAGAAATTCAGAGGCAAAGATCTGTATTGTCAGTATCTTTGAAATGAATTTCTTGTCATATTCAGTATAGGATTTAGAGGCAAAGATTGTTATCCTTGATCTAAAGTCCTTGTCATATTCATTATAGGATTCAAAGGTCAAGATCTATTAATTTAGAACTTGGATTTGAGATCCTTGTCATATTCATTATAGGATTCAAAGGTCAAGATCTATTAATTTAGAACTTGGATTTGAGATCCTTGTCATATTCATTATAGGATTCAAAGGTCAAGATCTATTAATTTAGAACTTGGATTTGGGATCCTTGTCATATTCATTATAGGATTCAAAGGTCAAGATCTATTAATTTAGAACTTGGATTTGAGATCCTTGTCATATTCATTATGGGATTCAAAGATCAAGATCTATTAACTTAGAACTTGGATTTGAGATCCTTGTCATATCACTATAGGAATTCAAAGGTTGAGGTCTATTAATTTAGAACTTAGATTTGAAATCCTTGTCATTGTTATCATTATCATGGATTCATTATCATAGGAACTTTATAACTTAGAATCTGTGTAACAGTATTCTTTAGTTGAAGTTCTCACAGGAAATCATTATGCTCAGTACTTTAAGTATTGGGAAACTAGGTTGATTAACCTAGGACACATATACATAAACCTAAGGTCTTAGTTTCTAGTAAATTAAGGACCATGGTTTACACAATCATAAACAGAATCAAGGAACAAGAGAAATCATGAGACAATCATAATCAATCAACAGTTGGAATCTTAGCCCCAAATATAGACGACGGATTAACGCTGACGTGTTGAGGTAAGTGGTGGGTCGGTGAGAGCTTACCCTATATATAAGCTTATTTCAGTATGTTAGGGGGAATCCGGCGTTTGTATTTGGAGTGAGGATTCGGGATCAACTGGACACATGGAACATTAGTCAAAACACATGGGATACAATCATTTGGGAAACAATCATTGGTGAATCAAATCATAATGAAATTCAAACTTGGATGAACCAGACATTATGGTGAATCAACCAAGTTGTGAACATATCATAAATGTAAACCTTAAGTGAAATTCTTAAGTGATTACATCATTAGTACTTACTGGCATAAGTTAACAGGAAAGTGTAGAACACACGTATGATTTAGTTCTACATGTTAACAACTGTTAGTAGGTGCACGCATAACATAATCATAGTCCAATCATGGAATCAATCATAGTTCAAGTTGATCAAAGATCATGGGATTCTTAATCAATGGAAAACACATGGAAATCAGTACAAACGTGTTGCCAAATGCTAGCAAGGGCATGATCGTGGTATACCGAAACGGTGGTGGGCAGCGAGAGTGAGCCCTATATATAAGCTATTTTCGGTATATCGGGAAAGTGTCAGTGTGTAGGTTTGGTGGAGAGATCATGAGACATCGTACATATTCGCATGATAAGTATACAAATAAGTTGATAACTTATACGTGTACTGGATCATATTACAATTGAATGATAATACTAGTAGTATGGATATATTACTGACCTTATCATGAAAATTCAATTGTATCCATTCTCATTACTGACCCGCTTGTGGCTTCTATTCGTAGAATGCCTCCTCGACGAGACCCAAATGCTGGGGGTTCGACAAGCGGTAATGATGATGAAATTAACAAGATTGCTCGAGCTATCGCTGTTCACATGAGGGATGTGATCCCGGGTATGGTCACTGATATTACCCAGAATCTTCGAGGAAGTACCGGTGATTCTGCACACGACTCAAATGCCACAAACGCTGGAACTGCTAACTTTACTTTCAAGCAGTTCAACGATGCTAAGCCTCCTAAGTACTCTGGTACCGAAGGAGCTACCGGCCTACTGCAGTGGCTGGAAAGCATCGAAGACATTCTCGACTTCACAGGATGCCCTGAAAATCTAAAGGTCAAGATGGCCTCGAGTGCATTTCATAAGGGCGCACTTACTTGGTGGAACTCTGAGAAGAACACCAGGGGACGTGAAGTCGCTCTAGCCTTACCATGGAATGGATTCAAGAACTTACTGGTGGAAAAGTTTTGTCCACGTCACGAGCTAAAGAAACTGGAAGTGGAGATGTGGAATCTGGTGCAGGATAGTGGCGAAAATGCTAAGTATACAACTCGTTTTCATGAGTTGTGCATTTTGGTACCACATCTGGTTACTCCTCTATCCCGCAGGATAGAGAAATACATTGAAGGGTTGCCTCTGGTTGTTAGAGGAACTGTCATGGGTAACAACCCCACTACTTTGGAAGCCGCGATTCAACTCGGTGCTACTCTGACCGAGGAGTATGTTAAATCGGGAGTGCTCACCCGAAAGGGATTTAAAAGAGCACAGATTGAGGAAGGCAAGAAGCCTGAACAACATCACCACAAGAAGAAGAAACAGAAGACAATCAAGAACTTTGCAGCGTTGACTGCGGCTGCACCTACTCATGCTACTCCCCTCACGGCTATGCCACAACCTGCTAATGTCAGAAAGCAGTACACTGGCCCGTTTCCACTCTGCACCAAATGCCAGTATCATCACCTGCCCAATACTCCATGCAAGAAGTGTCACAAGTGTGGGCGTATGGGACACTTTGCAGCGACTTGTCGATCTGCTCATCTTATTGCTGCAACAACTGCTGCCACAACTTCTACTGCTGCAGGTGGAAGAGCCTGCTATAATTGTGGGGCAGAAGGGCACTTCAGAAACCAGTGTCCAAAACTCAATAACAATACTGCTGCTGCTCGTGCTTTTGTGATTGGAACTGCGGAAGCACGTGAAGAGCCGGCAGTCATCACGGGTACATTTCTTATCAATGATCACTATGTTTCTATCATATTTGATACTGGTGCTGACAAAAGCTTTATCTCTGCTCATACTGCTTCTGTTCTTAATATGCAACTATCCACACTTACTGCTTCCTATACTGTAGAAGTAGCGAATGGTAAAACCATAGTTGTAGATTCCATCATTAATGCTTGTGAGCTAAGATTAAATGACCATCTTTTCTCTATCGATCTCATTCCTATGACTCTCGGAAGCTTCGAAGTTGTAGTAGGAATGGATTGGTTATCTAAGAATAATGCTGAGATCGTATGCTCGGAAAAACTTATTCGAATTCCCCTACCGTCCGGCGAAACGATGATAGTCTACGGTGAGAAACCCTGCCGCGAATTGAAGATTGTATCGTGCATCAAGGCGAGGAAGTATCTGAAGAAGAAATATTGTGCATTCTTAGCTCACGTGGTGGAAAAGAAACCTGACAAGAAAGCAGTTGGAGACGTACCGGTTATCAAAGACTATCCAGACGTATTTCCAGAAGACTTGCCTGGACTACCACCAGTCCGACAAGTGGAGTTTAGAATTGATCTCGTCCCTGGAGCAAACCCAGTGGCGAAGTCACCGTATAGGTTAGCACCGTCTGAGATGCAAGAACTGTCTAGTCAGCTTCAAGAACTTTTAGACAAGGGTTTTATAAGACCGAGTTTCTCTCCATGGGGAGCTCCGGTTCTCTTTGTCAAAAAGAAAGACGGTTCATTTCGTATGTGCATAGACTATCATGAGCTGAACAAGTTGACAATCAAGAATAGATATCCTCTGCCCAGGATCGATGATCTGTTTGATCAATTACAGGGAGCAACTTGCTTCTCTAAGATTGACTTACGATCTGGGTATCATCAGTTAAGAGTAAATGATGAGGATATACCAAAGACGGCATTTAGGACTCGATATGGACACTATGAGTTTGTGGTTATGCCATTTGGGCTGACCAATGCACCCGCAGTGTTCATGGACTTGATGAATCGAGTCTGCAGACCATATTTAGATCAGTTTGTTATTGTCTTTATTGATGATATACTGATTTATTCCAAGTCGGAACAAGAACATGAAGATCATTTGAGGAAAGTTCTGGAGTTACTAAGAGCTGAACAACTCTATGCTAAATTCTCAAAGTGTGAATTTTGGCTAAAGGAAGTTCATTTCTTAGGACATGTCATAAACAAAGATGGAATTCATGTAGATCCAGCCAAGATTGAGGCGATTAAGAACTGGACTACTCCATCTACTCCAACAGAGATTCGTTCGTTTCTGGGTCTGGTAGGTTATTATAGAAGATTCATTGCAAACTTCTCTAAGATAGCCTTGCCACTCACTACATTGACTCAGAAAAGTCAAGCTTTTATATGGGGACAGAAACAAGAAGATGCATTTCAACTTCTTAAACAGAAGTTATGCAATTCTCCTATCCTTAGTCTTCCAGAAGGCAGTGATGATTTCATTGTCTACTGTAATGCTTCAAACCTTGGTCTCGGTTGTGTACTTATGCAACGGGACAAGGTCATTGCTTATGCTTCAAGACAACTTAAGGTTCACGAGAAGAATTACACTACTCATGACCTTAAGTTAGGGGCTGTGGTCTTTGCATTGAAGATTTGGAGACACTACCTGTATGGTACTAAATGTGTTATCTATACAGACCACAAGAGCCTCCAACACATTCTCAATCAGAAAGAACTCAACATGAGACAACGACGTTGGGTTGAGCTTCTAACTGATTACGACTGTGAGATTCGTTACCATCCGGGTAAAGCCAATGTGGTGGCAGATGCTCTTAGTCGCAAGGAACCAGTCAAACCAATTCGTGTTAGAGCCATGGAGATCAACACACAACCAAACTTGAAAGACTTGATTCGTATTGCACAACAACAAGTAGTAACAGATAATCAACTCAAGACAGACTTGGATTGTGGTATTGAGAAGAAACTAGAACCTCGAGCTGATGGGTTGTTATATCTCAACGGCCGCATTTGGATTCCAAAGTCTGAAGAATTGCGCACACTCATCTGTGATGAGGCTCATAAGTCGCGATACTCAGTTCATCCTGGAGCCGACAAGATGTATCAGGACTTGAGAACATCTTACTGGTGGCCGGGAATGAAGAAAGACATAGCACTGTACGTGGGAAAATGTCTTACTTGTTCAAAGGTCAAAGCAGAACATCAAAAGCCTTCGGGGCTTCTGCAGCAACCTGAAATTCCTCAATGGAAATGGGAACAAATTTCCATGGATTTCATAACGAAGTTGCCGAGAACTCCGAGAGGTTTCGATTCGATTTGGGTGATCGTTGACCGACTCACCAAATCTGCTCATTTTCTCCCAATCCGAGAGGATTACAAGATGGAGAAGTTATCCACATTGTACATCAACGAAATCATTGCACGTCATGGTACTCCAACATCAATCATATCTGATCGTGATAGTCGCTTCACTTCTCGCTTTTGGCAATCATTGCAAAAGGCTTTGGGAACGCGTGTTAATCTTAGCACGGCGTATCATCCCCAAACCGACGGCCAAAGTGAGAGAACTATCCAAACACTTGAGGACATGCTCCGTTCTTGTGTCATTGACTTCGGTGGAAGTTGGGACACTCATCTCCCACTCATTGAGTTTTCATATAACAATAGCTATCATACGAGCATTCAATGTGCACCATTCGAAGCTCTATATGGTAGAAAGTGCCGATCACCGGTCTGTTGGACCGAGATTGGTGACTCACAGGTCGTAGGACCAGAACTCATTCAGGAAACATCAGACAAGATCACAATCATTCAGTCACGGCTTAAGGCCGCACGAGATCGGCAGAAGAGTTATGCTGATCGACGTCGGAAACCGCTTGAGTTCCAAGTCGGTGACCGAGTCTTACTCAAAGTTTCTCCCTGGAAAGGCGTTGTCCGATTCGGGAAGAAAGGGAAACTTGCACCAAGGTACGTTGGACCTTTTGAGATCCTGGAACGGATTGGTCCCGTAGCCTACAAACTCAAACTTCCAGTGGAGCTAAGCAATGTTCATGATACTTTTCATGTATCAAATCTTAAGAAATGCTTGGCGGATCATGATGTTCAGATTCCACTGGAAGACATACAGATTCAGAATAACATGCAATTCATAGAACGTCCGGTTGAAATCATGGATCATGGGGTCAAGAAACTTAAACGCAGCCGTATCCCGATCGTGAAAGTGCGATGGGAGGGCAAACGCGGTGCTGAGTTCACCTGGGAACGTGAAGACCAGATGAAGCTTAAGTACCCTCATCTTTTTACAGTATCTTCGGCTAGTTAATTTCGGGACGAAATTCCCTTAACTAGGGGAGACTGTAACATTTGTGCATATAGTCATGTAGTTGTAAACAGTGTTAGAACAGTGTCTATTCATGGTTCAGTTCGTCAATGTGATTCGTATGTTCATAATGTGTGCTTGTGTGTTACAGGATCTTAGAAATCAGGAAAACAAGTATTTATTATTTATTACAGTCGATTACACTAGGCAAGAGCAGTAACTGGTTATATCGAAACAGTGGTGGGCAGCGAGAGTGAGCCCTATATATATACTGCGTTCGGTGTAACAGGTTAGTGTTAGTGCGTAGTGTCGAGACGAATATTATAACAATTAATAAATTCAACCAAGATCGTACTCTGTAAGCGAGACTGAGTATAGTTCTGGGTGACGATCCATAATAGTACGAATGTTGAACTTATAATTACGATTAAACATCCTTAAATTTTTAATACGATCGTAAAACGTACGCGATTGCGGGTATACACGTAATTTCGAATGTTTAACGATCTGTCAACACACGAAGAGTAAAAATAATTAAATTAATTATTTTATATTTTTACAATTTTGAAACTCATCATTTTAATGAGTTTAACAACTCTTTTATTTTTTAAACCGCGTAAAATACGCGTTACGTTCCGGAAACGCGAACCGAGCGACCGAAACGGACCCGAACAACACCCGGACTATAAAAGCCTTGAACAAGGCTTCCTTCTTCATTTAATTCCCCAACAACCTCTCTCTCTCTAAAAATTTCGGCTCCCACCTCTCTCTAGAATTCCAAACTTTAAACGTTCGTATCTTCTTCGATTCTCAACGGATTTTGGTGTTCTTGGTGTCCACGCGAAGCCCTCGACATCCTCTACACGGAAGTACAAGATTTACGCAGATCCATCCAGCAAATCGCGAGGTAATGAAGCTTGAAAGATTACGAAATTAGGGTTTTTGTGAGTTTATGTTAAAACTCAGCACATGGCCGGTCCTAGCACCTTTCTATTCAGTTTCGCAGCCATGGTCACTATCCTTGATGATAGATCAGCGTAGCTTGATGGCTGGAACAGAATTAATGCGATGAGGACGGTGCAGATGATGCAGGTTCGGCAGTGACAAGGGAAACGAACCCAATAGGGTTTCTCGGCCGAACCAGTGTGAACAAGGCGAACCCCAGCGAACCCCACATGGTTCGTTGGGTTATCAGCCGAACCCAGAAGGTTCCCACGAGCCTGTGCCGAGCCTCCTTGCATTCCACGAACCCTAGTCGCCATCAACGAACCTTGAGGAGTTTCACGAACCTTGCATGGTTCGTGTAAGCACAGCCGAACCCTCCTGAATCAGTCACGAGTCTTCACGAACCTTGGATAGGCCACGAACCCTGCATGGTTCGTGGCATGATCAAGCGAACCCCTTTGATGGTTATGGTCGACGAACCTTAGATCCTGGCGAACCTAGAACGAATCAAACGAACCATCATGCATGCCGAACTATAGGAAGCCTACACGAACCCTATATTGACGAACCCTGCATGGTTCTGTTATTATTGCCGAGCCTTGGAACCTAGGAACGAACCCACACCTCACTTCAAAGAGCCGAACCTCTGCATGGTTCGTGGATCTAGTAGGCTAACTATGGACTCATCATAGCCGAACCTTGGGAGGGAAAGTAGAGGGTTCGCTGCCTAAGGTGGCAGCCCAAACCCATTCGGCCCAATCCGGTTCTTCAAGGCCCAATTTCATTAGCACTTGGCCCATAGGTTTCAACTAAGCACAATAGGGTTAAATTGGCCCATTATGGTTTAATTGGCCCGATATTGTCTTAGAAACTTGTGTGGGTTACATACACATTAGTGGACCCAATTAAATTCTTAGGCCTAATCCAAGCCCATTAGGCTCACCATTAACCTAATTGGCCCATGGACTCGGTTTAAGGACCATCATGGTTTCATGGGCTTAAGGCCCAATGTGAGACCCTCGACTATGACAATTGTGAATTGATCATAAATGGGTTAAGTGAGAAACTTAACAATAATCATGAAGATCAATTCACAATCACAAGACTTAAAACAATTGGAACATTCTTTCATTATTAACGTAAATCAATGGTTATCGAATTCTCAAACATTTATCATTTGTGCACAAGAAGTGTACACAAAAGAACATTTCACATTAGTTTCTTGAACCCATGATCAATCAATTTATCCAAGACATAACTTTCAAGTGTTAATCAAGAGAACACAAGTCAATCATTGAATCAAGTTATACAATTATAAATCTTATATCTTATGTATGATTACAATGATATAGGAACAAGTTAGAAGTCCTGTTTGCTATTTGCTATCTGTTTAAGTTCAGAGTCTACTGCAGACAGGTGAGAACTCTAGCCCCTCTTTTACTGTTTTACAACTGTTTTGGGGTGGAACACGTGATCAAAACCGCTATTTCAATCTTGTTTCATTACACAAGTTATGTGTAATTCATAAACATTACAGGTTCATTTTACGAATCCAAGGGATTCATCAATTGTTTAAGGAAATTGTCAGCTGTTTTAATTTACTTGTCGATTACTAAACTCTTTTCATTAAAAAGGTTTTATAAAGGACTTTTGAACTGTTTTGAAATTAATTTACTCAAATGTATTTTATGAAGGATAAACACTTTTTGATAAAGGATTTTACAAACCCTTTTGTTATAAACCTTGTTATTACACAAGGTCATCACATCATGGTATTCAAAACAAGTGGTTCACAACATGGTATCCAAATCAAGTGGTTCAAAACATGGTATTCAAATTCATTGGTTCAAAACATGGTATTCAAGTCAAGTTGTTCACATCATGGTATTCAAATCAAGAGATTCATTTCATGTTACATAAACAAAGGATTCAACTCGTGGAGTTAAATCCAGGTTTTTCAATAAGACATTAACACATCCGGTTAAAGTAAGATTCAGAAAACATGGTGTCCATTGTTGTAAACAAACTTATAAACCCATCAAGTATCATATTCATTAGCGTTAGTACTGGGTGATCACAACAAGGGAAAGCGGACACATTGTTTCTTATCCAGGATGGAGTTAGCTTTTAAATTTGTTTTAAAAGCTAACTGCAGGTCTGGTGTCATTGTTTTCTTATCCAGGATGGAGTTGGCTTTTAAATTTGCTTTTAAAAGCCAACTGCAGGTCTGGTGTCATATGGTTATCAAAACTGCTGACGTATTATCTAACTCCAAACGTGGTTTGGGACTTGATATTATCGGCTGTCGTGCGAACAGTGATTGGACTGTTTACACTCATTTTCTTACTTGATGATAGTTTGGGTTGCAGTTCATCCGTGTGAATCTTATGATGCTTTAACTTACCTATGTCTTATATCATATACTCATGTTTACAAATGCTTAAACCTATTGTTCTCACCAACTACGTCTGTAGTTGACAGTTACTTTTCACGTGTTTCAGGTAATCAGGTTTAAGACATTCTCAGGGACAACTAAGGAGACCATTCTAAGATAGAACAAGATGAAGAAACATGCTAGGATGGAATAGAAACTCACTAAATCCTAAATGTTTAATTGTCTTGTTTGGAGTCTTATTTTGTAAACTATATTTTGGGTCTGTAGTTGTCTTACTTTTGGTAGATAGATTGTCTGTAACTAATCAACTGTCTAACCATTATGAAATGTAGTAATCCATTGTGGTTGTTCTTATTCAATACTTGTGCATGATTCAACTGATCATACGTCACCGCGCCGTGGATTCCGCACGCGGCGCAGGGGTGTGACAGTTCACCCGACTCGTACATTTGTGTTACCACTCATTGGGTACAACCCAATACGTGGCAATTAATGAAACGTACGGTCGCGTTTGAGTTATTTGACTATCCTCCGGCGGTAGAGATGTCGATTTGCTTGAAGGATTACTTGGATTCGGCGGAAAGAGTTCAAGATAGGTCTCCACTTGAAGGCGAGATGGATTACGAGAGCGAGCTATTGCAAGAGGAGGTCGAGGCGGGTTTGTCGGAAGGAATAACCGACGAGGAAGAAGCTGCATATTATCAAGTTAGCTCGGGAGAAAACTCGGAAGAAAACTAAACGTGAAGAAGACGCATGTATTTCATCATTATGTTTTACGATTTGTTTTTTTGTAATCATTGAAGACTTTAACTCTTTAAGTAATTTAATTTATGTTTGACTTCAATTTGTTCATTATGTTGTATCTTCTTTAAACTAATAAAACTTTAAACTAATCAAATAATAAACTAATCATTACTAAAACCCTAAAATAACCTTAAACTATTAAAAACAACTAATAATCATTAATAAAACCTTAAACTAATCAAATAATAAACTAATCATTACTACAAACCCTAATATAACCTTAAACTTTTAAAAACAACTAATACTTTATTAATAAAACCTTAAACTAATAAATTGTATTGTATGTGTATATTTATTAAAGATTAGTTTAAGGTTATATTAGGGTTTTTAGTAATGATTAGTTTATGATTTTGATTAGTTTAAGGTTTATTAGGGTTTTATTAAAGATATGTTTTGATTAGTTTAAGGTTTTTTTAGGGTTTTTACTAATTATTAGATATTATTTGATTAGTTTAAGGTTTTATTAATTATTAGTTATGTTGATTACTTTAAGGTTTTTTTAGGGTTTTTATTAATTATTAGTTATGATTTGATTAGTTTAAGGTTTTATTAGTATTAAGGTTTAGGTTTTATTATTAGTTTAAGTTTTTATTAAAGGTTAAGGTTTTAAGGGTTAGAAAAAAAAAACCGGAAAAACCGGTTTGAAGACCCGGTTTGGCCCAAACCGGTTTACAAGTCAACCCAAATCGGTTTGGTAGGTTCGAGATTTCCATTGAAAAAACCGGTTTATAACCCGAAACGGTTTAGCCCGAAACCGGTTTGTGTACCACACTGTAGAAACCGGTTCGGTTTGGGACCCGAACCGGTTTGGCCAAAAAAACCGGTTTGAGCACCTCTAAATGTAGCACATGCTTATTATAAGCTACTAACAATATTAACAACATTGTTCTAACATCATATTAACAACACATAACAACACATTGTTTTCAAAACACACACCATATCAGCACAATGTTTCACATAATGTGCACAAAAAGACAACAACACAATATATTATTCAATAATAGCACATACTGACACATAATAGCACATCCCTTATACATCATTAGTTAAATTTCAAATTTAACCTGGATTGACTCTTAATTTCGGCAACTGCATCCTAGTCTTTTCGATTGAGCGTGATATCAGCATATCAAAATTAATTAGATCCCTAAACTACCCTTTTGATAACCATAATCACCTTATAATTAAAAGGTTTTCCCAAAAATAATTATCAACCCTTGATCTTAGCACATCCATGGTCTAGATTGTTTCTCACACTTTTTACAAAATAACCCCACTCACATTATATATATATATATATATAGAGAGGATACACATCGTTTGTTAACCCTTTCAAATTGACTTAAATGTTAAACCAATCTCAACCTTTGATATAATATAAAATAATCCATATTCTAAATTAAAGGCTTGGATGAGATTAAGGGCATTTTAGTAAAAATACATGATGTACTTTTGTCAGATTCTTATCTTGACTATATCTTTATTTTTCTCTCTCATTTATTAAAAAATCATAACCAAGTTCACACCATCACCACGAAGATATGGCACCACCACGAAGATCTGGCAGAAGCACCATCACCAAGATCAGCACAAAATCACTAGTGCTTGCTTTCTCCCTTTTCTTCCCCTCAACAATGACTAACTCGAGTAATGGATCGTAGCTGAATCGAGCAGTTAGTTTTGTTTAACACCCTGCCGCCACCTATACGTCCTGTAGTGGTCACTACAGGGTGTTTTGACCGACAACCTTAAATGAGTCCGACGTTCTTCTGTCAGTGTCAGCCCTATACGGCACGTAGTGACCACTACGGGGCGTATAGGGTTAAAAATATTATATTTGGTTGTTTTAGTGTGTTTGAAGATGTCTTTTGGTATGTAAAAATATACTAGTTTTGTTTAAAAATATAATAGTTTTGTTTAAAACTTATTTTTTATATTTTAAGACGTATCTCTCGTTACGTTTATTTTTAACCCAAGTAAAAATGGGTTGTAAAAATCTTATATTTTTTTTTAAACTTGTTTTTTATATTTTACGGTCTCTCGGTTGGTTATTTTTTTAAACGCATGTTTTTTTGTTTGTAAAAAACTAATTGTTTTGTTTAAAACTTGTTTTTTATATTTTACGGTCTCTCGGTACGATTATTTTTAATTGTTTTTAAAACTTGTCTAAAGCTTTTTTAAGAGCCAATTCTTTTTAAATTCCATATGTTAAGCTAAGTTTTGAAATTTAAAAATGTTTTTAATTATTTTTAATAATAATTTAAATATATTTATTAATTGATATATAAATGATGTTATTTGTCTAAGCATATTGATGTTAAAGAATAACATGATAAATAATGCATTACCAACCAAAACATATTTAAATAATAAAAAACGCATCACCAGCCAAAACAAACAAATATATACATGCATCACCAACCAAAACTACCAAATATATACAAAACATAAACATAAATACAAAGTGTATGTCTATACATAACAAATACATATATGACTGAAAATACTAACTAATCATCGTGAAGTGGAGGTGGAGGTGGAGGTGGAGGTGGAGGTGGAGGGGGAGGGGGAGGAGGATACTGTCGTGACGGTGGAACAACAGGGAGCTGGATACTCTGAGCTGCTGCATCTCTAAGATCGATATGCACCTGCCAAGAGATGAGATCCTCCAACCGATTTACTCGTTGACTCAGCTGCTCGGTGGTATGAGCTAGCTGCTGACTGAGCTGGAGCTACTGCTGCTGGATCTGCATCTGCTGCTAAATGAGCTGCTGTGTCACATCGGCAATACCCTGCAGCATAGCCTCAACACGAGCAAGAAGCCGCATGGCTCTGTATACACGCTTAGAATGCTGATGTGGCACATCCTGATGCGGCTCCCCCTCAACATGTGGTAGAGGCTGCTGCGGGGGCTGCTGCTGAAGCTGGGGCTAGGACTGATGCTGGGGCATGGGCTCGTCGTCTCTGTAATGCAGATCATTTGGCCTCGGTTCCGAGTATCAAGCTTCGTCCGAAAGATGTCTATATCAGAAAGCGGGATAATCGTGTCTATATACAAATGAAAGGAAAATAATCAGTTTACAACAAAAAAAAATGTAAAAAACAAACAAAGAGGAATTGGTTATAGTATTTTGATACCTGTATTTTCGTATTTTGATATCAGACAAGCACATGGCAAGCCACAACTTGTCCACAACTGGTGGCTGCATGACATATTACCTTGACGCATAACCTTGATCTTATTCGTTTCATAAAGTAATAAATCAAGAGCTTTATGTGAAACCTTACCACGTAGGTTATTAAACATGGGTATTTTATGATGACCCATTGTCTTTATTAAACTTGTTTCAAACCCATGTTTCATGTTTATCTCCTGTGATTCTATCATTTGATTAACAAAACCTACCAGTGTCGAGAGTGAGTTATTAGTTGTTCTCAGATATCTTTTTAAGTTTGAATGTTGACTCTCGACTCTTTTAAGTTGTACGTTGACCAAAGTTGGGCGTTCTCTTAGTCCAGGCTGTAACAAACATGTCTTTGTAGGGGTTTAACCAAGTCTTTGTCACATAACTCAAAACTCTTAAAATACAGACGGTTGTAGTTATAGTCGTAAATTTCTGGCGATGAAGAGTCACACAAATTCCCCCAACGACCCTTAAACTTTTTCCAATCACTGTTTGAAAAACTTGCCTTGCAGTGTTTTGCTATATTTTCGCTTATGTGCCACCTGCATAAATACCTAGAAGCGTGCAGAAATACCTTACGACATGCATTCATTAGAGCAAGGTCTCTGTCGGTTATTATCACGCGGGGCTCCATACACTTATCTAGCATCTCTTTTACCCGTTTTAGAACCCAATGATAGTTTCCCTCTTTTTCTTTACTCACGAACGCGTGTGCAATACAAAACGTATGGTGTGTTGAGGTAACACCAACTATCTATACAAAAGGAAGTTTGTACATGTTAGTCTTGTAAGTCGCGTCGATCATAAGAACATGTGGGAACGCACGCCACCAGGTGTATATTTTTTATGACTAAAGAAAATCTCCTCCACGTCATTTGTTTTGGAGTTTTCGCGAGTATAGTATACGTAATTCTTAGTATGCAGCAGGTTCTCTAAGACTTGCATTGAGGTTGATTCGACTTTTTGTTTATTTTTAAATTTTTGCTGCACATTGTATATGTCTCTATGGATGGAGACGTTGTCGGGATTCTAATTCTTTATGCTGGAAAGTATGTTGCGTGGCTCCATGTGTTGCTCAGTCAGATGATGTACCATGTTTTGTTCCTGCTCGGACAATCTTCTAACAAACGGGTGCCCCTCAAGATTTTGAGCGGGTTCATGGTTGTGTTTTTCATTTCTGACCTGAAGCTTCCAACCATAAGAACCACTGTCGTATATCCCTATTAATTTAAAAGGACAGCCGATTTTTTTTACTACCAGTACGCCTTAAGATGGCCGTACTATTGTGTTCACCACCACGATCACACACAAGCCAGATTTTGTTGACCTAATCGGTCCCCTTCTTTTTCTTAGATCGTCCGGTAACTACGACATATCCATTATCAAGAGCTCTACTTTTTATTAGGATACACATCTTTTGTTAACTCTTTCAAATTGACTTAACTGTTTAACCCAATCTCAACCTTTGATATAATATAAAATAATCTATATTCCAAATTAAAGGGTTGGATGAGATTAAGGGCATTTTAGTAAAAATACATGATGTACTTTTGTCAGATTCTTATCTTGACTATATCTTTATTTTTCTCTCTCATTTATTCAAAAATCATAACCAAGTTCAAACCATCACCACGAAGATATGGCACCACCACGAGGATCTGGCAGAAGCACCATCACCAAGATCACCACAAAATCACTAGTGCTTGCTTTCTCCATTTTCTTCTCCTCAACAATGGCTGACTCGAGTAATGGATCCTAGCTGAATCGAGCAGTTAGCTTCTCCCTTCTCATTCCTTGAACAATGGCTGACTTAACAATGGCTTATCCCTTCTCTTTCTCTCTCCCTCTCTCTGGATTCTTGCGGTAAGCTTTGCTTATGATTCATGAACAAGTTCCTAAATTTAAATTTTGGGATTTTTTTTTCATCGTGCCCTAATTTGGAGCAAGAAACATGATACATGGGTGGTCTTTTCAGGTGAAGTTCACCATGGTGGATCTAATATTAATATTAATTTCTTGAAATTCTAGGGAGTTAACAGTTAGGCCAAGAGTCAAAGTAGTGAGTTTGCAATTAATCTGTCGATGAGTTTCTACAGGTCCTCAAGTTTTGCAATTAATATTCTGTCATAGGCATGATTTTTTTTCTTTCTCTCCAGATTTTTTTGATAACTGGTATGTTAATTTATTAGGATTCCAAGAAGGTGTTTGTTGATATGCTTGCTTTTTCTTTAAGAATGAATTTTTACAGAGATTACTTAAGATGGTGGATAGTTTGAAATTTAAAGACTTTGTGGTGTTCTTGTCAGCTATCCTAAAGCAACCACGTCTCAAAAGATTGAACGTAAGTTTCACTTCGGACCAACATAACTACAATCATTAGTAAAGGATCTTGTTTTCAAGGTGTTTATTTAAGGACAAAAGCTTAAATCTGTTTTGTTTTTTGATGGTAAAAGAAGCATTAAATTTTGTATTGGCCTGTCAGATAAGCAAATAGAAGCATGAACTTAAACCCATTTTCCAAATAATGGAAAAAAAATCTTTAAATATGGTTTACAATGTTGCAATATATGCTTTACATTGTTGCAAGTGTCGCATTTTTATAAAGTGTTACCATAAAATAATTAAAAGATTGTTGTAAATGGTTATAGTGTTGTGCTTTTAATCTTTGTTCTTCTTCTTTGTTTTTTTTTGGGGTTTATGGGGTGTTTAGGTTCATAAGGTGAAACTTGATGTAAATTTCAATGGAATGATGTTCACATTCTTAGTGTTTGATTTTTTTTTCAATTACAACAATGTAACATGTATATTACATTAATGCAATACTTAGGTTATTTTTTATGTTTACTCCAGTATAACATTTGCAATAGCATTTCTATTAAATAATTGTAGGGTTTTTTTTTTACTTTATGCAATTGTAACACCTGCATTAAAGCTGGTGTCTCTTAATTTGCACGTATATTATATTTGGGCATAGTTTTTACTACAACGATTGTATCGAGTCTAATGACCGTCTTATTTTAATGTAACACTCTCTTACATTAGTGCAATACAATCATAAATCAACTAATTTACAACAATGTAGCGTGTATATTAAATCAATGTAATAATTCATTTAGAATTCATTTTACATTTACAGTATTGTAATATGTATATTACATCGGTGCAAATTGTATATTACATTTATTGAAGTGTTGTTACATTAATGTAATTACGAACGTATTGTAGTGACGAATATATGTCGTATATAGTATGTTACTAATTAAATGTAATGATCATATTACATTAACGTAGCAGGTGGTGATGTATTTTTTTTATTTACAACAATGTAATATCGTTTTTCTTTTGCACCAATGTAACATTTACAGCAATATAATTTCGTTTTTCATTTGCATCAATGTAATATTAATATAATTTTTTATTTACCAGTAATGTAACATTTTAAAATTTATAGGAGCAGGTTGTTTTGGACCATAGTGCTGTAATTTTATTCATTTATGATAATGTAATTTCTTTTTTTTTTTATTTGCATGAATGCAACATTTTACTTTAGCATTTCTATTGAATATTTGTATTATTCTTTTTATTTACGAAATGTAAAATTTATATCACATAATGTAATACTTTGTTTTATAGAATAATTTTACTATAATGTAACATTGTATATCACATCAACTTAAGTTTTATTACATTACTGTAATTACGAACATATAAAAAAATTTAAAATTTGACAATATTATAACATAATTAAAAAGAAAAATACGGCGAATTTATTGATGTAAGTATAAAAAGTTATGAATGGTTTTTTAAAAAAGGTGAAGAATCTTTATTAGAAAAAAAATAATAAAAAAAAGGTTAAAATGTCAGATTTGCCCTTTTCATATAAAAAGAATACCTTAACACATGGCACAATCTCCTTTAATTTTTCATTTTTCCACCATTGGATGTGAGTTCATCAGTTATGACCCAAATAGTGGGTTAAAAATGGATTCTTGCCATATATATATGTATATATATATATATATATATATATTTTTTTTTTCTTTGTTAACCCATTTTTATTGCGCTAACCGAATAACTACATCTTATTACTTTGGGGCCTACATTAAAGAAAAATCTAAAGGTGTAGATTTTTCTCTATTTTTTTATTAATGTAAGTTGGCTCTACATTAATTAAATTAATTAAAAGAAGAAGAAAAAACTTATACCCAAATATACTTTAATGTGTGTCCAAAATAATAAGATGTAGTTATTCGGTTAATGCAATAAGAAAGGATTAATTTATGATCATCTCCCTATATATATATAGGGGTGTTCATCGGGACGGATAACGAGTAGTTCGGGCTTTTCGAATCGGGTCATTTGGATTTGGAAAATTTTCGGTCTATCCAAAACCCAACCCGAATCTCAAAATAAATTATCAGACCCGAAAAAAAAGTTTTTGCATATTCAAAACCCAGCCCGACCCGAATCGAAAATTATATTATCCGACCCGAATAACCCGAAATAGATTTCGGAT
Source organism: Mikania micrantha (assembly GCA_009363875.1). NCBI lineage: Eukaryota > Viridiplantae > Streptophyta > Magnoliopsida > Asterales > Asteraceae > Mikania > Mikania micrantha. The sequence continues at coordinate 34,496,526 of CM018685.1, forward strand.
GAGGCTTTTTCGGGTTTCGGATACGATTCGGATTTTGAATTTTTTCGAGTTTCGGATATTTTGAACACCCCTATATATATATATATATATATATATATATATATATATATATATATATATATATATATATATAAAGGAGGGATAACTTAACAACTCATTTAAAGGGCCGTTTGGTAACGTCTGAACCATTAAGTGCTGAATGGTTAAAATGTCTGAATGGTTAAGAGGGTCTGAATGGTTAAGAGCTGAACCAATTAAGACTGTTTGCTTGAATATCTGAACGAATATGCAGAATCTAATTTGCACAAAACTAATTACACAAACATCAACCCAAATTTAGACAAAAACTGACCTAAAGTGACCGGATATCACACACAAATGCAAATCCCATAACTTATAAACTTAATTTGCAAATCCCAGAGCCCAATTTTCACAAAAACATCAAACCTGATTTGCAAATCCCACGTAAAAACATCAAACTAATCAAGAAAACCCACACAAATCTTGCAAATCACACACAAATGCATATGCAAATCTTGAATATTCTCAACAATCGTATATTCTCGACAAATTGTTTGTATTTTACTATATTACTTTGACTTTATATGTTGATTGATCGTCAGCAGCAAAGAAGAACACATTTGCCTGTACGATCCATAATCCCGGTCACCGCATTCAGTTCTCATAGATCCTCTACTCAAATCCGAGCCTCATACACTGATTTCTCTGCTTCACCCAACACAGGTAGATCAATTTTCAGTGTTGTTTGTTTAATAGTGTTAGATGTAACCATCACCATCAACCTCGACGGCCGAATAGGCTGAACCAGGCGGCGACGAACGGTGCAGACGTAGGGTTCTGGCGACGACGAGAGCTGTGGGGAGGGTGACGGGAGCGGTGGCGAGGCGACGGGAGCGGTGGCAAGATGACGGGAACAGTGGAAAAGAGAAGACGGGATAGCAGGACGGAGCAAGGTTCGGAGGAGCAAAAGTCGAAGAAGGAGGAGGATTCGCCAACTGGGAGGAGGAGCCCTCGACGGTGGAGATCTCTAAAAAATGAGATTAGGGTTGGGAGAAGATGGACAGGAACGAGGGTAGGAACGTTCACCTCTTCTTTTTTTTTTCTTTCCATTCAAACATGTCCCAATGTCTTAACCATTTAGAGGTTTCTTTAGACCTTATTTTCCATTCACACGTGTTTTTACATTTGAAACAAACGGTCTGAATCTGAACTATTCAGATTCAGACCCATTCAGATGCAAACAAACAGCCGCTAAGTTTAAAAAACCCATAAAACCCGATGTAAACTTTTTTTTTATTTTTTTGTTTTTAGATTTTTTATATATATGTTGTTCTAATAAAATAAAAATTAAAAAAAATTATTTGTACTTATTTGTTACATATTTGGGTTTTGTCGTTACACAATGTAAAAAGGTCAATTTGTAACATATGTGTAATTAGTATTTACAACTTTTTTATGATTTATTTTTTATTTTTGTATAATAATTATATATTACATATCTAAATAAAAAAATAAAATATTACTCATAATTGAAAAAAATTTGGTAAGTGAATAACATCAACAAAAATATATATATTTTATTGAAACAGTTAGTTCAATGACGAACCTAGGATTTTTTTTCCTATGGGATCATTTTTTCCTGTTCCTTTCATTTTAATAACTCGATGTTATAATTTTTAGATTGTGTCAAGGCCACGAGACTGGGTCAAGTCAGGTCAGATAAATAATAACATGTGATTACATAATTGAAATACATTATCATCTATAAACAAATAATAAACTCACAATATCAATAGAATAATTGGTATAAGGGTTGGAATTTGGGGTATTTTTGTAATTAAACCTGAACATAGTTTGGAATTAAAAAAAAAAAACAAACAAACCTCTCTTATATTCCAACCCTGAATATTTTATAAGAAAATCAATGATCTCTTAATAACAATTCAACAAACTTGAATTTTCATACCAAAAATCTTATTCAACTTTACTTATGTAATCACTAAAAAAAATCTTATAAGATCAAAAGAAATTGGACGTTATACGTTCTATTAACAAATCGAGATTCAATGGGGTCCGCCCATGGGTTAGTTTATGGGTGTTCATCGGGTCGGATAACAAGTTATTCATGTTGGAAAATGTTTTTGGTCAATCCGAAACCCGACCCGACTCGAAATTCAAAATATATTATCCGACCCAAAAACCCGAATTCGTTCATCCGAATAACCCTGTTTTTTCGGGTATCCGACCCGAAAAAACCAGTTTTTGCATACCCGAAACTCGACCCGAATCTAAAATATATTATCCGACCCGAAAAACCCGAAATAGATTTCGGATACAGTTTTTTCGGGTTTCGGATACGATTCGGATTTCGAAATTTTCGAGTTTCGAATATTTTGAACACCCCTAGGTTTGTTGGCTTACTCTTGATAATTGCAGTGCAAGCGGTGCTCTTGAAAAGCGAGTTAATCATGCTATTTAAAGAATTTTACACATAAGATCACATAAGATGCATGGAAAGTGAGATGCTTGAGTAAAATTTGGTAAATTGATTATGTTTTCATCATATTAGTTAATGGTTTTTTATTTTTGTTTTCATTCTCAACTTTTATATTTAGTAATAGTGATCCTACGCTTTACTTGTGCATAATTTATATTTGGAATTTTTTACAACAAAGTACATACAAAATTTTATTTTTAAATTCATTTGAGCTCAATTATCAGGTATCAAAAGACATAAACCATTTGCTGAAGTCACCTAACTGTGTACACCCCAAAACTGGTTATTATGCTTTGATGTTCATGTTTATTGATTTTTTTTTTCTTTCAAATTCTATTTCTAATTGTTAACCTTTTTTCAAGTTGTGCTTTTTATTGACATAATAATTGTTCAAGCTTCCACCTGTGGTCACCCAAAGATCCATGCTTAAATGAAATTTAGATATTTTGACTAGAGGTAGTCAACTCAATGGCACAAAAGTTCATTAATCTTTTCATAACAAATGATTCATGTAGGAAATGGGATGAAATAGGAAGAAATGATTTACTTAGTCAATTATATGTTTTTGTAGGATGGTAATCAGGGATTGCAAATATAGTGGTAATTACCAAATACTCCATATTAATAGTTCAATTTTTTGTAACTTTTTTTTCTACTACAAGACTTAAACACTCAACCTATTTTAGAGAGAAACACTTTAACACACCTTGGTACCATGTGAACAAAACACTTTGGTATTTTTTTGAACGACTAATTTTTGTATCACTGTTGGAACACTAGAGCATTTTCGTACTACCCGATCATATCCACCACTAGGTTACCAATTCTAGAGGAAACTCAATGCTTTGAGAAAATCATCTTGTGAGATTATAACCCAAGACCATTTGGCTACTGAGTTTTATCCCACTACCAAGATGCACTCACGTCACCAATTTTAGAGGAAACTCAATACTTTGAGAAAATCCCCTTGTGGGATTATAACCGAAGATCATTTGGTTCTTGAGTTTTATCCCACCATCAAGATGCACTCAAAATTCCATAAACTTAATAATTTATTTATTTATTTATTTGCATTTACTTTGTAACCTTAATGTTTTTTTTTTTTGTTTAGATACTTGAATCAGGTTTCATCTTATTGCATTAAATGTTCATCACACACAATAATGATTTTACTTTGTTAGGAAAACATGCTAGTTTGTTTTTTTAAAGACTTAAAACAACAACATTCAATACGATATTTCAACTGTTCCCTCGGATATAACACTCAAGAGCGTACACTGAAGCCCATTCAAGAGGAACCCCATAACTGGGTAACCTCCCTACCTTGCCTAAGAAAATAAGTCTCGGCCCGAATTCAAACCCGATACTTTCTATAGGAAAGTTAAAAGGGTTACCATTATACTATAAGTCATTTTGTTATATGATAGCTGTAATGAGGAAAAAACTATAGAGAGCACGTCTTTCATAAAAAAAAAAAATAAATAAATAAACAAAGAAGCTTAAGGCAGGTAGATCCATGAGTTTCATTTTAATTTCTGGTGGTACAAAAGATGAAAATATAAAACTTTGCAAATTTTAGTTTCATTTTCAATCCGGCCTTCATAAAGAATATTAAGAGAGCAACAAAAGAATATAAGAAAGACATCAACTTCAACGTACCCACTAATTGATTCATAAACATTAGCTTGTTAACGGACATTGTCACTAGACATATATAAAACTATTTGTTCAAGTAGATAACGCCTTATATGTGGTGCATACACATAGAATATATATATATATATATATATATATATATATATATATATGTGTGTGTGTGTGTGTGTGTGTGGATCTTAAGAGGAAAAAAATAAAATCACACTAATTTTAAAGTTATTTTATTTATTTTGTGAAAAAATATTAGAGTTGGGATGATTAACTTCAAATAATAACTTTGAGCCGGGAACTCCTTCAGAGCACCCTCTCTATCTTGACTAGAGGTGTTCACGGTTCGGTTCCAAACCGCGAACAACTCAAGCTAGTCAATGTTTTGGTTTCACGGTCGGTTTTTTTTGCCAAATATTTGTTCGGGCGGTTTCAAAAGTTCAAGACCGTAATAAACTGTTTGGTTTGTGGTTTTCATCAAAAACCGATTGTAAAAAACCGGACCGGACCGTAAGCGTGTGTGGGTATATAAATATTAACGAGTTAAATGCCAAAATGATCCCTGTGTTTATATCAAAAATGTCATTTTAGTCCTTGTGTTTTAATTTAGTTGCCATTTTAGTCCTTGTGTTTTAATTTAGTTGCCATTTTAGTCCTTCTAGTTGCCATTTTAGGGACTATATTGGCAATTAAATTTCAAACACAAGGATTAAAATGACAACAAAAATTTTAACGAAGGACTATATCGGCAACTAAATTAAAAAATAAGGATTAAAATGGCAACAAATTTTATTTAGGGACTAAAATGACATTTTTGATATAAATACAGGGACCATTTTGGCATTTAACTCTAAATATAACTATATGTACACACGCATAGATATATGCATGTATTCATATATATACATGTCTATATGTTTGTGTGAATATATTAAGCTCATGATTTATGTGTCATTTAGAAAAATATATTTGAACTTAGTGTAATTAGTTCGCCTTAAACTATAAAAAGACCAAACCCTTTTTAAGAGAAACAAAAGACCAAACCGGAACCAAACCTTTTTGAACAATTCGGTTTTGGTTTTCATTATTCAAAAACCGCTATCAATGGTTTGGTTTACGGTTTCACTTAAAAAAAAGTAAAAACCGGACTACTGGGATAGAATAAGGTTCGTTTTCATCGTTCTTTCCGACCTACTAAATAGTAAGATTATACCTTTGTTTGCTTGCGAGTAGATACACACATCTTAATGTAGATATTACTTAAATTACAAACATTCCAAATTTAATAATTATTATATATAATTAAATTAATATATATAATTAAATTACATGAAAAGAAATAGTGAATATATTATTATTATATAGTTAGTAGGCCCATTAATTATATATATTCAAAATCATATATATATATATATATATTATATTATATATCATATATTATATTATTTAGTTATCTGATCCATGTTATCACCTTTTGAAAATTTAGACTTGGAACATCAGAAGTATTTTTAACTTTGAAAAGTAGTATAAAGAGATAAATGGATTTAATTTGATATTTGCTTAGAGATTTGAGTTTTTATTAATTAAATTTGAGAGATTTGTTTAAAAATTTGGGTTTTTCTTTTAATTCAAACGATCAGTGAGACGATTTTGTGAGTAATTTTTCTATTATTTTTATAATATATTTGTGAGTATTTTGTATGATTTTATTTTTTATGAAAAATTTGTGTAAAGTTCATGATGAGAGATTTGATTTTGCTACGCAACTTATGCTTCTACAAATGATATATAATACACATTCTTGGGAGTGTACAGTCATAACTCGCCGCAATGCGCGGTTTGATTAAACCTAGTTTTTAATTATAACTAGTATATAGGACCCGTACGTTGCGGCGAGATCTGATATACTGACGTAAAAACAACCAACGGAACATGATGTTAAAATCGTGTACAATAAAATGCATGAAAAAGACCTATACAACATCTATAACGTAAGGGTTGAAGATTAATAACTCATTTAACAGTACAGAATGTGATTACAGAAAACTTAAAAAAAGGCCCTACGTAAATGTAGAATTTATAAATGATACAAATATTATAAAATTATTAAATGTAAATCGTACATATATGTAGTATATATAATACTCATGGCTTATGAATTTATTAAATCTAAATCGTTTGTGAAATAATTACGATCAAAATGATATAAGCAATACAAATATTCGATAATGTACGGACGCGTTATAGGCATGTGAACAACGCACAAAATTTCTCTGACTGTTTGGGTTCAAAATTTATATAAATGGTCATGAGGCCGTTACAATCAAATTAATATAATCATGACTTTTATCCGATAACCTAATGACGTGTTAAAATCATGTGAATAGTAAAAATACGTGAGTAAAGTGAGAGGGGACTTTAAAAATAAGAGTTCAAAGTTCAGGGTTATAAATGACAGTTTCAAATTAATTGAAAAGTATTGAAAGTTTGCCTTTGATCTCTAGACGCGATCTTTGACGCGGTTCCAATCTTTAGTCGCGGTCAAATGAATGGTGACTTATGTGATACAACAAAATTTTGGTTATAAATGAAAGTTTCGAATTAATTGAAAAGTATTGAAAGTTTGCCTTTGATCTCTAGACGCGGTCTTTTGACGCGGTTCCAATCTTTAGTCGCGGTCAAATAAAGAGTGACTTATGTGAGACAACAAAATTTTGGTTTTAATATTTATAATAATAATAATAGTTTATATTATTTTAATAATATGTCAAAATCATATGCATCAGAGGATGAACCGTTACGCCGTCGTCATATATAACATAACTTATTTCCTTTCTAGAAATTTGTGAAAATAAATCAATATTAAAATGATAATATTTATAAATTAAAGTTATCAAGTCGTGTTTTGAAATATTAATTAGGTGTGAAGAAAATGACAGCGTAACAACTTAAATTTAGTGTTTTTAGTCGTGAAAGAGAAGTAATATCAATGTAAAAGAAGAAGTTGAGAAGAAATGAAATCATAAAATTAATATGGTTTGTAAAGAGATTTAAAAAGAGGTTGTGTTAATCTCACACTCAATTTTATATTTTCACATGATTCATACATGTCATACAATATCATACGTCACGTATAGGAACATATACGTGGTGTAAGGTAATCTACGTCACGTACAATAACATGCAGATCTGACATTCTGGACAAATAACTGGATGTCATACGACATGTACAGTCCTTTACGACGCGTATATCACCTCGTACAAAAAATACTGACATTTATGAGCAATGATTGAATGTTGTACGCCACGTATAGAAATGTACGTGGCGTATAAAGTACAATTATATGCAAACGCATTCACGGGTCTGACTTATTGAAAAAGTGACATGCCACGTACATACATGTACGTGGCGTAGACTACAATAATTGGGGATAAAGTCTGGTGAAAATATTGAAAAGAAATCTCCACGTGTCGTAGAGGTCTGTACGTTACGTATAGTTTAAACCTATACGTCACGTACACATATATACAACACATATACAGATTTTGAAATTGAGATATCGTACACCCAACGAAACGACGCAAGATTCTTTAGATTATATACAAAACGAACGAATGATTTGAATTCATTCGTGTTTACTTCGTTCGTATTTTCTTCATTTTTCAAACGATTGGAATAGTTGTTTATTGTATTCACATAATGTCGTTTTGGGACGTTAACTTCTTTTTTGGAAACGAAAAGATTGAACAGGTATTTTTAACTTCTTTTGTTTTTCTCTTTTTTATTAATTAAACACTAATCATATCTGTGTTAAGGAGGAATCTGGGGATTCAATCTTATTATGATGAGAGCAGACTACAAGGGCTGCCTGATTTAAACAATGATCCCAACTTTCAGTCTTACAACGCGAATATGCTTCCCGATTTAAATGAGGATCATTGCGTTGAATCTTTCTATGATTACGAAAACAAACATGAATTTGAATTTGAGAGTTAGCCTTCATACATGCATGAAAATTTGCATGAACAAAATGATGAAGTTTCTCAACCATAGCATTGCGGTGAGGATTATTTCGATGGAGGTCATCATGCAAAAGTGTTGTGGGATGCCAATGATTATATTGTTTCAGGAATTTATATCTCATGATAAGTTGGTTGCGTCGGTGAAAAGCAGAGCGCTTGGCAATGATTATATTGTAATCACCGCTCGATCTAAATAGAAATGAGACATTGTAAAAAAGGTATGGCTATTCTGTGATCGTAGTGGCGAACACAAGAACATAGCTACGCGTAGATGCTTCGGTAGCAAGAAAATTGGTTGTCCATTTAAATTGGTTGGCATGTACAACTAAAAGCATCTTGTTCGCCAGTTGGAGATCCGAAATGACGAGCATAATCATGAGGCTGCTCAACATCTAGAGGGGCATCCATTCGTAAGAAGGTTGTCTCAGGACAAATATAAGATGGTGGGACAACTAACAGAACAACATATGGATCTGTACAACATACTTTTAAGCATCAAGAAGCAAAACCTTGATAATGTTTATGTCATCAGGGATATATACAATCCAAGATCTTGCACTGATGAATGCGTGTAAGATAGTATTTCTTGATGCGTTCATGTGCTTATGCATGTGGCACATAAGCAAGAACATTTCTAAACAGTACAAGACAAGTTTTTCTAACAGCGACCGGACACAGAGTCTGATTCAATCCAATCGGTTGTTGAAAACGAAAGTGTCAGGAATTTTTACAGATTTAAAAACTTTATCTTAGATTTGTTTCACGATCACATTTCATGCATACAAGACGTAATGCCTGACGACAACTGTGGTTTCCAAGCTGTTGTCGTGGGTTTAGGACGGAGTCTGGGTGGAGTATAGCAAGACAATACATGTACGCCACGTAGGGATCTGTACGATGTAACACCCCGACCGATGGCGGAAACGTCGGGATGCCACGAGGGATGTGTAGATTGTTCATAAGCTCGTGGGCATCTAATTAATTCATCACATATCAATTAATCAACCAAATTAATTACATCAAAAATCATGTTCATCATGAATTAGTTACAATAAAATACACAAAAGATTTAGCTAAACTAACTAAACTCTAGTCTCCAGAATTTCAGTTATTTTAGCTAAGTCCAAGAATCCTATGTGATGATGTCCAAAAGATGTAGAGCTATCCTGCCCTAGTTACTTCTCCTCGTTCCCTGAAACATGTAGAAAATCAAGTGTCAACTACGAAGTAGTTGGTGAGAAATCATAAGTTTTTATGTATCAAAAATGTTTATAAAATGTTTAAGAAAGTTTATAAATGGTTTTATAAAAGTTTATGATTTCCCCGAGAAAATCCACATGTGCACCTGCGAAATAATCCAACACTGCCAAAATCCAACAAACACAACATCCAAACAATCCAAGTAATCACATACACAATAATCACAAATAATTATCCACATATGTTCAACCAATTACATCAATTCAATAAGCATCAGTCATCATAATCATATCAATATAAGTTACCGCGGAGGACCTCAGTCAACTCAATCAACGGCGGAATCATCACGGAGGACCGCAGTCTACTCAACCAACGATATTCCTATAAGTGTCTTCGTGCACTGCGGAGGACCGTAGTCAACTCAACTGTCACACCCCCCAAATTTCAACTAACGGAATCATACCGTTTGGGACGTGACAAACCAGGATCTCAGATCATTAGACATAGCGAAGACCTCTATATGCTTTTCAAACATAACTTTGGTCTAAAACTGTAATATCAAAGTTCTAACGTTGCGGAAGCGTTTTTAAAACAATAACAAACGTAACGGTTTGAAAACTGTAAATTACAAGTCAAAATCTTAAATGTCCAAATTCAAACCCAAAACAATTGTAATGTAAAATATGCATGAGACTCGATCTCCTAGTCCATGCTTGCTTGTTCTTGTACCTTAACGTCCTGAGAAAACATGTAAATCAAGTCAACACAAAGGTTGGTGCATACATAGGTTTGTTTAATCACAAATGTTTGAAACAACTGTTTGAAACGAAATGTTTGCAGATAACATAATCACACATGCATAGTCATGATAGCTAGTCATTTGTACTATTTACATAAGCGGTCGACACCGAAGCTGACTGTTAGAATGTAATTTGCCTTTCCACTATTGTCTAGCACAAACAATAGTAATGTGAATTGGCTAGTCAAACACCTGCGTAGACCTACATTCTACCAAGTGAGGTTTGTCAAACCCAATATATCTATTTCCAACTACCACGCTTTGCACTACGACAAACTAAACGGTTCGATATGTAAGGACTTGTAATGCTATGTTCGCACTTATCGTAAATAGCTAAATCATGCATGTGATATGTATCTAAAATGTTTGTTGCACATGTTTTCTCCCCCAAAACAGTTAAAATAAGAAAAGGGGCCGTATACGCACCTTTGAATGTGAGTAGAATGATCAAACACACGTGAAATCGCGTAGACAATCCTCTACGAAGAATCTGTGTGATAATAATATGTTGTGTTATTCGGAATGTCAAATCGTATTTGAAATCACGTACGTGTCAACACACGTATGTTAGAGTGTTAGAAATGTGCAGATATAAATACGCTTGACTTTAAAATCGTTTAATTAAATCATATAACCGTATACGATTTTATTTAAATAAACGTAACTATACGTAGTTATGTTTTCCGGTTAACATATGAATTTTATTATTTTATTTTGTTCGGGATTCCGTTACGGTTCCAACGCAACTTGAACGAGTCGAATTGGAGTTAAAACGAATAAGTTATGATAAAACTACTAAAAATGATTTAAAACTCAAAAACAGTTGGAGCCGGATTCAAACCCGCGACCTCCCTTCCATAGTACACACTCCCTACCATCCCCTCTGCTTCCAATTTCGTTAACAGATTCCAATTTAAATGCTTTTAAACATAACTTAGCTGGTTCCCCCTTTGTTAACCATAACCGAATCAATTGGGTTCTAATTGGGCCCTATTCGAACCCAATCAAGTCCATCATCATGGGGGCTATGATTCCAGAGATCTAAACGAGTTTAAGGATGGTTTCAATTCGTCAAATGATTCGATTAAACACCTCGATTGAGTCCCAATCAAGGTCGAGTTCGAACACCCCAATCCCCACTTCAATTGAGTCGAATTTGACTATGTCAATCCCCAAATTCATAGGGCTTTTCATCCTTATGTTAAACCGAAACTATCTGTGTAATCTAATTTGGCTTTAGTGCTTGGTTTCATCAAAATCCCCAAATTAGTTTTGTTTAAGAACCCTAGAATTAGAAGTCCTTTAATTCGTGATTGTTTCTTAAAACCAACATAGGGTTACTCTTAATCAGAACCTTCTGAAGCTTAAGGTACCATTTAATTTCATTTTTAAACTTGTTATAATAGAAAACCTCAAATCGGTTTCAAAAATAAACCCTAGAATTCAAGATCATAAAATCCGATTTTGTTTGATGAAATTAACTTATGGTTTTCATTACACACATGATTGCGAATCTGTGTATATAGTTTAATTTGATTTTGGATCTCGTTTGAATCGAAACCCCCAAAACGTTTTATAAGATAAATCCTAGAATTCGAACTCCATCAATTCGTTGTAATTAGATGAAATTGACATGTGGTTTTCATTAAGAATGATATTTCGAATCTGTGTGTAGGTTTTAATTTGATTCTTGAACTCGTTTTGATTGAGACCCCCAAAACATCAAGAATGATGAACCCTAGAATTAGGATTCATGTCATTCGATGTAACATCACTGTATTTCCGGTCTTCCGTACATCCGTACGATTATACTGTTACGACCTGATATAATAATTATTAATGAAAATGAATTACTGAATGCATGAATTGATGATTTTCACTGTTATTGGTATACATACTTAGAACATATTATTATACGCATAAGCCATGGGAAGTTTAGTTGTAACTCAACTAAACAGAACCAGAGAGTTTATCGCAGATGATTACACGGATCATGGATTTTGTTTTGGAATGAAAGGAATTAGGAGTTTGTTATGGTTGGATTGCTAAACATAGTCAAGGACACATGGTCATGGTTTATCGAAATAGCGGTGGGACGGTGTAGGGGAGGTTGCGATCTACCTCTGCATATGCCCTATACATATGCATATTTCTGTCTATCATGGATGTGTCAGTGATATGGTTTAGTGGGATTTGGTTTGGGATTTATGATATTAAAGTTAATAAAATAATGGGAGTTTAATAAAAACAATTACGCGATGGTGAGGTTACGAACATAACTTAAACGCGAATATTAATTCAGAAATATTAACTTAATAACGTATTCGTGTGGGTGACGATTCACACGAATATAATTATTAAGAATAATATTCTGAAACGATATTCCTTAATTCGTAAATCAAATCGAAATACGATACGAGCGTTGGATTCGCAAAGGTGACGATCTTTACGAATTCGTACGTAAGTAACGTGTTTCGACGAGATAATTAAATAATATTTAACGATGTTAAAATTAATAAAAATAAATTAAAAACGTTTATTAGGAATCACAACCTAAAACAAACTCAAATAAATCGCTTTGTTTAATAATTAAATTAACGAAAGTAACGGAAGTGTTTTATTTAAACGATTTTGTTTAAAATCATGTTAGTTAAAACAAAATTATTTATTAAAATGTTTTATGTTTTAAAAGTATTTTTCGATGAAAACCGAGCAATTAACGGGATTTAACGCGATAGAAACGAGACCGAGCACCCGAGGTTTCACAGGTAATTAAAGAAGAAGATCACCATCTTCTTCTTCATTTCAAGAAATCTCCTTCTCTCTCTAGTTTCTCAAATTCGCCACACTCTCTCTCTCTAACTTCTCTTTACGAGATCTCTCTCGTTTCTCAACGGATTCTCAAGATCTTGGCGCCTACGAGCTCGGGTGATCGAGGAGAACGAGAGGATACGAAGAAACTTGACATTTAGCCAAGGTTTTGAGGTAAATCTCGAGTTATTCTTTTTACTTTACACTTAAACACAATCGGTTCATATTTGTATGTGTTAAATGAGTGCTACACTATGAAAAACACTAAAACAAACAAATAGGATCGTTGAGATAGATTGTAACAGGCTCGAAATGCGGAAATGATGATGGTGATGGGCTGGTTCGTCGGAGAGTAGGTCGGGCGAACCCTTCTAGGGTTGGCCGAACCTTGGCTGGGAGTACTTCAGTGAATTTCCAAACCAACAAGACCCAGGCGAACCTTTCCTCCACCTAGCCGAACCATTTTGGTCCAGCGAACCTTTGTGCTGCTGAACGAACCTTGCTAAGCGGACCCAAGGGGACGAACCATGTTACCACAAATCTAAAACCTACGAACCTTCCATGTTAATGGCCGAACCTTTCTTGTTTAATATAGCCGAACCCTTCTAAGGACCATCGAACCACCTACTAGAGCCGAACCTATAGAAGAGCATGGCAGTGAACCTACCTATTGAAGCAGCGAACCCAAGGGAGCCAAACCCCATACACTTGGTCGAACCTATGGCCATCTGGGCTCGCGAATACTGGGCCGAACCCTAGACCTTCGAATCCCCTATTTAGGGCAGCGAACCTATAGGTGGTGGTGAACTAAAAACGGTCACAACTAACTATCTTTTGAACTATGATGAAGGGTAAATTAAGGTCAACATTATGGGGTAGGAACATGCATGCATGAATGATTAGAAAATGCCACCTTTCCCTAATAATAGCAACTTTAAAATTTGAGATCTATTATAATGTAAATGTGTATGGAAATAACTTAAAAATTTATTTCTTAAATATTGACTTTGATTTTAATAACTTGGATAAAGGTGGCCGATTGATTGATCATGCATGTATGTCTAAGTATGAGAGAGATTATCAAATCTACATATATATATGGGTGTATACTTAGGGGATCAAAACTTGTTGTCCTTAGGTATCAATGAGAGAATTATCAAGACTAAATTATAAACTCATGATGACTGATTTTAAAATATTGGTGAACCATTTTGACTTAGTTACAACAAACCAAGTTAATGACACAACTAGTAAGTAGAAGAAAACACATGTCGAATAATCAATTGAGATGAAACACATACACTTATAAATCCGAACACATATTAAATACAGGTTGTTAAGCTGTTGATTTCATATACGCGAGCGCGCATACTACAGAAACATAAATTCTAAGGACTCAGGTGAGTTCTCATACCCTCCCTTTTAAACTGTTTTGTTTTAAAACTCGGAGGTGAAACATGTATACCAATTTTAAATATTATCTTGATGACACATGGATGATACCTGTTATCAATATGATATTCATATTATGGGATTATCATTATTTATGGATTATCACTGATTATTATTATATATCCTCGTAACATTGTCATCGACTCCGGTCATTAACAATGATTACTTGTATTGCCACTTAGATTATCACAACTCCGTGAATCATTGCCTTTGACTTTGGTTAATTGCATTGGTTTCATGTATTGTCACGTGGTTAGCCACCACTCCATTGATCATGTCTTTAACTTATGTTAATTACATAAATTCCATGTATTGTCACATATTCTATTTGAGAATATTAATGTTTGAGATTTGGTTGAATGGTTATGTGGTTGATTATCTATGATTATCTATGGTTTTCTATGATTATATGAGATATGTGATTATGTGTTGATTTATGTGTTTGGATTTTGTGCTGGGATGTTATGTTGGATATTCTAACAGGTTCTCACGTGGATTTTCCTCAAGAAAGTTTAAACTCTTAAAACCATTTTGTAAAATATTTTTATTTATAAAACTTTAAAAATCATTTTGTAAAAACCTTTTTAAATTATAAAAACTTATGATTACTCACCAACTACTTCGTAGTTGACACTTGATTTTCTTACATGTTTCAGGTAATGAACCCAAGTAGGTTGAGGAAGATGAACTCACATTTTTGGACATCATCATATAGGATCTTGGACTTAGCTAAATAACTGAAATTCTGGCGATTAGAATTTAGTTAGATAGCTAAATCTCTTTTGTAATTGATGTAACTAATTCATGATGAATATGATTTTTGTGTAATTAATTTGGATGATTGAATGATATATGATGATTTAAATTAGATGCCCACGAGCTTTTGAACAATCTACACATCCCTCGTGGCATCCCAACGTTTCCGCCATCGGTCGGGGTGTTACGTTCGATGTTAACAACCGAAATTAACATAGGGCTAAGCTTAATCGGCCACTTTAGGTTGTGTAGAAGTGAGTTATTACCTTGTTTGATGTCGTTTTGATGTAGTTCGACTTGTGACTTGAGTTCGGTCGACCCACGATCGACTTCTTCAATTTACAGCTTCTAAGATCGAATTGTTGTATGAGATATGCTCTGAAGGGACCGAATAAGGTTTATGAATCTTCAATTGTGAGTGTTTTGATCGAGTTGTGTGTTTTGTAGTGATACAAGTGACGGTTTCGACTTTTGGGTATGATTTGAGTTAATTTCGATCATTACTAACCTTAATAACGTATGATAATTGTTAAACATCATTATAATGAGTTGTTTGAGTGTTTAATTCGGCTATTAACATCACGTTAATACGAATTTTGAATTTCATTTGATGCTTCACTCGAATTTTGACTTGTAAAAGTCAAAGTTGAGTATTTCTAAGTATTGCAAATTTTAATTTTTTTGATTTAATTGTTTGTGGACTTGTTTTGATTACTTCTAGTCCCTCTAGTTTAATTTTATATAATTTCATGTGATTTTTGTTAACTTGAATTTAACGGGGTTAATCCGGAATATCGAATTGTCACATCAACCAATAGCGGAATCACTGAGGAGGACGTTAGTCAACTCACCAACAGCAACTCAATCATGGTGGAGGACCTAAGTCAACTCAACCAACAATGACTCACGGATAAGTAATAATCCATCTTAATCCATAATCAATAATAATCCATTAATATGAATATCATATTGATAATCCAGGTGTCACCCAAGTGTTATCAAAATAATATTTAAATTGGTATACATGTTCCACTTCCGAGTTTAAAAACAAAATACTTTAAAAAGGATGTTATGAGAACTCACCTGAGTCCTTTAGAATCAGTGTTTCAGTAGAATGCGCGCTCACGTAAAAGAAATCAACAACAACTCAATCAACCTGTATTTGATATGTATTCGTGTTTATAAGCATATGCGTTTCATCTCAATTTAGTGTTTATTTTAAATCCTTACATGTTTAGTTAACTTAATTTATTTATTTTAAGTTACATTGTAAAAACCTAGGATTTTATCACCGATTAATCATATAAGGATAAGTTAAACTTAGTAGTTTATAATTATCCATTGATGATAATAAATTGTGAATCCTTGTGTTTTATTTCCCATAACTATATATGCTAAAGGTGATGGCATTATTCGTACACCTATACTCACATGCATGATCAATCGAATCCACCCTCATATTTAAATAGAAAAATCCACTATAAGTGTAA
Organism: Mikania micrantha; assembly: GCA_009363875.1. Taxonomy (NCBI): domain Eukaryota; kingdom Viridiplantae; phylum Streptophyta; class Magnoliopsida; order Asterales; family Asteraceae; genus Mikania; species Mikania micrantha. The sequence continues at coordinate 34,513,219 of CM018685.1, forward strand.
TGAAATCATATTTAAGTTATTCACACAAAATTTCCCATTATACATATAACCTCATAATTTAACTCATGTATTTAAGAAAAGGTGGGGCCTATAATTTCTCATGCATGCATATATGTATTTATATGTGATCTTATCCCTCCATTTATCCTTAAATTCGACACTTAGGTTTTGCTAGCCTAGGATGCAGCGAACCTTAGGCTTGATTTCCCCTAGGTTCGGCCACATAAAGGAGGGTTCGGCTGATTAGGTACGGCCATGCTAGGTTCGTGATACCCTAAGGTTCAGCTCAGGGTTCGGCTGCATTTTAGTATAGGTTCAGCCAACTTATGTAGGTTCAGCTGCATAAGGGTTCGTTTATCATGAGGGTTCGACTATGCATCAGGTTCGCCACCTTTAAGGTTTTGCATGGCCAAGGATCGTGGATGGAATATGTTCGTAGCAACATGGTTCGGCTACCTCAGGTTCGTTGCTTCTTAAGGTTCGCTAGGTCCATGTCTGCTGCAATAGGTTCGGCCTTCATGAGCAGGTTCGCCCATTGTGGGTTTGTTCTGCCAGGTTCGGCTAATGAGGAGGTTCGGCCAGTTAGGGTTGGGTGATGGTACCAGTTCAGCCGCCATAGGGGTTCGGCTCCCCTTGGGTTCAGCCCTTCATCCTCTTTACCCGAACTCAGTTCATCATCATCATCATCTTTTTCGATCTGTACAAGCTCAAACATGGTTTTCCCACTACTCATCCTAGTTGATTTTAGTGTTATCGAGTGTTTAAAATCGTTTAAAACATAGTAATATAAACCGGTTGTTATGTAGAGTGAGAAACACAAATGAAAACCAAGATCTACCTTCCAATGTCGACCAATCTTAGAGTTTCTTCGTGAAATCTTGTCCTCCTCAGTTATACGAACGATTTGGCACCAAGTTTTCTTGAAATGGTGAAGATTTGAAGATGGAAATCTAGAGAGAAGGTAGAGAGAGAGGAGAGACAATTTTTGTTGCTAGAGAGAGGAAGATGTTTGTGGGAATGAAAAGGAAGAAAGAAAATCTTCTTTCTTATACCACGTCTCGTCCCCACGTGCTCGGTCTCGTTTATTTCGCGTCGAAATATAACCAAGTGCTTGGTTTTTATCGTGTAATATATTTAAAACATAAAACGTTTGAACTAATTGAATTACGTTTACATAAAATGTTTTTAATTATATGCTCTCGTAAAATGATTCCGTTTTAGTTCTCGTTAAATTATTTGTTTAAATAAAACGATTTGTTTGAATTTGTTTTAGATTGTGATTCCTAATAAACGTTATTAGTTTCTATTTATTAATTTAATATCGTTAGATATTATTACGTTATCTCGTCGAAACGCGTTACTTACGTACGTATTCGTAAAGATCGTCACCCTTCTGAATCCAACGCTCGTATCGTATTTCGATTTGATTTACGATTTATGGAATATCGTTTTCAGAATATTATTCTTAATAATTATATTCGTATGAATCGTCACCCACGCGAACACATTATTAAGTTAATATTTCCAAAATAATATTCACGTTTAATTTATGTTCGTAACCTCACCATTGCGTAATCATTTCCAATATCATTTTCATTATCTTATTATCTTTAATGTTGTAATTTCCCAATCCAAAACCCTCTAAACCATATCACTGACACATCAGTGATAGACCTAAATATGCATATGTATAGGGCATATGTAGGGGTAGGTCGCAACCTCCCCTGCCACCGTCCCACCGCTATTTCGATAAACCATGACCATGTGTCTTTGACTATGTTTAGTAACCAAACAATAACCAACTCCTAATTCCTTTCCATTCCAAACCAACAATCCATAATATGTGAATTCAACTACGATAAACTCTCTGGTTCCGTTTAGTTGTATCACAACTAAATTTCCCATGGTTTATGCATAGAATAATATGTTCTCAATATGTATTCCAATATCAGTAATAACATCCAATAATTCATCATCATTAATAATTATCATATCGGGTCGTAACAGTACAATTACACATGTACGGACAACCCGAAATACAGTGATATTACATACGAGTTGTATAGACTAATATTTAAGCACTCGATCGGGCATACGCTCCCCAAACCACTACCATATGCGCCTCTTTTTCTCTCAAACCTCTCTCTCTCATATCGACACATATGCGTCCGGATTCGAGCCAAGGTTGTTTGGATTGGCTTTCTATGCGTTATAGGCAAGTCTTCAATGTTGGGAAGAACATAGCTCATTTTAATCAGAAATACATATACGCCACGTAGAGATCTCTATGTGGCGTACAACACGGAATTTCATCAATCATGTCGTGGAATTTAAGGTTGAAGGTGTCAGAAGTCATACGCCACATAGAGTACTATACGTGGCTTACAACACGCACGACAACGAGGTGCATGAGTTTGTTGTACGTGTCGTAGAGATCTATACGACACGTATATGACAGGTGGGGTGTTGAATTAAAAAACCTGGGTGTATAAAAAAAAAATTTTTTGAACAGCTAAACAAGTCCTCGGACCCAACAACCCACGCGCTGCGACCACAGACCGCTACCAACCCCCGAAAACATTTAAAGCCGGGCGTCGGCGAGTGCCGAATCAAGGAACCGCCACACTATCTAGGAGGAAACTCACACTGAGAAAACCCCCTAGCTCACCCAGAACATTTTTTGCTCCAGATGAGACTCGAACCCAAGACCTCCCATTGCTGGTGGTCAAAGAGTACCACTAGGCTATAAGCCCAATGATAACTGGGTGTATAAATAACGGCTCCCTTTTAAAAAGTTGAAAATTTAATATGATTTAAGATTTTTTTATAAAAAGTTTCTGACATTATATTCATTATTTATGTCTTACACACAAAATAGAAAATAGTAAACTTTTAGGGGAAAATAATTCGTTTGACGTATAACATCTATATTAGTCTTACACTTTTACGTGTCATAAATATGGGATTTATATCTGCTCAAAACTATTCTAACCTAAAAACATAAAAATTCGTACATGGATATGTTTTTTTAGTAGATTTTTGCTTATTATACTGTGTTTATTTTTTTACATTTCGTTTTTTTAATATATTACAAAAAATATAATACAATAAAATAAAATATAGCACAAAAATAAAATCTAGTATAAAAAAAAGCTAAATCTTGTACAATGATAATTATTTTTATGTTTTTTTGTGAAAAATTTATCTAATTTGATCCACTTTCTTTTATAATATTTTATTAAAATAATACAAAGCATAAATATAAACTGGAGGATTAACGTCTTCTAGAGACACAAGTATGAGTCATCTATTTTAGCAACCGGAACAATTTGAAATTAAAAAAAGTTGTAACTTGAAGGTATTGGAATGCATCATTAGTTTCTATGATTATGATATATTGTAATAAAATTTAGTTTTATTCTTAAGTATAAGTAGTAATTTTACCTAGTGTGTGTTCCGGAGTAAATTAACAATGTTTTACGCTGTCAAATGAAAATGTATTGTATTTGATTCAACTTGTTTTCGCAAAAAAATTAAATCAAAATGTAGACCAACTGAAAATATAAGTAAAATAAGCAAAAAAACATATTATATTTGATGCAACTTTTCTAGAAAAAAGTTTACATCGATACGTATATATACTTGACTTTATATCATCATTGCATAAAAATAAGCACGTCAAAAATTATTATTTTTTCGATTAAGAAAACAAAAGTGGTAAATTCAAAATTTTAAAAACTTGAGAAGGTTAAAATGATATTTAATGAAGTTTTTATAATCTCGAGGAGTAAAGTGTGAACCATAATAGTAAATGGGATTAATAGCAAAGGGCTTATAGCCTAAATAACCCCTTAGTTTTTCTTATTATAGGTTTTGAGTTGGAGTATCACATACAACAAATATTGCTCTAGATTGGGACAAAAAAGTTTTCTTAGTTATAGATTTCCTCATGGGCATGTGGGTTAGGTCACCACGCTTTATTCAACGAGTGGAAGGGTAACCCCAGATGACCAGACGTTTGCTGTTAGAAAAAATAATAGTAAAGAGGATATCAAAATAAGTAATTTAAAAACTTTAAAAATTAGTGATTGTTATTTTAAAGATTTTAAAAAAATCAAAAATTGTAAAAGTGTCAACTTTAAAAGTTTGGTGGTAGTTGTCAATGAAAAACCCTACCAATATTAATTTTTTTTAGGGCAGAGTAATTGCATTTTGTGAATAAAAGAGAATTTAACTTGTCACACCCTGATCGGTGGCAGAATATACCGAGGTGTCACACCCCGGGCCGGCGGGAACGAATCGTGCTTTCCCGTCGGGCGGAAGGTTCCTGGGGCGCGATATCTTTGAGTGATAATCAAATGATCAGATTGTTTACATAGCACATGAGATATAAATGAGAAATGCTAATCATGACATGAGATATAATTACAAAGTTAAATTACATTGTACATCATAATTTAACTAAGTAAATCTAATCAAAAAGAATCAATGAGTTTATATCTTGAACTGTACAAGATATACAAAAGTGATTCACTGTTTTGTCATATCAAAAGTATGCAATCAAAAGTAAGCTAGGTCTTCTATAAGTCCACTAGCTTATCACTTGCACATATGTATCTACACATGTCCGTCACCTGAGAAAAACATGCATTTAAACAAAGTCAACACTAGGTTGGTGAGTTCATAAGTAAGTAAATTGAAAACCATTGAATTGATCATGCACACATCCACAATGTCATAGTTGTTACTTGTAATACTTGTTTCATCTGTTCCACCCAATGACCTCTCTTTAGTTATATGTACAAGTAGTGCATCACCTGATCAAATATGCTTATATATAGGGAATCACGCAAGGGTCAAGCCCAAACGCTATCCCACCACATGCTCAGTCAAGTTCTACCCCACTTGTGATACAACTAAAGATATCCATTACCCGTTTGTTCATCGTATTTGATATGTGTTCAGTTATTGTATTAATGATAGAATAATATATTATATGGGGTTTAATTATCAAACCGAAGTATTGATAACCCTCAATGTGTTAAGGAATTTTAGATTAATATAATCTTGTCCTTGTATTATTCTATACTTGAGGTGGGTTAACTGATGATACTCTATTAAATATTAAGAGTGTGAGTTAACCTCTTGCAACTTGTCCTTGAACCATAGTGCATAGAGCCTAAAAGGAATCCATTGAAATCCTCACGTAATCAGATTTCAATGCATCCGATTTATCTCTACCACTTTGCATGTCTATTGTCCTCAACGAAATCTATTACTAGTAGTGTCACATGAGAGCAGATCACCTTCTCAACCTACTAGTCAATAGGGTTCTCGCTGGATTAATTACTTATCACTGTAGATTAATATCACCATGTGTCGCTTACCAGAACCTGGCTTGAGGTCGCCCTGTCACCGGTCATACGTTACCGGCCATTGAATTGTTACGATCAACATACTAGCCCTACAAGCTAGAGGTTTGTCAAACCTATGGTACCACTATGCTATCGTCGGTTTAGTCACGTCAAACTAACTGGTCAGCGAATTAAAGGGGCTTACATGATCACTTGAACAACTTGGCACATGATTGAAGTGATATAATGCAAACAGGTCAACAGTAACTAATTGTAATTGTATTCACTTGTACTCTTGTTCTCATTGTCATATGTTCTCCGTGATATTAACAAAGTTAAATAAGAACTAGTCTTATTAGGTTATGTTAATTAATTGAGTGAATGATGTTGTTATCATGAAATTATGTTATCATGATTATCATTCCATGCTACTTGTTCTTCTTGTAATATGTGTTGAGTTATAAGGTTAAGTATTATAAGATCTAGTCTTATTACACTTATTTAACTCTTGTATTGAATGATGTAGTAAAGATATATTATCTTTAAATCATTCTTGTGTTTTGCTCTTGTAATCATGTCATCATGTTTCCTTGTAATTGTTACAATGTCATTTCTTGTAAGAATAACTAAGTGTTGTAAGAGTCAACTTACTACTAAGTTATTCTATTGTATCGATGAGTTATGATATTAAAAATATCATCATCATCTTATCTTTCCTGTATTCTTGAATTCAAACAAGCATGCATACAATGATTTATGATTATAAGCAATTTAATATCAAATAATCAAAGTATGAACAATATGTAAGCAAAACTTTTAAATAAATAAAAGTAAAGCATGTTTCTCAGCCCCGAGAGTTTAAAATCAGTAAAGATTTAAGAAAAGGGGCATATGAACTCACCTTGTAGTTGTTGTGTTTGACTTAGCTTAAACAAGAATGTACGCGCTCTTGATTGTACTTGAGTGTATTTTCACGATCCTGTATTGATTTCACGATGTTTATAACTTATTAGTATGAATTATAGGGATTTTATGTGTATGTATGTGTTAGCCATAAGCTTTGGCCCACACTCAAAGTCTTCGGTCTCTGTTGGCCCATCTTTATTTGTTATTGGTTCTTGTAATCCATAAACTTTCCTTGATTTATTCTTGTCTCATCTAGTTTGTATTAAAGCCCAATTGTAGTTTCATGAAGTCATGTTATAAGTTACAAGACTTTGTTGCAAAAATTGCCGTTTTGGTAGTAATCCCATGGTTATCATACATACTAGTGTTGAGTTAAAGAGTTACAATAGTTCTTTAGTCATGTGGGCCAACAAATTAAGTTGGGCTAATGATATTGGGTGTTGAATCATAAAGGCCTTGCCAAAGGTTACAAAGGCTAGAGTTCAAGTAGCTTTGTGGGCCTCCATTGGGCTTCTAAGGAAATGGTTGGGCCAAAGGTGGGCCTAGGCAATATTTGTTGGGCCTAGAGTTATATTGGGCTGTATGAATCGGTAGTGGGCCAGAAGTAGATTGTTGGCCAAGTCCATAGCAAAGTGGCTCCAAAAATAAGAACAAGGGCCTCAAAATAGGCCTTGGATTAGTCTATGTGGGCCTCGGGCTGATTTTACTGGGCCCAATGGGTTTTGTCTCGGGCCTTCAACAATAAAGTTCATGGGCCAAGCTGGGCCTATCTTACAAGAGCTGAAACAATTGTGGCCTAAAATTTGGGCTTCTGGCCATAATCAGGGCCTTGGGCCAACAATAGTGGGCCTTGAGCCATAAACCGTGGGCCTTGAGCCATTCCTTTCATGTTGGGCCTTCCAAAAGTTGATGGGTCAATTTTAGAGGTGTTGGGCCTGGAGGGGTGATGTGGGCCTACTAGTGGCCTAATCCATCCTAGGTGTGAACTATTTGTGCTATACACATGCCAAGTGTATGGCCAAATGTGTAACTGGATTTGGGTCAAGGTAGTAACAATGGCCAAATAATCAAATGGATCCACAATATACCAAGTTGGGCCTAAGGAAGTGGAGTTGGGCCGCAAGAAAATTAACTGGGCCTGTTAAACGATATGGGCCTGAAGAAGAAAGGTTAATGGCCTTGCAACTGTGGCTGATTAGATTGCATCTGTTGATCGAAATTAAATGGTTGCACAAGTAAAGTTGGTCGGTTAAGGCTTAGGCATGGAACCATGAAATAGAACAAAATAGGTTAGATGGGTGTGGGTTTTAGCGTACATATGGTTGTGTTTAGGTCACACCATGATGAACTGGGTGGGTGTCCAGGCTGCTGAATAGGGATGAAAGGATGAGTGGCGTATGGGTGTCTGTCGAATGAAGGGGTGTATTGGCCGAATGAGGTGAGAACCTCCGAATGACCTAGTTGGCGAATGAAGGTGGTCCAGTGGTGGTAGCCGAATGGGGACCACGAATGAGGGTGTTCTTGGCGAATGTGACCATGGCGAATGAGAGGTGGGCTGTGAGTATAGACAGGCGAATAGGTAACCGGCGAAAGGGGGGTTGGCTTGGCCATTCGGCCTGTAGCCATTCGACCAGCCGGCCTTCCCTTCGGCCGCAGCTAGGCCATAGCATGGCCGACCTAGGGCCGCCCCATCATGGTGGTTTTGAGGGTGGTGCCAGTTAGAACGAGTGTTCGTGAGTGCAGGGCTCCAAAATGAGCAAGATCCAGTCGGTTATGCTTAGTGGTTCGAACCACAAATAGAAAACCCTAATTCTCAAGACCTTGCAACTCATTTTACCTCGATTTCAGAAAGTTTGAGCTCCGATCTGTTGTACTTTTGTGTAGAGGGTGTTGAGAACTTCGTGTAGGTTCGAAAATGGAGTGATTTGGACGAGTATTGAGGGAGATATGGAAGAGAGAAGGTGAGAAATGGGGGTATTTTCTTCAAAATCGGGATTGGGAGTTTTTGTGGAGAAGATGAAGTGTAGAAATGAGAAAATAAACTCATTTAAGGGTATTTATACCCCGAGGGTGTTCGGGTTCGTTTTCGTTGCTTGGTTCGTAAATTCGTACGTTTTCCGGAAAAATTACGCGTAATTTAAATGGATTTAAATGAAAGGATTCAATTTAATTATTTTGATGAGTTTCAAAATTGTAAAATGCTATTTATATTATTTTATTAAATTATTTTCGTATCGTATCGTGTTTCGTTTCCGTTTCGTCAGATCGCGTCACCTTCGCGCGTAATTCGTTCGAATCGTCACCCGAACGAATACGACAATGGTTTTGCTTTCTGACTTTTGTTTTCTACTTTTCAGTCATTATTTCAGAACTCTAAACTCACAGATATGTTTGTGTGAATCGTCACTCACGCGAACACGCTGTCAGTTCGTCATTCTGAAATAACACTGCATAAATGTTTTAATTGTGTTTCCTCACTGTCGGACTCAACTATACATCATGATTTCACATTGTTTTTGTACTGACTTGTCGGTCATCTGATTCCTGTCATGTGTGGACATCAGATCGCAACCGATATGTTTCTGAATATTGTTTGAATACCGTTGTTTCTCATGATTTGTTGTGTTAACTGTAATTAAGTTTTCACTTAATAAACACAACTAATGTTTCAAATGTACGTTGTACTTAATGTATTTAAGTTCATACGAAAATACGTACAACGATTTCTTGTATTTAGGATTCTGTAAATACAAGTACTGTTTAAGCTTACGTACGTACACATAGAATAAAGTGAAAGTACACATACCGTACGGACTTGCCGGACGATCTGGCACTTGCTGTAACACGAGGTATGGTTTGTGTAAGGATTGCTCATAGACTCATGATTTCTAATTCAAAGTTTCATATTTAAAATACCAAATTAAAATGTCTAATTAATGTCATTATATTACAAGTTCAAAGTCATATACAACATTTTAGAATTACAACGCATAATCTTTATTATAATTATCTAGGTCCATCTTTCTATATTTTCACATATGTAATCCCTATGGTTTTTCAATTTTCTATTAGAATTATAATTATACACATGCATAATAAAACAAAGTTTATAACATCCTTTGGATAGTTGTATTCGTAGTTTTGACATAAGATAACTTTCGGGTGACTATTTACCCAACATTTCCCCATCCTCGAACTAACATTTTAGATCACCCAAATCTTCTAGATATACTAATATACTAAGGAGAAACTACGTTCAAACAGTGCCTAAAACCGAGCCCAAACAAAGCAAGAATCAAAAACAAAAGTTTGAGAACGTAACCCTTGACTCACGTCAACATCCATAGTCTAAACCCAATTCTCGACACCTTGAATGTTAATTACTCTCTTCCATATGATAGTACTTCGAAAACGATGAACGTTGGCGAAAACCGTGCGCGAAACGGAGTTATCACGAAGCGGGAATCGCGAAAACAAGTTTGATGTTTGTTGACGCTTGAAAGACGCGAATTTTCTTAAAAAATCATCCTACATCGCCCAAGAAACCAATATTTTTCCCCTTGAAACACCTATAAATATCCTTGCTTGGTCTATTATAGCTTTGCAACTCCTAGTTGAGTATAAACAAGTAGAATAACTAAATTTTGGTGGTTCTACAAGTGCAACACCCATTGGGATGTTGAACATAGTAGTTTTATTTTATGCTATTGGCGAGGAGGTGCTGCCCTTTGAGATCGTCTCGTTTGTAATGTTTCTTTAAGGTAATTTTCTTTTTTTTTTCTTCTTTTCATTATTCATTTATTTATATTTTTTTCTAGTCTATGTAGTTGAGCTTAGGTTATTAGTTGTCGGCATTAGGCTCGTTTAGGTTGCCTTGTTTAGGCCGTCTTTAGAGTTGGTGTAGTGTTGTAAAGGCTCGTTAGGCCAACGAGTCCTGCCTATGACGTCCGTTAATTTAGTTATGCCTAGCATAATGTTTACTCTTCCTCGTTGCATTCATTTGACTAGGTTGAACCACGTTTGCATTCGCATCGCATGCTTGTTCCTTTGAGCTGATGTTTGGCCACACACGTTCAATCCTCAGGGCATCCATTTTGATACAACTGTTGATCTTGATTCTTCTTCATTATACTGGTTTTCTCAAGCACCATTAATGTGATTAATTTCATACTCCCTCTTTACATTTTTGTACTTTTGGGATGTTATATATGCCACTATTCAAAATCCAACTTATTCTAAAATTCAAATTCTATAGATGCAATGTCTTTAGTCTATTTTGGTTTGATTCTTTGCTATGTGATACTACTTGCTTTGTGATTATGTGTTATTCTATGTTATTCGATACCGAGTAGCCTAAGGTGTGTTAGATACCACCTTCGCTTTGACTTAGGTCAAATGTGTTAAAAGGGCGAAAAGTACAATCATGGGTAGACTTGTGAAAATACTTAGCTTTGCGCTTTGTATCGGAACGAGTTTGGAGACGATATAAACTATTGCAAACTTGTAGATATACTAAGCTTTTTAGCTAAGTATTGATACGAGTTTGGAGACAAGATATTCTATAAACTTAATTGCAAACTAGTAGGATATGCATGCTAGAATTTAAACTTTGTAATCTAATTGAATTGCATCAGTTTTTCTATGTAAACTATATAAATTGTATGGGTTACTCACCAACTATGCAAATAGTTGACCAAATCTTTATTTTTCATATGTAAGAGGTTAAGTGGATGCTTTGGCAAAGACATAAGATAGGTTTCATGTTAGTAGACCTAGTTAATTCTTTTAAACAGTCGAGCTCGTGCCCCGATGTATTCTGCCGTCGGTCGAGGTGTGACAACATATCTTAAATTTAACCTGTCACACATGTAAAGTAATTGTCAACTAAATGAATAGTTGATGAGCGATTGTCACATATCTTTAATTTAAACTGTCACACATGTAAAGTAATTGTCAACTAAATGAATAGTTGGTGAATAGTCATATTGCTGAAATAGTATAAGTGTAAAAGTATGCAAACCCAAATGACTACAAGTATGAATATTATCATTGTGTATGAATCAATCATGTATAATAGGTATATCGGTCCTTTTTAACACGGAAACGTCATGCAAAGAGAGCGCGACTCTCCTAGGAACCAAGTACTAGAATACGATTATGAATACAATTTCAAGTAACAAGTAGGTTCAATTAAGCACATAAGCAATTAAGTATATAATACAAGTTCAACACTTAATAACATTTCAACTAATAGGCGTTACAAAGTTAGCATAGTTTGAATGAGTATTAAGTTCGTATTAAAGTTCAGTTAGTAATTAATGGGTAATGTCACACCCCAACCGACGGCGAAATACGTCGGGGCGCGAGTTTGACTGTTCATTAGCTCATGGTGCTATTATAACGTTTCTATATTTAATGTATCATTATTACAAAACAACACAACACTCATTAAATGATAAACAAACATTACATGAATTAAATATTCAATGTATTACAATTGCAAAGTCTATACATTTGTTTCAAAGTTTAACTAGGTCACTAAGCCTATCTTATGTCTTCATCATGCTTCCTTAGCCTGTTACACATGTAAAATAGAGTTTGTCAACTATTTGCATAGTTGGTGAGTTCACACACAAAGTTTAAATAGTAAGTATAAAAAGGATGCAAACTAAAACTTAATTAGAATATGTATCAAAGGCATAGCATAATACAAGTTTGAATAATTGAATGAATACATGAATAACAAATGCTTGTGTCCAAACAAGTATCCTTACATAATAATTCAAGTATAACAATACAAGAATTATCATTTGTAATTCAACTAGTTTGCTAATGTACTTTTCACCTTTTTCACACAAAGGCCAAAGCCATTGCGAAGATAGTATCTAACCACCCTAGGCTACTAGGTACTAATTTGCTTGACTGGCAACACACATAGAATCAACACATTGTATAAACTTAGCATCTAACACATAAAAACTAACTAAGTCTAAGGCTTGCATCTTAAGTTTGAATTGAATAATAGAATGAATAATAGTTTGAATATGACATGTGTAACATCCCAAAAACAAGAAGTAAAAGGGAGTGCGAAGAAACTCACTTGTTAGGATGCTAGACTAGTTCCAAGTTCTTGATTTAAACGATGAGGAAGTAAGGCTATCTACTCACCTATAATTTGAGTAATTCAAGTCTTACCAATCCTATAGTTCAAGTTCAAGAATCCTAGAAACTATGGCAATCCTAATGGAAGTCCTAGTTTGAATGAAATTATGTTTTGAATGAATACTTAGAATAACTATTCTTCTAATATTAATTAATAAAATAGAATATCAAATGTATTCTTTTTATTTATCAATATTATTTATATGAATAAACTAGTCTTAATATTGACTTAAATAAAATAGAATATCAAAGATATTCTTTTTATTTAATCTATTTTATTTATATGACTAGACTAATTGTTTAAGAATATTTAATAATATTCTTACAATAAATAAAAATAGGATATTAAATATTCCTTTTTATTTATTATTTTGGAATTGAATTTCTAAGTGGTTTTCATGATTTAATTTCCATCCATTTGTATTTAAAGACTTGCATATTTGAATTTTAAGTTTTAAAAAAATTTAGTTAACCTTTTAAAAGTTTATAAACTTAAAATAATTATTTGAATTATATTGATTTAAAACAATTATTCAACATATTTAACCTTTGCATAATTTAAATTATAGTAATATGTTTATGTTTAATAAAACATATTTTTCATGTGTATAATAAATTGTATATATAAAATAGATAAATAAATAAATAATTAAATAATTATTTCTTTGAACAGAATGTTTGTTTTTAAACATATTTTGATATTAAACCCTTTTTATTTAGTTTAAAATCCAATTCAATAATGAATTTCATTTAATCTCATTTAAAATTTCTTATTAAATTAGATAGCTTTAAATAAATAAAATAAATAAATAAAATAATAATAATAAAATAAAAATATTAATCTACATTTATAACAGAAAGCTAAAAGGAAATCAATTAACTTTGTTTTAGAATTTTAAAAGATATAGTATATCTCTATTTTTTTTATCATTTAATGTATTTATTAAATTAGTTTTTTTTATTAGAAAACTAATTAGAATGTAGTTAAAAATCAATGTGAATTTTATCAAATTGTTTTAAAATGATTTTCTGGATTTTTATGAAAAAAATATGGATGAAATACCCAAAAAGGGCATAAAAACCGGTTAGGCAAGCAGTGGCCGGGTTTCGAGCCCGGGTCACCTCCCTAGCCCGACTACCGTCTTACCAGTAGGCTAGGGGATGATTCGCTGAGTGATTTGGATTTCAATTATACATATACAGACTCTTAAATCGAGCCCCAATGCATATGAACCCTAGAATCTGATGAGTTTGAATTCGTTTGATTCGATGCTTGTAAGCCCTCGGATTTATGGGGCTTTTGTTTCATAGGTTTTAACGAGTAGGATAGAACTTAAAATTACCTGGTTTGGGTTCGAATGAGTGAAGATCGAGTGAGGCAGAGGGTTACGGTCTCCTAGAGTTCGAGTCCTACTGTGAAGCGCTCGTGAGTTTGTTTTGCTTGTCCAGACGAGTTAGCGAGAGTGAAAGGAACATAGGAGTATATTTTGATTCGATTTTTATAGTGGTTCTATGGGATTTGAAAACCTGTTCAAACGTGGTAACATTGGAAAGGATTATTGCATTTAATTGGATTGATCTAAATCAATTGGTGATTGAGGATTGTAAACGCGTTCGTATAGTTTCCTAATCAATCATTGATGAGCTGTGATGAGTTGTAATCGATTGGGATTGGAAAACAGGTTGGGATCGGGTTGTTTGGGTATCCAGATGTGAAAACGGGTGAAGGGAATAAGGTTTGGGTATTTGGCATATTTGGTCCTCCTAATTTCTCTAATCTTGCCCTTCTGTTTAAACACTTCCCACACTCACATTTTGGTTTATAAATATTACAGTTTCAGCCCTTTAACTATTTTTAAGAGTTTAACCATTAATTTTATATTTAAAAGTTTTATTAAACATCTAAAAAAAGTTATAAACCTTTTATTTATATCCATGACTTTATTTTTTATAAATTGTTTATGTATTATTACTATTTTATTTCTAACTAACTAAAAGCTTTATGAATATCATTTTTAGTTTAATAACTTTTATTTTTAATTATTTATTGTCTTATGTTCAAATGTTTAAAAGTTTATAAAGTCTTTTAGTAAATAATAATTTATTTATCTTGACATGTTCATTTTTCATCTTTAATAATTGGTTATCATAAGTTTTTATTTTATTATAACCTATTAAAAATTTTCTTTTATAAGAATCGAAACTTTTATAAAATGAAATTTATAAAAGATTAGATTATACCTTGTGTTATCATTAGTAATATTAATTTATTAATGAAAAAGACAATTATGTAAATTTTTGAATACACGTGTTTTCAAAGAACATTCGAGACTTTTATTTATTTCGAATTAAACTCGATTACAATATTCGAATTCGTAACGGAAAACCCTGGGGATTACAGGTAATTAGACGCGTGTTAGATCGAATTAATGCGTTAGTCATGCTTGTCAGATGTAGTTGGGAGTTAAGACAAGCGTGCAGATGGATTAAATGTTCGAATTTGTGGTTGAGGGTGAGAACCAGCCAGGGAGAGGGCTCGAACAGCAGGGAAGGGGGTACCGGTTGAAACTTTGGGGAGTTGGCATGTTTAGCCCCTGTCATTTTTGCCTGTAGCCTATTTTTGACCAAACTTTCGCTACCACAGATCAGTTTCAATTTTTGGCAGAATTGAACATTAAAGTTTTCTGATTTTATTATTTTGTGTCTGAATTCTTATAAAATTTATAAAACTTTGTTAATATTTTTAAGAACTTGTTTAAATATAATTTAATGTTTATAAGCACTTTATTTATGTATATATATTATTATTTATAATTTAGACATTCATTTTTACAAAATTTATTTAACTTTGCTACAGTAAATTTATAATTTGTATATATTTATGAGTTTTATTATTTTGTTTAAATATACACACACATAAGTTTATATATTTATTCATAAAAACACACACACACACACATATAAGGCAATGATCAAATAAAAAGTCTATTTTGCTTAAGAAGACTAAAAAAGATTTTTAAAATCTCTAAAACCGACGTAAACGAACTCCGATTGAACTCATTTTGATGGCATTGGAACCATCTCATTGAACCCTACAATATTTGCTTTTTGATTTTAGTTTTAACAACTATTTTTAGAGTTTTGATTTTAGGGCATGTTTTTTTTAGCTTTTAGGTTTTATCTTAGGTTTAGGGTTTGTTTTTATAATTTTGGTTTTATTATTAGGGTTTATTGTTTATGATTTAAGGTTTAGGTTTTAGAGAATTACAAACTGGTTTCAATTATGTAAAAATGAATTTAATCGGAGCTTGTTCGGATCGGTTTTCGAGTTTTTAAAAATCATTTTTAACATTCTTAGGCAAAAAAGACCTTTTAGGGGAACCTTGCCTTATATATATATATATATATTATGTATGTATGCTTTTAACATGATGAATTGATTCTTTTTATAAAATAATGTTTACAAATGTTTTGAAATTTTATAGATGTTACATAACTGCTTTTGTTAATTTTTGTTGATATATTGTTTGTTTTTATAAACATATATCTAAAAGCAATAAGTACTTGCATGATTTATAAATTGATCTTATTATATTAAAAAATTGCTCTTACTTAAGGAACAGCTTTAGAATATTGATATAATAATGGTTTTATCCTTTAGTTTTTAATGCAAGAAGAAAATAAGAGAATTTTTATTAATTAGTATTATTTTCCAAATTTTCTTTACGTAACCAATCATTAATGCTAAGAAATTCCAACAAATAATGATTGACCCCCTATACTTGTTTTATAGACATATACGAGACGTATAGATGATGCAAGTTCAAAGATTAAGTGTGAGAATAAGAGAGCTCTTTTTTTTAACAAAATAAAGGGATTGTTTTTTTCTAAAGCTTTAATTTAGTTTTCTTTCCCCCGGGGACTCTCATGAAGCAGCCTCTCTACCACATTAGGGTAGGGGGTAAGATATGTGTTAATCTCTCCTCCCCAGACCCCACAAAGTAAGATTACACTTGGTACGTGTTGTTGTAATTTAGTTTTCTTTCCCTAAACGACATTACATTTGTGCATATAGAGATATTACAAAAAACGTCATTGAAAACGAATATTTTTCGTTCGTTTTGGGCGTAATATACTGGGTTTGTTTGTTTGTTTGTTTGTTTGTTTGTTTGGGCGTAATATTTTTTAATCGTTAAATCAAACATTACTTGGGAAACGAGTAAGTTGATCATAATATACAGAAGGAAACTAGCTGTCATAATGGGTCAGACGCTACCCGTTAAGACATGACACATTAAGACACGAAATGAGTAGACACGAACACAACATGAAAAATTATCGTGTCTGTTTTTCCAAACACGAGCATGACCCGCTTAAAACATGTAAACACAAAATGACTCTTTAAGGAACAGTTAACACTTAACACTATAAATGACCCGTTAAAAACATGTTAAAGATCTGTTAAAAAACATGGTAAGGAACCCGTTAAAGAATTAATGTTAGAGAATTATAAATTTTTAGAAGGTAATCGGTTACCCACATATTTTATTATATTATTTATTTTAAATTATAAATTATAAACACGTCTTAACTGGTCTTAACGTGCCGTAATGGGTACTAACAGGTCTTGATGAGTTTTAAAACGTTTTTACCTATTTAAACACGAAAAATAAACATGTTTTAATGTGTCGACCTGTTTTAGACACAATACATATAAAAAGCAAAGACGAAAAATGATAAAATCGTGTCGTGTCATGTTGACGTGTACATGTCTAAATTAACAACCCATTATTATTATTATTTTTATTAAAAAGAGTTATTGGATTTAAATACTCCCAAGTTTAACCTATTGGCCGACAATACTCCCAACTGAGAAAATGTTTATTTGTACTCACAACTTTCAAAACATTGGCATTGGAATTCCAAAACAGGTGTCACGTCATCAAAAAAAAATTTGTTTTAAAGTGCCAATAGAAAATGTTTTAAAAGTCAAGAGTGCCGGTAAAAATTTCCCCAGTTGAGTGTATTGTCGATCAAAGGATTAAAGTTGAAAGTATTTAAATCAAATAACGTGTTAAAAAACAATTGCTCCTAAGACATGTAGAAATCAAGATACTAAGTAGACGTTGAAGCCTATATTTATATAATACACTCTCTCCCTGCAGACTCATTATTTTTGCGCCACATTTCTTCTTGTTACCAACTGTCTTCGACTCTCCAACTTATCACGTCTCCTACCTGCAAACGAAAACCCCCCCTTTTCAAATAAACCACCTCGATCGCATCAATATGGCAACGATCGGACACAATAATCTTAATGCAAAACTGGTAACTCAACTCAGTCATCATCGTCATCATCATCATCATTCGATCAATCTGTTTCTTAATACAGTAGTTTATATCAATTTCAGGTTTTGCTTGGAGACATGGGAGCTGGTAAATCAAGTCTCGTATTGCGATTCGTCAAAGGCCAATTTCTAGAATTCCAGGTTAGATTTTGACTTTTCTCACGATCTTACTTTTTCTCCTTGACGTTGACTTTCTAGGGTTTGAATTTGATGATTTTTGGATCGGTTTTTGTTGCTGATTTTGTTTGTATCTTTGTTGTGGTGAAAGGAATCGACGATTGGAGCGGCGTTTTTTTCCCAAACCCTAGCGGTGAATGACGCGACAGTGAAGTTTGAGATATGGGATACAGCGGGTCAAGAAAGGTATCATAGTTTGGCTCCTATGTACTACCGAGGCGCTGCGGCAGCAATTATAGTCTACGATATTACCAGCGCGGTACTTTTTTTATGTGCTTGAGTTTATGACTAATAGAAACTTGTTTATATAACTAATTATTGTGTTTATTATTCTAAAATTTAGAGAGCTGATTGTTGTGTTGGTTAATATGGCTTTATGAACTAGGATTTGACCTGTTTTGTATCATTAGTTGATGCGATCTAGATTGCTAACTAAGAACTTTTGATCAAATTTTAAGGGGACTGATGGCAATGTTTTTCTTCTAATGGAATCACGTGTGAGTAATAAAATTTGGGATAATGAATATTGAATAATCTTAGCTTTCCTGCTGTGTTGAAGGATACATGATCCAAAATAGGAATTTTTGGAGACGTATGAATAAGGTAAAAAACTTTTAGCAGAAATCACAGGTGTAGCTTAGCTTTGTCTTAGACTTTTAGATTTTCCCAAACTTCAAGTTGACTTCGCATTTTTTTTCTCACCGCAGTTTCATGTGTTGGTGCTGTTATATGATTTCATATCTATCGCTACTTAATATAATACCATGTTTTGTTTTGGTGGTTTTCTACCGTATATGTTTAGTATTGTTTATTTGTTTGTTGTTTGTTTTGGAGCCAGAGGTCTATATGAAAGCAGCCTTTCTTTCCCTAGGTATGTTGTTGATTGCGTAAAGCCCACGATAGTAGTGGAACCGAGGAAAGCATACAAAATAGATTACTCTTTTCTATTATATTAGTAAAATTCATATTAGATTACATAAGTAGTTACCGACTGCTATTACTTTGAACATGTTGTAATGGTATTTCAGTTCGGATTTTGAATCTCATTTGTGGCAAACGGTTGTAAATATGATTGGATATTTACTTTCTGGTAAATGCAATTGGGTTATTTACTTTTTAATTGGCTTTGAGATTTGCTCAACTAGCGTATGCTACTTGTAGAAGGCTCAACCACCTAGATTGATTTATAGGATAACAACTTTAAATAAGTTTCTTGATACCAAAATCTTGATGTTAAATTGGATTTTTTTTCTTTACAAGTTTTTTTTCTTAAATTGAATTCAGTTGTTTATCTGAATATTTTCAGGACTCATTTACACGGGCTAAAAAGTGGGTCCAAGAACTTCAAAAGCAAGGTGAACTTCATTAGTTTTGGGTCTTAATAGAAAAGATTTCACCCTGCTTATTGTTGGACAAAGTCATTTTATTGTGTGGCTGCTATAGGTAATCCTAACATGGTCATGGCACTTGCTGGCAACAAAGCTGATCTGGAAGAGAAGCGTAAAGTAACAGCAGAGGTATTCATCTCTTTTCACATTTCTACTCGTGTGAATTTTACATATATGATTTACTTGTTAGGATAGCATAAAAGCAAACCCATATATTATAACAGAATGGTTCTTTCCCTCAGATTTTTCATTTTCTTTACATCTTGAACATAATTGACATGTTCCTATACCATAGTTAAGTAGAACAAACAGGCACATACTAAAATGTTTTATTTTACTAATTTACTGTTTTGTTCATTGTTTTTACAGACCATCATTATTTTACATTTTCCTATGAATGAATATGAAAAAGGGATAACTCTACACAAATGTAACCAACTTTTCATATTGTTCCAATTAAGTCATTGTAACTTTTTTTGTCACAATTAGGTCATACAACTTAGTGTGGGTGTTCTAATCCTATATAAATAACCTAAATAGCAGGTTATTGGTGATTACCCCTCACAAAAGTGATATGGGTTCAAATCCTTTTAAGGGAAGGATTAGGTGGAATTTAGGAGTAAAATGTTGTTAAGAAAAAAGATATACCTTGGAGCCTAAACTTACTTAGTAGGGTGGCATTTTGCTGGACCTGTTGAGATGATTATTTTCAGCATTCCATTGCATAAGAGGTGTAGCCTTAGTGGAGGGAAACAAAACGTAAGCCTCAGGTGAAATGAGGCGATGAGGCTTAAGCCTCACTAAAGATGGCATATTTTTGATTTTGGACTATTTTTTATCTGTTTTGACTTTTCTGACCCTTGTTTCACCCGTTTAGGGAAAATAAGAAACCTAATTGAACTAAAGCACGCGTATGCAATACACCAAGCATAAGAAAGTTGATGGCAGTTTAGTTCGTGGGTACACCAAGCATAAGAAAGTTGATGGCAGTTAAGTTCGCGGGTCAAAACAATTAAATTTACGGGTCAAGTTAATCCCGAACATATTAACTTAGGGAATTTCATTTAGGTTTCGGGGCGTTGCCCCGAACCCCACACCAGTGGTGTTGCCCCTAGGACCCCTTGGGGCGTGGTCCCCTTGACCCCCCGCTTGGTCAGGAGCTCGAAAATCTTAACTAGTGTGTAATCGACATCTCCAAACTCTTTAAGATTCCTTTGCATCCATATTACACTAAAATATACAACAGAAACTAGAATCCAATTAGCTTCTAATGGTACTTAATTTCATTATACAATGCAAACTAGAATTCGCTTTGCTCTTCCTTTTCAATTATATTATACCTTGTGATGCTTTTATCGTTTGTATGATGTTATATTGTGACTTTTATGAAATATATTTGTAATTTTAATTATTTTCAATATTGTTTCGAGGCTTACGCCTCGGTTTGCCTTGAGGCTTACGCAAAAAACACCTCGAGGCTCGTTTCCGTTTTTTAAACCTTGTTTGGACCAAGTCCATCGCATCTATTTTCATGATAGTTACCCAGATATGTAGACTTAACCCACATACAAATGTATCTTGTGGATTGAGTTGTAATCTAGTCATCTATTAACATGCATAAATTGCCATGCAGGAGGCTCGCGCATATGCGGATGAGAATGGTCTCTTCTTCATGGAAACATCTGCCAAAACTGCTGCTAATGTTAATGACATATTTCACGAAATAGGTATGCATCTTTTCTCTTTGGAACTTTGTAAAGTAGCATCTTTTATATTATAATTCTCAAATCTCAATACTAGCCCCAATTATACTAACATAGCATTATCTAGTTATTGCTATAAAATTTAGTTATTACTATAATTAAAGTTTTATGGTTGAATTGCTATCTATAGTTTTATGGGTAGCAACAAACCAAACGGATGGGTTTGGTGGTTTAGCCTGACATGTCAGCTTCTGCAGTTTGTCAGTCTGATTTTGGCATGTTAACAGTTTGAACTGATATATTTTCAAAATCTTTAGTTACTTTTTCTAAGGTCATTTAGATGATAAAGATGGTTCATGAATATAACTAGAAAACGACCCCGTGCGTTGTGGCGGCAACGTTATGTACCCAATAACTTTCTAGCTGCACATGCATCCATAGTTATCGATAGCGCAAGTAGCGAGCGCTATAGCGCGCTACGTAGCGTTGCGGGAAACACCCGCTATTGGTGTTTAGCGGCAGAAAAGCGTGAAATAAAGGAATTGAAGGTCGACGTTTTTGGCAAATCGTACCTGATTGTCAACCCTAATAGTCGATTAAGGGCAGAGAGTAAAAGAATGTTATGGTGTAAATTTTGTGTCATTCATTGAAATAATCAAGGCCTATTAATAGGCAAAATACAATCCTCCAAATATGGAGAGGATAAACGTAACTAAAATACACCAAAGTAATTATATCTAAATCTATCTCATTAAATACAATATCTACATTATTTATATGTATATTGCTAAGACACCCCCTCAGATGGAGCGGGCGGTTGACAGACGCTCAAGCTGGATCTGAAAAAATTGAACAGTTCTCGGGAGATGCCTTTAGTGAAGATGTCTGCGAACTGCATGGATGATGGGACATGGAGAACCCGAATGTGGCCTACACGAACCTTTTCCCTGACAAAGTGGATATCAATTTCGATGTGTTTAGTCCTTTGATGCTGAACTGGATTATTGGACAGATAGATGGCTGAAACATTATCACAAAACACAACTGTTGCCTGCTGCAGAGGGGTGTTAAGCTCAAGTAGCAGATTGCGTATCCAAGTTGCCTCAGCAACAGCATTTGCTACACCCCTGTATTCAGCTTCTGCGCTGGACCTGGAGACCGTTGGTTGGCGTTTAGACGACCAGGAAATAAGATTATCGCCGAGGAAAACACAATAGCCAGAAGTAGAGCGCCTGGAGTCCGGGCACCCGCCCCAGTCAGCATCAGAATAAGCCACCAGGGAGTGAGAGGCGGATTTTAAAATGCGAATGCCTTAATCAGTTGTACCCTGAATGTAGCGAATGATCCGTTTCATGAAGGCAAAGTGGGATTCGCGGGGTTCATGCATAAACAGACAGACCTGCTGCACCGCATAGGTAATGTCAGGGCGCGTGAAGGTAAGGTACTGCAGGGCACCAGCAAGGCTGCGATAGAGAGTGGGATCCGAGAAAAGGGGACCATCGGTGCTGCTAAGTTTCTTCGAAAGATCCACTGGGGTGGTACAGGGTTTGCATGATGTCATGGAGGCTCGAGCAATGATATCCTTTGCATATTGTGTCTGGGCCAGGAATAAGCCCTTGGCATGGCGAGTAACCGTAATTCCCAAGAAGTGGTGTAAGTGACCCAGATCAGTCATTGCAAATTCTGATGAAAGTGTGGTAATTATGTTCTTCAAAAGGCTGTTATTTGAGGCAGTGATAACAATGTCGTCAACATATAGCAGTAGATAAGCGACATTAGAGGGTCCATTGTTGTAAATGAAGAGAGAGTTGTCGCATGTACTACTGTGAAACCCGTGGGATGTGATGAAAGTAGCAAAGCGAGTGTACCAAGCTCTTGGAGCTTGTTTGAGGCCGTATAGGGATTTCTTGAGACGGCACACAAGATGGGGATTAGATTTATCATAGAATCCCGGCGGTTGATGCATGAAAACTGTCTCGTGAAGATCCCCATGTAGGAAGGCGTTCTTGACATCAAGCTGGTGAATTGGCCAGGAACGAGAGACCGCGAGGGAGAGTACAGTGCGAATAGTAGCAGGTTTGACAACGGGGCTAAAGGTTTCTTCGCAGTCAATGCCCACTGTTTGTGAGTTGCCATTAACCACAAGTCGAGCCTTGTACCTTTCCAATGATCCATCAGCTTTAAATTTGTGGCGGAAGAGCCACATACATCGAATGACCGGGCGATCCAGAGGTCGAGGAACAAGCTCCCATGTGTCATTATCCTGTAAAGCAGTAAATTCGGTTTGCATAGCATTTAACCAATGTGGATCAGATAAGGCTTTGGAATAGTTTGTAGGGATGGGAGAGATAGCAGGTGTGTGAAAAGCTGATGGGCATGGGGCTGTGGAGTGTGCTTTGGACCGTGTAGTCATTGGATGTGTGCTCCCTGGATGTTGTTTAGGTGGAGGAGGCTGCTGTTGAGTGGGGTGTGAAGGAGGATTTGTGGGTGGGGCTGCTGGTTTAGGGCGGCGGCTGTAGGTGAACTGGTAGGTTTTTGGATGTGAGGTGGAGGGAGCTGGTGGGGGGGGATGTTGGAAGGTAAACCCGGTAGGGATGGGGTCATCCAAAAACTGATAATTGGATTTGGACTGTGGGATGGTGTAGGGAAAAACTTGTTCATCAAAGGTTACATGTCGAGAGATGTGGACTCGGCCAGTGGTTGGGTCAAAACATATGTAGCCGCGAAAGTCATTAGGATAGCCAAGAAAAATGCAGCGAATGGAGCGGGCATGGAGTTTGTGAGGTTGAGTGGCCGAGGTATTTGGGTAACATGCACATCCGAATACCCTGAGGTGGGTATAGTTTGGGTGGCGTAGGTAAAGGGCAAAAGTAGGGGTGTAAAAGTTGAGGCGTTTGGTGGGTAGGATATTATGAAGGTAGACTGCAGTGTGTAATGCTTCCACCCAAAAGGAGGGAGGGAGATTGGCATGAATCAGCAATGCACGAATGATGTCGTTTAGTCTTCGAATCATTCGTTCAGCCCGGCCGTTTTGTGGTGAAGTTTGAGGGCAGGCAAACCGAAAAAGAAGGCCCTGCTGATCTGCAAAGGAGTGGAAGGCCCGGTTGTCAAATTCACCCCCTAAATCGCATTGAAAGGTTTTGATTTTTCTGTGAAATTGAGTTTCAATGAGCTGATGAAATTTTACAAACGTGGGAAAGGTTTCAGATTTGTATTTTAGAGGATATACCCATACAAAGTGAGAGAAGTTGTCTATTAGAACCATATAGTATTTGTAGCCAGTTTTGCTTATGATGGGGGATGTCCATAGATCGCAATGAATAATATCAAATGGTGCAAAAGTAAAAGTAGTGGATTCATTAAACGGCAATCTTTTACTATTAGAAAGTTGACAAGAATTGCAAACATGAGAGTCATTGCTCTTATTACAAGAAAAATTGAAATTACGACTTAGAAGATCTAAAACTTGTGCCCCGGGGTGGCCCAAGCGATCATGCCAAGGTAGAGCAGAAGAAGTAAGAAAAGCAGCTTGTGTTGGTAACTCCGGCTGAGTGAAAGGGTAGAGATTGCCGGTGCTGTTGTGACGGGAAAGAATCTTCTTAGTTTTGAGATCCTTCAAAGAAAAACCAAAAGGATCAAACTCAACAGAAACATGATTATCACGAGTGAAACGTCTAACAGAAATAAGGTTGCGAATGATATGTGGGCTGTAAAGAACATTGGGAAGAATATAGGTGCGGTTGGGTAAATGATGGAAACCAGTACCTGATCCATGAATGGGTAAATGGGTGCCATTGCCCACCAATAATTTACTGCAAACAGGATAAGAGTGAGGGAGAAGTAGCTTACCTGGATCGCGAGTGACATGAGATTCAGCCCCGGTGTCCAGCAAATCAGAATTCCAAGAAGAGGAAGATGGGTGATTCATTTGCATATTGTTGAAGGCTGCACTAAGATCAGATGGACTAAGGGCATTGAAGGCTCCCTGCGGTGTGGGGCTGTACCCATGTGGCTGCTGTGGGGGATATCCAGAAAATTGGGCTTGAGGAGTTGTGGGTGGTTGTTGGGCCGGTTGATATGGTGGTTGAGTTGGGTAAGGACAGGGTGGTGGTGTCCACCAGGCCCACTTAGGATAGGGGGACTGGTGGTTGGGGTTCCATGGTGTAGAAGGGTGTTGTGAAGTCCAGGCAGGGCGATTGGTGCCGCGACCAAGCTGTGGGGTATGTGGTGAGGAGTTAGGCTGTGAAGGTTGAGAGGGAGGGGCGTTTAGGGCAGCCAAGACAGTGGAGCCTTTCTGTGCTTCCATCCTTAACACTTCATCATTGAGCATGGTTACGGCTTGGTCCCAATCAACACCCTGTTGGTTTATTAATGCAGCCGTGGTATTATATTCAATGGGAAGTCCTCGAACTAACTGGAGTACCAAACGAGATTCTGAAACAGGAACATCAACATCAGCAAGTTGATTGGATAATTCAGTCAGACGTTGGCAGTAATCGGCAACTGAGGAGCAGGCGGATAGAGACAAAGTGCAGAACTTTGTTTCAAGAGTGGCTGCACGAGCCTTCTTGTTGCTAAGAAAAATCTTTTCAAGTTTGGTCCATGCTTTGTGTGCTGTGTTGTTTTTGTCCAGAATCCGTTTGAGGAGATCATCTGATATCGTGCTGTATATCCATTGAAGGACCAAGGCATCTATCTCATACCAGGCTGCGTGATCAGCAGTTAAAGGATCCGGAATAGTAGGATCATCAATGTGATTTGATACCTTGTACGCAACCACATGAAGACGAAATAGCGTGACCCAGGCTGAGTATGTTACGGTCGTACCATCTAGGGTTCGAATTTTGGCATTGATGTTAGACACCGAGTATGCCGGATGCAAGGATTGGGTCGCAGGGGGCTTCTCAATGGTTTCTTTCGTCATTGTTCTTCTTGTCGGACGTGTCCGGAAAAAAAAACAGCCGGCGATCGGAAGGGAGGAAGATGATCAAGCCGGCGAGCGGAAGGGAGGATGGTGATCAGATCTGCTTTGATACCATAAAAGAATGTTATGGTGTAAATTTTGTGTGTCATTCATTGAAATAATCAAGGCCTATTAATAGGCAAAATACAATCCTCCAAATATGGAGAGGATAAACATAACTAAAATACACCAAAGTAATTATATCTAAATCTATCTCATTAAATACAATATCTACATTATTTATATGTATATTGCTAAGAGAGAGTTGGAGTTGACATCACAACCGACGACCCCTACGCTCCAATTGGATGACGTCGCCCTAATTGTCGACGAGTTGAAGACGATTGGATGGAATTGGACGACGCCTACTTCAATGACGCCCCCAATTGGACGATTGGACAAAATTAGACGATGAATTGGACGGAATTGGCTGAGAGGTGGTGTTGGAGTTGGCTGTCGAGGTTATTATAAGCTCAGCACTTATTGCTTTTTCTATTTTTTGGTTTTAATTCACTGAATTGGAAATTTGGTACTTCTTTAAAGCTTAGAATGGTAATTTGAGTTTTTATATTATGTTATCGTTAAACACGAAATAGCGGTCGCTATTTTCCGCTATTCGCTACGTAGCATATAGGTAGCTTATCGCTATTTTCCGCTATTCGCTATCGATAACTATGCATGCATCATGTTTTGTCACAAGGCAAACACATAAAGCAAAGTAACTATCATGATCAATAACTAGGTATAAAAAATGTTTACCAAACAATCAACCCATAACTACTGCTTCATTTAATGCATATCCTTGATTATTCACAGCAAAGATCAGATCCAGAACACGTTTCCTCCAACTGCAGCTCTTGGTTATAACAATGATACGAAAAAAAAAGTAGTTTGAACATCTTTAACAACATAAATCTTAATGACAGCAACTACAATATGTATCTACTATCTACCTTAAAAATTTATTCCCCAATTCAGCTACTTCAGATCGATCAGTAAACATAGCTTCAAAAATTCTTCTTACTCGATGTATATAGGCTTCAAGAAAAAATAGAACACAGGTGAAAGCACGTGTTATGGTCTGAATGTTGTCCAATAAATGAGAATCAACAAGTATGCCTAGTAAAAATCCCACTTAGAGTAGGGTCTGGGAGGAAGCATAAAGACAAACATTACCCCTATCCCAGTTGGGATAGAGAGGCTGCTCCGAAGGAGTCCTCGGCTCAAAGTTATCGTTTGAGGTTAATCACCTCAACGTTTTTAACGATTATTTTCACAAAATAAGTAAAATAACGTTAAAATTAGTGCAATTTTACTTTTGTCCCTTAAGGGCCAACACATATATGCGTGCACCACAAATGGGGCGTAAAATGAGAATCACTAGTACTAAATTGTATTTATTATTGATATTTCTTGATATAATAATGTGACTGTCAGATGGCACTATTAAATCTAAAATAACCGTCATACTAGTACCTAAAAAAATAGAAAACATCAACCTTTGTTACACTAACATCCCTACTTACGAAACGAAATCTCACCGTATCAAAATGAAAGCAAAGGCATGAGTAAACCGTCAACGAAACAGACTTCAGTTTGTACAGATGGAATACCCATTTAATTGAATTAGAGGTTTTTGTTCTACTGGCCGCCTGAAGGTTTATGCAGTGGACAAAAGTAGCCTCATAGAACCATAGATCTCATTACATGAAAAAATGATTCATACAATAGACACATACAATCAGGGAAAAAGCAAGAGGTTTGCCTATTTCGGCCCTGTTTGGGATTGCTTATTTAACTTTAAAAGGACTTTTTGTCAAAAGTGCTTATTAACTTATGATTTTTTGAAATGAAGTTTTTAAAAATGTGTTTGGATTAACTTTTCCAAAATGAATTTTCAAAATAACCAAAAAGGACATTTTTTTATTGACACTATTTTAAGGTTATTCGATAAAGAGTAAAGAGTGGGGTAGATTTGTAATTTTATGTCAATAAGTCATAAGTTATTTTGAAAAGCTAGAATTTTTGGTTTTTGAAAAACAACTTATTACCCTTTACAAAAAGTCAGTTTCAAAAGTCCTTTTAGGTTTGGCAAACTTATTGACTTTTACAAAAAGCCAATAAGTCAATAAGTTGTTTTTAGATGAAATTCCAAACAGGGCCTTCAACCACATATATTCCTAGGCAAGCCATAAAGGTATTTATTAGCTAGCCTAAAACCCTAGCATCATTGTTGATGAAAATCTGGAGCCGATCCTTATCAACATAGCAAAAATAGGAAGTGAGGACCATTAGCAAAGTCCTATGAAAAATTGAAAACCCAACACGACACACCAAGAAAGCACAAAAAAACCCTAATTTCATAAGCAATAGGCTAGAACCTGTAAGAAGGAATCAGCTGCGAAGCATACCAAAATCAAAAAGCACACCACGAAATCAAAAAACGCAAGCACCTGAAACAACAAAAACATTGACAAAGGAACCCTAATTCCATAATCAACATAGTAGAAACAGGAATCGGGGATCATTTGCAAAATCCTATCAAAATCAAGACATACCTACAAAACCGCAAGACAACCATAATTTCATCAGCGCCGGTTTTAAGCAGGGAACGGGGATCAGTTGAGAAGCACACGAAAATCAAAGAGCACAGCCAAAAAAAAAAAAAACAAAATGGAAGCGACATTTGAAACAACAAAAAAGTCAACGTAAACGTGCCTTGGAAAGCTAAACCAGAGGAAAAAACCAGAGGCTGACAACTGAAAGAGGCGAAGCAGAAGGAAGAAGGAAAAAGACATGGAAGCAGGAACGTTGGTAAAGAGAGAAGAAGAAAACACTGAAAACAGTACCAACCTTGCTATTTAAGTTTAGTGTATAGTATAATATAATTCATTAATAAAAACGGCATCAGTAGGTTTAGAGCCCCTGCCTCTACATTGGCTGAACCACTGCCACATAAACATCTTGATGTTTTGATTTCATATATATAGAACCTGTAAACGAAAACTCACAGGCATCGCCGACATTGGTAATTGTTATATATAACAATGTATATTACTGCATGTTAATAAAAAATATAATAAAAGTTACATTGCCAATTCCAAGTTCCGAATCATAAACTGAACCATTGAACAGCCAAAAATTAACTGTATAAATTTTAAATGTGCCAACTTGCTTTGGTTTTGGTCAGTTGGTCAATTTCTAATGGTTTATGAACACCCTTAAGTGACCTTTGTCAACTACCCTCGTATTGATTTTTCTTATATTATCTGATATGAGACTGTTGTACTTTTTGAACAGCCAAGAGACTCCCTAGAGCTCAACCTACTCAAAACCCAGCTGGGATGGTTCTTGTGGACAGGCCTGCTGAAGGAGCCCGGGCCGCATCATGCTGTTCATAAGTAATGCCTTTATTCTCAGTTGATATACTATATGCAATTTTGTTTATACTGGTAACACAATAATCTTTTATTGGTTATGGTGATATAACTGACTCTTATGAATGATAAAACAATAAACTAGTAATATATCCCCTTGATGGCAGGTTTGTTTGAACTTTAACCATGATACACCCATGGAAGCACCTGCAGGTTCATGGAATCCAGGCATTCTCTATTATCTGCTAATGATTGTTAATTTGTAATGTGTTTGGTGGTATTTCTTGTTTGAACTGTAAATTGATGTGCAAATGACTTGTATGAGTAGGTAATTCTTGTTATGAAGATGGTATTGTGTTGATGTTTCTACAGAGTGCGACTTGTTTTGTCGGGTTGAGCCCCGGGTCAGCTTGGACTTGGTATAAGTTGCCAGCATAGACCATATACTCTAGGATCCTTTTCAATACTTGATAACCTAGCAAAATATCAACCCTTGCAAATATAACCCGTGTGACCCATTAATCTAAATAAACAATCTGGGTTGAAAATGAGTTGTAATGAGAAACAAGAATCATGGTCCTTGATATTAAAACACGAATCAGATACATTGTAAACTTGCAAGTTTGCAACAACTAAAACAAATGTACGCTAATCAAATATCCATTGTGTCGAATTTACCGATTTGGCTCCCCAAGAAGAGAACATCTAACTCGATTGAAGACCGCCTGCAAAGTTATTGATACCTGATGATTCTTTTATCTTCCATCACCATCTCTGCTAGCAGACTTGCCTCCATCATATCATCAGGCTTCACAAGATTGATTGTCTTTTGGTGGAAAATTTGGATGTCGTCGAGTAATAAACTGGCATAGGATGGTGGGTTCGGGTTTATTTTTTGGGTTTTTCTAGGTCTCAAAATAGCGTTAAAGACCTGGTTCATGATACAATTTGATCAAGCATTTGGGTTTCTTTAGCTATGATGTTAATAACATTGCCGTTTTTGTTATTCTATCTTCTTCTCAATTGCTTTCTGCAAATAAGAAATCTTTAAACTATATGAATAACATTGGTGACATGTCATGTGTTTAGTCAATGATACACGACTCGTATATAGAACAGGAGTTCAATGACGTGATAGGCTACACCTTTAGTCAAGCAGGTTTAATTATCTTTAATAACAAAATTAGAAACTATAACTATTATTAGTTAAATTACTAGTATACATTATTATGATAGAATACTGGGCGAGTCACTAACGTTTGGCATGAAGGTGTCACTTTATTTCGTCATTCTACTAGCTCACTATTCATGGATATATGGAAGGAGTGGTTTTCGCGTGAGTGGTCACGCACTCGCATATAAATTTTTTAGGCTTGGTTAAACCAAAAATAATATTATATTATATAATCATGTTAGTGATAGTTCAATAAGAAATAAATAAATAAAATAATAGTTATTGCTTGTGAAAATCAAAGGGCATTTGTCTAAATGATATCAAGGTGTTTTTCTCTAACAATGTAGGTTGAGGATTCAAGTCTATGATAGACAAAAAAGATGGAAAAAATTGTTCAAAAAGAAGATATTGCATGTGAAATACACACACACAAGGATCGTATCATGTAAAAATCCGATCTTAGAAAGAAAACCCTTGATTTGAAATCTTAAAATAAACATGTGATGCACATTAAATTGAATAAAAATTAGGATTTGAATAAAAAATATCGTTTAATGTGGACTACATGTTTATTTTAGAATATTCCAAATTAATGACTCAAATAGAATTTTCTCTTTAATATTGGATTTTCAAATCATACAATCCCTCCACACACATAGAGAGACACACACAAGTGAAATAAGGCAAACGAGTTCTCATGAAACGTATGCAAACATCAGCATATTTACTAAGGCAAATATTTTAAAATATATAATGAATACAATGTTGGTTTTATTAAGAAGAGTTCTAAAATTATAGAGTTAGAGATGTATAGTTATGTGATAGGCAGCTGGATCACGTTTCATCAGATACTAACCAAGGCCCAACAGATAGCAACTCTGGCACACCAACAGATAGCAGCCCAACTATGTTGACAGCAAGCCCAACTCAGAAATGGATCAGTTTCATCCAGCAAGCCCATCCAAGTCCACGCAAATAATTAGCTGTGTTTCTTTCCACGTATTCCACAGTTTGTTTAATTTTGATGTTTTCTTTTTGTTTCTTTTATTTTAGTTGGCAGTTGTTTAAATTCCAAAAGTGGAGAATTACGTGGGTAGTGGTGTAGTGTTAGTCAGTTATTTCTTTTTACCATATGTACTGGAAATGAAGGCAATGAGAGGGGCTTTTTGATTCTGGATAAAATTTATTCTCTGTGATTGAGAATATTTCTTCCTTGCTATTCTAATTTTGGCAGGAATTAGAAGGTGATCTTGGAAGGCTAAGTCGGTTCTTGTAGGTGTGGCTGTAACAAGAATTCGGGTTGGTGTTCTGCTCAACGAAGCTCTCGAGTGGTGTGGCTGTAGTTCGTGAAGCTTTGTTGTGGTGTCGTTGATTATTACCGAGTGTTATTCGGGTAAATTGTTTCTGTCCAGACCCTGGTATCCATCATTTGGTATCAGAGCCATGGATACCCGAAGCAACACTGATGTGAAGAAGATATTGGAAGCTATGGAGAATGATAAGAAGGAGATGGCCCAGAAAATGGAGGCGATGCAAGCACAGATTCATGAACTCCTGGTGTCGCATCGGCAAGGAGAAGGATCCACATCCGGTACCTCGGTTAACAAGGGTGATTCGGGTGGTTGGCATTCCAATGACATCAAAGTGGATATTCCAGAATACGATGGCAAACTAGATCCCGATGAGTTTGTCGAATGGTTACGTACGGTCGAACGTGTTTTTGATTATAAGCAAACAACAGAGGATAACAAGGTTAAGATCGTGGCTCTTAAGCTTCGAAAATATGCTTCTACGTGGTGGTCGAATACATGTCTGAAGCGAGAACGTGCTGGGAAGGAGACGATTCGGACTTGGCCAAAAATGAAAAAGAAGTTGAAGCAAAAATTCTTACCAACGTACTACATTCAGAATAGCTTTTCTCAACTCCACGCTTTGAAACAAGGCCATGGTACTGCTGAAGAATACTCTCGTGAATTTGAATATATGTTAATGAAGTGCGATGTTCCTGAAGATGATCCACAAACTCTGGTTCGCTACCTAGGGGGGCTGGAATCTAGAGTTGCAAATGTCGTTGAATTGCAATCAGTACAAACCCTAGCCGAATTAACCTTATTGGCCCATAAAGTTGATTCCCAATTACGGGCAAAAGTAAAATTTGAGCCCAACAGGACCATCACTAAGCCCAATTCTTACTCAAAACCCACCACCAATCCTAAGCCTAACATTCATGTATCCACCAAACCACCCTCTGTCCCAATTTCTTCCACCGAAAACTCCAAGGCGCCTCGACGTTGCTTCCGATGTCAGGGATTAGGGCACATCGCGTCTGAATGTCCCAATAAACGCATCATCACCCTCACTGATTTCGAACTGGCACAAGGTTATTAATTTGAATCAGATGTCGTTGATTCTAGTGCTTCCCCGATCACAGAAATGGAAGAGATCACCGGACCTGATGAAGGTCCAACTCTGGTTGTTCGTCGAACCTTGAGTGCTTCCCCAACTCACGAAGAACACCTCCAACGAGAATCCATCTTTCATACTCGTTGCACTATTCAACAAAAGGTTTGCACTGTCATCATAGATGGAGGCAGTTGTACCAATGTTGCGTCACAACTTTTGGTGTCCAAACTAAACCTACCCACCCAACCCCATCCGACACCTTATGTGATCCATTGGCTCAACCAAGGCAAGGGAATTCGTGTTTCTCATCGTGTCCTTCTGTCTCTCAGTATTGGCAAATTCACCATGATGAATTGTGGTGTGATGTGGTGCCCATGGATGCATGCCACGTGTTATTAGGGCGCCCCTGGCAATTTGATCGACGTGTGACTCATGACGGGTATCTTAACACGTATGCATTTATGCATAACAACCGTCGGATTGTATTAGCTCCTATTGTCCCAGCCACTCAACACCCCAAACCTGCTCTTCCTTTGAGTACGCTGCTACAAACCGAACAGCACGAATTTCAGCCATTCAAAGATATCCTCATGTTGGGAATTGATGAAGACCCCCCTGAAACCTTAACCTTAGTCGAGCAGCATCCCTATGTCCAACCCTTATTGGAGTCCTATAAGAGTGTATTCCCCTCTGATATCCCTCCTGGCCTTCCCCCTATGCGTTCCATCCAACACAAAATTGACCTTGTACCCGGTTCTGTCTTACCCAATAAACCCGCTTACCGTACCAATCCACAAGAAACCCTTGAGATCAGGAAACAAGTTGATAAATTACTTGAGAATGGTCTTATCCGTGAGTCCCTCAGCCCGTGCGCTGTTCCTACACTTCTAGTGCCAAAGAAAAACGGAGATTGGCGCATGTGTATGGATAGTCGTTCAATCAATAAGCTCACCGTCAAGTACCGTTTTCCCATTCCTCGATTGAATGACTTATTGGATGAGCTTCACAGGGCAACAGTCTTCTCTAAAGTTGATCTACGTAGCGGTTACCATCAAATTCGGATATCCGAAGGAGATGAGTGGAAAACAGCTTTCAAAACCAAGGAAGGCCTATATGAGTGGCTAGTCATGCCATTTGGATTATCAAACGCTCCGAGTACATTCATGCGTCTCATGAATCAAGTTTTGAAACCATTTTTGGGGAACTTTATCGTGGTCTACTTTGACGATATCCTAGTCTACAGCAAAAACGTGGATGAGCATCAGTCTCACCTGCTCAAATTATTCAAAGTACTTGAACAGGAGCGTCTATATGGGAACTTGGAAAAGTGTGAGTTTTTCACTAATCAGGTCACATTTCTTGGTTTTATTGTTTCTGAACAGGGAATCCATGTTGATGAAAAAAAGATCCAAGCTATTCGAGAATGGCCTGTGCCGCAAACACTTCAGCAAGTGCGTAGCTTTCACGGCCTTGCTTCCTTTTATCGGCGTTTTTATCAAGAATTTCAGTACCATTGTAGCCCCAATGACTGAAGTTCGTAAATGCAAACTGTTCACTTGGAGCCCACAGGTGCAAAAGGCATTTGAGACGCTCAAGGAGCAACTATCCTCCACTTCAGTTTTAGCATTACCTTGCTTTACCGAAGTGTTTGAAGTCGAGTGTGATGCTTCCGGGGTGGGAATCGGGGCAGTGTTGTCACAGCATGGTCGTCCTCTTGCTTATTTTAGTGAAAAACTCAATGATGCAAAGAAACGCTACTCAACGTATGACAAGGAGTTCTACGCTATCATTCGCGCTTTGGATCACTGGCAACACTATCTAATATTCAAAGAATTCATCCTCCACTCTGATCATGAAGCTTTGAAGTATATACAGGGCCAACACAAATTGCAACCCCGACATGCAAAGTGGGTAGAATTTCTTCAAGCCTTCACATTCATCATCAAACATAAGTCCGGTCGGCTTAATAAGGGAGCTGATGCGTTATCACGCAGGTATACTTTACTTACCTCCCTTCAACCAAAAGTTTTGGGTTTTGATCTTTTGAAGTTAGAGTATCCCACAGATCCCGACTTTGGGGCGATGTATACTACATGTCAGTTGCGGGCTAAGGGTGATTATCATCTTGTTGATGGGTTTTTGTTCAAGAAGCAGCAACTTTGTATTCCTCAACACAGCATTCGGCTACTGATAATCCAAGAAGCCCATGAGGGCGGGTTAGCTGGACATCTTGGAGCTGACAAAACCCTTCAGATCATGCGTCAATCGTTTTTTTGGCCGAAGATGAGTGTTGATGTTGACCATTTCATTCGTCGCTGCTTTCCATGTCATCGTGCAAAAGGTCAGTCTTCACCCCATGGTTTGTACCTGCCTTTACCTGTGCCAATTGCCCCATGGGAGGATGTTAGTCTTGATTTTGTTGTCGGTTTACCCCGCACGCAACGACAGAAAGACTCTGTCCTCGTAGTGGTTGATCGATTTTCTAAGATGGCCCATTTTATCGCATGTCATACCACTTATGATGCTGTACAAGTCGCTAACCTCTATTTTCGGGAAATTGTCCGTTTACATGGAGTACCCAAGACATTAGTTAGTGACCGTGATGTTAAATTCCTCAGCCATTTCTGGCTTACATTATGGCGCAAGTTGGGCACGAAGTTAAAATTCAGCACCTCCAGTCACCCTCAAACTGACGGGCAAACAGAAGTCACCAATCGTACTCTTGGTTCTTTGCTCCGGGCTCTTATTACTACCAACATGAAACAGTGGGAGGAACTTTTACCACAAGCTGAGTTTGCTTATAACAGGGCCCCCAATAAAACCACAGGCCTCAGCCCCTTCAAGGTTGTTTATGGCTTTAATCCGCCAACTCCACTTGACCTTGCTGTTCTGGATACGTCTGCCAAATTCAATCAGGAGGCCTCTGATTTGGCTACTGACATCAAGGCCATTCATCAACGTGTTCATGATAAAATTGCAAAGAACAATGAACTGTTGAAATATAAGCGTGATAAAGGTCGACGGCATGTTTTATTTAAACCTGGTGATTTAGTTTGGCTGCACCTTCGAAAGGAAAGATTTCCCTCCAAGCGTCGTTCTAAATTAAGCCCACGATCTGATGGTCCTTTTAAGGTGCTTGCTAAAATTAACGACAATGCTTATTCCATTGACCTTCGTGGTGATTCGAGTGTATCTGCAACTTTTAATGTGGCTGATCTTCAACCTTATTATGATCCTGCTGATCCCATTCCAAGTTTGAGGACAAACTCTTTTGAAGTGGGGGAGGATGATAGGCAGCTGGATCACGTTTCATCAGATACTAACCAAGGCCCAACAGATAGCAACTCTGGCACACCAACAGATAGCAGCCCGACTATGTTGACAGCAAGCCCAACTCAGAAATGGATCAGTTTCATCCAGCAAGCCCATCCAAGTCCACGCAAATAATTAGCTGTGTTTCTTTCCACGTATTCCACAGTCTGTTTAATTTTGATGTTTTCTTTTTGTTTCTTTTATTTTAGTTGGCAGTTGTTTAAATTCCAAAAGTGGAGAATTACGTGGGTAGTGGTGTAGTGTTAGTCAGTTATTTCTTTTTACCATATGTACTGGAAATGAAGGCAATGAGAGGGGCTTTTTGATTCTGGATAAAATTTATTCTCTGTGATTGAGAATATTTCTTCCTTGCTATTCTAATTTTGGCAGGAATTAGAAGGTGATCTTGGAAGGCTAAGTCGGTTCTTGTAGGTGTGGCTGTAACAAGAATTCGGGTTGGTGTTCTGCTCAACGAAGCTCTCGAGTGGTGTGGCTGTAGTTCGTGAAGCTTTGTTGTGGTGTCGTTGATTATTACCGAGTGTTATTCGGGTAAATTGTTTCTGTCCAGACCCTGGTATCCATCATTATGTCTTTAATATTCCAAGTTGGCTAAATTCCAGATTTCAGGCAACATACATCACAACAAATGTTTATTAACTAATTAGTTGTAAAAGTCAAAAACACTATTATATCTATCAACTACTATGATAATTAATTTTATTATTATAATAATTAGTGTAAGATAAAAGTCCTCTTTAAAGATTTTCTTTGGGATAATTAATTATTAAAATATTGAGACAATAATAAAGCTCTTTTGAGTTTTGGTTGCCAAACAAATGTATGGCTAAGACAACTCGTAAAAAGCTACAAGTAATTATCATTAGCATATTTGTATGACTATTTTTTAAATCATGATCTGCCATAGGATGTAAATAAGCCACACCGATATGATTCTGGGCTTGTTAAGACTCGAGCTCGACTTTCTTTGACTTAAGAGAGCTCGACCTCGACTTGTAAAAAAATTTCCAAATAGAACATAAAATATATGATTTAAATATATTTACCATAATCTTGAATATAAAAATAAATAATTATAAAAATTATAAAAATAAAAAGCTCGTTTGGTCTCACGAGCTAGCTTGAGCTCGATATGTGAAGCTCAAGCTCGGGCTTGATAAGTAAACAAACCATATTTTTGGGCTCGAGCTTGTTTAGGAAAGGCTTGTTCGAGCATTTTACGAATCCGATCCTTAGTAGCTGACGAGTCGGCTTGATTCGTTTATACCCCTAATTTGCCATTCAGCCATAGTACATTTTGATATTACAAACTGTAATCACTATCTAACACATTGATGTTAAGTTGTTAACTCTAGATGATTCTTGAATACATGGGTCATATCTATAAACTACCTGCCCTCATCATATGCCATTCATGCTAGAAACATCTCCAATCTACTTCCCTATTTAAATGGCCCAAAATATTCCCTCTAAAACCCAAAAACATAGAATCCCCATACTCACAGCAAACCAACATGTCAATAGTAATTTCCCTCTTTACCCCTCACACTCTACACAAATCAAAAGACCATTTAAAGGATACAAGAAGCACCCCATGTCCAGAATTGACTTTTGACACCAAAATCAACAAGAGAAACCTGTTAAAAACCGTTGGCCTGAGCCTCATCGGCAGTGTAGCACTGGTGCATCCTGAAGCACGAGCAGAACCTGAGAGCCCGGCTGCAGCCACTTCAAGCAGGATATCTTATTCTAGATTCTTGGAGTACCTTGATGCAGGTGTCGTCACAAAGGTGGACTTGTTTGAGAACGGGTCAGTTGCGATTGCTGAGATAGTGAATCCGGTTCTTGATCATAGGATCCAGAGGGTCAAGGTTCAGTTGCCAGGATTACAGCAAAAACTGGTTAGGAAATTGAGAGAGAAAGAAGTGGATTTTGCAGCTCATCCATTGGAAATGAACATCACTGCTGCGGCATATGATCTGCTGGCTAACTTGGCTTTTCCATTGATGTTACTTGGTGCTTTACTGTTGAGATCTTCTTCTTCAAACACGCCTGGCTGGTCTAACTTGCCATTTGGGCTAGGAAGGTATAATATTACATTTAGTTATGGGTAAATTAGGAAAGTATACTTTTTGATCGTTAATTTTACCAAAAAAGACCTGTTATTCAGTTAGCAAACCTATAGATTTTAATCAAAACTGACCAATCAGAAGATCACACCTACCCTTTGCCGGCAAAAAACTCAAAACAATAAAAAATACGCGAGACCAGGTCTCAACTATCAGAAAACCAACATTTGTTAGAAGCACTATCTAAGCCTTTTTAAGAGCACCAGCCAAGTCTTAAAAATTGTGGGCTTAGCCCTTGAAATTTAGCCGATGCTTTTACACGAGACACCATCAGATTTATACACGTTGTCTTTATTTCTGCTAAGCCTGTCAATCTTAACTCATAGTAAGAAAAATGGGTAAATTGGGGTAAGAATTATTGTATTTTGGGTTGAAATTGGGAATATTATGATATAGAATTATTGAGATGGGTAACACTTTAACATAATGCATGTCAAGATGTGTAACTTAAAAATTATATGAATCTAATAAATTCAAGCAAATAAGAATGATTAATAATATATTAATAAACTATTTGTTTCCAACTCATTTAACTTGAGCTCAATTGATGTTTTTTATAATTGGCCCACTTAGCCCTAACCTGATTTTTCTTAAAACCCATCCTGACCAGCACCCATCTTGACCCGCACCCGTTTTGACCCGTTATCCAATCCAAACCAACCCGCCCATTATGCCGGGCATAATGTAAATCAACGTCTATTTTGGTGTCAAAATGTCTAATTTTGTAATTTTCCCCGAGTTATTTCAAACCTGTCGATAAAAAGTTGATTCATTTACAGGAGCAAAGCAAAGTTCCAAATGGAACCGAATACAGGCATAACATTTGACGATGTGGCTGGTGTTGATGAAGCAAAACAAGATTTCCATGAGGTGGTGGAGTTCCTCAAGACCCCAGAAAAGTTTTCAGCAGTTGGTGCAACAATTCCAAAAGGCGTTCTTCTGGTAGGCCCACCAGGCACCGGGAAGACATTGCTGGCGAAGGCCATAGCCGGAGAAGCAGGAGTACCTTTCTTTTCACTCTCTGGTTCAGAATTCATTGAAATGTTTGTGGGTGTGGGGGCATCTAGAGTACGCGATTTGTTCAACAATGCAAAGAAGAAATCACCTTGTTTGGTTTTCATTGATGAGATTGATGCTGTTGGAAGGCAAAGAGGAACTGGAATTGGTGGAGGGAATGATGAGAGAGAGCAAACACTAAATCAGCTGCTTACAGAAATGGATGGATTCAATGGCAACAGTGGAGTCATTGTTATTGCTGCTACTAATAGACCTGAGATTCTTGATTCTGCTTTACTTAGACCAGGCAGATTTGACAGACAGGTTACTAAACAAAACAAGAAAAAAAACATTCATTTTTTGCAGTTTTATTACCCAAATATGTAGGGTAAGGTTGCGTACATCGTATTGTAAAGCGATCCAGTCCCACCCCCGACTTTTTTCAAAGCAGCACGCCCTTTAAACCCAGGAGACAATAGGCATAAAAAACGATTATTAAACTGGGTAAGAGGATTTTTAAACAGTCAAATGATTTTGGTGATTGTGATTTTGCAAACAAAAAAAGATTTTAAACAAATTTCGATCAGAAATCTGCTGAGTGCTGATTGTTAACTGTGATTTTGTTAACAACCCAAAATGATTGTCGATTGTGAATTGTGGTTTTGCAAGGGGCTGGGGTGACCGTGACTGTCGAACTTCACCTTCAAATGGTTCAGGGGTAGATCCACTTGAAGATGTAATAAGCCTATCAGGGTTTTATTGTTTTAAACTTAATTGGGTTAATTGGGAGCTTGGGATCTCCATAACATGTTATTGGGTTTTAAAATTGGGCCTCTCTGGAACATGTTATTGCCTGACTGAGATTTTAAAAGTTTATTAACTTACTGGGTGCTCTCAAGATTCTAGAATACGTAATTAACTAATAAACAATAATTTTTTTAAAAATATACTAATCGATCTGAAAAAATCCGCCTACATAACAAATGAGCTTGGATTGAATTCACGATGATGGTGTAGGTAGGTGTTGGTCTGCCAGATGTGAGAGGAAGGGAGGAAATACTGAAAGTTCATAGCAAAAACAAGAAGCTTGACAGAAATGTGCCACTAAGTGTGATTGCCATGAGAACTCCCGGTTTCAGTGGTGCTGAGCTGGCAAATCTCATGAACGAAGCCGCCATTCTTGCAGGAAGAAGGGGCAAGGATAAGATTAGTTTAAAAGAAATTGATGACTCGATTGACAGAATCATTGCAGGAATGGAAGGAACTCAGATGACAGATGGAAAGAACAAGATTTTAGTAGCCTATCATGAAATCGGTCATGCAATCTGCGCGTAAGTAGTCACTTCACCATCTTACAGTGTCATCATGGTCTTCAAAGGGACATCATGGTGGTTAAAAAGTGTGCTCAAATCCTCTCTGCAGGTTGTGATGCATTTATCTTTAAAAAGCTAGGAATTGTTGTTCAAAAGATAAAAAACAGTACCATGATGTTAATATAGTGATGCAATGAAAAAGGTCTACATATGTATGTTATGAACTAATCATGCAGTTTGGTCTGATTTAAAGGTCATATGGTGGTTGTAGGACTATGACCCAAGGCCATGATCCGGTGCAGAAAGTAACCTTGGTCCCTAGGGGTCGAGCCCGTGGATTAACATGGTTCACACCTAATGAAGATCCATCTCTAACCTCTAAGCAGCAGCTTTTTGCTAGAATAGTAGCTGGTTTAGGAGGTAGAGCAGCAGAAGAAGTCATTTTTGGTGAACCAGAGATCACTACTGGTGCAGCAGGGGACCTGCAACAGATTACACAAATAGCAAGACAGGTAGAGATTATACATTTAAAGAAAAGGATAGATCAAAAAATTAGCCATGTTAACCAGCAAACTTGCCAAAATGACCATTGACTATCTTCTTTTACAAAAAAGAATATAAAGAAAAAAAGAAATATGACGTTTTTATAATAATGAAAATTTAATACTAACAAACGAGAATTCGGTCAATGGGCATTCTTTTGCGTCATCGCGGAAAGCCTTTCTTTTTCGAACGGCGACTTTCTAATTTTTTAGGAGATATGGCACCCCTCCCTACGGAGAGACCCACACCCACTCAGGCCAATGTGTTGTCTTAACCGGGCCCATTAGGCATCAGAGTTTGGTTTGGGATCCGACCGGGAAAACCCACAGGACCGACCCGCTACTTGGTTTGTGGCTCACAGCCTTGGTCCATGGGTAAAACCGGTTCGGGCTCAGATACCTTCATTGCCCCTTGATGTACTTTTGAAAACCTCCCAGAAGCAAGACTCTAGCTTGCGCCCCTTAGGACAACAAGTGGAGTCCAAACCACTGGACTATCTTCGCAGTACATCGCGGAAAGCCTTTAACCTCCTGCCCCAGAAATAAGAACTAAAAATAATTTTTATAAAGCTGAAAAGCAGAAATAAGAACTAAAAAGAATTTTTATAAAGCTGAAAAGACTCATCTTGCGCCGACATAACTTGTCACACCATAATAAATAGAAACATGTCCATCCTCTTGCGCAAGAGCATAACCCTGTTGCATCATCAATTGCAAAGAATGCCACATGGCATGTTTTTCTTCGATTGAAATATTGAAAAAATTAACTCAATGGTCATTTTGGTAAGTTGATTGGTTAGGGTAATTTCTTATGTTAGTTTTGTGTTATTTTCAAATAAAAAAAATCAATTCACTTTGACTTTTATGGTCAAATTATAAAATCATGAATAGATAAAATTTAGAAAACTTCTATTTTACACCATGTGGTTGGTTAGACAGTTTTAACCATTTTCCTTCAAACTTTTCAAAATGGCTATTATACTTCCTATGGTTTGACAGTTTAGCCATTTTGCTTCAAACTTTGCCTATATGTCTCCGCTATACTCCATTTTTCTCGAAAAGTTTTGGAGAAAAAGAGTTATAACTGACAAACCACAAGAAGCAAAATGGTTATAATGTCAAACCACATGGTATATAATGACCATTTTGAAA
This sequence comes from Mikania micrantha, assembly GCA_009363875.1. Taxonomy (NCBI): domain Eukaryota; kingdom Viridiplantae; phylum Streptophyta; class Magnoliopsida; order Asterales; family Asteraceae; genus Mikania; species Mikania micrantha. Next base: position 34,555,636 of record CM018685.1, read on the forward strand.
AGTTTAGAAACAAAGGTAAAACTGTCAAACCATTGTGAGTAAAATTGAAGTTTTGTCTAAACTTTATTTTTGAGAAACTATGCATGTTTTGGAATAGAAAGGCCAATGTCTGACCAAAAAAATTCAAACCAATAAAACTGAACAAAGGGGATCAAAGCAAAAGACAATTTTTCTTGTTTTTTTTAGTGTGAAAATCAAGAATATATTTTGTGTCAAGTAAAAATGAAGGGGCAGGATACTATTAGCACAACCCTTGAACAAAATAAGCAAACAGAAAATGTTCACTGGCGCTTATCTACAAACACTTGGTGGGCATAAAAACTGAATCAACAAAAAAAACAAAAACCAGGTATTAACATGCATTTATGTGTGAGCAGATGGTTACGAGATTTGGGATGTCAGAGATGGGGCCATGGTCGTTGATTGATCCAGCAGCACAGAGCAGCGATGTGGTACTAAGAATGCTAGCAAGAAATTCAATGTCGGAAAAACTTGCAGAAGACATTGATAGATCGGTTAAACGTATAATCGAGAAGGCGTATGAGATTGCAAAGTCACATATAAAGAACAACAGAGATGCGATTGACAATTTAGTTGATGTGTTACTGGAGAAAGAAACCTTAACCGGCGACGAATTCAGAGCAACCCTTGCTGTGTTTTCTGCAAATACCGAGAAAAACGATGACGTCCGAGAATTAGTGAAGGCTTAGAAAGTGTAGTTATTCTGATCGTTGTATATAGCTCCTCAACTTGTTCATACATGTATGACATTATTTTTTTTTAATATATTACCGATGCTACAATTTCACTTTTTTTAGATTTTATAAAGGGGTTTTTTAATTAGACACATCACTTTTATATTTTAACACCCCAGCGGTCAAGACGGGTCGTACGGACCAGTACGGTCAGTATAGAGTACAGACAAACATTCCAGGAAATTTCTTGGATTCAGTGAAACATTCTGTAGGACGGGCCGTACTGACCAGTACGGCATGTCTTGGACTTGACTTATTTTTTCAAGCCATTTTTTGGTGTCAAGCAGTTTGGGTCACTTGATACGGCCCGTACTGGGCAGTACGTGCCGTCTTAAAGTTATTTATTTTATTTAAACTTAATCTACGTATGTAAATAATTTTTAACGATATACGTTTAGTACGTGAACTATTTTAATGATATACGTCTATTATGTTAATTAAACGTCATAATCTTGTTACGTTATCATTTTAAACGATATTGATTATTTATGTAATCGTTTTAACTAAATATTTCATTTTATAATTAGTTTGTTTACGTTAATTTAAATAATTTAAACGATATAAGTTTGTCGCGCAATTATTAAACAACACAAACAGAAACAAAACAACACAACCAGAAACAATACAAATGAAGAAAAAACATACATATATACACAACATAAGTTTTACATACAAGGAAACAAAATACAAAAGTAACTACGAACCTCCGGATGGTCCAGCGGACGATCCGTCGTCTGGGTAGACGCGTGGCTCCGGGAACGGTGGAAGCTGTGACCCGTCCCGTCGCGCATGCTCTGACGCAACCGACCACTGGACCAAATCCTCGAGCTGATCGAGCCGTCGCTCGACACGTGTCTCCCAGGCGGCCCGACGACGATCAGCCTGAGGCATCTCGTCGCACCGGGCCGCACCCTCGTAGCACCGGGCCGCAACATGGTGCAACAACGCCTCGAGCGGCTCGGTCATGCGCACCGCACGGTAAACGTGCGGTGGATGCTGCAGCGGCTCCTTCTCGCGTGTCGGTGATCGAACCGGATCCTCCCGAATCGGATCAGGCTCCGTCATCGCCTGGTCCTCAGGCTGCTGCTGCTGCTGCTCCGGTATGACGGCGAGCTAGGCCGCCTGATACGGCCGGCCGTCGGATCCAACAAACCGCAATCCCAGACCCGGGATGTCGGCGGCAAGTCTCATGTTCAGGAGCGTCCGAAGATCGGCAAGTCTCATCCTTTATTACACTAATTCCAAAAATAAGAGACCCGGAATCGTTGACAGAATATCTCCCTATTAATCTTATTGGTTGTATTAGCAAGGTAATAGCAAAGACTCTAGCCAATAGATTAAAAAAGGTGATTGGATCTCTCATTTCTGATGAGCAAGCAGGATTCTTGGAAGATAGAAACATTTTGGATGGTCCTTTGATCATTAATGAAATAATTTCATGGGCAAAAAAATATAAGCAAAAAATGTCTCTCTTCAAGACTGACATTGAAAAGGCATTCGATACAATAAGCTGGGGTTTCATTGATTCTGTATTGAATCAAATGGGCTTTCCAAACAAATGGTGAAGATGGATAAAATGTATTCTGAAATCCGCGAGGTCTTCCGTTTTGGTTAACGGGTCTCCAACTTTGAATTCCAATGCAGCCGAGCGGTTCGATAGGGTGACCCGTTGTCACCTTTTATATTTGTACTTGTAATGGAGGCATTTTCAAGTTTTATGAAGAGTGTTTTTTAGAAGAGCCTATTCTGTGAATTTCAGTGCCCTAATAATGGTCCAGTCCTCTCTCATCTTATGTTTGCAGATGATATTATTCTAATTGGTGATTGGTCGGAATGGAATGTGAAAAATATTGCAAGAATAATGAGGATCTTTTATCTTGTCTCTGGTCTTCGGATTAACTACAAAAAATCCACTATGTATGGGATTGATGTTGATGGGAATATGGTATCAAATATGGCGGCCAAAATAAATTGTACAGGAGGTATGCTTCCTTTTAAATATTTAGGCCTTCCAGTTGGATGTAATATGAATTTGGTGCGAAACTGGAACTCGGTTATTGATATGATTCAAACTCGGTTAAGTATATGGAAGGCGAACACACTTTGTTATTCTACTAAAATCAGTTCTTGATGCTTTACCGATTTATCATTTTTCCTTATTTAAAGCACCAAAAAAAGTAATTAATAGAATTGAAAGCATGAGAAGGAAGTTTTTGTGGGGCGGAAACGAGGCCAATAAAAAGATTCATTGAATTCACTAGGACAAGGTGATTGCACCAAAAAAAAGAAGGTGGGCTTGGATTAGGAGCTCTATCAGATCTCAATGATAGCCTGTTAACTAAGTGGTGGTGGCACTATAAGAAGGAGGAAAACAAAATTTGGAGGAATGTGATTATGTCTCTTCACCATAATCCGCGTTGTTGGTCAATTATTCCTAATAATAAAACATCTGCAGGAACTTGGGAATCAATAGCAAGTGTGGATAAAACTCTTTTAAACTATAATATATCTCTTAATTGCCTCATTGCAGGAGAAGTGGGAGATGGGTGAAGAATCAGATTTTGAATTGACACATGGGCTGGTCCAAACTCACTAATTGTTGGAATTTTGTGTGAAAAGAAAAAAAAAAGGGAAAAAGATATTAGAAATCTCTTAACTACCAATTCATTTGCCATTAATTGGTTATTAACTAAGCCATTAATTGGCTTGTTAATGGACATGATGGCAACCTTTGATATGCCATGACTACATATATAAATAGAGGCATTTGGTCTCTTGTTTTCTTTGCTAGTTTTTGAGAAATCTTTACACCATTTGAAACACACACAAGCTCCAAAGGTTCTCAACACAAACATATACTTTGTTGAGTTCTCAACAACTTACAACAATCGATTCCTCGTGTTAACACTCTTGTTTCAGATAACGTTTCGGGTTTTCGGTTAACTCCGGCAGTACATACTGTTTCAACTGTTGTACCCTGAGAAGCAGTCAGGTTCACCTGGGTGGCCCGAAATCTGTTTAAGGGACCTCTGTTAAACAAAAATCCTCAGCCACGGAACTCGTTTTAATTCGTTTCATCTTATGATATACTTCTTATTTTAATTTAAATTTTAGAACTTGTTTCATCTTGTACTACATTTCTTTCTTGTAATTTAAATTTTAGCACTTTAATGTTTCTTGTAATAATGTATTTTTCATTGTGTATCTATCTGAATTGTAATTCGAGTAATTGAATAATAAAGTATTTGTTTATTTTGTGAACGGTGTTCCTACAAGCTTAAAACAGATTTTAAAAACCACCGTTCATAAGTTTGTGTTTTTAAAATTATCGGATTACAAAACAGAAATATAAACTAGCTATTTAGTTTCGTACAAATGTTTGTTTATCAAGAAATTTAAAATGTGTTTTTAAATTTTGTTTTTGGTAAACAAGTATTGTTTTTTTATTAATAGGAAAATTCAAAAATTTTGTTTTGGTTTTTTGTAAACCATAACTGATTATTTTATGCTTTGATACTTGTTAACAAAGTTTGGTTTTATATAATTCAATTTGTTTTTGTGTAAACCAAAAGTTTTATAAACCATTTTGTTAACGTTTATTTAACGAACATATTCGAATCAGTTTTTTTTTGAACTATGAGTTTTATAAACGATAGTTATAATCGTTTATTTCTAACGAGCGTGTTAGAAAAAGGTTTATGATATAAAAACTGAATATCATAATACGTATGATGCTTTAAAAAAATAATTCGGTTTTGGGGTCGGTTTTATGTAAACCATAATTTCTCAAATAAGTATCAAATTTTAGTAAAATTTGATTTTGGTTTTGTGTAAATCATACGGTTTTTCGTAAATCACAATATTTTGATAAATTAAGCTCATCAAAGTTTAAGTTCTAAGTGATAGACTTGTAGTAACTGGAAGGGTGGACATCGTTATCTGAGTTTCCTGTCTAGGAAAGCAATTTGCATATATCCCAAACAGCCGAGGGACCTGTCTTGCTTTCCTAAGGATTCTTGAGAAGAGTGTCTTAACCTATTAGGCCAAAACAAGTCATGCAAACGTCACATGAACTCAAATAACTTTGTTTGAGTTAAAAAGTTAATTTTTAACTTTGGTTTTGTGTAAACCTTATTTCTTAAAATCTGACTTGCTTCGTTTGATTTCCACTCTTGTTTAAGAAATGACAACTATATCTGCTCAAACTTCAACACCTATGGGACCATTAGTTGGTACCCAATCTGCCCAAATTGTGGCAAATCATGTTGAAAAACCCAAAAGTTTTCGGGTTTGGACTTTAAGAGGTGGCAACAAAAGATATTGTTTTACTTGATCACTTTGAACCTTGTGAGGTTCCTGACTGAATCCCCTCCTGCAATTACTGATGGGGATGTCCAATCCATAAGCGCTTTGGAAGCGTGGAAACACTCGGAATATCTATGTCGCAACTATGTGTTGAACGGTTTAGTGGATGCATTGTATAATGTTCACTGCAAGATAACAACTGCCAAAGAGTTGTGGGAGTCATTAGACAAAAAAGTATAGAACGGAGGATGCTGGCACGAAGAAGTTTATGGTAGCCTGTTTCTTGGACTATAAAATGGTTGATACTAAAATAGTGTTGAACCTAGTTCAAGATTTTCAAATTATACTAAGCCACATACATTCTCAGGGAATGACTCTTAGTGAGACGTTTCAAGTTGCAGCCATGATTGAAAAATTGCCTCCAAGTTGGGTGGATTTCAAAAACTACCTAAATCATAAGCGAAAGGAAATGAATGTGGAGGACCTTGTGGTACGTCTTTGAATTGAGGAAGACAACAGGTTGGCGTTGAAAATAACACAACAACAATTTGCTCCAAAAGCCAATATGGTGGAGCATGGTCAATTTTCCCGTGGGTACAAAAAGAAAATTGACAACCACAAAGGTAAGGGCAAAGGCAAAGGCAAGGTTGTGGACCTTGGACTGACAAAAGGTGGTGTGAAGAAGCAGGTTTTCCCATTTAAGAGGAAATGCTACAATTGCGGTGAACATGGTCACCTTGTTAATAAGTGCAAGGCTCCTAAACAGGACCGAGCACATATGATGGAGGACGATATGCCTCTTGTTGCTATAGTCTCTAACATCACTACTATGATGGAGGAGATCAACTTGGTGTCAAATGACCCTAAGGGGTGGTGGGTTGACACTGGTGCTACCCGCCATGTGTGTCCCCATCGGGCCCTTTTTAAAACATTTAAAGAGGTTGCTGGTGACTCGAAGTTGTACATGGGAAATGCAACAACTGTCGATGTCAAGGGTGAAGGTAGTGTTATCTTAAAGTGGACTTCGGGGAAGGAGCTCAATTTGAGCAATGTGCTCTATGTTCCTGACATACACACGAGCCTCATGTCAGGATGGTTGCTTAACAAACATGGTTTTCGTTTAGTCTTTGAATATGATAAATTTGTTTTAACTAAGCGTAGAATGTTTGTTAGTAAGGGTTATGCCCAAAATGGAATGTTTAAACTCAATGTAATAGTTAAGGTTGAGAACATGAATGAAAATGCTTCTACTTCTGCTTATTTGATTGAGTCATCTAATGTTTGGCATAGTCGTTTAGGTCATGTTAATTTCAATTCGATGCGTCGTTTGATTAAATTAGATTGCATTCCAAAGTTTGCCATTGATTCAAAATACAAATGTATAACATGTGTTGAAGCAAAAGAAACAATATCATCTTTTAAGTCGGTTGAAAGAAAAACCGAACCCCTTGACATAATTCACACTGATGTGTGTGATTTAAAATCGATTCCCACAAGAGGTGGAAATAAGTATTTCATCACATTTATTGATGATTATACACGATATTGCTATGTCTATTTACTTAAGAGTAAGGATGAAGCAATTGACAAGTTTGTCTTGTATAAAACTGAGGTTGAGAATCAACTCAACAAAAAGATAAAAGTTATAAGGAGTGATAGAGGCGGAGAATATGTTTCGCCATTTGCTGATATTTGTGCACAAAATGGAATTATCCATGAGTGTAATGCTCCTTATTCCCCACAACAAAATGGTATTGCGGAACGAAAGAACTGTACATTGAAAGATATGATGAATGCTATGTTAATTAGTTCTGGAATGAGCCAGGACATGTGGGGGGAAGCCATTTTGTCGGCTACTTATCTTTTAAACAAAATACCTTTCAAGAAAAATGATGTAACTCCTTATGAGTTGTGGATGGGAAGAAAGCCATTTTACAGATACTTGAAAGTGTGGGGGTGCCTAGAAAAAGTGGTGGTTCCACCACCAAAGGTTCGAAGAATATGACCCAAAACCGTGGATTGTGTATTCATTGGTTATGCCCATCATAGTAGTGCATATCGGTTTCTTGTTTATGATTCAAAGAATCCTGAAATACACAAGAATACTATAATGGAGTCAAGGAATGAATCATTCTTTGAAGAAGTGTTTCCTTGTTTGAAAAATGAACACTCAAGTTCATCAACATGAGTTGATGAGATTGTTCATGATGAAGATCAAGAACAATTAGAGGCTGAAGTGGTTGAGCCAAGAATAAGTAAGAGGCAAAGGATTGAAAAATCTTTTGGACCTGATTTTCTTACTTATATGGTTGAGGGAGAGCCCCAAACCTATCGTGAAGCCGTTACCTCTTCAGAAGGACCTCAATGGAAAGAGGCGATCAAGAATGAAATTGATTCAATCTTACAAAACCATACCTGGAAGCTAGTAGATGTGACACCCCGTAATTTCCAGGTCAGCAACTTATTTATTTAAATGTTTATTTAAATGCATAATGTACACGTGGCACTAGAATTAGAATAATTTAGTGTGACACGTGGCACGACAGTACGAACACCAGCATACGACTAGATAATTCGAGAAATTATCGAGAAACAGCACACACGTGTCAAAACACACGAACGTTGGTGAACGCCTAACACATTGTATAGCACAACACTCGAAACTTCACGAAACACTGTCACAAGTCAATTATGGCTAATAATTGACCAATAGAGTCTAAACGACGCTCGAATGATTTTTACAGTCGAGAAACGGGCAAGAATGGGCCAGAACAACAAAACAAGCTTATTGGGCTTGAAATTCAGGCCAGGCGGTACGCCTGACCCGAGACGCCCACGTCAGGCGATGCGCGCGGATGGGAAATTGAGCGTCCCATCCGTTCCAATCTGCGCGTAACGACGGGCTATGTCCGCCCACGCCAGGCGTTACGCCTGGGGCGCCAGAGTCGCCAAACAGCTTTTTAAACCCCCAAGATCATCATAACACCTACTATCATCATTTTTCTCGACCACACACGCCACCATTCGACCATAACCGATCCAGAAGCTCTGCTACACCCTTCTTCAACCTTTAGAAAGCCATTGGAAGCCATTGAAGCCACCTTGAAGCTTGAAGAGCTTGAGGAGAGGAGTTGGAAGCCACACCACCACCATCACCATCGTTTTTCTGCTCGAACCTGCTGTCCAGGAGCTCGAGTGACTGCTCTCATCATCATCTCAGGGTCTTTGAGACTTTGGAAGGTAGATTGATGTTCCTTGTAGCTTAAAATGCATTATTTTCACTTCTACACACACATACAATGCATGAATCACGCATGCAAGTACCTATAGTGCACATGCACGAGATTATGATCTGGGTTTGTTGATTTTAAAGTGTTTAATGATGATCTAGAGTGATTAGAATGTATTTCATGACGATCTATGATGATGTGAGTCATTAAAGTGTGTTATTTGGTCTTGGATTGATGAATTAATGCCATGCATGTATGATCCATGATGGTAGGAATGATTTTGAGTATATGGATATGCTTATTGATGGTATTAGAATGATTACTCATAGTTAGATTTGGTTGAAAGGATTAAAACTATGATTTTTATGAATCTTTCTATTTATAGTAACTTTTAAATTGCAAGTTGATGATTTAGTGGAAATGATGAACATGCATGTATGTGGAATTGTTGTTAGGATGATAATGTGATGATTTGACTTGTTGGAAAGTGGTTTTGATGTTGTTTGTAGCCATACTTGTCATTATTACTATATTTAGAAACTTTTCTAGTTGAAATATTAATAGACGATGAAATCGGTTACGTTGACATGATTAAATGTTGATAGATGATATAGTAGGATGATTTGTGACATAAACAATGGATTAGAAATGTTAAATGGTCATTTTTATGCAAAAACCACAAAGTTACTATTTATAGTAACTTTATTTTTAGAAAAACCGACTTGTCAACGTGTTGTGTTATTTGAGCATGCTAAATGACTTATTATGTTATAATATGCGTATTAGATGCTAAGTTAGATGATTTCCGATGTCACGTATGCTAAATATGGAAACTTTCCATTTTAGGAAACTTTTGTGCACTAACATGCTATAAACGACGTATATGAACTTGTATGATAATGTGCTATGTGTTAACATGACCCCGTAGGACCATTGAGTATGCTAGAACTCTAACACCGATATGCTTTGTGAACTTTCCATAAATGGAAACTTACTATAAATAGTAAGTTGTCCATAGACGCGATTTGCGCGTTTTGCACACGACAAACACTTACACGATTGCTACACGATTCACAAACCGGCACACGGTTCACCAACGGGTCGTTGACTTGACACGATCAACTTTGGTCAACTCTAGTCAAACACGGTCAATGTGGACCAACACGAGCAAACACGGTCAATGTGGAACAACACAGTCAAACACGGTCAATATGGACCAACACGAGCAAACACGGTCAATGTGGACCGACACGGACAAACATGAACAACCAAGGGTTGTTGGACACAAATACGAGCACTAACACGAACACTAGCACGGTCACTTACACAAACTCACGTACGGTATACGCTATAGGTTGCCGGTGACCGACGTGCTACTTGACGATTCAGGAGCTTACGCTTACATACATTCATTTCACTAAGGTGAGTTTACGGCCCCTCTTTACTCTTTTTCAAACACTTTTAAATAGGGGGAGAATACTAGTTGCATCGAGTCAAACATTATTGCTATTACAAACATTTTTGTGTATGCTGGTTTATTGGACAAACATTAAGTGTTGAACTCGTAACAAGCCCTCACAAAGTCTTACCGTTAATGTACAAACAACGTGGTAGATTTGGATGGATCCATTAGGGAATGACTAACCCCACGGGGCACTATGTTGACTGGATGTCATAACCCGTGCAAACTCTGACCTAACTTGCTATGCATACGAGGCATAGCGGAGGCAAGGACAAACAAGTCTAGTTCGGTAGTGACGCACTGACACTTTGGGCCTTGGGCTCGGTACTAACATTTGATAAACAGCATGACACACTTTCATTACTATATGTATATCAAAACCTGTGAACTCACCAACCATTGTGTTGACGCTTTTTCTAACTTGTATTCTCAGGTAACTAGCTGACTATGGAGCAGGAATGCACATTAGGGATTATGGGCATAGGATCCCGCATTCATGTTATCAGTCTTTTGAAAAACAATTACTTTTGGGTTATGTTTAAACAATGATGTGTTGACAATTTAATTTCCGCTGTGTAAACAACTATCTTTCCGCTGCATGTTATGATAACTTTATTTTCCGCTGCAAACTATTTTATTATGTGTATGTGTCAAACTTGGATTTGTAAACGCATATAGTGTTGTTCTATATGACCTTGAGCTGTGATTCTGGCCACGTCACACCCACGTGGACTGACACCACGAGTGGGAAATTGGGGGTGTGACAGTAGATCTTCCACCAGGGTGTAAACCACTTGGATATCGATGGATATTTAAAAGGAAGATGAAAGCTGATGGTTCCATTGATAAGTACAAGGCAAGGTTAGTGATAAAAGGGTTTAGACAAAAAGAAGGATTAGACTACTTTGATACTTACTCGCCTGTGACTAGAATAACCACGATAAAGTTGGTGCTTAATAGCGGCTTTAAGAGATTTCGAAGTCCATTAAATAGATGTTAAAACCGCTTTTCTAAACGAGGATTTAGATGAGGAAATTTACATAGAGCAACCTGAGGGTTTCTCAGCTCCAGGCCAAGAACGCAAAGCATGTAAATTAGTCAAGTCATTGTATGGCTTGAAGCAAGCTCCAAAACAATGGCATCAAAAGTTTGACTAAGTTATGCTTAACAATGGTTTCAAAATTAATGAATGCGACAAGTGTGTTTATGTGAAAAACACAACGAGAGGTTATGTGATATTATGTCTTTATGTAGATGATATACTTATCGTGGGGAGTGATGAGAAGATGATCAAATCTACTAAAGACATGTTAAAAGAGAGATTTGAAATGAAAGACATGGGTCTAGCTGATTTGATTCTTGGTATAAAGATCAATAGAACCCAAAATGGTCTTGTGTTGAGTCAATCTCACTATGTGGACAAAATCTTTGAAAAGTTCAATGCGGGAGATACGAGTGTGGCTCAAACTCCTGTAGATACCACCCAACATCTATCAAAAAATAGAGGTGAGTGTGTTTCTCAATTAGAGTATTCAAGGATTATTGGCAGTCTAATGTATCTGATGACATGTACATGGTCAGACTTAGCATATGCTGTCAGCAGGCTAATTAGATATACTAGTAATCCGAGCTCTGAACATTGGAAGAGCATGACAAGATTACTAAGGTACTTAAGATACACAAGAAACTATGGGCTGCATTATGGCCGAGATCCAGCTGTTATAGAAGGATACAATTATACGAATTGGATACCCAATATTAAAGATTCCAAATCCACAACTGGTTATGTGTTCACCCTTGGTGGAGCAGCTACAGCCTAGAAGTCGTCCAAGAAAACTCTTATAGCTAGATCTACAATGGAATCTGAGTTTATCGCGTTAGATAAAACTGGAGAAGAAGCAGAATGGCTACGTCAATTTGTGGAAGACGTTCCAGGATGGCCAAAGCCTATGCCTGCTATTTTCATACATTGTGATTGCCAATAGGCTATTGGTAGAGCTTAAAGTGCAATGTATAATGGCAAATCATGGCACATTATACGTAGAAATAATACTATACGACAACTACTCTCAATGGGGTGTTATCTCAATTGACTATGTGAGGTCAAAAGATAACATAGCGGATCCGTTTACAAAAGGCTTAAGCAGAGAGTTAGTATATAAGTCGTCAAGAGGAATGAGACTAAAGCCCTTTGAACAATTTTGTACAAAGGAAAACCTACCCTAGAAGATTGGAGATCCCATGACCTAGGCTCAATAAGACAACCTAATTGTATGAATTAAGGGCATTGTGGGGGAGTATCTCAAATTCCTTTATCAAATTAGTGATAGAAATGGAGTATAAGCATACAGCTTTTAATTATTTGTGTGAAACACCTATGTGAGAGAGAAATGGGGTCGCTTCGAATGGATTTCTGGGGGGCACAAATCCTAGAGCTCTTGTAGAACCAGGCTAGTGTTCAATGACCATAACGGACACGACAATGAGGGGTTAACCATACCGGGAAGAGTATTGTATGACATGTAATAACGTCTACGTAAATAAGAATTGGTTCAAGGACATGGTGTCAACTAATCGCTAGGAGACCAAGTACATATCACAAAGGAGGGTTCAAAGGGAACACCTAGATCTCCTGCAATACTCCACAGCTCAAATTTTATCGTGATACTTGAGTGTAAGGATCGATTTTTTTTCATGTGGGGGATTGTTGGAATTTGGTGTGAACTGAAAAAATAAAGGAAAAATAAATTAGAAATCTCTTAACTACCAATTCATTTGTCATGAATTGGTTATTAACTAAGTCATGAATTGGTTTGTTATTTATCATGAATTGTTTTGTTATTTGTCATGAATTGGTTATTAACTAAGCCATGAATTGGCTTGTTAATGGAAATGATGGCAACCTTTGATATGACATGACTACATGTATAAATAGAGACATTTGATCTCGTGTTTTCTTTGCTAGTTTTTGAGAAATCGTTACACCATTTGAAACACACACACACAAGCTCCAAAGGTTCTCAACACAAGCATATACTTTGTTGAGTTCTCAACAACTTACAACAATCGATTCCTCGTGTTAACACTCTTGTTTCAGGTAACATTTCGAGTTTTGGTTAACTCTGGCTGTACATGCTGCTTCGGCTGTTGTACCCTAGGAAACAGTTAGGTTCACCTGGGTGGCCCGAAATCTGTTTTAAGGGACCTCTATTGAACAGAAATCCTCTTCTACTGAACTCATTTTAATTCGTTTCAACTTATGCTATACTTATTATTTTAATTTAAATTTTAGAACTTGTTTCATCTTGTACTACATTTTTTTCTTGTAATTTAAATTTTAGCACTTTTATGTTTCTTGTAATAATGTATTTTTCATTGTGTATTTCTCTGAATTGTAATTCGAGTAATTGAATAATAAAAGTATTTGTTTATTTTGTGAACGGTGTTCCTACACTAATGCACTCCTATCTAACAATCTTCAAGTTGGAAGCAAACAAAGCATGCCTTGTTGCTGACAGATGCAATATGGAGGGAATTACTTGGCAATGGAAAAAGCAACCTCTTCTCCCTAGAGAGCTACAAGAACTTACGAATTGCACCAACGTTTTATCTACATTGAAGCTCTCTACGTCCAAGGATAAATGGGTATGGAAGAGTGATCCAGATGGGGTTTTTTCAGTAATATCCATGCTTACCTTGCTAAGATCTGATACAACAATGAGAAAAAATTAAAGTTCTGAATGGTATAGATGGGTGCCTCTTAAAGTAAACATTTTTGGGTGGAGACTTCTTGTTGATTGAATACCCACCATACCAGCTCTAAAACGAATGAATATAATGGTTGCATCGATTACATGTGGGCTTTGTAACGAAGGTGAAGAATCGGCTCATCACATATTTCCAGCTTGTTACATTTCAACAATTGTTTGGAATGCGGTGTCATCATGGTGCAAGCCTCCTCCCATCTTTGCCTTTTCGATTGGTGACAATTTGGAGCTACACAAATCGATTAAAGGTGATGATCAATATAAAAAAATGGTTCAATCTGTGATTCTTATTGCTTGTTTGGCAATTTGGAAGACGAGGAACAAAAGGGTATTTTAGGGGAAGCAACTATGTATTTCAACTATTATTAATAATATCAAAACAACTAGCTTTCTTTGGATTAAGAACAGATCCAAGTTACAGAATTTAAACAGGGAGAAATGGAGTAGTTTTGATTTGGCTGGAGTGTAACAATTGTAAGCTTTTTTTATTTTCTTGTATCCTTGGGGCGTAGCAACTTGCTTGGTTCCCGTTTTTTTTTAATGAAAGTTGCCTTCCAAAAAAATTATAAGGTAAAGATACGTACTTTAGTGACATTTGTCATCCACCTTGAACATGTAAGACGCTATACATGTCACACCCCGAGCCGGCGAGATGGATCGACTTTCCCGTAGGGCGGAAAGGTCTCGGGGCGCGATATCTTGAGTGATAATCGGAATGATTAGATTGTTTACATTGCGCATAATATATAAATCAGAAACTGCTAAATGAAAATAGAATTACAATGTTAAATTACATCAGTTTAGTTCATAATTTAACAATGTAAATCTACTATCAACATCATAAGTCTTCAATCTTGTATCTGCACAAGATATACAAAATAATCTGTGAAATGATGTTTCAAAAATATGCAGGTCCAAAAAGCTAGGTCCTCTAACTGATATCCTAGTCCAAAAGAAATAACTCCTTAGTTGACCTGTTCGTCACCTGAGAAGTCACGCAAAAATAAAGTCAACACATGGTTGGTGAGTTCATTAAGTTTTATAAAAATGAATTTGAATAACCTGAATGACAACCTTAACCTCACCATTAACCACCTATACCATCCAGTTCAGTATGCTTATATATAGGGCATATGTAGGGTCGAACTTACCGCCTGCCCAGCCACCGTCCCACCACATACTAAACCACATGATATATTGTTCCTGGTGATAATTAAGCATTTCATCCCATACCTTTGATTTCATAACATCTTATTCATAGCATTTGGTTACCCTGAAAATGTTTACCTTGATCCCCCAAAGTGACAACCTTAACCTCATCAACAACCACCTATACTATCCAATCAAGTATGCTTATATACAGGGCATATGTAGGGGACAAGCCCTAGCCACCGTCCCACCACATACCGGTTTGCTTAGCATATTTTTGTTGATGATAATTAAGTGTTTCACTCCATCCACCTTCAATTTAGATTTTGATTTCTACAAATAGATACACCTTTGATCTCTTGAGTTCACCATGTATACATGATTACCCCAAGGCATTTGTAGAAATATAATATTAAATGAGTAATTAAATCAATAACTAAACATTTAAATACAACTAAGACATGATGATTGGGCCTTATTTGACTCAATCGATTATTCTTAGTTGTTGGTGGCTGTCCAAGTTGTACCCTCTCACACATGGCCCATATCAAGCATTACCCACAAGGAAGACATACCTGTATGTGTCGGGACTTTAATGATGCCCATATCAGCTTGACCCATTGGTCTACTGTACATGTCGGGACTTTAAGGATATCCTTTGATTCTTGATCTTCTTTGATTCTCCTGATTTTGATTTGGTTAAGAGTTTCTGTTATTGCCCATATAGCTTGACTACAAGAGTCTACTATTTATGCCGGGACTTTCTGTGTGTTACACGTGATCTTGATTTCTATACAATTGACATCCACCTTAACTCAAGCATTAATGATTTCATTAGATCTTAATGATTTCATTATTTCAATGATTCACACACGGTTATGATTTCCTTGATTTTCTTGAGTCTCTTGATTTTGATCTTTAGAATTCCATGATTTCACAAAGATCATAGATTTATGAGTAAGATCCTTAGATTACTGAGCACACACTGGATTTGATTTCCATAGCTTTTGATCTTCAGCTTTTGATCTTTTGATTTCACTTTGAATTTAGATTCTGGATTTTGAATTCGATGGACTAAGGGTTTATTTAGAGTTTAGAATTTAGTTATTACTCATAAGAGTAATTAATTAACTTGTTAGTTACTTCTGAATAGCAATTTCCTAGACAGGAGTCTAGGAGTATAAACAAGCATATATATATATATCTATATATATATAAAGCATATAATAAGTAAAAGCTTTTACGTAAAACAATTTAAATGAAACAGTTTACGCATGCTTCTCAGCCCCGCGTTTGAAAATAAAAATGTTTAGAAAATGGGCAATTAACTCACATGTGTTGCTCTGTACTGTACTACTACAAAATGCGCGCTCTTTGTTTGTAGACTATGTATCTTCAGTTCCTGAGTTGTTTTAAAAGAGTTCGAATACGATAAGTATACGTATTAGTTGTTGTATCTAAGGTTTGGTCTCGGTGTGCAACTAAGTGTCCTATGTTGCTAATGTGATTCTAAGATTTAATCTAACTAGTCTAACTCAAATACCCATTTGTAACCCGTATCCCAACAGTTAATCATCACAAATCTTAATTAATATGTTTTTAATTTAGCTCATTTTAATTTAAACATTAAGTCAAGATCATTTATTTTAATTCAATAAAGTTTATAAACCATCCTTCTTTTATTAAAACATAATTCATTTTACAAAAATCAAGTTTACTCATGATGGGCTTAGGTTAAGCCCTTTGGGCCCACTTCGGCCCATAACTAGCATTTGATCCCCGAGCTATCATTAGTCAAAACTTTTGAATAACTCGGTGTAGGCATTTCAATTAGTTCATCCGGGTATTTATACGTCTCATGAATTCCCTATGGTTTTAGTGTTAACATTTAAATCAACACCCAACCTTTAAGCTTTTCTTTCGCTTTACATGAGTTCAGATAACTTACTAGATATTAACAACTCATGTTGAGTTGTTAAGGTATTTTAAAGAAACCCTTATTATAAAAAGATAACAAATCCATAATCACCTTAATTACCCTTTATTATTAGAATAACCTTAATAAGCTTCCCATACACATGCCCTAACTCCCCATGCATCATTAATTAAATCCACCACCTTTATATGAAAGTATTATGTTAGCTCCATGTTAAGAAACCCTAGTTTTCTCAAAAGTTGGTTTGCATGGAATTGATTCCCCTTTGTCATTCCCATGCACACCCATATACGCGGTCCCCAAATCCCGAGATTTCTAACTTATATCGACACTCTACCGAAGGTAATAAATGGGTTCGGCTAGTTCAAGAAGAGGGTTCTAGGTTCGCTACTATCAAACAACTTAGAAGACCCAAGGTTCGGCCATAGGATAAATCCTAGGTTCGCAGCCCACTGGTTCTCATCTCTTCAAGGTTCGGCTGCCATGCGAAGGTTCTCCCTGGGAGGGGTTCGGCCCTCATGTAGCTTCGGCCCAAGAGAGGGTTCGTGACATATAGGGTTTGTGAATAGCATGGTTCGTTTCCCGTAGGTTCACCCATGCATTTGTTTTGCTCGAAGGGTGAGGTTCGGCCCAAGGGTTCGGCTAACAAAAGAGGGGTTCTAGGTTCGTGTCTCCAGGTTCGTGGCAGCTCAGGTTCGCCCAGACCTTTAGAGGTTCGGCCAAATAAAGTGTTCAACTAGGAGGGTTTGGCTAAGTGGAAAACCCTAGGTTTGTCCCCTCCCTTTTCCGCTCACAGAAGGTTCGGCCCTTCGAACCAGTACCCAGTGTTGTTCCTCATCTTCATTCTCGGGCTCTGGATCATGTAGGTTCAGGCTCATGGCTTCCACAGACTAACACTAACTCGATCTTACAAGGAGAATCCCTAAAATCTTCCTGCAACTTGCATCTATGTGCCCGTGAAGTGGTTAGTAGCAAACCGTAAATAAAACCATAAATTCACCTCGAATATGATGGATGAAAGCTTAGATCTCATGTACTTTCTTGATCTACGGAGGATTGTGGTCGTTTTGGCACCAAGAACTCGCGATTTCGTGAAGAAATGGATGAGAAATCTTAGAGAGAAGGTTGAGAAAAATTCTAGAGAAAGGGTAACGAAAATTGTGAGGAGAGATAGGTTGGTGGTGGTGGTTGTGGGAGTAAAAGCTTCATTAAATGAAGTATAAAGGCTCGGTAGGTTCGGTTTCGTTCGGGTTCGCGTAAAATGTCGGTTCTTCGTAGTTTTCGTAACGAAACGACTCGGATTTAAAATAAGATTTATGAAATTATTTTAGGTGGTTATTCCTAGTAAATTAACTAAATATCTTTCGTTTATTTTTTTTTTAATTTTCAAAAAAAAATATTTAATTAATTGTTTAACATCGAATCGTACAGTCGTCGCGCGTATTCGTTCGAATCGTCACCCGTACGAATACGACGATAACTATACTTTTCAATATTGTTTTCTAATTATCGGATATCATTCAGAACGTTAAACTTTCAGATTTATTCGTACAGATCGTCACCTATACAAATAATCCGTCGATTTAGCATTCACGTAACAACATCCGTGTTGTTTTGTTCTGTAAAGTCTCACATATGTTTATACATAATAAATCCTAACACATAATCACATGATGGTTCTGTGTTGCCAGATAATTATATGACTGATGAACCATGTTTTCTGAGTTTTGTTTCTCTGAAATGATTCTGAATTCATAATTTGATAACACAAAACGATAATGATATATGATATGAATATGAAATACACTAAATGCATAGAGTTTGTACCTGATTACTGTTCATATTACTGTTTGAGATCACTGTTCAGGTACTGGTTCCGGCACTGATGTTACAATACATAAGACATTGTGTTTTTCATATGTGACATTTAGTGATGCAATTAATAAATTGAAACTGATAACATGATTAGAAAAAAAATAACATTGATTTAACATATTGTAAACGCATTAAAGAACGTTAAGGAAAACGAACCTCACTTTAATAATTGTTAGTTTATAATCAATTATTATCTTTAAACTAATTGATAATAAAACTTCAGTTTGCATTCTATCAAATGCTAACTTTTATAAATCAAGAAGGTAAAATATAATTTATGTAATTATTAAATTTAGCAACTTAAATTAAAAATATCGGTAAACATAAGGATTAAAAGTGTAACTTGCTTTATCATTTTTACTTCAGTTTTTAAATAAAATTCAAAAAACGACATTGGTTTATCTAAACATTATTGCTTAAAACTCTGGTTTATAAATTCTTTTGTTTTTTTTTAAATTCATTTTTAAATAAAACTTGTTTTTTATATGACATTGATTTTCTTGAAAAAAACAAAGATATCTTATTTTTTATTAAAAAATCATATTTTATAAACTTTTTTGAATGTGTTTTCTAATACAAAGATAAATAATATTATTAGTTATTAATATTATAAATATTTTATAAGAAAGTGAATATAATTATTTAATATGTTAGAATTAAATGAAATTGAAAAGAAATTAACATATGCCAACAGTGGTATAAGAAAATAACAAATGACGTAAGAAAATGACAAGTAGCAAAAATATATGTTTTTTTATTAATACAGTAAGATTCATTTTCTATGACAAAAATATTCTTATCTAGTCAGCGGTCAAGCTCTAAAGAAAGCTCCCTAAAGCTGGATGCTCTAACAGCTAGGCCTGTAAACGAACCGAACGAACACGAACATGTGTATGTTCGTGTTCTTTCATTTGGATTTAACCGAACACGAACACATTAACGAACAGAAATTTGTGTTCATGTTCGTTTATTAAGAAAATGAATATGTTCGTGTTCGTTTGTATTCGTTCATTAATAAATTAAACGAATTGTTTATGAACATAAATGAACACAAACGAACCAAAATAAACAAACATGAACACTATTGAACAAACATAAAGGAACCCAATTGAACAAGCATAAGCGAACACAAACGACAAGCATCTTAAATGTAAATACATATCATTCATAAATTAGATAGTTAACCTAAAATAAACTAACATTACACAGTTAACGAACATAAACGAACACAAATAAACGAACATAACTGAACAGTTCATGAACATAAATAAACGAACACTAGGTGTGTTCATTTAATTAAACGGACACAAATTTTATCTTCGCGTTCGTTCATTTATTAAATAAACGAACATAAAGGAACTTCCAGCCAAACAGTTCATGAACAATTAACGAATTATTCGGTTCGTTTACAGGCCTACTAACAGCCCAAATCGCAGCTCAAGCTGAGCAAACAACCCTCTTGATTGCAGCCCTACCAAAACAGAACCTAAGTCGATTCCACTAAATCCACCCCCGTTGGATCACAACCTTCAAATATGACAACCCAAGATGACCCTATCGACATTTGATGGCACAAATCCACTAGACTGGTTGTTCCAAGCTGTTTTACTTTCTACAAGATAGAACCCTCAAAAAGACCGACTATGGCTTCTTTTAGCATGTTGGGTGATGCACTTAGTTGGTATAAATACCTACAAACAACAGATTGTTGACCATATGGGAAACTTTTACCCATTTTCTTGAAACTCGTTTCAGTCCATCTTTCTTTGACAACCATCAAGCCTCTCTTTTCAAGCTTTGCCAAACCTCAACAGTCACCACCTATGTCACATAATTCGAACGCCTAAGTGATTGTGTCATCGGCCTTCACCAGAAGCTTTGCTCAATTGATTCTTGTCTGGTCTATGAAAAGATATTCAACAAGAATTGGCCATCCTAAAACCTAACTCTCTTTCCCTTGCTGTTAGATTAGCCAAGTTGGTCGAAGACATGCTTAATGACAGTTGTTTCCGTCCTAAATCACGCCCTTTTTTTCGACCCTCACCTATTGTTTCGTTACCACCAATTCCATCTACTAATACCATTAAACCAGTCACCACAAACACCTCCACACCACCATTATTACCAACACCCATAGTTACTGTGACACCCGGCAATTTCAGGTAAATAGCAACACTTACTATAATTTATTCACATTCATATTTCCTTGCATTTCATTTAATTAAGTTTAATTAAGTGAGTCAAACATAATTCATTACGAAACAATAGTTCGAGGAATTATCGAATCTTACATTACACATTGATTTTGGAAATCAAGTGTGGCAAACACAAAACACAATTGCAAAACAATAATTCGGGGAAATATTGAATTGCGCATTACAAATTTATTATGATTTGTAACATCACTGTATTTCAGGTATTGTCATTACACATATACTTTGTATTGATAGAACCTGTTATGATAATTGGATGTTTGGATTTGATTTCATGATATTATCATTGGTATGCATTGATGAGAACATATAATTTATGAGCATAAAACATGGGGAAGTTTAGTTTGGAATACAACTAGACTGAACCATTGTGTTTATTGCACTGAAATGTATATGATATGGTTTGGTTTATTTTGGATTGGTAGTTGTGTAGGATTCTATCACCAAGTATAAGCAAGGGTATAGTCATGGTCTATCAAAGAGGTGGTGGGCTGGCAGCTGGATAAGTTGTGACTGATTCCTACGTATGCCTTATACATAAGCTTTCTTCGGTTTATCATGAGTATGTCAGTGTTGAGGATTTGGTGAGGAGAATATGAGGTTTTGTGTTGAGTTGGTAATGGTATATGGTTTGGTCACTAAATATAGTCAAGGACACATGGTCATGGTGTATCAAAATGGTGGTGGGACGGCGGCTGGATAAATTGCGACCGACTCCTACGCATGTCCTATACATAAACTTATTTCGATGTGTCATGGATGTGTCAGTGACATGATTTAGTGGGGATAAGGATTGGGAAATTTATATTTGATAAACATATTTAATTAAAATAATGAAAGTGATATTGAAAACATTTATGCGATGGTGAGGTCACGAATATAACTTAATACGCGAATGTTATTTCAGAAATGTTAGCCTAACAGTGTGTTCGCATGGATGACGATTCACACAAATACATTCATTTGGAATAATATTCTGAAAACGTTATTTCATGAATCCTAAATCAAGTTGGAATACGATACGAACGTTGTATTCGTAAAGGCGAATGCATACGTAAGTAACGCGTTTCACGGAGATAACCAAAATAATATTTTTTTTATGATAATTAAATTACTAAAAATAATTTAGAACATTTACTAGGAATAAACACCTTAAAAGATTTTAAATAAAATCATTTTATTAAAACGTTTCGTAATTTTAAAGTAAATTTCGTGAAAACCGAACAAATAAAGTCGTTAATGCGTAAACAATGCGAACACTGAACGAACTATAACAAACACACGGCTCACCAACAGGTCGTTTAATTGAAACGGTCAACCTAAGTCAAACACGACAAACATGATCGAACACGGAAAAACATAACAACCTTCGGTTGTTAAGCATGAACACGAACACGCACACAAACCCGAATATGAACTTATGTACACTATGTAATATAGGTAACCTGTTACAGACTCTCCAGAAGATTTAGGAGCTTACGCTTACATACTCAGGTGAGTTTACGGCCCCTTTCTTAAATTGTTTTACAAGCTTTCAAACTAAGGGGAGAATATATGTTGTTAGAGTCAAACTTTTTTGTACGAACATTTTGTGTATGCTGGTTTATTGGGAACGAACATTAAGTGTTGTGTATCGTAACAAAGCCCTTGCACAGTCTTACTGTTAATGTGTATACAACGAGGTGAGATTAAGATAGTACTATTGGGTGTGACGAACCCTACGTGGCGCCAATACTGACTGGAGGTCAGGACGCGTGTAATTTCGACCCATCGCGCCATTGTTTTTACGATAGACATGGCGGAGGCAAGTGCAAACAAGTCTAGTTCGGTAAAGATGCAACTGACACTTGGAGCCTAGGGCTCAACAAACATTAATAAACAGCATGACACATGACAAACATTACTTTTTATTTATGCTTATTGCTTATCAAAACCTATGAACTCACCAACCATGTGCTGACACTTTTTCTTAACATGTATTCTTAGGTAACTAGCTCGAGCACGGATAGGGATGCACATTAGGGAAGAAGCACAAGAGTCACATGCATTCATCCCTTGTCATTTGAAAAACAATTTTTGTTATTATTATGTTATGTCAACAGTAATGTCAAACAATTTACTTTTCCGCTGCATAACATTATTTATACTGTTGCTTTAGATAATTACATTCTGTTGCATGATTGACAAACAGTTAGATATTTTATTATGAAACAAATGTATTTTTCAAACGCATATAGATTCGTTCTATATGACTAAGAGCTGTAATCCTGGCCACGTCACACCCAGCGGTCTGACACCGCAAGTGGGAATTTAGGGGTGTGACATGATGCCAATGTAAATTGTTACTACAACCAAATTTGGGTCGAGCTTAAGTCGGGCTAAGTCATGCTTTGCTATCCCGAGCATAGATCCAAGCTGCAACAACATAAAAGATCTATGTTATAGGGCCTAGGAGGATTATCTCCTAGGACACTTTAATGCTCAAGTCAGTAATATGTATAAGATAATAGTGTAAATAACACATAACAAGGAAATATAGAAATGAGATGAGAAAAGTGTGGTTGCCATGGCTGGCAGGAAATAATGCATACGAGGACCTTGTCAAGGGCTGGTCAAGGAATTCATGCTAATATGAAAGATCATAATAAGGAAAGAGAAAGATAGAACTCTTGTTCATCCAAGCCTCTCAGGCCTTGTTAAGTTGTCACGGATAAAGCATGGAGGTGTAATTAATGTCATATCACGATAGGAGATGAATGTATGTTGTTTCAGAAGGGCACACCAGGATCATGTATAAGGCAGACAAGGAACTTGGAGCCCTTCTAAGGATGGCCAAGTGTTAGAAGAATTGACAGAAGCAAGTTCTCCACATGGAGAAAGAGTGAGATGAGATGTTTAGCAAGGGTTTAGCTGCTAGCAAATGGAGTGCCTGCAATATGGAGGTGAACCTCTTATTTATATAGTGAATGATGGGCTTTGCTCCACTGGGTCCAACCTAACTTCATGGGCTTAGAAAATTAGTAATCTGGATCTTGCTAAGGTTGGCAATATCAAATCGTCTATAGTTGGCAATATTGTCTTGTTAAGATTGAGAAGACATTGTTATTTAGCAATACCCTACATAATCATAAATGATAATGAAAAAAAATAAATATGTAACCTTTGAATACAATTATGATGAATGTCGATTATGCTACCCGTTTTGGTCATTATGGTTTCATTTTATTAATATTTCAAATAGGGGTGTGCAAAAGTGTTTTACCCATCAAACTCATACATATTGGACCCTTATCCGAAAACCTTTTAGCATAAAAATAAGAACTGAGAACCGACCCTCACCAAGCCCTCGTTAGACCCGTACTTTAGAACCTTTTAGCATAAAACTAAGAACCGAGAACCGACCCTTTTTTAGTGGTGATTCGGGTATGACTCAGGTATGATTCAGGTATAACTGGGCCGATTCCAACCGTGTGAAGCAAGGTATGTGTCGATCGGGCCATGGTGATTGACGTTTATATTTTACATTCTGGTCTAGTTTGGATGATTGTGGACTAATAAACGATCAATTCAATATTTCAAAGTTAAACAATAACAGTAGAATGTAACAAAGTGGATTATCATTTGTATAATTGTTTTTTTTTTTTTTTTGCATTTTGGATGTTTTGATACTTAATGCAATGTTATTTCTTTCAATAACAGTGGGCTAATAAACAAGATTTCACGTGTAAATAACGTAAACTATTCAAAAAAACTCAAGTTTTTTAGTTCAATAGATTTCATGGGTTTTAAGTTATACCCGACGGGTAAAATACCCTTACCCGACCCATAACAGTAAAACCAATCACCTTAGAACCGTGAACCAAACCTTATATGTATAACGCACAGGGTACAAGGGTTTCGTGGATCGGTTCCACCGGGTATACTCGTGAGTTGCTCACTCCTAATTTTAATATTTAAACTTTTGAAATAAAATAACAAAACTGACAAAACTGAAGGGATGGAAATTACAATAAAATAAAGATTGTAATAAATTTAAACTTTTGAAATAAAACAATATAACAAGGACAAAAATGACTTTTTAATCTCAAATAAATAATTGTCGGGTATACATGGGGTGCGGTTCTTTCAATTAGGGTGTTCAAAAAATCCGAAAAAATCTGAAAACCGAATTGTATCCGAAACCCGAAAAAATCAATACGAATTAAAGATTCGGATATTCAGATAGATTCGGATAAGATATATGTTTTCCTAATTCGGATCGAATCGGATATAGGATATACAAAATCTTGTTTATTCGGGTTGTTCAGATTATTCGGATGAAAAATAAGTTTATTCGGGTTTTTCGGATGGATCTAGATTGAATTAAGAAATTTTAAATTCGGGTTGGGTTGGGTTTTGGACAAGTCTTAAAATTTTCAAATCCGAATAACACAAATAACTCGTTATCCAACTCGATAAACACCTCTGCTTTCGATCAGATTAATGTGCAGGGGATTCGTGTCAAACGTGTTGTTAGCATTTATGTTGGATCTATTGTCGTCTTTACATCATCTCACTTGATTTTCACCTCTCTCTGGCTCTGCTTCCAAAACCCCAAAACAATGGATCAGTTCCGACCAACACCACCCAACTCCACCCCTCTCACTCCTCTCACTTTTCTTGACCGATGCGCCACCATCTACGGCGACTGTACCTCCATCGTCTACGGTAACACCACCTACAAATGGTCCGAAACCCGACGACGATGTCTTCAAGTCGCTTCCTCCATCACCAAACTTGGAATCAGGCACCAACAAGTGGTCTCCGTCATCGCCCCAAATATCCCCGCCTTGTATGAGCTTTACTTCGCCATACCCTTCGCCGGTGCTGTCATCAACTCGATCAACACTCGACTCGATGCGCGAACCGTCTCCGTCATCCTCACCCACAGCGAATCCAAGCTCCTTTTCGTTGATCAACACTCAGTTTCTCTAATCCTCGATGCACTTTCTATGTTTTCTTCAAACACCCATAAGCCGATGCTGGTGCTCATAACAGATGATGGATCTCCTGTCAAATCCAACTCATTCAAGTGTAGTTATGACAGTATGGTGGAAAACGGCGACCCGGGGTTCGATTGGGTCAGACCGCACTCGGAATGGGATCCGATCACATTGAACTATACCTCCGGCACGACGTCGGCTCCGAAGGGGGTGGTTCACTGCCACCGTGGAATGTTCCTCATGGCGGTCGACTCGCTGATCGAGTGGTCCGTACCCAAACAGCCTGTTTACTTATGGACCCTTCCGATATTTCACGCCAACGGGTGGAGTTACACGTGGGGCACGGCTGCGGTCGGAGCTACGAATGTGTGTCTGCGCAAGTTCGACGCCGGCGTCATCTACGATTTGATTGACAAACATGGAGTAACTCATATGTGTGGTGCTCCGGTTGTGCTCAACATGTTATGGAATGCACCAGATGTGAAGGGTTTAAAGAATCCGGTGAAGATCATGACAGCCGGAGCTCCTCCGCCGGCGGCGGTGCTGGCTCGGGCGGAATCGATCGGGTTTGATATTAGTCACGGGTACGGGATGACGGAAACCGGTGGGCTGGTGGTCACGTGCGCGTGGAAACGGAAATGGAACCGGTTGCCGGCGACGGAGAAAGCGAGACTAAAAGCTCGTCAAGGAGTGAGAACCGTTGGGTTTACGGAAGTGGATGTTGTGGATCCCGAGTCAGGACTTAGCGTGACTCGGGACGGGTTGACTCTGGGGGAGGTGGTGTTACGTGGGTCGAGTCTTATGTTGGGCTATTATAAAGATCGGGTCGAGACCATGAAATGTATGAAAGAAAACGGGTGGTTCTACACGGGTGATGTGGCAGTGATGCACCCGGATGGGTATTTGGAGATCAAGGACCGATCGAAGGATGTGATTATTAGCGGTGGCGAGAACTTGAGCAGTGTTGAGGTGGAGTCGGTTTTGTACACGCACACAGCGGTGAACGAGGCAGCAGTGGTGGCGAGGGAGGATGAATATTGGGGTGAAACGCCGTGTGCGTTTGTGAGCTTGAAGGCGCAGATGGTGGGGAAGGTAACTGAAAAAGACGTGACTGAGTATTGTAAAGGCAAATTGCCAGGATATATGGTGCCTAAAACGGTGGTGTTTAAGGAAGAATTGCCGAAAACGTCAACGGGAAAGATTCAAAAGTTTGTTCTTCGTGAAATGGCCAAGACAATGGGACCGATAAGGAAAAGTCGCATGTAACGTTTTAAACCATTGATAACATCATTTACAAATGTTTTTGATGAATTAAATAAATATCGAGTCTCGTTATTAAAAATTGTTACATTTCTATGATTTCTTTTTTGGATATCCTAATAACCTAATAGTACGTGTTAAGCCAAATTTGCAAGTCCTTCCAAAAAATGTTACCATCTTAAATACTACAAAGTACTTATTATTTGGACTTTAGAATTAGATTTCAAAAGCTGTTAACCTTTTAAAAAAAACAGTCATACGAAGCCCAATACTATAAGGAAGATTTTGATGAGAAATTATGTGATTAATTTATGATTCCGTCAACCATTACATGTGACATATCACTTTAGCATAAAAAAACGTCATATTTTCGTATAGAAAAAAAAATTAGATATGTTTATGGTTAAAATAGGAAAAGATAAACTAGAAGTGATTTTGATAAATTAACTTGGAAAAGTTATTTTCCAAATTATTTTATATATAGTTTTTCTTATCTTCGACACGTTTTTGTTTCTCTCGAATGCCCATCAGTTGATGATGATACTAATTACCGATTACGGCGTTCATGAGTCGAGCCGAGCCGAACCAAACCAAACGAATGCATACACCTCTTGTTTTTGGCCCTTTCTCCCGATGATGTTTTAAAAAAAAGATTATGCAAATCTATTACCTAAATAACAAAATATAATATTAATACAACGGAATGACAAGTTTATGTTGTCTGTGTTTTGATTTTTGAGATCATTTTTTATCCTGCTAAACGATAAGCTACCGTTGCAATGCACGGTATGGCCAGTAGTTTACTAATTAATTAACCAAACTATTTAAGGTCGTACGTAGTTACTAAAACCCTTTATTTATGCTATTTTTAATTTTAATTCCTGTTGTGTCCAACAACTTACATGCGACCTTTTATAACAACTCTCATGCTTTTGGCAATCTCTCTTAACACATTTTTCTGAATCTTGCCGGTGGATGTCTTCGGAAGATCCTCCTTAAAAACAACCGATTTCGGCACCATGTATCCCGGCAACCGACTCTTACAAAACTTAATCATCTCCTCCTCGGTAACCACCCCTGGTTCAACCTTCAGGCTCACAAACGCACATGGGGTCTCACCCCAAAACTCGTCTGGTCGACCCACGACAGCTGCCTCATTGACCGCCGGGTGAGAGTACAACACCGATTCAACCTCCACCGAGCTCACATTCTCCCCTCCACTTATGATTATGTCTTTAGATCTGTCTTTGATCTCCAAATACCCATCCGGGTGCATCACCCCCACATCGCCCGTGTAAAACCGCCCATTTTTAATGCATTCTGCAGTTGCTTCAGGATCTTTTAGGTAACCCAACATGATACTCCCACCGGCTAACACAATCTCACCCTGAGTCAACCCATCGTGGGTCACACTGACCCCTGACTCGGGATCCACGACATCAAATGTTGTCATCGATAGGGATTTAACCCCCTGACGTGCTTTTAACCGAGCTCTCTCGGTCCCAGGCAACCGGTCCCACTGGTTCTTCCATGCACAAACCACGGCTGGTCCGTTTGTCTCCGTTAACCCGTACATATGAGCCACCTCAAACCCTAGCGCCTCGGCTCGTAACAGCACCGAGGGTGGAGGTGGTGACCCGGCTGTCAAAATGTGAACTTTGTGGCCTAGAGGTTTGCATGTAGACACCATGTTAAGCACAACTGGTGCACCACACATGTGGGTCACAGCGTGGTTGTGAATGGCATCGTATATTGTGGACCCATCGAATCTACGGAGACACACATTGGTGCCACCAATTGCAGCCATAGCCCATACAGATCCCCAACCATTAACGTGGAACATTGGTAGTGTCCACAAGAAAACAGGTTGCTTCGGCACGAACCACTCTAAAAGAAACGAAACGGACCCGATGAACGTCCCACGGTGGCTGTGAACGACCCCTTTCGGCGCTGAAGTCGTGCCCGATGTGTAAGTCAACGTTAACGGGTCCAAATCGCTTTCGGGACGAACCCAGTTGAACCCAGGGTCCCCAGCTTCCACCATAGCTTCATAAGTGTTAACAAAGTTATGTTCATGTAACAACGATGGAGGTGGTCCGTCGTCTATGATTAGGACCAGTTGCGGGCGAGCTGAGCCGTCAGGGAGGAGATTGATCGCTTCAAGGATGAGACCAGTGAGCTGGTAGTCTACAAATACAAGCTTAGATTCACCGTGATGCAAGATTACCGAGAGCATATGTGCATCCAAGCGTGTGTTGATGGTGTTGATTATTGCGCCGGCCATGATGATCGCGAAATGGAGCTCGTATGTGGCTGGGATGTTGGGGGCGAGGACCGAGACGACGTCGCCTTTTTTGAGCTTGAAACGGGATATGGATGAGGCGAGTCGTCGGCAGCGGTTAAAGGTTTGGGTCCATGTGTAGGTTTGATGGTTGTAAACGATGGATGGAGCGTCTGAGTATACGGTGGCTGCTCTCTCGAGGAAGACGATGGGAGTTAGAGGACTTGAGTTTGCTCCATTAGACTTTCTCAATGCATCCATTGTTTTACAAGAATAAATGAGCTACATATCGTTTATATTTATATATATATATATATATATATATATATATATATATATATATATATATATATATATATATATATATATATAGGGCATGGAATTTTTGATAACCCTCATCTTTTGTTACAACCCATTAACCATCATCCAATGGTTACTTTAAAAATGTAAGTGTATAGGATGGTGACACGTGTCAGATTCCTTTTTTTTTCTTTTTTTTTTAATATAAAGGGCATTTAAGACATTTGTTATTTAAGTAAAGTTTACCCCATTTTTTTTAAACATTCATAACTTTTTTATACTATATTATTTTTTTTAAAAAAATTGCACCATTATACTCGTCTCATTTTTCTCTTTAATTTCGTTATAGTTTCGACTAGTTTTTTTTTTTTGATGTCATGTATTTACATCATTGTAACGAGCTTAAAGATAACAAATTAATTAGAAATTTTTTCTAACAATGGTAAATTACAGTAATGTAACAAAAAATGAAGTAATGTAACACAAAATGAAGTAATTTACAATGACATAATTAACGGTGACGTAACACATTATTTTATTTTTTTTCTCTAACAATGATAATTACAATGATAAATTACAGTGATGTAAATAGAACAAATTATTTTGATTTTTTTCTCTCGCAATGATAATTATAGTGATGTAATTTATCATTGTTCGAAAAAAATTTAAACTAATTTGTTGTCAATGTAAATTACATCACTGTAATTTAAACCAAATTCACCGAAAAAAACCGAAACCGAATTTTACGTCAATGATAATTACAATGATAAATTACAGTGATGTAATAGAACACATTATTTTGATTTTTTTCTCTCACAATGATAATTATAGTGATGTAATTTATCATTGTTCGAAAAAAATTTAAACTAATTTGTTGTCAATGTAAATTACATCACTGTAATTTAAACTAAATTCACCGAAAAAAACCGAAACCGAATTTTACGTCAATGTAAATTACATCACGATAAATTACGTCAATGTAAATTACATCACGATAAATTACGTCAATGTAAATTACATCACTGTAATTTATCATTTTTAAAAAGAATTCAAATAAATTTGTTATATTTAACCTCGTTACAATTATGTAAATATAGGGCATTTAAAAAAAGTAAAAAAAATTAGTCGAGACTATAACGGAATTAAAGAGAAAAATGAGACGAATATAATGGTGCAATTTTTTTAAAAAAATAATATATTATAAAAAAGTTATTAATGTTTAAAAAAGAGGGGGGAAAACTTATAAGGGGTAAAATGACTATGATGCCCTCTTTAATATTTTAATGTAATGCTTATGTGTAAGTTTATGATTGGTTTAAATGAGTTATGTAGTTGTAGCAAAAGATGAGGGTTATTTTTTATACCCTTCCCTATATATATATATATATATATATATATATAGGGGAAAGATCAAATAAAAAGTATATTTTGCCTAAGAAGGCTAAGAAGGATTTTTAAAATCTCCAAAACCGACCCAAACGAACTCCGATTGAACTCATTTCGATGGCATTGGAACCGTCTCATCGAACCCTACAATATTAGATTTTAAGTTTTCGTTTTAACAACTAGATTTAGATTTTGGGTTTTAGGGCTTGGTTTTTAGCTTTTAAATTGTATCTTTATGTTAAAGATTTGTTTTTAAAGTTTTGGTTTTAGTATTAGGGTTTATTGTTTACGATTTAAGGTTTGGGTTTTAGGGTTCGACAAGCCGGTTCCAATGATGTAAAAATTAATTCAATCGGGGTTTGTTTGAGTCGGTTTTCAAGTTTTTAAAATCCTTCTTAGCCTTCTTAGGCAAAATAGACTTTTTAGGGGAACCTTCCCCTATATATATATATAGAGGGAATGTTTTGAGCGTTAACCCTTCCTTATTGCGATAAACGAATAAGTACATTTTATTAGTTTGAGACCCACATTAAAATAAATTTAAAGTTGTAGGTTTTTTCTTATATTTTTATTAAGAGTAATTACAGTTTTGGCCCTGTGGTTTGAGTGTTTTAACTATTTTAACCCAAAATAGAATTTTTAATCAATATGCCCCTGTAGTTTACACAAACTAAAGTTTTTGACCCCAACCATGCTTAGATTTTGGGCCAAAACCGTTATATTAATTAAGTTTAACAAGCCAAAACCGATAGTTATCTAAACTACAAGGGTTGAATTGATAAAAGATATTATTTTGGACCGAAATAGGTAAAACACATAAACCAAAAAGGCGAAAAGCGTAATTACTGTTTTATTAATGTAAGTAGGCCATACATTAATTAAAAAAAACATACATTTTTAGATTTAATTTATTGTTGGCCCTAAAGTGATAAGATGTTATTCGGTTAGCGCAATAAACATGTTTTAACATTTGATCCTATATATACACACACACATATATTAGATTATAGACCCGTGTAGTATACAGTTTGCGAATAAAAAATAATGTGATTTTATAATTATGTGTTTATGAATTTACATAATTAAAATAATTTTATTATATCTTTTTAAATTTACATGATTATATTAATACTAATAATATTACTTATACCTTTTTTATATAGAAAAACTTTAAAGATAAAAATTTATAAAAAAAATGTTATTAAAACATATATATATATATATATATATTAAACATATATGTATTAATCATTTACAATGGTTAAATATTTGAATTTTAAAATTATTTGTTTATTATAACATAATACATATTTTTCAAGTACGTTTTATTAAAAGATTAAAAAATTGGTTCATAATTTAATAATATTATTTACTAACTTAAATAAAATTATTAATATTTAATAGGAGAAAAAAGATAAAAAATAAATAAAAATTTAATAAAAACGTGTCATAAAAATATTTATGATAAGAGAGGTGTGAAAAAAATCTTTAAGTAGCATAGAATGTTGACAAGTGGCATATCAAAGCCTTTATTTATTATATAGTATATATATAGATAGGGAATGGTTCAAATGTTAACCCTTTCTTATTGCGATAACCGAATAACTATATCTTATTACTTTGGTGCACACATTAAAGTAAATTTAAAGATGTAGGTTTTTTCTTATATTTTTATTAATGTAAGTGGGCCTTACATTAATTAAAAAAACCTACAATTTTAGATTTAATTTAGTGTGAGCCCCAAAGTAATAAGATATAGATATTCGGTTAACGAAATAAACATGGGTTAATATTTGATCCACTCCTTATACACACACACACATTAGGTTATAGACTCGTGTAGTACACAGGTTGTGAATAAAAAATAATGTTATTTTATAATTATGTGTTTATGAATTTACATAATTAAAATAATTTTATTATATATTTATAAATTTACATGATTATATTAATACTAATAATATTAGTTATACCTTTTTTTATATAGAAAAATTTTAAAGATAAAAATTTATAAAAATATATTCTTAAAACATATATGTATTAAACATAGATGTATTAAACATTTACACATGTTAAATATTTGAATTTTAAAATTATTTGTTTATAATAACGTCATACATATTTTTCAAGGACGTTTTATTAAAAAATTAAAGAATTGATTCATAATTTAATCATATTATTTATTAACTTAAATAAAATCATTCATATTTAATAGAAGAAAAAAGATAAAAAAAAATCAAAATTTAATAAAAACATGTCATAAAAATATTTATGATAAGAGAGAGAGGCGGAAAAAAAATCTTTAAGTAGCCTATAATGTTGACAAGTGGTATATTAAAACATTTATTTATTATATAGTATAGATATAGATATATATACTAGAGAAAGATAATTTAAAAACCTTTTCTTAGTATTATAACTATAAAAATTACATAAAAATCATGTAAAAAAACGTTGTTTCTGAATTTTTTTACAGGTTTGTAACATTATTTAGCGCATATTTGTAAAAAAATAAAAAACACCAAGCGAATTTTTTTAAAAAATTATTTTTGTAAACTCACGTAAAACATATGTAACGCTGCACCCAGGTGTTACGTATGTTTTACATGTGTCTACAAAATATATTTTCAAAAAATTTCACCCCACGTTTTTTTTTATTTTTTTATAAAATTATATCAAATAATGTTACAAACCTGTAAAAAAATTCAGATTAAAAAAACGTCTTTTTACATGATTTTTACTTGGTTTTCATAGTTTTTACACTAATAAGTGGTTTTCAAATTATCTATACCCTGTATATATATAACTAGTTTATTAACATGTCTATTATACAGAGTTCTATGAAAAATAAGCGGCAAATTGGCTTTTAATAATCCAAAATTTGATCAATTGGCCGTTGTCAGTCCCAACTATGAAAATCCCCAATAACGGTCCCTATTTTCGACGTATTTACTTCTGGCGGACCGCTTTCAAAAAAAACTTGATAGTGTTAGTTTTTTTCCAGTTTCAAACCGATTTTTAGGGCTTTTGTTCAGAAAGAGATTACGATTCGAATGACGTATAACTTACCACAAAACGTTGCTCCAAATTTCTTAATTTGATGATTTCTTTGATCGGTTGAAAGTTTAAACACCTAATTGAAGAACAATTGTGAAATTTGGAGGAACGTTTCGAGGTAAGTTATAGGTTATTCGACTCGTATTCTCTTTCTGAACAGAAGCCCTAAAAATCCTTTTGAAACTCGAAAAAAGTTAGCGTCGCTAAGATTTTTTTACGTCGGTCCGCCAGAGTTAAATATGTCGAAAGTAGGAAGTGTTAACATTCGAACCATCCCCTATATTGGGCCCACATTAAAGTAAATCTAAAGGTGTATGTTTTTTCTTTTTTTTTTAAATTAATGTAGGGCTCATTTACATTAATAAAAAAAATAAGAAAAAACCTACACCTTTACATTTACTTGTAACATCCCGAAATTCTAATACAAGTTACTTGAACTTACAAATGGGTAACGAATAACAAGCTCGAAGTAAGATAGACGAAAAATAAACAAACTGGGGCTTAGGGTTCGTGTACTCGACATTGGGATTTCGAGTACACTGTACTCGAGGCTTGTATTCGAAAATCCATAATTTCGAGTACAAGACACCTCCTATAAATAGTAGTGCCTTGGGAAGCGTGACAGACTTTGGCTGGAAGCTTATCTGCTCTCGAGTACTCGAAGTTTAAGTCCAAGAATTTCAAGAATCAAACTTTGATCGACCAAACGAAGTAGGAAACGCACGGGATTCTACCAGGAGGATCAGCTACCTTCAAGTAAGTGATTCATGTATAGAAAGCTGGATTTTTATACAAAAGTTAGGATGGTTAAACAAAGGGTGAACTTATGCATAAAGCTCACACCTTTATGCATAAAGTTCATAACTTTGAGGTTCCAATACGTTGGTAACAACATAAGGAACCTAGAACTAGCTCCCCAAGGTCTTAGATGAATTTCTGAGATGTTTAAAGACAACAGTAACGAGTATACGAAATCCTGCACAAAGGGTACTCGAAATCATACTTAGAATTTCGAGTATGGTCATTTCGAGTAGAGCATTTCGAGTACAAGGAGTTCGAATACGGTGCTTTCGTGTACCCTAGTTCGAATACACTTAACAGTTCGAGTACATCAGGTTTCGTGTACATTGGGTGTTTCGTGTACTTTGGGCATTTCGTGTACTAGTATTTCGAACACTCATGGATTTCGTGTTCATGAGGACTTAATGGATTTCAAGGGTTTCGAACACTTAGCTAAGTGTCGAGGACTTGGGTTCAGTAGGGGGAACTAGTAGGCTATGGGGACTTAGAATATTTTCTAGGTCCAAAGAACGTAACGTAATGTAATGATGTAACGGATGTAGGTTCCCGGGTCTTAACTAAGGAGTTCGGTTAAGAAGGCAGGGATCCATTGTCAGGTGAGTTCTAGGCGCCCTATTTTATGCTTAATGTTTTGGGCTGACATACATGCTTATTGTGTTGTCTATGATGTTATGTGCCTATGATGATGATGGATGAATGATGATATGCCCTGACTATGTATGCATGTTAAGGTGCTAGTATAATTATTGCATGAAGGTATGCTAAGAATGATGAATGCATGTTAGTAAGTTATGATGATAAACTGAATGATAACATGCTATTATGATAAAGTAGGATGTTATGTTATGATGAAATCCTAGGTATGCTATAATGAAAGTATGATGTTATGATGATTACATGCTAGCAAAAAGTGTTTATGTTGTCATGATGAATGATATGATAACGTGCTGCTAGCATGACATGTGCATGGTGCTAGGATGTTATGATGACATGATATTAGCATACCCTGTATGAGAAATCCTATGTTATTAGGATAATGATACGATGTTATGCTGACTGATGATATGGTGCTAGTGTATCATGTCATGATGAATGATGTTGCTCCCGTATTCGTTACGGGGTAAGAATGATGTTGCTCCCGTATTCATTATGGGGTAAGTATGATGTTGCTCCCGTATTCGTTACGGGGTAAGTATGAAGTTGCTCCCGTACTCGTTACGGGGTAAGTATGAAGTTGCTCCCGTACTCGTTACGGGGTAAGTATGAAGTTGCTCCCGTACTCGTTACGGGGTAAGTATGACGTTGCTCCCATATTCATATGGGGTAAGTATGGTTATGGTTGCTCCAGTACTTGCTACTGGGTAAGTATGGGTCTGCAGAACGCTTCGGCGGGTCAGACCAACGGTTATGGAGCCTTGTGCCGGCATAAGCCCACTGTTCGTATGGAACAGTGAAACGTGTGATGATGATGATGTAAGGATGTTATGTGCTAAGGTTATGGACTATGTGTATGAAAGGATGTATATGGTCCAGTATGCTTAATGTTGTTTTATGAAAACTAGAACTCACCAGCGTAAGCTGACTTGATTTAGCATGTATGTCAGGTTGAAGGTATGATAGGAGAAGGCATGGAGCTCGGGCATAGAGTCATACGATCCGGTGGTTTTCGGCAATCCGATATGTTTTTGATACAGACACTTTATTGATTTCTGTTTATCAAACTATGTTTATATTTCCGCTGCATGATTATGAAAGTTTTTAGTTTAAGAGCTATGCGTTATGATGAAAACCAACCTCTGTGAGGTGCCCGGTTTAGGGGCCTTACAAGTTGGTATCAGAGCCATAGTTTGAGAGATCTTGGCATCCCAAATGCCAAGACTTAAACTGAGAATGGGATTAATGGATGCGGATTGCCAACCACGGATGACGGATGCCACGAGTTGAATGTTTATGTATGAGTTAAGGGTTAGATGTAATGTTATGAAAGTAGTTAGTGTCATGCACATTGAAGAGATGGGATGGGAAACGTTTAGAGCCTATGAGTTGGGTAAATGGTTAATAACACTTGATCAACGTCGTTAACGATTTACAAAACTTATTCCGTGCTAAACTGATTCCTGTACTGACTCATCAATTGTTGCATCCTATAGATAGTTAGATGGCCGGACAAAAGGGTAGACCGCGAAAGAAACCACAGGAACCTGAAGAACCACATGTCGAGAATGAAAAACCTGTCAATGAAGGCGACCACGAGCACAACGAGCAACCAGAGAATGAAGAAGAGTTCACTCTTGAGCCTATCGTGGTGAAGGCTATTTCTGATGAGGTCTGCAAGATAATGGATGAGAAACTACCAGCCTTGATTGCTAAGGCACTGAAGGATGCTTTAAAAGACAAGTCAGAAGGAACCAAGGAAAGCACCAAAGAAGATGAGGTGGTGATCATTGAGACAAAGAGCGGCGACTCTATGACTGGGAAACTGAAGGGCTGTGACTACAAGTCCTTCAAGGGATGTAACCCACCGACCTTCGATGGTAAGAAGGATGCTGTGGCCACCTGCCACTGGATTTCTGCGATGGAGGCTGTTATCTCCATCAGTGAGTGCCGAATTGACCAAGCTGTCAAGTTTGCAGCTCACTCTTTCGTTGAGGAGGCACTTCACTGGTGGAACACCGTCAAGCAATCCAAGACTACTGATGACATGGAGAAGATGACTTGGGATGATCTCAAGGAACTGGTCACTAAGCAGTTCTGTCCCAAGAATGAGTTGGATAAGGTTGAAAGGGAGTTTCTGGTGCTGAAGGCGGGAAGTCTGAACCACAGGCAGTACACCTCACGATTCAATGAGATGGCAAGACTTGTTCCTCACTTAGTTTCTACCGAGGAACGCAGGGTGAAGTTGTACATGGAGGGTTTACCTCCGAAGGTTCGGATACATGTGAAGGCGAATGCTCCCAAGACTTATGACTCCACTGTGGAGCTCAGTGGCATAGTTTGGGATGATGTTATGTCAGCCGAGCCAGTCAAAGAAGAAGCAAAGGTGAAAGAGTCCTCCGGGACTAAGAGGGGTCGAACAGACCAACGAAAGTTCTCAAGCAAGAAGGCTAAGCGAGAGGAGATGGGCCGATGCAACAAGTGTGGGAAAAGCCACACGGGACAGTGCCTGGTGGGCACTAATTTATGTTTCAGGTGTGGAAAGACGGGGCACTTTTCTAGCAGTTGCCCGAATGCTACTCGATGCTTCAACTGCAATGGATTAGGACATATGTCCAAGGATTGCAAGTTACCACGGACCGATGCTTCGGGCTCAGGTAAGAAAGAGGAGAAAGGAAAGGAGAAGCAGAAGGCTAAAGCACGAGCCTTTACGATGACGAAGGATGATGCGATTGTGGACCCGGACGTGGTCACAGGTACCTTTTCTATCAACAATATTCCTGCTTCTGTATTGTTTGATTCTGGTGCCAGTATGAGTTTTGTGTCTTCTACTTTCTGTGATGGGTTATCTGGGATGGTTAAGAAGATAGATCGGGTATTCGATGTAGAGACGGCTATTGGTAAGATGACCAGGGTGACTGAGGCTATTGATGATTGTTATGTTGAGATAGAAGGTCATAGGTTCCCTGTCCGATTGTTTCTTATTACCTTAGGAGGATTTGATGTGGTTTTGGGTATGGACTGGTTAGCCAAATATGAGGCTAACATTGTATGTCGACGAAAGATGATATGTTTACATGCGATGGACGGGAGCTCCGTGACGGTTTATGGTGATAAAGCGATGTATGCGCCAAAGATCATTTCAATGATCACGGCTGATGTTATGATGAGGCGAGGGTGTGTAGCCTACTTGGCCTACGCGATTGAGGAACGTACGGATACGAGGACGATTGATGGTGTTCCCGTGGTGTGTAAATTCCCCGATGTATTCCCTGAGGAATTGCCTAGATTACCACCCGAACGGGAAATTGAGTTCCAGATCGATTTAGTGCCGGGGGCACAACCCGTTGCCAAAGCACCCTACCGTTTAGCTCCAACTGAGATGAAGGAAATGATGACCCAGCTACAAGAACTCCTTGACAAAGGTTTTATACGACCGAGTGTCTCTCCGTGGGGAGCACCGGTGCTGTTCGTTAAGAAGAAAGATGGAAGTATGCGTATGTGTATCGATTACAGGGAACTGAATAAGTTGACCGTAAAGAACAGGTATCCTCTACCCAGAATTGATGACTTGTTCGATCAATTGCAAGGTGCAAGTTGGTTCTCAAAGATAGATCTCCGATCCGGTTACCATCAGTTGAAAGTTCGAGAGCAGGATATTCCAAAGACTGCTTTCCGTACGCGTTATGGACATTACGAGTTTCTCGTTATGTCGTTTGGATTGACGAATGCTCCCGCAGCATTTATGGATTTGATGAACAGGGTATGTCGACCGATCGGTGATAGTGTTTATTGATGATATTTTGATTTATTCAAAGAATGAGGGAGACCATGCTTGCCACGTACGTGAGGTATTGGAGATCCTGAGGAAAGAGAAACTTTATGCTAAGTTCTCCAAATGCGCTTTCTGGTTACGAGAGGTACAGTTTCTGGGTCACGTGGTGAACCCAAAAGGCATTATGGTAGATCCAGCTAAAGTTGAAACGGTTATGAAGTGGAGCCCTCCGAAGTCACCTACGGAAGTATGCAGTTTTCTTGGGTTGGCCGGTTACTATCGGAGATTCATTCAGTACTTCTCCAAGATAGCGACGCCACTGACGAAGCTCACGAAGAAAGACGTAAAGTACGAATGGGGTCCAAACCAAGAAGAAGCGTTTTCAGTGCTGAAGGAGAAACTTACCCAAGCTCCTGTTCTAGCACTGCCGGATGGGAATGATGATCTTGTGGTGTATGCCGATGCGTCACGACAAGGGTTGGGATGCGTACTGATGCAAAGGGGAAGGGTGATAGCTTATGCTTCGCGCCAGCTAAAGATTCATGAGGCTAACTACCCGACCCACGATCTTGAACTCGCTGCAGTGGTGTTTGCATTGAAAATATGGAGGCACTACTTGTATGGAGTACGTAGTACCATCTATACCGACCACAAGAGCTTGAAGTATTTCTTCGAGCAAAAGGAATTGAACATGAGGCAGAGACGATGGCTTGAGCTGCTAAAGGATTATGATTGTGATATTCTATATCACCCGGGAAAGGCCAATGTGGTGGCGGATGCTCTGAGTCGCAAGACCGATCATCCTGCCATACGAGTAAAATCGTATAGTTTGGTAATAACGCCAGACTTTCTAAACGAGCTCAAACAGGCGCAACAGGAGGGATTGAAAGAAGAGAATGTGGGTTTTGAACGCGTCTTCGGTCAAGTCAAGAACTTGGAAGACAATGACCATGGGATAAAGCTACGATTCGGTCGAATGTGGGTGCCCAGAAATGGGGACATTCGGGCGAGGATTTTAGATGAAGCCCACAAGTCACGTTACTCAGTGCACCCCGGTGCAACGAAGATGTATCAAGATCTTCGACAGGATTATTGGTGGCCGGGCATGAAGTTTAATGTGATGCAGTATGTGAACAGGTGTCTTACTTGTGCGCAAGTGAAGGCTGAGCATCAGAAACCCTACGGATATGTGCAACCTCTAGAGGTACCGGAATGGAAATGGGAACACATCACCATGGATTTCATCACCAAGCTACCGAGGACAGCTAAGCGACATGATACCATATGGGTGATTGTGGACCGACTGACGAAGAGTGCACACTTTCTTCCTATCAGGGAAACGTATACGTCCGAAAGGTTGTCTGAGTTGTTCGTGAAAGAGATTGTGACCAGACATGGAATTCCTGTCTCCATTGTGTCAGATCGGGATACGAGGTTTACTTCCAGATTCTGGAAGCAGTTTCATGATGCTATGGGAACGAGGTTAAATATCAGTACCGCCTATCACCCTCAGACTGATGGACAGTCAGAAAGGACTATCCAAACGTTGGAGGATATGCTTAGGGCGTGCATTATCGATTTTGGAGGAAGCTGGGATGACCACTTGCCATTGGTGGAGTTTTCATATAACAACAGCTATCACTCTAGTATCGGAATGCCCCCATATGAGGCGTTGTACGGACGACGATGTAGAACCCCGGTATGCTGGGGTGAAGTTGGACAGAAAGAAATGGGAAACAAGGCTGCTGTGATTGATACGGCAGAAAAGCTACGGGTGATAAAAGCACGTATGAAAGCTGCACAAGATCGCCAAAAGTCTTACGCGGACAGGCGCCGAAGACCGATCGAGTTTGATGTTGGCGATCGAGTGTTGCTGAAAGTATCACCATGGAAGGGAATCATTCGATTCAGGAAGAGGGGAAAGTTGAGTCCGAGATACATCGGACCGTTTCCGATAAAGGCAAGGGTAGGGAAAGTCGCGTATCGACTAGACCTACCAGAGGAGCTGAGCGGGATTCATCCTACCTTCCACGTGTCACATCTTAGGAAATGCTTGGCAGACAAGCAGGCGCATGTTCCTTTGGATGACATTGAGGTAGATAACCGACTGAACTACATTGAAGAACCAGTCGCCATTGTGGATACAAAGGAAAAGCAGCTACGAAGTAAAACGGTCCGTCAAGTAAGAGTTCAGTGGAAGCATCGGAAGGGTTCAGACACGACTTGGGAATTGGAAGACGAAATGAGGAAGATGTACCCTCATTTGTTCGATATGTAACGAGGCAGGTTTCGGGACGAAACCTACTGTAAGGAGGGGAGACTTGTAACATCCCGAAATTCTAATACAAGTTACTTGAACTTACAAATGGGTAACGAATAACAAGCTCGAAGTAAGATAGACGAAAAATAAACAAATTGGGGCTTCGGGTTCGTGTACTCGACATTGGGATTTCGAGTACACTGTACTCGAGGCTTGTATTCGAAAATCCATAATTTCGAGTACAAGACACCTCCTATAAATAGTAGTGCCTTGGGAAGCGTGACAGACTTTGGCTGGAAGCTTATCTGCTCTCGAGTACACGAAGTTTAAGTCCAAGAATTTCAAGAATCAAACTTTGATCGACCAAACGAAGTAGGAAACGCACGGGATTCTACCAGGAGGATCAGCTACCTTCAAGTAAGTGATTCATGTATAGAAAGCTGGATTTTTATACAAAAGTTAGGATGGTTAAACAAAGGGTGAACTTATGCATAAAGCTCACACCTTTATGCATAAAGTTCATAACTTTGAGGTTCCAATACGTTGGTAACAACATAAGGAACCTAGAACTAGCTCCCCAAGGTCTTAGATGAATTTCTGAGATGTTTAAAGACAACAGTAACGAGTATACGAAATCCTGCACAAAGGGTACTCGAAATCATACTTAGAATTTCGAGTATGGTCATTTCGAGTAGAGCATTTCGAGTACAAGGAGTTCGAATACGGTGCTTTCGTGTACCCTAGTTCGAATACACTTAACAGTTCGAGTACATCAGGTTTCGTGTACATTGGGTGTTTCGTGTACTTTGGGCATTTCGTGTACTAGTATTTCGAACACTCATGGATTTCGTGTTCATGAGGACTTAATGGATTTCAAGGGTTTCGAACACTTAGCTAAGTGTCGAGGACTTGGGTTCAGTAGGGGGAACTAGTAGGCTATGGGGACTTAGAATATTTTCTAGGTCCAAAGAACGTAACGTAATGTAATGATGTAACGGATGTAGGTTCCCGGGTCTTAACTAAGGAGTTCGGTTAAGAAGGCAGGGATCCATTGTCAGGTGAGTTCTAGGCGCCCTATTTTATGCTTAATGTTTTGGGCTGACATACATGCTTATTGTGTTGTCTATGATGTTATGTGCCTATGATGATGATGGATGAATGATGATATGCCCTGACTATGTATGCATGTTAAGGTGCTAGTATAATTATTGCATGAAGGTATGCTAAGAATGATGAATGCATGTTAGTAAGTTATGATGATAAACTGAATGATAACATGCTATTATGATAAAGTAGGATGTTATGTTATGATGAAATCCTAGGTATGCTATAATGAAAGTATGATGTTATGATGATTACATGCTAGCAAAAAGTGTTTATGTTGTCATGATGAATGATATGATAACGTGCTGCTAGCATGACATGTGCATGGTGCTAGGATGTTATGATGACATGATATTAGCATACCCTGTATGAGAAATCCTATGTTATTAGGATAATGATACGATGTTATGCTGACTGATGATATGGTGCTAGTGTATCATGTCATGATGAATGATGTTGCTCCCGTATTCGTTACGGGGTAAGAATGATGTTGCTCCCGTATTCATTACGGGGTAAGTATGATGTTGCTCCCGTATTCGTTACGGGGTAAGTATGAAGTTGCTCCCATACTCGTTACGGGGTAAGTATGAAGTTGCTCCCATACTCGTTACGGGGTAAGTATGACGTTGCTCCCATATTCATATGGGGTAAGTATGGTTATGGTTGCTCCAGTACTTGCTACTGGGTAAGTATGGGTCTGCAAAACGCTTCGGCGGGTCAGACCCACGGTTATGGAGCCTTGTGCCGGCATAAGCCCACTGTTCGTATGGAACAGTGAAACGTGTGATGATGATGATGTAAGGATGTTATGTGCTAAGGTTATGGACTATGTGTATGAAAGGATGTATATGTCCAGTATGCTTAATGTTGTTTTATGAAAACTAGAACTCACCAGCGTAAGCTGACTTGATTTAGCATGTATGTCAGGTTAAAGGTATGATAGGAGAAGGCATGGAGCTCGGGCATAGAGTCATACGATCCGGTGGTTTTCGGCAATCCGATATGTTTTTGATACAGACACTTTATTGATTTCTGTTTATCAAACTATGTTTATATTTCCGCTGCATGATTATGAAAGTTTTTAGTTTAAGAGCTATGCGTTATGATGAAAACCAACCTCTGTGAGGTGCCCGGTTTAGGGGCCTTACAAGTTGGTATCAGAGCCATAGTTTGAGAGATCTTGGCATCCCAAATGCCAAGACTTAAACTGAGAATGGGATTAATGGATGCGGATTGCCAACCACGGATGACGGATGCCACGAGTTGAATGTTTATGTATGAGTTAAGGGTTAGATGTAATGTTATGAAAGTAGTTAGTGTCATGCACATTGAAGAGATGGGATGGGAAACGTTTAGAGCCTATGAGTTGGGTAAATGGTTAATAACACTTGATCAACGTCGTTAACGATTTACAAAACTTATTCCGTGCTAAACTGATTCCTGTACTGACTCATCAATTGTTGCATCCTATAGATAGTTAGATGGCCGGACAAAAGGGTAGACCGCGAAAGAAACCACAGGAACCTGAAGAACCACATGTCGAGAATGAAAAACCTGTCAATGAAGGCGACCACGAGCACAACGAGCAACCAAAGAATGAAGAAGAGTTCACTCTTGAGCCTATCGTGGTGAAGGCTATTTCTGATGAGGTCTGCAAGATAATGGATGAGAAACTACCAGCCTTGATTGCTAAGGCACTGAAGGATGCTTTAAAAGACAAGTCAGAAGGAACCAAGGAAAGCACCAAAGAAGATGAGGTGGTGATCATTGAGACAAAGAGCGGCGACTCTATGACTGGGAAACTGAAGGGCTGTGACTACAAGTCCTTCAAGGGATGTAACCCACCGACCTTCGATGGTAAGAAGGATGCTGTGGCCACCTGCCACTGGATTTCTGCGATGGAGGCTGTTATCTCCATCAGTGAGTGCCGAATTGACCAA
The DNA here is from genome assembly GCA_009363875.1 of Mikania micrantha. Lineage (NCBI taxonomy): Eukaryota > Viridiplantae > Streptophyta > Magnoliopsida > Asterales > Asteraceae > Mikania > Mikania micrantha. Next base: position 34,600,128 of record CM018685.1, read on the forward strand.
GCTGTCAAGTTTGCAGCTCACTCTTTCGTTGAGGAGGCACTTCACTGGTGGAACACCGTCAAGCAATCCAAGACTACTGATGACATGGAGAAGATGACTTGGGATGATCTCAAGGAACTGGTCACTAAGCAGTTCTGTCCCAAGAATGAGTTGGATAAGGTTGAAAGGGAGTTTCTGGTGCTGAAGGCGGGAAGTCTGAACCACAGGCAGTACACCTCACGATTCAATGAGATGGCAAGACTTGTTCCTCACTTAGTTTCTACCGAGGAACGCAGGGTGAAGTTGTACATGGAGGGTTTACCTCCGAAGGTTCGGATACATGTGAAGGCGAATGCTCCCAAGACTTATGACTCCACTGTGGAGCTCAGTGGCATAGTTTGGGATGATGTTATGTCAGCCGAGCCAGTCAAAGAAGAAGCAAAGGTGAAAGAGTCCTCCGGGACTAAGAGGGGTCGAACAGACCAACGAAAGTTCTCAAGCAAGAAGGCTAAGCGAGAGGAGATGGGCCGATGCAACAAGTGTGGGAAAAGCCACACGGGACAGTGCCTGGTGGGCACTAATTTATGTTTCAGGTGTGGAAAGACGGGGCACTTTTCTAGCAGTTGCCCGAATGCTACTCGATGCTTCAACTGCAATGGATTAGGACATATGTCCAAGGATTGCAAGTTACCACGGACCGATGCTTCGGGCTCAGGTAAGAAAGAGGAGAAAGGAAAGGAGAAGCAGAAGGCTAAAGCACGAGCCTTTACGATGACGAAGGATGATGCGATTGTGGACCCGGACGTGGTCACAGGTACCTTTTCTATCAACAATATTCCTGCTTCTGTATTGTTTGATTCTGGTGCCAGTATGAGTTTTGTGTCTTCTACTTTCTGTGATGGGTTATCTGGGATGGTTAAGAAGATAGATCGGGTATTCGATGTAGAGACGGCTATTGGTAAGATGACCAGGGTGACTGAGGCTATTGATGATTGTTATGTTGAGATAGAAGGTCATAGGTTCCCTGTCCGATTGTTTCTTATTACCTTAGGAGGATTTGATGTGGTTTTGGGTATGGACTGGTTAGCCAAATATGAGGCTAACATTGTATGTCGACGAAAGATGATATGTTTACATGCGATGGACGGGAGCTCCGTGACGGTTTATGGTGATAAAGCGATGTATGCGCCAAAGATCATTTCAATGATCACGGCTGATGTTATGATGAGGCGAGGGTGTGTAGCCTACTTGGCCTACGCGATTGAGGAACGTACGGATACGAGGACGATTGATGGTGTTCCCGTGGTGTGTAAATTCCCCGATGTATTCCCTGAGGAATTGCCTAGATTACCACCCGAACGGGAAATTGAGTTCCAGATCGATTTAGTGCCGGGGGCACAACCCGTTGCCAAAGCACCCTACCGTTTAGCTCCAACTGAGATGAAGGAAATGATGACCCAGCTACAAGAACTCCTTGACAAAGGTTTTATACGACCGAGTGTCTCTCCGTGGGGAGCACCGGTGCTGTTCGTTAAGAAGAAAGATGGAAGTATGCGTATGTGTATCGATTACAGGGAACTGAATAAGTTGACCGTAAAGAACAGGTATCCTCTACCCAGAATTGATGACTTGTTCGATCAATTGCAAGGTGCAAGTTGGTTCTCAAAGATAGATCTCCGATCCGGTTACCATCAGTTGAAAGTTCGAGAGCAGGATATTCCAAAGACTGCTTTCCGTACGCGTTATGGACATTACGAGTTTCTCGTTATGTCGTTTGGATTGACGAATGCTCCCGCAGCATTTATGGATTTGATGAACAGGGTATGTCGACCGATCGGTGATAGTGTTTATTGATGATATTTTGATTTATTCAAAGAATGAGGGAGACCATGCTTGCCACGTACGTGAGGTATTGGAGATCCTGAGGAAAGAGAAACTTTATGCTAAGTTCTCCAAATGCGCTTTCTGGTTACGAGAGGTACAGTTTCTGGGTCACGTGGTGAACCCAAAAGGCATTATGGTAGATCCAGCTAAAGTTGAAACGGTTATGAAGTGGAGCCCTCCGAAGTCACCTACGGAAGTATGCAGTTTTCTTGGGTTGGCCGGTTACTATCGGAGATTCATTCAGTACTTCTCCAAGATAGCGACGCCACTGACGAAGCTCACGAAGAAAGACGTAAAGTACGAATGGGGTCCAAACCAAGAAGAAGCGTTTTCAGTGCTGAAGGAGAAACTTACCCAAGCTCCTGTTCTAGCACTGCCGGATGGGAATGATGATCTTGTGGTGTATGCCGATGCGTCACGACAAGGGTTGGGATGCGTACTGATGCAAAGGGGAAGGGTGATAGCTTATGCTTCGCGCCAGCTAAAGATTCATGAGGCTAACTACCCGACCCACGATCTTGAACTCGCTGCAGTGGTGTTTGCATTGAAAATATGGAGGCACTACTTGTATGGAGTACGTAGTACCATCTATACCGACCACAAGAGCTTGAAGTATTTCTTCGAGCAAAAGGAATTGAACATGAGGCAGAGACGATGGCTTGAGCTGCTAAAGGATTATGATTGTGATATTCTATATCACCCGGGAAAGGCCAATGTGGTGGCGGATGCTCTGAGTCGCAAGACCGATCATCCTGCCATACGAGTAAAATCGTATAGTTTGGTAATAACGCCAGACTTTCTAAACGAGCTCAAACAGGCGCAACAGGAGGGATTGAAAGAAGAGAATGTGGGTTTTGAACGCGTCTTCGGTCAAGTCAAGAACTTGGAAGACAATGACCATGGGATAAAGCTACGATTCGGTCGAATGTGGGTGCCCAGAAATGGGGACATTCGGGCGAGGATTTTAGATGAAGCCCACAAGTCACGTTACTCAGTGCACCCCGGTGCAACGAAGATGTATCAAGATCTTCGACAGGATTATTGGTGGCCGGGCATGAAGTTTAATGTGATGCAGTATGTGAACAGGTGTCTTACTTGTGCGCAAGTGAAGGCTGAGCATCAGAAACCCTACGGATATGTGCAACCTCTAGAGGTACCGGAATGGAAATGGGAACACATCACCATGGATTTCATCACCAAGCTACCGAGGACAGCTAAGCGACATGATACCATATGGGTGATTGTGGACCGACTGACGAAGAGTGCACACTTTCTTCCTATCAGGGAAACGTATACGTCCGAAAGGTTGTCTGAGTTGTTCGTGAAAGAGATTGTGACCAGACATGGAATTCCTGTCTCCATTGTGTCAGATCGGGATACGAGGTTTACTTCCAGATTCTGGAAGCAGTTTCATGATGCTATGGGAACGAGGTTAAATATCAGTACCGCCTATCACCCTCAGACTGATGGACAGTCAGAAAGGACTATCCAAACGTTGGAGGATATGCTTAGGGCGTGCATTATCGATTTTGGAGGAAGCTGGGATGACCACTTGCCATTGGTGGAGTTTTCATATAACAACAGCTATCACTCTAGTATCGGAATGCCCCCATATGAGGCGTTGTACGGACGACGATGTAGAACCCCGGTATGCTGGGGTGAAGTTGGACAGAAAGAAATGGGAAACAAGGCTGCTGTGATTGATACGGCAGAAAAGCTACGGGTGATAAAAGCACGTATGAAAGCTGCACAAGATCGCCAAAAGTCTTACGCGGACAGGCGCCGAAGACCGATCGAGTTTGATGTTGGCGATCGAGTGTTGCTGAAAGTATCACCATGGAAGGGAATCATTCGATTCAGGAAGAGGGGAAAGTTGAGTCCGAGATACATCGGACCGTTTCCGATAAAGGCAAGGGTAGGGAAAGTCGCGTATCGACTAGACCTACCAGAGGAGCTGAGCGGGATTCATCCTACCTTCCACGTGTCACATCTTAGAAAATGCTTGGCAGACAAGCAGGCGCATGTTCCTTTGGATGACATTGAGGTAGATAACCGACTGAACTACATTGAAGAACCAGTCGCCATTGTGGATACAAAGGAAAAGCAGCTACGAAGTAAAACGGTCCGTCAAGTAAGAGTTCAGTGGAAGCATCGGAAGGGTTCAGACACGACTTGGGAATTGGAAGACGAAATGAGGAAGATGTACCCTCATTTGTTCGATATGTAACAAGGCAGGTTTCGGGACGAAACCTACTGTAAGGAGGGGAGACTTGTAACATCCCGAAATTCTAATACAAGTTACTTGAACTTACAAATGGGTAACGAATAACAAGCTCGAAGTAAGATAGACGAAAAATAAACAAATTGGGGCTTCGGGTTCGTGTACTCGACATTGGGATTTCGAGTACACTGTACTCAAGGCTTGTATTCGAAAATCCATAATTTCGAGTACAAGACACCTCCTATAAATAGTAGTGCCTTGGGAAGCGTGACAGACTTTGGCTGGAAGCTTATCTGCTCTCGAGTACACGAAGTTTAAGTCCAAGAATTTCAAGAATCAAACTTTGATCGACCAAACGAAGTAGGAAACGCACGGGATTCTACCAGGAGGATCAGCTACCTTCAAGTAAGTGATTCATGTATAGAAAGCTGGATTTTTATACAAAAGTTAGGATGGTTAAACAAAGGGTGAACTTATGCATAAAGCTCACACCTTTATGCATAAAGTTCATAACTTTGAGGTTCCAATACGTTGGTAACAACATAAGGAACCTAGAACTAGCTCCCCAAGGTCTTAGATGAATTTCTGAGATGTTTAAAGACAACAGTAACGAGTATACGAAATCCTGCACAAAGGGTACTCGAAATCATACTTAGAATTTCGAGTATGGTCATTTCGAGTAGAGCATTTCGAGTACAAGGAGTTCGAATACGGTGCTTTCGTGTACCCTAGTTCGAATACACTTAACAGTTCGAGTACATCAGGTTTCGTGTACATTGGGTGTTTCGTGTACTTTGGGCATTTCGTGTACTAGTATTTCGAACACTCATGGATTTCGTGTTCATGAGGACTTAATGGATTTCAAGGGTTTCGAACACTTAGCTAAGTGTCGAGGACTTGGGTTCAGTAGGGGGAACTAGTAGGCTATGGGGACTTAGAATATTTTCTAGGTCCAAAGAACGTAACGTAATGTAATGATGTAACGGATGTAGGTTCCCGGGTCTTAACTAAGGAGTTCGGTTAAGAAGGCAGGGATCCATTGTCAGGTGAGTTCTAGGCGCCCTATTTTATGCTTAATGTTTTGGGCTGACATACATGCTTATTGTGTTGTCTATGATGTTATGTGCCTATGATGATGATGGATGAATGATGATATGCCCTGACTATGTATGCATGTTAAGGTGCTAGTATAATTATTGCATGAAGGTATGCTAAGAATGATGAATGCATGTTAGTAAGTTATGATGATAAATTGAATGATAACATGCTATTATGATAAAGTAGGATGTTATGTTATGATGAAATCCTAGGTATGCTATAATGAAAGTATGATGTTATGATGATTACATGCTAGCAAAAAGTGTTTATGTTGTCATGATGAATGATATGATAACGTGCTGCTAGCATGACATGTGCATGGTGCTAGGATGTTATGATGACATGATATTAGCATACCCTGTATGAGAAATCCTATGTTATTAGGATAATGATACGATGTTATGCTGACTGATGATATGGTGCTAGTGTATCATGTCATGATGAATGATGTTGCTCCCGTATTCGTTACGGGGTAAGAATGATGTTGCTCCCGTATTCATTACGGGGTAAGTATGATGTTGCTCCCGTATTCGTTACGGGGTAAGTATGAAGTTGCTCCCGTACTCGTTACGGGGTAAGTATGAAGTTGCTCCCGTACTCGTTACGGGGTAAGTATGAAGTTGCTCCCGTACTCGTTACGGGGTAAGTATGACGTTGCTCCCATATTCATATGGGGTAAGTATGGTTATGGTTGCTCCAGTACTTGCTACTGGGTAAGTATGGGTCTGCAGAACGCTTCGGCGGGTCAGACCAACGGTTATGGAGCCTTGTGCCGGCATTAGCCCACTGTTCGTATGGAACAGTGAAACGTGTGATGATGATGATGTAAGGATGTTATGTGCTAAGGTTATGGACTATGTGTATGAAAGGATGTATATGTCCAGTATGCTTAATGTTGTTTTATGAAAACTAGAACTCACCAGCGTAAGCTGACTTGATTTAGCATGTATGTCAGGTTGAAGGTATGATAGGAGAAGGCATGGAGCTCGGGCATAGAGTCATACGATCCGGTGGTTTTCGGCAATCCGATATGTTTTTGATACATACACTTTATTGATTTCTGTTTATCAAACTATGTTTATATTTCCGCTGCATGATTATGAAAGTTTTTAGTTTAAGAGCTATGCGTTATGATGAAAACCAACCTCTGTGAGGTGCCCGGTTTAGGGGCCTTACATTACTTTAACGTGTGTTACAAATTAATAAGATGTAATTATTCGGTTATCGCAATAAGGAAGTGTTAACATTCGAACCATCCCCTATATATATATATATATATATATATATATATATATAATAATGAGTGGGGCCCGATGCTTATATTATATGTATTATTATATATTAAATTATATTATTTATGTGTCTGATCCATGTATTAACGTTTTCAAAATTTAGACTTAAACCATCAGAAGTTTTTTTAAGTTTGAAAAGTAGTAAACATATATAAAAAGTATTAAATTTGAAAAATTTGCTTAAATATTTGAGTTTTTATTAAATTTGAGAGATTTGCATAGAGATTTAGGTTTTTATTTTAATTTAAAAGATTGATTGCCGGTGAGACGAATTTTTTAAGTAATTTATTATTATTATTTTTATAACATATTTGTGAGGTTTTGTATGATTTTATTAAATATTTATATATAAATCGTGATGAGATATTTGATTTTGCTATGTAACTTATGTTTGTGCAAATGATATGTATAATACCCGCTCTCAGGAGTGTACTGTGATAACCCGACGTAACGCGCGGGAAGAATAAACCTAGTTTTTAATTGAAAATATAAAGGTTGAAATGATTGGATTTTTATTAATGTGTAAAGAAATGGACATTAGTTTTTATTTTAAATTTGAAAATTTAACTTTATTGTATTAAATGAAATTAATGTTTAAATTTGTAAAGTATTCCATGCAATAACCTAGAAAGATGTCATGTAACAAATATAATGTGTATAGGCTAAAAAAACATGTTACATGCAGTTATTATTTTATTATATAAAAAAGATTTGAAAACTCGATCAATTGAGTTGAGAAACCCATGTATGCCTTGTGTAAAATTCGATTTTTTTATTTAGGTATGTAATATACATTATTAAAATAATATAAAAATAAAAATAATTATGAGTATTTGTTGCATCTGTTACATAATAACGATTTTATAATGTGTAATAATAAAATCAAATATACGAAATATGAAACATATATAACCTTTTATAACAATATATATTATATATAAACACACAAAAAAAATTAAATATTACACCGGGTTTTTACAGTTTTTCTTAACTCGAGTTTTTAATGTATTATTGAGTTGTTTGAGTGTTTATACATGCCACATCTATCTTTAGACCACCCGTAGTGGTGAAGCTGCGGGACGAGTGGGGTGCAGTGGGTCTATGGCATCCGGCGGGAACACTGCCCTATCTCCTCGATGGGATTGATTTTGTGAATTGGGCGTCCCCCGCTCCCCCTACTTTCCTCTCTCAATTTTGATTGGTTATTGTGGGTGTTTTAAGATTTAGTGGGGTGATGATGTGACACAATAGGGAAGTTTTTTTAATGGGGTGACCATTAAGAGGCTTTAAAATTTATAGTGAGGTGATGACGTGAAAAAAAATTTTAATGGGCTAAGATTTCAGTGAAATGAGTATTTCGGATGGTCTTATACAAACTTTTCACCAACATGCATTTAAATGGAAGTGATTTGGTATGTGAAACACCATTTGATTTTTTTAAGGCGTATTTAAGTTTTTTTCTCCTATTTCTTTTTTTTTTTCCTATTTCTTTTTTTTTTTTTTTTTTCTCTCAACTCATTCAGTTTACAATGTTTCACTTAAGAAATTAACATGATGGATTAATTAGTTTGAAGGGCCAACATGTGAAACAATAGGTCTTCTCTTGTATATATAATGTTATATTATGTAACTCTTATTCAAAGAAGCTATTAAGGCCTTGTTTGTTTTTTATAAAAGGTCTGCGCAGCCTCTTTTGTCTGCGTCACGCAGACTACGCTCAGTCTGTTTGTTTTTTCGAGGATGTTTCATTAAGAAACGTCTGCACGACTTCTAGGATCTTCTAAGGTCTGGAGAGACTACTCACCACCGCCGCCCACCCTCACCGCCCCACCACCATCATCCCCCACCGTACACCACCACCAATTTATTTTAAGAGTCAACAGACGTTAAAAAACAAACACACTTATTCTTGTAAACTGCATACATTTGGCTCATCTCTTCTCTTAAAGATGTCTGCAGATGTGGTTCACAGACTGCAGACATTTTACCTCTTAAAAAACAAACACAACCTAAATGATTGTGAAATTTAACAAGATGTGATACCATGCAATTTTATCAGCTTTATCATTTTTCTCTTTTGTTTTTTAAAGCATTGCGCTAATTTCTTTAACTTCTCATACTTTCATAATTTTAAATATCCACGTGTGAATGTCCGTGTTATGCGTTATCTGCTAACTTCAGTGAGCCATAGGGGGTTTCTTTTTTGGAAAAATAATCATAAGGTTATGATAACAATAGGGTTTGATTGCTACTTGATTAGCGTTACACAAGCGTCACATATGCGGCACGCAAGAGGCTTAATGTTGGGCTTGTTATATGTGTAATGGTGTTTAATGTAATTTTTTTATTGGTTTAAAAGAAGGAAGAAAAAACACAAGAGGGGTGACGACGGACCACGGTTGGGTGAGAGCTACCATGTGGGTTGGTCTTACATGCACCGTTACACATGGTCTAAAAAAATGTTAGGCTCCAACTGAGTTAATGTACATTAAAATTTATCTATGTAAAAATAGACACGTTTCAACCAAGCAGTATTTGACAAATTATCACTGTGATAGCTAGAATTTAGAGGGCAAGAAGACCTACAAAAGCATAATAAGATATTAAGATCAACGAATTAAAAAAAACACATTTAAAAGCGTGTGCTATCGTAACTAACTATGGTTAACCTTTTAATTTCTAATAAAAGGTCTAGCTTGGATACGCATTTATATGAAGACTTATTTGCTGAGATAGCATTAAAGTTTTTTTTTAAACGGCGAAGGTCTCAATCGTGTGAGCTCACTGTTTCCAGGTCATGTCACCAAGGTCTAGTTATATGAACCTCCCATGAGCCACCACAACCACCCCAGGAGGAAACCCTACTAGGAAAAACCCCTGACCCCCCTCAGACCTCTATTTCGCTACGGGAGGGTTTTAGCTCAAGACCTCGCATTTGAAAAAATCTTGAGTTACCATTGAGGCACTGCCTCATTGGTCATTAAAGGTTTATTTAGTTGTGAGATTTTATTTAGGTTTCGATTAGTTAGTTTTCGTAAACTCAAAGTATTTTTCAAGGTTTCGTGTATCAGGCTATCAGCTAAAATCTAGCTACCCTAACCGGCAATAGTTATTTGTTGACTCATAATTTGCCTTTAGAAAATACGTCCTTTTGCATAGACGAAAAGATGATGTTTCTTATACAAATAAAAGAAAGGAATTGATTATTTACACACTCAACTTTTATATTTTAACACTCATCAATCTTGTACGTTTCATAGAACACCATATCATGAACGACCTGGGGCAGAGGCAAGTCCAACCTCAGTCCCACGTCCAATTTTATAGGGGCACAAAATTATATACTTATTGATGGTATTATGTGAATACATGATATTAGAGAGAAAACTCTAAAACCCTATCTGGACAGTCCATTTGAAATCTTGAAAATAAATATGTGGTTCATATTGAAACACATTTGTTTATTCAAATTCAATTGTTTATTAAGGTTTAATGTGTTCCATATATTAATTTTCAATATTTCAAATCAATGGGACATATAATGTTTAAGAGCTTTCTTTCTAAAATGGGATTTTCACATGATACAAAACCTATATATATATATATATATATATATATATATATATATATATATATGTATATGGAGAGGATCAAATGTTAACACATGTTTATTGCGTTAACCGAATAACTACATCTTATTACTTTGGGACCCACATTAAAGTAAATTTAAAACTGTATGTTTTTTCTTCTTTTTTAATAAATGTAAGTCCCCAAAGTATATATATGGGAGATGGTTCAAATGTTAACATTCCTTATTGCGATAATCGAATCAATACATCTTATTACTTTTGGGCATACTTTAAAGTAAATCTAAAGTTTAGGTTTTTTCTTCTTTTTTATTAATATAAGTGGACCTTACATTAATTAAAAAAAAACGTACACCTTTAGATTTATTTTAGTTAAGGCCCCAAAGTAATAATATGTAGTTATTCGGTTAACGCAATAAATATGGGTTAGCATTTTATCCTCTATACACACACACACGTGTGCGTATGCATGTATATATGATTTATTTTATTAAGAACCAATAAGTTGTAAGGAAATAAAGTCATCATATTTATATGATTATTTATATACACATGATTAAAGAGGTATAAAAGTAATTTTTTATAGTAGGGAAGTTATTATTATACCAATATACCCTTTAAACTTATGGTTATAAATGGTTTTTTTTAGGTTTTAAGTAAGAATAATTCTTAATTGAACATCCCTCTATGTGTGTGTGTGTGTTATATATATAAGATTCTGATCATATAATAACTCACACTTAAAGCATTAAGTCAAATAACTCTGCCAAGATAAAGCCAAATCTTGGATTTTTAAACATCATTGTAACACATTTACAACACTTTGTTCTTTTATGAGTTTGCGTAAACTCGTCACCATTTAAGACGTAACATCATTGTAAGTTTTGGGTTTAAAACAGTTACGGTACTGTTGTTGGAAATTCTAGGTTACTTTTCATTTAATCATTTTCAATTAATCGCATTAATTGAAAAAAATCAGTTTTCATAAAACCGGATTAAACTATCAAATCAGATCTGACACAGCGGAAGCATTTAAATTTTATAACTTTTCGATTCGTAATCAAACCAATTCCCAAATCAGGATCCAGTTACAAGTCGTTTAAACAACAATTAAATTAAATAACACAACCATAGGGGGTTTTAGAAATCGACATTTACGAAGCGGTTCCAAATCCACACGATGGATCGGCAACGGTCTCGCTAGTTGACTCACTATGATCACCCGAGTCCGGATCTCGTCCTACGAATCACCGGATTGGACCAAAACAGATTTTGGTTTGGCTCGTGGCTCGACACACGGTTCGGCTAGGTGACCTTGGCTCGGACAAGAAAGCCCTGCTGCGGCTCCTCTTGGCCCTCGACGTGGCCCCTTGGTGCGGCCTGCATGTACTCGATGAAGCCTTGGTGCGGCCCGGCTATATAGCTCAGTGATGGTGGTGTACGGCAGCCACAAGACCATCCCAATGGTGGTGATGGTCGACGACTCCAAGGGTGAGAGAGAGGGGAGAGTAGGTCAAAGAGTTGTACACCAAATGTGGGAGGTTGGATCTACTTTTAAAGTCAAAAGTAGATCCATCTTTTTAGGATTTAGGAATTTACCAATTCAAAATTGGAATTCCCACATTTTCTTTTACATTTTAAATTAAACTCTTTTAATTTAGGTAAACACTTTTAGTAATTAAACCACTTAATTACTACTCTCCAAATATTACTAACTAACAATTAGTTAGTAACATTTAATTAAATGTCTAAAGTTTAATTAATTCTTAATTTGTTAATTAACATTTAATTTACAATCCCTCATAATAAAGTTCAAAACTTTATTTGTTTAACGAATTAATTATCTCTATAATTAATTCCCACTTATTATTATTTCATAAATAATAAAAGCCAATTCGATAAAACCGATAATTCGTGATCGTATATTATGTTTAACAATTAAACATAAAGTCGTTGCCTTCCAAAGTGTAACTCTTTGGATCATACCTTTCATGGCAACGTTGAACTTATCGTTAATCGGATATCCAATATCCAACAGACTCCTACTTGGACGATTCATCGACTAAGTGATTCAACATAGACAGTGTTGGACACCTAGTTGCATCACGCTGCCCCTAGTAAGGTATGACTTCTTAAGTCGACTAAAACTCCTTAGTTTAAGTAACTCTTTACTTTAACTAACAATTATAGTCTCACATAACCTTTATCTGTATATCCTTTCTATTTCGATATTCCTTGAACATGAGACATGGATCTCTCTTCAATCTCATATATTGTTCAAGCATTCTCATTCTCGTTCTCAATTTAAAATGATCTAACAAACAACTCTTAGTTTGAGCGCGCCCACGCGTTTACATCATTTTAAATCAACGAGGGAGCCAAAATATCTTGTCTTATATGTATAAGATTATAGAATCCCTTTGGCAACATACAACTCCCACTTAATCTTAGAATCATTCACAATCGCTACCCTTATTACTGCCTATTTTTCAAGACAACGTTAGGTAAGATCAAAGAGTAACCTTTGATTAATGTTAGTTCAATATACTCCTTAGGTCTAAGGATATTTGTGTATATCAAATATACTTTAATATCAAAACAACTTATGACAACGATCCATGAAGAATGTTTTGAAGCGAGTTACGTCCGACATCATTCTCTAATGAATGCCTATGAATCTTGGTTCTTAACACTTGAGCTTTTATCACTATAAACTAACCAAGCATTCAAGTAGTCTTAGTTCAGATTGATTCCCATGAATCTGATCGACTATGGACATTTAGAATATTATATTCAAGGATACTAAAATGTACAAAATTTAGAATTTAGAAACATAATTCATTTTGACTTTAACCATTAAATCAAAATGAACATTCAATGTTTCGTGTTTCGATTGTAGAGCACCCAATACTAAAGTTAAATCAGATTCCCCATCTAGCATATCTAATATCTATTTATCAGCCTTATCCTCATATTCAGCTGTTTAAATAGATTTAGTGAACTGAATTGCTAGATTCTGATTTATGAATTTTATTTATTATTATGTCTTTCTTTCAGTTCTTTTTGATAATGCTTCTACTATAATACGACTACAATTTTATAGTTTTAGCTATGCTACATTGTTGTCATATGTTTTCTCAATCCATTCCTAGTCATTAGGAATCTTATTGAGATTAGTAATGAACTCTTTCATTTTAAGCATTATGATGCGTTTATTTGTGTTCTCTAACCTTTAGTGAACAATTCATGCTTTGACATAGACAATTTGCATGTGACTCTTCATCTTATGCAAAAATTTATCTAAGATTCCTTTTCAATCTCTATTGAAAATGTCATTGGATAATTCATATATTAACCATTAATATATATTCAATTTTATCAAATAAAATTGTTACTTGTTTCGTTTAACATCATATGTTAAAGTTTATGTCTTTATTATAGAAACACCTTTCTATAATTGGTATGTTATCTGCATACTTACATAATGTTGTCATTAGAATTTACTACACTCCCACTAGCCTTGATATATATGTGTGTGTGTGTGTATAACATCTTTGTCCTTTAGGTAAAAGTAACACCTTAGTTTCTTATCATGACAAAAATTCCTACTTGAGATGCTTTTATCAACCATGGATTTATCGCAACAAGTTTGCCATATTAGGATTTCAAAAGTTTCCAATTACTTATAAGAATATTCAATTAAGGTGTTCTTATGATAATTCAGTTTTGAAATTTAACTACTTATCTGTCAAACAACTCTTGCTTACAGAATTTGTAGTATCCTAATACATCCATGTTGATATTGTCATTGAAATTCTCTAATTTCAACTACACAACATCTAAATGTTGTTAAACAATTATCTTAACTTGTCTTATTGCATCCTTAGTGTTTATGGTTCCAACCCATAAATTATATTTATCAATCAATAGTTACATTTCTTCAAGTTTTTGGGTTCACTGTGATCCCATGAGCTTCTGCAAATGTCATGTGTAACAACTAGTTCTTAAACTCATTTAAGATCCATTCAAACACTTTGTGTTGATTGAAACATATATATATCATATCATTGCAAAATTGAACTCTTTCAATCTACCCTATCTAATTTTCAACCATACAGTTCCTTGCATTAGGAAGCAATTGATGAAATTCTATCTATTCCATTTTGGGGATTTATGATAACTATCTTTATCATTAATGAGGATCCAATATTAAATAAAAGGTTAACAACTTTTTATTACATTCTCAAACCCCAAATAGGAATTTATACAGGTTTATTTTACAACTCTTTGTATTTACCTGTAATTAAGCTAGTGTAGTAATTCATATGATTAGTTCATTGGGATATTCATTCATTGGACCATATTCAATAGAAGAACACACTATGTATTGGTATTTATCAAATTGTCTACATCATTGTGTACTTGGTAGTGAAACAGTTTCACATTATATGCATTAATTTGGCAACTTTTGGTTATATCTCATATATAATTATTGATGCTTTTAGATCTTCATTTTATAGAAATATTCTTTGAACTCTTTCAAAGATTTCATTAGGTTCATAACCTTATGAAAAATACATAGTTAATCTTTAGACGTTTTATGCAACAGAATTGCATTTTAAAGATTACAATCTTTATAACCTTCCATAAGCATGTTGTGTAATCATTAAACTCTTGTAACAATGAATTCCATTTTCAATTGTTTAGAGATTCATGTATTACACATTGCTTTAAAGGTTAATCTTGTCTAATTATAATTATTTAAACACTTTAAATTATTATATTAATATGAATCATATGTATTGCCTTTATTTATAATTCTATCATATAGAATTCACTTTGCATTATCAATAATTATTATCAATTATGCTATCAAAACATTTTATCAAGCATAAATATAATAAATCAATAAATGCATAATTATTACTAGAAGCAATATTCTTAGTCAAACTAAGAATGTCAAAAGTATTCATAATTGTTTCAAACCATTTAAACAATCAATGAAAAATGGAAAAAAAAAAACATTTCTTCTATTTGTCTTGTCTTCCATCCCATGAAATTCAAGACTTAAGCTCCCAGCTTATCAAACACCTCGAATACTTGCAAATAATTGAAATAATTGTGACACTCACATTATTATCAAAAATTTGCCAATTAAAGAAATATGTTGAAGTAACAAGGAATACTAGAAGATCCCGGCATATCTAAACTCTTCAGACGTCGAGCAACAATGTACTGGACCTCATCGACCTCGGTCAATGGCCTCTTCCCCCCACTGCTTACCACTATCCTCATCTTGGTTTCCTAAACCAAGAGCATCCCCTTGAGTTCATCAATTGTCCCTCCAAAGATATTTCTTTTGTAACTCTTTACAAAAGATTCATATTCCTCTAGTAGGGAAATAAGGATGAAATCAATAGCAATCTCAAGGTTCATGGGATAGCCTAGTTTGCCAAGCCTATCAAAATAGCCTTGCAACCTATCAACGTGAGCCCCTACGCTCCACCCGGTCTCAAACCCTTTTGGACCTCCTTAAGAATTTCAAATCGCCAAAACCTGTTTGGCAAGAAACTCTTCTTGATCTCATCAATCATATCATGACTAGAGAGATACATAAGCTGATCCACATATTCTGGAGACACCGAAGTCAATATGAGATATTTTATCTCACATTCGTGTCCAATGTGCTTCATCCTTTCAGATGTGGTACAACCTATAGGTGGCTCAGGAGTAATGGGGTTATCCAAAGCGTACAACTTTCCTTCTATTCTTAGGACTTTTCTAAGGTGATGCATCCAAGTAAAAATTACTCCAATTGAACTGATTTCGAAAAAGACTTATCCTATGAGGTTTAGTAGCATCAACGAAAGACATCTATAAAATTCAAAAGAAAGGTTTTAGTATTTCATGCTTTATATAATCCCAAATTAATTATGAATCATTAACAAAATTAATTTAGAATTGTGAGATCCTGTTTATTTAACGAACAGTGAATTGACTAAGCTCTCTATTTACTGTTCACAATAATACAGGAGGGTTACGATAACTAATTATGACAATCATAATCCTCAAGTCTTGGGGTTTGTTAGAACACTCATTTCTAACTTTGTACATTTACCCCAACTATGCTAACTTGACTCTTCAAGTATACGCCTTATGATTTTTTGACTGAATGACCGGCCTAAGTATGTTAGGAATCACGATCATTCCTTTTCAATAAAACCATAGACCTAGTGCAGGGTAAGCACTAACACTAGATTTTAGGTCAAATTGATAAAGTGTCTCAAATCTAAGGTGGCATTTATATCAAAATTCTTATCCTTTTCTAACATATATAAACAGGGTAAGCATTAACTCTAGGTTTACATATTTAGAAAATAAACATCTTGACCAATGAGTCATTTAATTACTTTAATTAATTGCTTTTATGTTTCAAAAACATTATGGACAACTAATTTTAAATGAGGATAGTTGTGCATTTATATAAAATCTCTATTTTATTTATTCGTTATCTAATTGAAATCCTATTTCAATTTTGACCTAATTTGTTTTAATACCTTATTAAAACTAAATTGATCATAATCGCGAATTTGTTAGTCTAATCAATCGTATTGATTTTATTGTATTAGTTTAAAACTAACAAAATCATATTTGTTCTTGATTTGCGATAGTTTGAAACTCCTTTCAATTCTCGACTCGATTAGTTTTAAATACCTTATTTAAACTAAGTCGGTAATTATCGCGAATCATTTTAAACTAACAAGTTCTATTTTTTATAAAATAAACCTTTTATTTTATAAACTGATTTATTAAAATAAAAAACTTTTATTTTAAAAACCCCTTTTAAAGTAACTACAAAACTCCTTTTGTATTACTTATCGTTTTACAATGATTGTGAAAAATTTTGTTTTTACTAGTTTTATATTTCCTAAATATTAAACAACTATAAACAACAAAATGTGATTATAAAACAAGCCAAAGTCTCATTTGTTCGGTTTAGTTCGATTCATCAAACACAAACCGAACGATGCTAGGGTTTACAATTCAACGCCTTGAATGTTGTCTCCCACTTGATCCAAGATCACCATCTTCGATCTCCCTGATTGTCTCTATCTCCCGTCTTGTATCCAATGCTTGATTACATTTGTAAAATACAAATTACATTACAAAATTGAAACCTATTCTATTACATTAGGTCCAAATACCCGTAGAAATACAAGGTTTCAAATAAAACAACCAATCAAACAAAACAAAAGATACAATCACATGGGTCGGATCCTAGGGCTGGATTCATAATCAAAATCACAATCACAATAATCACATTCACCGTTTCGATCTTTTTGTCAAACACAAATTTGGACAAAACAAAAACAAACAAAGATCGATTTATTAATTACATTTAAACGTTTGTAAAAGCCGCTCTGATTCCACTTTTGGATATTCTAGGTTACTTTTCATTTAATCATTTTCAATTAATCGCATTAATTGAAAAAAATCAGTTTTCATAAAACCGGATTAAACTATCAGATCATATCTGACACAGCGGGAGCATTTAAATTTTATAACCTTTCGATTCGTAATCAAACCAATTCCCAAATCAGGATCCAATTACAAATCGTTTAAACAACAATTAAATTAAATAACACAACCATAGGGGGTTTTAGAAATCGACCTTTACGAAGCGGTTCCAAATCCACACAATGGATCGGCAACGGTCTCGCTAGTTGACTCACTACGATCACCAGAGTCAGGATCTCGTCCTACGAATCACCAGATTGGACCAAAGCAGATTTTGGCTCGGCTCGTGGCTCAACACACGGTTCGGCTAGGTGACCTTGGCTCGGACAAGACAGCCCTGCTGCGGCTCCTCTTGGCCCTCGGCGTGGCCCCTTGGTGCGGCCTGCATGCGCCCGATGAAGCCTTGTGCGGCCCGGCTATATAGCTCGGTGATGGTGGTGTACGACAGCCACAAGACCATCCCAATGGTGGTGATGGTTGACGACTCCAAGGGTGAGAGAGAGGGGAGAGTAGGTCAAAGAGTTGTACACCAAATGTGGGAGGTTGGATCTATTTTTAAAGTCAAAAGTAGATCCACCTTTTTAGGATCTAGGAATTTACCAATTCAAAATTGGAATTCCCACATTTTCTTTTACATTTTAAATTAAACTCTTTTAATTTAGGTAAACACTTTTAGTAATTAAACCATTTAATTACTACTCTCCAAATATTACTAACTAACAATTAGTCAATAGCATTTAATTAAATGTCTGAAGTTTAATTAATTATCAATTTGTTAATTAACATTTAATTAACAATCCCTCATAATAAAGTTCAAAACTTTATTTGTTTAACAAATTAATTATCTCTATAATTAATTCCCACCGATTATTATTTCATAAATAATAAAAGTCAATTCGATAAAACCGACAATTCGTGATCGTATATTATGTTTAACAATTAAACATAAAGTCGTTGCCTTCCAAAGTGTAACTCTTTGGATCATACCTTTCATAGCAACGTTGAACTTATCGTTAATCGGACATCCAATATCCAACAACTGTAACTCAAAAATTTACAACGATGTTACGTCTTAAACGGTGTTGAATTTACACAAATTCATAAAAGAAGAAAGTGTTCAAAATGTGTTACAATGATGTTCAAAGAAATCCAAGATTTGGCTTCATCTTGACAGAGTTATTTGGGTTAATGTTTTAAGAGTAGATTATTATTTAAACATTTTCATATGTGTGTGTCATACCCCGAGCCGGCGGATTGGATCGACTTCCCCATCGGGCGGAAGGTTCCCGGGGCGCGATATCGTGGGTGATAATCGGAATGATCAGATTGTTTACATTGCACATGATATATAAATGAGAAACTGCTAAATGAAAATAGAATTACAAAGTTAAATTACATGAATTTAGTTCATAATTTAACAATGTAAATCTACTATCAACATCTTAAGTCTTCAATCTTGTATCTGTACAAGATATACAAAATAATCTGTGAAATGATGTTTCAAAATATGCAGGTCCAAAAAGCTAGGTCCTCTAACTGGCATCCTAGTCCAAAAGAAATAACTCCTTAGTTGACCTGTTCGTCACCTGAGAAGTCATGCAAAAATAAAGTCAACACATGGTTGGTGAGTTCATTAAGTTTTATAAAAATGAATTTGAATAACCTGAATGACAACCTTAACCACCTATACCATCCAGTTCAGTATGCTTATATATAGGGCATATGTAGGGTCGAACTTACCGCCCGCCCAGCCACCGCCCCACCACATACTAAACCACATAATATATTGTTCCTGGTGATAATTAAGCATTTCATCCCATACCTTTGATTTCATAACATCTGATTCATAGCATTTGGTTACCTTGAAAATGTTTACCTTGATCCCCCGAAGTGAAAACCTTAACCTCATCAACAACCACCTATACTATCCGATCAAGTATGCTTATATATAGGGCATATGTAGGGGACAAGCCCCAGCCACTGTCCCACCACATACCGGATTGCTTAGCATATTGTTGTTAATGATAATTAAGCGTTTCGCTCCATCCACCTTCAATTTAGATTCTGATTTCCACAAATATGTTCACCTTTGATCTCTTGAGTTAACCATGTATTCATGATTACCCCAAAGCATTTGTAGAAATATAATATTAAATGAGTAATTAAATCAATAACTAAACATTTAAATACAACTAAGACATGATGATTGGGACTTAGTTGACTCAATCAATTAGTCTTAGTTGTTGGTGGTTGTCCAAGTTGTACCCTCTCACACGTGGCCCATATCAGGCATGACCCACAAGGAGTCTACCTGTATGTGTCGGGACTTTAATGATGCCCATATCAGCTTGACCCATTGGTCTACTGTACATGCCGGGACTTTAAGGATATCCTTTGATTCTTGATCTTCTTTGATTCTCCTGATTTTGATTTGTTTAAGAGTTTCTGTTATTGCCCATATAGCTTGACTACAAGAGTCTACTATTTATGCCGGGACTTTCCGTGTGTTACACGTGGTCTTGATTTCCATACAACTGACATCCACCTTAGATTAAACAATTAATGATTTCATTAGATTTTAATGATTTCATTATTTCCATGATTCACACACGGTTATGATTCCCATGATTCACTTGATTCTCTTGATTCTGATCTTTTGATTTCCATGATTTCGCAATGATTATAGATTCTTGATTTGGATCCTTAGTTTACTGATCACACACTGGATTAGATTCCATTGCATTTGATCTTTAGTTTTAGTTCTTTTGATTCCACTTTGAATTTAGATTCTTGAATTTGAGCTTGATGGACTAAGGGTTTGTTTAGAGTTTTAGAATTAAGGTATTACTCATAAGAGTAATTTAATTAACTTGTTAGTTAATTCTGTATAGCAATTACCTAGACAGGAGTCTAGGAGTATCAACAACATATATAATAAGCAATAATAATAATTAAAAGCATGTACGTAAAACAATTTAAATAAAACAATTTACGCATGCTTCTCAGCCCCACGTTTGAAAACAAAAATGTTTAGAAAAGGGGCAATGAACTCACATGTGTTGCTCTGTACTGTACTATCACAAAATGCGCGCTCTTTGTTTGTAGACTATGTATCTTCAGTTCCTGAGTTGTTTTAAAAGAGTTCGAATTCGATAAGTATACGTATTAGTCGTCGTATCTAAGGTTTGGTCTCAGTGTGCAACTAAGTGTCCTATGTTGCTAATATGATTCTAAAATTTAATCCAACTAGTCTAACTTAAATACCCATTTGTCACCAGTATCTCAATAGTTAATCATCACAAATCTTAATTAATATGTTTTTAATTTAACTCATTTTAATTTAAACATTAAGTCAAAATCATTTATTTTAATTCAATAAAGTTTATAAACCATTCTTCTTTTATTAAAACATAATTCATTTTACAAAAATCAAGTTTACTCATGATGGGCTTAGGTTAAGCCCTTTGGCCCCACTTCGGCCCATAACTAGCATTTGATCCCCGAGCTATCATTAGTCAAAACTTTTGAATAACTCGGTGTGGGCATTTCAATTAGTTCATCCGGGTTATTTATACGTCTCATAAATTCCCTATGGTTTTAGTGTTAACATTTAAATCAACACCCAACCTTTAAGCTTTTCTTTCGCTTTACATGAGTTCATAAGAATTTTCCCAAGTGTCAATATAACTCAATAGATACTAACAACCCATATTGAGTTGTTAAGGTGGTTTAAAGAAATCTCTTGTTATAGAAATTCCTAACCCATGAGCACCTTAATTACCCCCTTTACCCTTGAAATGGGCCTTATTAGACTCCCATGCAACTACAATAAATTCCCATGCACACCCACATACACACATACATGATTTTTTACTATGCATGGTATCATATGGTCCAAATTCCCATTTTAACTTAGGTTCGTAACCCCAATGCTCGGCTAAGTCATAGGTTCGCTGCCCTTGTCTGCTCCCTATAGGTTCGCTGAAAAAAGTTTAGGGTGTCCCAAGGTTCGGTTAAGTAGAGTTCGTGGCATAGCAGAAGGTTCACATGACCTAGGTTCGGCCATAAGATTTTCAGCCATGAGGTTCGTCCCATCCCCTGGTTTGGCTGTTTAGGGTTCGTCCAAACCAGTGGGGGTTCGGCCAAGTAGAAGGTTTGCCAGGTAAAGGTTTGGCCCTCATGTAGCTTCGGCCCAAGTGAAGGTTCGTGGCCAGGGTTCGCCCCATGGTTCGGCCACAGGATGAAGGTTCGGCTATCCCACTTCAGTTCGAATAGGTTCGGTCAGCTGCACAGGTTCGGCCATGGCGGGGTTCGCGGACCTGCACCCTTGAAATCCCACTATTCATCATCTTCTCCATCGCCTCTACATGTTACAAATCTGTCCTAGAGTTTTCTAGTTGTTTACCATAGCTTATTTCGAGATTTCTAGGTGTTTAAAACCGGTTAAAACAACAATAACACAAAGGGTTCGTGATACCCACTAGAACTGAAACTAAAACTAAAATTTACCTCGAAAATGATGGATAGAAGCTTAGATCCTTTGTACTTCCGTGCTCTACGTGATGAGATGGTCGTTTTGACACCAAGAATGCTTGAAATGGTCGAGAATCGAGCAAGATCTTGTAGAGAGAAGGTAGAGAGAGATTTTAGAGAGAGAGTAAAAATGAATTTGAGAGAGAGAGGGAGGTTGGTGGTGGTAGATATGGCAATTAAATGTCATATTAAAGGCTTTTACTTACCCGGTTGTTCGGTTTCGTTCGGTTTCGCGTAAAATGTCGGTTCTTCATAGTTTTCTTAACGAAACGACTCAGTTTATAAAATAAGATTTATAAAATTATTTTAAGTGGTTATTCCTAGTAAATTAACTAAATATCTTTCGTTTATTTTAAAATTTTCAGAAATATTTAATTAATTGTTTAAAATCGAATCGTACAGTCGTCGCGCGTATTTGTTCGAATCGTCACCCGTACGAACACGAAGATAACTATACTTTTCAGTATTGTTTTCTAATTATCGGATATCATTCAGAACGTTAAACTTTCAGATTTATTCGTACAGATCGTCACCTCTACGAATAATCCGTCGGTTTAGCATTCACGTAACGACATTCGTGTTGTTTTGTTCTGTAAAGCCTCACATACGTTTATACATAATAAAATCCTAACAAATAATCACATGATGGTTCAGTGTTGCCAGATAGTTATCTGACTGATGAACCATGTTTTCTGAGTTTTGTTTCTCTGAAATGATTCTGAATTCACTGTTTGATAACACGTAATGATAATGATACATAATGTGAACATGACATACAATGAAAGACATATAGTTTGTACCTGATTACTGTTCATGTTACTGTTTGAAATCACTGTTTCGGTACGGTTCCGGCACTGATGTTACAGTGTGTATATCTATATGTGTTTGTGTATATAGATGTAAAGAGATTCATTCAAATAAGAACTAACAAGTTAGACTAGGGGTGTGTTTTCTTACCCGAACCCGAAGAACCAGCCAGAAAAACGCCTACTCGAACCCGAAATACCCAACCCGAAAAAGCCTATTACCCGAACCCGAAAACTTATAATGGTCCGGTCCTTGGGTACCCACGAGGTTTGTTCGGGTAAACCTGAAAAACCCAAACTAGCGTTCTAAGGGGCGGTAACATTCTTTGATTATAAAAACTTTTATATGTTTTGAGATTGTTGAATAAATGTATGTTTTAGTTAAACACGTTTTAGTTTTGTTATGGTTAAACATTTAAAATTTAAAAAAAATGTATGTTTTTGCTAAACATGTTTTAATTTTATTTGTTTGAAAAATAGAATATTAGTTTTCAAGTATTACCCGAGAACCGTTTAACCCAACCCGATTAAACCCGAGAACCAAAACTCAAGAACCAATTAAACCGTAGTTAAATGATTCGGTTCTCGGTTCCAATTTCATATTACAAAAACCTGAATAACCCGACCCGAGCAACCTGAAACCCGAGGAACCAACCTGAACGACACCTCTAAGTTAGAGGGAACTAAGAAAAATCATTTATAAACACATGATTTAAGGGGTATAAAAAGTAATTTTCTTTAAAGTATAGGAAGTTACTTTCATGCCTTTTAAATTATGATTGTTCATCGGTTGGGTTAACGGTTTATTCGGTTTGGTTTAATTGGTTTTATATTTTCCCCCTATCTGAAACCCAAACTGAATTCAATCGAATAAATCAATTAAAAACCAAATAAACCGGTTAAAAACCAAATAAATCGATCCGAATAAACCAAATTCAACCTTATATACATTAAAGGAGCCGGTTAACCGAATAAACCAAATAAATCGGTTAATTAACCGAACAAACTGAATTAAAAAAAAAGGAATTGATCGCCGAACCGAAAACAATATTCAAAATTCAGATACAGTTAGGAACCAAACGGAAATCCGAATTCAGAAGTCAGTTCCTTTTTTAGTTACGAACCCGGTTAGGTTTTTAGTTTTAAAGGTTTTCGTTTTTTTTTGAAAACCCTCTATTTTAAGATTTAAATTCGCTATGATCCCTTTTTATCCGGCTCATCTTGGATACCTTGATTCTCATGGCCTCCCCCGCATCATACGATGCGTATGTCATACCAATATACAATGAGGCTTGGTTTTCATGCAATATATACGTAGTGTACGTATTGTACCCTATGTATATGTCCTGACATATGTAACCTTAAATTCCTGACATGACACTGAATATTATGTGTTGTACGTCTTATATAGGACTATACGAGACGTATATGTTTTTTATTAAATTTCAACCTGAAAAACTCTTGTATGTAAAGTCTATATGTGTAATATAGAGCTATATATCTAAACATTTGAGACTTTAGGATAACCTATGGTTTTCTATTTATTATCTTAGATTTTTTTTTCTAATGCAAATTTTAGTCTTAGTTAATGTTCAATCTTATCTAAAAATTAAAACCAACACAAATTTAATATTAAATTTATTAATATCATCAGACTAAAAAAACATGGTAATTTTGCCATTTATTATTAGTTTATTGGTATTTTTAAGTTTTATACATATTTTTAGTAGGCGCTAATAAATTATGTTATAATATTGTTTTTTCTTCTTAAACGTTTATATATTTTTAATAAGCTGGTCAACAGTATACTGTATACCTAATAGAAACATACTACTTTAATTTTAATGCAACAGATCGCAATTAACATAGAAAAAAACATATATAGGCCTAAAACACAAATCCAGACAAATTAAACAGGGTTTAGAGGTAAATAATTAGCTTAATTTGTCTCTTCGCGTTGGTTCCATGATTCGTCTTCTTTAGCATGCGGAAACCCTAGATAAGGAGGCGCAGGGGTGAAGGTTACATAGGGCTAGGGGCGACCGTATGCCCTGTTTTCCGTCCATAATGTTAATTTTTTTGACCAAAATGTTATTTTAAAAAAAAATTAGTTTTTTGCTCTCTTTGTTTCAAAAAATTAACATGTATTTTGGGGCCTAATAAATTTCCGCTCCTTCTATAACACTCAAGGTTCGTCAGTGAGGAGGCGGGAGTGCCAACCGGATTTGGATAAGTTGGATTTTTGTCGGATATTGTTTGTTATGTTAGATACACAATTTGGTGTTTATTTAAATTTGGCAGTTTAGTCTCCAAAAAAAAAATAAATGGAAATTCAAGTTCCTAAATACCAAACCTATTATACGACATCCACAGCTGTTTGTCTTAACTTGTGTGTTTTTTATTTGGTAATTGAGAAGGTGTTAGCGTCTATATAATATAAAAGGACGAAGGTTGGCTATGTGTCACAAACTACATCACGTAATTCTGCCTAATATGTTTTCACCAAATTATCTATCAATTCTTTCTAGAAATACACAGACTAAGAAATAGATTTTTGAAAGAAAAAATTATAAGCTAATGTGAATTAATTGTTGACACGAATCTAACATAAAATGAATAGGTTTGGGTTTAATATGAATGAGTTTGGCCATTTGCCTCATGTTTGAGTTGAACTCGTGATACCGTTCAGCTAACCACGTCAGGTTCGTGTCATCACAGACATGTTTACTAATTGAAACATTTATATGTATTTAGTTATTTTTAATTGGTTTTCATGTTAACTTGATTGGATGTTTTAATAATAAAAGTATAAAAAAAATATATTAACATGAGATTTCATAATTAAAAGCTATATTTTTTGTATATTTGAATGTTTTGTTATAAAATTATATTTTTAAAATTATTATTGTCCAAACAATAAAAAAAATTACAAATTTTCAGGTCAAACCGGCTGTGTTCGCATCAGCCTATAAATATTTGTGTCGTGCTTAGGTTTAGATGTATAACATAATTTTCAGGCCCGGATCCTGTTCTAGCTGATGTTAATTTTCAAGTTTGTGATGGCTTGACGGCCACCAACCAGACTTGTTTAACACCCCTAGTGTTTAAGATTTTAAGAATTATGGTATGACATTAGAGATAAATATGATTGGTATTACAAATTAATAAATAATTTTAGTAATTAAATAGAAAAATCATTTTTAATTTTTTTTTAAAATAGGTTTTTAACATTTTTTTAAATATTGTTATGAAAAAATGATATTTTTTATAAAAAATTTATGTTATTACTCCTAGGGGTGTTCATCGAATCGAATTTCGAATAACTCGAATATTTCGAATCGAATGATTTCGAATTTTAAATTTTTTATGAGCATTCGAATTCGAAATTTATTCGAAAAATCCAATTCGAATTCGAAATTCGAATTCGTTTTCTAGTTCGAAATTCGATTCTATTCGAATTCGACGAGAATTCGAATTAGTTTGATTTGCGTTTAATTTAAAAATTGTTTATACTTGCTATCTTTATGTATTCAAAATATCAAATAATTAAAACCTTAAATATCCAAATATCAAATAACCAACTTCTAAGTTGTAATATTAGAAATATCATTTAAACTAATAACATTATAAAAATTCAATATATAATGCCAAATTGCCAATGATAACATATAAAAAACATAAAGTGACAAATAATCAAAATATTAGAAATTAACAACCAAAATGATCAATTTTTCGAGTTTTACGATTGATGCTTTTTGTTGTAAATGTTTAGGTTTAGTGTATTTAAAAGTGTTAAAATTATGGGTATTTTATAATTAAATTGACATTTATGTAAAATAGTCTTTCAGTTTTTGTAAGCTAAACCACTCAACTAAAAGGCCTAATTTTTAAATATATTAACTACTTGTATATATAAAATAAAAATATATAAATAATTTAAATTCGAATTTCGAATCGAATCGAATAAAAAATACGAAATTCGAAATTCGATTTGAAATTCGATATTATACTACTAATCGAATCGAATTCGAATGTGAAAACTCGAATCGAATTTCGACTTGCTGTTTTTCGAATTGAAATCGAATCGAATTTCGATTATTTCGAGTCATATTCGAAAACTGAACACCCCTAATTACTCCGTTTATTATATGGATTAGAAAATAAAATATTAAAAGATTTAGAAGGTATAAAAACATATTTTGAGATAAAATGTTATTAAAATTATGCATAAGAAAGTAATTTAATTAATAACTCAATAATATTATTTTTTAACTGTCTTTCTATTACTGAAAAAAATATTGTTTTTATAAATATTTTGTTTTTAACTTTTTTAAAAGGTACTTTTTATAAATATCCCGTTAAATTTTTAATTAATTTTGTTTTTGAAAAAATGGTTTTTTTCTTAAAAAATTATAAAATCTAATTTGGTTTATTTATAAGTGTGTTCTATTAATAAAATGATATATTTTTAATATATTATAAATATATGTTTTTTAATCTAGATAAGTAAAAGTTGATGCATTTAATATTTAGCATTATTATATAATAAAAAATGTATCTTTTTTTTGAACAGCATTAAAAAAAATGTATCTAATAGTAGATATAGGCGAGAAAATCTATATCTATACTATGTAATAAAAGAATAACACTCTGTCACTTGTCATTACTAGGTTAAACTACATGCCACATGTCATTAAATGATTGGACAAATTGTAATTGATGTCACTTGTCACCATTATGTTCATCTTTAAAATTTTAAAAATAAATTAAATTTAATAAATGTAGTCAAACTTCCTAATTTCAAAAGATGATATTTATTTTTCTTTAAATACTAATAAAGATTTAATCATATCAAACATTTTCCATTTTTAATTAATAGTTTTGAAATTCAAAAGATTTTCAAATTAAATTATCAAGATAATCAACACAAAAATTATAAATTATAATTAAAGAAAGAATAATGATGATAATTATATTTTATGAATGGTTTCAAATTTGTATGATTATTAAATATATGATACTTCTGTAATTAATATATATTTTTAATTAAATTCATTCAGCAACTTAAAAAATAAAAGGTTATTAAAAAAATTATTTTACAATTTCTATATCTTATTGATAATTCATATTATATAATATAATTTTATGATTCAACCCATGTAATACACGGGATCAATAAGCTAGTTGGCATATAAATGCGCTAAAAATTTGATATATGATTTTGGCAGATGCCCAATTAAGCAAAACTTTCCTTATAACACGATTGATATTATTGGGGTGTGTAATCTATTATACTTAATAAATCAAAATAAATGGAGGACACTTGTCACAAATCTAGAGTATTCTCACAATGTTTTTCCCGCTTCTCTCTCATAATAAATACACAACTTTAATAAATACTAATTATATATTAATTCTTTATACCTTTTTAATTAAAAAAAAGTTCTTAATATTAAAAAATATATTACATAATAGTATTAAAATACTAATTATATTATATATCTTTTATTATCAAAAATGATTTCTTAATATAATGAAAAATATTTTAATATTAACACACATTTTTAAAAAAATCAAATGATTATAAAATATGAAAATTTTCCAATAATTTCTAACTCATAAAATCTTTTTATAATTTATAAGTCATTAAAAACTATTAATTTTTTTTCTTCATTAACTTGTATAGTAGTAGATAACATCCTATAATTTTGTAAAAAATGACATTTTTTAAAAACAACTCTTTTTAAATGAAATGTTTAAAAACCGAATTTGAAAAAGGAAATTTTTAAAATACAGTATTATTATTTTATTTTATATGTAATCTTGATCATATTTTAAATCAAAAAATCATTTACAATTTTTAAATGTATATTATTGGATATTTATTAATTTTTATTCAACCCGTGTAATACACGGGATACTACCTAGTTGTGTATAAAACCGAAAAAACCGGCCAATAAACCAAAAATTCAAACGGAAAGTTTTCTAAAAAACTGAAAGTTTGGATTTGGGTTTGGTTTTACCAACAATAAAAACCAAATCCATGCGCGTGTGTGTATTACCTGTCAAAAATATCAATAATTTAGAAACCGTGAATTTTTATTTTCTTGATTTTTGATACTAAAAATCGTATATTTTATTATTTTTTAAGCTTATGATACTAAAAGCACATATGATTTTTACGAAATTTAAAAATTTTTGTATATAATTTCAAATGTCAAGTAATATTATACTTCAAATATTTTTATTACAAATTGTAATATCCGTGATTTTTCATTAATCACTCCGACGGTATTTTCCGACTTGTAATTAGAACGAGCGTTAATAATCTGAGTACGTTTGATTCATTTTGTATTATCACAATATATATAGATATATATGATATATACATATATAAATATATGTATAAGTATAAATATGACTATATTTACATATTTAAATATAATATATATATACGTAAATATATATTATACAACTTTTGTGATATTATATATTTAATAATAATAATAATAATAATAATAATAATAATAATAAAATACATACATAAATAAATGAGGGAATCAAATGTCAGAAAAAGCAGCCCACCCTTTTTTTCCCCCTGCGTCTGTTTCGTTTTTCCGGTGACCAGGCCGCCGGCCACCATCAAACTCCGGCCAAGGCTCCGGTTACCCCAACAAAAAAAAACGGTTTTAGTGCGTCATTTAACCGGTTCTTTACACCCCCATGAACCAAAACTCATTTCTAACGTAATCATAACAATTAATTCCGATGATTAACACCATTAAACTCCTTTTGATTATCCCAAAACCGTAACCATTAACTCACATTAATATCGAGCGTTTCGGTTGCAATTAACGTATACAGTCATAGGGATTTTACCCTCTCGACCATACGAATCTAACCATTTCACCGAAACCATCTCAAATCCTCTCTGGAATCACGAACGAAGGGAAGATCGGCCGAACCTTTGAGGAGCTCGAACTCGACAAAAACGTAATCAAACCAAGTAAGTAATTATACGCTGTTGCTCGGTTTTTAGCCTAGAACAATAACCCTCTATCAATTTTAGTTAAAGATCATTCCTTTGATCGATTTGGGAATTAGGGTTCATAGGTAATTTGGGGAAAGTCTAAGTTAAAGATAAATCTATTTTAATCTGGAAACCATTAACGAATGTGTGTTTGGTCTGGTGGTTTGAACTTGGGCAAGATGGACATAAGGTCACGGGTATGAATCCTACCCGCACCATTTTTCTTATTTTGTTATTTTCTTCTTTTAATCTATTTCAACTATCTTAATAAATCCGAAAAATTTTATAAAAATATTTATAAAATACCTGGAACTATTTTACAAACTCAGAAAAATTTTAATAAATAAAGTCATTTTATTTAATTATAAAACTAATAATTTTGTGTTTATAAACGACTATTTAAATCACAAAAACATATCAAAACTATTTATAAAATTCCATAAAAATTATCAACACTTCTGGAGCATAGATAAACCTGCTCAAATTTTTATAACTATTTTTATGCAGGAAAACTATTTAAATCACATTAAAGATGTTATTAATCTGCATAAATAATCCTTTAAAAATACTTAAACTATTATAAAAATTCTGGAAAAATTATATAATCTTTCTGGAACTTTTTTTAAACCTGGTAAAATTTTTATCTTAAGTTTTCTAACAGAAAAATATTTATTTTGATTTAAAATCTCTATAAAACTGAATAAATAATTTATTAGAAATATTAAAATAATTTTAAAAATTCTAATAATTTTTATATAAGCTATATGGGTTGAAACCAACTCAGAAATATTTTTTTTTTGAGTAAAAATATTTATTTGAATAAAAATGCTATTTAACTTGAATTATAATACTATAAATCAATATATTTTAAATATATAAAATTTCAGAAAAATACTTTTATTTCCTGAAATGATTATATATAACAGAAAATGTTTTTAGTTAAATAAAATATTTTATTTAAATCAAATAGAAATTATCTTAAATTAAAACTTTATATTAAAACATATAAATACAAGATTTTTAGTTAGTAATTTATTTGGGAATTATATAATCATCTATGTTTAAAGTAGTTAGTTTATGAACCTTAGATCATCATCTATTTAATGTATAATATTTATTTTTAATAATAATACAACTTTGTCGTTTTTCTCAAATTAACAACTTAACTTTGATTCTCCAAGTTCATTAGAACATAGATCTGAACTTATAATAAATTAGAACTTTACTTAGAACTTGTTGAACTTAGAACGTTTTGAACTTATAACTATAGGTTTGTTGTGAGGATTCATTTCTCGCAAAGTTGGATCAATTACTTGAACTCTTAATCTAGTTATCCTATCCAGGTGAGTTTTCATATTCCCCTTTTCTTGATTTTGATTTTTGTTGTCAAAACATCGGGGATGAAACATGAACTTTAACTATTTGAACAATCTGTATCTATGAACTTTATCTTGTGATTTGAGCTTGTGTCCCAAACTACATGTGAACTATCCTCGAAACTTGCATTGATCATTAACTATATTAGCCTGACTGCTGTGATGATAGCTATTGAACTGACCATTCCACCCAGCGGGTGATCACTCAGTTACCAACTATTGAACTATTGAACTTTGTTTGTTTGAACTATTGGAACTATAAGGATAGTATGTATTACTATGCCTAACTTGGTTAACTAAGGTTTGATCTGCAATAGTTTAATGTATGTTTTCCACATTAAGCCTTATCTATTGATATGTTTATGATACATGATTCCAACTTTGAACTATTAAACTATTTATCGAGTCAACTTTATGATTCTCACCAACTACTTTTGTAGTTGACCTTTCAAACTTATTCATGTTTCAGGTGCAACTTAGTGAGCTTTGGGATGAACACATAAGATGCTTGGACTTTAGAAGCTTTAAGAATAAATTGAACTCTAGTTTTTGGTTTGTTGAATTTTGGTTGTTAGAACTTATTTACTTTGGTTTTTAGACAATGTAATTATGTTGCATTAATTATGAAACGTTTTAATTTGATCATGAGCTATTGAACAGTCGCGTTCGCGCCCCGACGTATTCCGCCGTCGGTTGGGGTGTGATAGATTGGTATCAGAGCCATGGTTATAGGGAATTAGGTTACTAGATATGACCTAGACTATAACCTAAGTTAGCCAGGATCTTATGTGTTCATCATCCCTATTTCTATCTTTAACCTTATTCTCGATCTATTATTCGGAAACTTTCAACTATCAAAACTTCATGATATTCTTAGACTTATAGTCTAATCAAAAATAAAAATCTCGTCAAAGTCTTTGAGTTTTAAATGACAATCGTAGACACATGCAATCTGGAAGGGTAATTACCTGTATCTTGGGGTGTTCTGTCTAGGAAAATGTTTCGTATAAATCCAAACCAACCGTTGGACCAGTTACGCTTTCCTGGGAACCCTCGTGGTGAGTAGTTACTTATAGGCTAAAGCATTTCTCACGCAATTGTTAAATAAAACTTAAATTACTTTGATTAGTCAACGTATCCGTACCTTGGTTACAATCCATATGGCCTATCTAAACTATCTTGTGTTTCATATGAATTATCCATTCAAAACTAAACATCTACCATATTCTATGTTTTATTTCCATAGAATGGCTTCTCGTCGTGAAATTCGTCGTCGTGAAAGGAACGAAGAGCTTGCGCAACTTGTAACTCAACAGATGGCCATTGTTTTACCAAACCTTGTAACTCAACTCAATGCAGCGAACAAAAATGAGAATGGTGAAAATGGTGGTAACCATAATTGTAGCTTCAAACACTTCAATTCGTGCAAACCTGTCACTTTCAATGAAACTGAGGGAGCCACTGGTTTATTACAGTGGTTTGAAAGTATCGAGAATACTTTTCGTAACAGTGGTTGTTCTGATGATCTTCGTGTGCAATATGGGACAAGTGTCTTCCAAAAGAGGGCATTGACTTGGTGGAACGGAGAAAAACGCAATCGTGGAGCTGAGGTTGCTTTGGCATTGACTTGGGATGAAGTCAAGACTCTTATGACAGAGGAGTTTTGCCCAAGGAATGAAATGAAGAAGTTAGAGGAGGAATTTTGGAATCTTGCCCAAGATAGTGGTGAAAATCTTGCTTACACCACTCGTTTCCATGAACTTAGCCTGTTGGTACCTCATATGGTCACTCCTTTATCTAGGGCCATTGAGAAATACATTGGTGGGTTACCCATGCAGATCCAAGACACTGTATGGGGTAGGAATCCAAAAACCCTTGAGGATGCGATCCGACTAGCTGCAACCTTGACTGATAATCATGTCAAGGCGGGTACTTTAACAAGGAAGGGTGCTAAGAAGACTACCACTGAAACCACTGCTACTGATGCTTCCAAAACCACCTCCACTGAACAAACCAAAACCACCCCTGCTGAACCTTCAAACAGGAACAAGAAACGAAAGGGTAGAAACTTTGTTGTAACTACAGCTGCTCCTTTGAACCAAGTCCCAATGCAAGGGTTAAACACTGCAAAGAAACCTTATGTGGGAAATCAACCTTTGTGCAACACATGCCGTTTACATCACCCACCCAATGTGCCATGTCGCCTATGTACCAACTGTGGGCGTTATGGACATTTGCACACCACCTGTCGAACTACTCGACCACAAAATAATCAAGCTTTTCCTGCCATACAACCTAACCAAAATCACCAGAACAATCGAGCCATGGTTCAAAATCCTCCATTTGTTATCCAAGAAAGAGCTTGTTACAATTGTGGTGATCCAAACCATCTTCGCAATACTTGTCCAAGACTCGCAGCTCAACAAGTGGGAGTGCCAGCAGCTCGTGGGCGTGTTTTCAACATCAATGCTAATGAAGCTCAAAATAACAACGACGTGGTGAATGGTACGTTCTTAGTTGATAATCAATATGCTTCTGTTCTTTTTGATACGGGTGCTGATAAAAGCTTTATATCCCGTGAGTTTGAACCTTTGCTTGCTAAGAATCGTACTAGACTAGAAAACATCTACACTGTAGAAGTAGCGGATGGAAGTCCAATTAAGATTGATTCAGTTATTCGTGAGGTTCAGTTAAACTTAAATGAGCATACCTTCTTGATTGACCTTATACCTATGCAACTTGGAAGCTTCGACATCATAGTAGGCATGGATTGGTTAACCCAAAATCGTGCTGAAATTGTGTGTGCTGAAAAATATATTTGTATTCCTCTTCCGTCTGGCGATACTCTACACGTTTATGGCGAGAAACCTACTCGAGGGCTCAAGCTTATGTCCTGTACAACCGCGCGAAAGTACCTGCGTAAGAACTATGTGGCATTCCTAGCTCACATTGTGAACAAGAAGGACAAGGAAAAGAAGATTGAAGATATTCCTATTATTAGGGATTTTCCTGAAGTGTTTCCTGAAGATTTACCAGGTCTTCCTCCTGCTCGACAAGTTGAATTTAGAATCGATCTAGTACCTGGTGCAAATCCTGTAGCCAAATCTCCTTATCGTCTTGCACCTTCAGAATTGCAAGAACTCGCGAGTCAACTTCAAGAGTTAGCCGATAAGGGATTCATTCGTCCAAGTGTTTCACCTTGGGGAGCACCTGTCTTGTTTGTCAAAAAGAAAGATGGCTCATTCCGAATGTGCATCGATTATCGGGAGCTTAACAAACTTACCGTCAAGAACCGTTATCCGTTGCCTAGGATTGATGATCTTTTTGACCAACTACAAGGAGCAACTTGTTTCTCGAAGATTGATCTCAGATCGGGATATCATCAGCTTCGAGTCAATGACGAAGATATTCCAAAAACCGCGTTTCGAACAAGATATGGTCATTACGAGTTTATGGTTATGCCTTTTGGCTTGACTAATGCACCTGCCGTGTTCATGGATCTAATGAACCGAGTGTGCAAACCATACTTGGATAAATTTGTTATCGTTTTTATCGATGACATTCTGATCTATTCCAAAACGAAAGCTGAACATGAGGTGCACTTACGTTTGGTTATGGAACTCTTAAAGAAAGAACAACTATACGCTAAATTCTCTAAATGTGAATTTTGGCTGAAAGAAGTTCAATTTTTAGGGCACATAGTAAACGAAAAGGGCATTCATGTTGATCCTGCAAAGATTGAGGCTGTGAAAAATTGGAATGCACCTAAAACTCCTACTGAAGTTCGTTCATTTCTTGGCTTAGCTGGCTATTATCGTCGTTTCATAGCCAATTTTTCTAAGATTGCTGTACCTCTCACCAGTTTAACACAAAAAGACAAACCTTATGTTTGGGGTTCACAACAAGAAGAAGCATTTCAAACTCTTAAACATAAGTTGTGCAACGCTCCTATCTTAACTCTACCTGATGGAAACGATGATTTCGTGGTCTATTGTGATGCTTCTAATCAAGGGCTTGGTTGTGTGCTTATGCAACGAGGCAAGGTTATAGCTTACGCGTCACGACAACTGAAAATCCATGAAAAGAATTACACGACACACGATCTTGAATTGGGTGCTGTTGTGTTTGCCTTGAAAATTTGGAGGCACTACCTTTATGGTACTAAGTGTGTGGTGTTCACCGACCACAAAAGTCTTCAACACATTTTCAATCAAAAAGAACTTAATATGAGACAACGACGATGGGTGGAACTACTTAACGATTACGATTGCGAGATTCGCTATCATCCTGGAAAAGCGAATGTTGTAGCCGACGCTTTAAGTCGTAAAGAACCCGTCAGAATCCATAGTATCAAAATTCAAAGTGATATTCAAACTCGTATATTGGAAGCCCAACATGTCTCGATTACTGAGGGTCATATGTCTGAGGAGATGGCATGTGGTGCCGAACATCAACTTGAAACTAAACCCAATGGATTACTTTACTATCTTGATCGTATTTGGGTTCCTCAACAAGACAATCTTCGCACTCTTCTTTTGAATGAGGCTCACAAGACTCGCTATTCTGTTCACCCAGGAGCAGATAAAATGTACAAAGATATCCGAAACCAGTATTGGTGGCCTGGTATGAAAAAGGACATTGCTCTTTATGTCTCAAAATGTCTTACTTGTTTGAAAGTTAAAGCTGAACATCAACGTCCTTCCGGATTACTAGAACAACCAGAAATTCCCGTGTGGAAATGGGAAGGTATATCCATGGACTTTATAACTAAACTTCCTCGAACATCTAGTGGGTATGACAGTATATGGGTAATTGTTGATCGTTTAACTAAGTCAGCTCATTTTATTCCAATTCGTGAGGATTATCGAACCGACAAGTTAGCTCGAATTTACATCGATCTTGTGGTTAGTCGTCATGGAGTTCCTTTAAACATAATCTCTGATCGTGATAGTCGTTTTACCTCTCGTTTTTGGCAATCTTTACAATCGGCATTGGGCACTAAATTAAATCTCAGTACTGCTCATCATCCTCAGACGGACGGTCAAACTGAACGGACCATCCAAACTTTGGAGGATATGCTTAGAGCCTGTGTCATCGATTTTGGTGGCAATTGGGACTCTTACTTGCCGTTGATCGAATTCTCGTACAATAACAGCTATCATACGAGTATCAACATGGCACCTTTTGAAGCTTTGTATGGTCGTAAATGCCGATCACCTATTTGTTGGAGCGAGATTGGTGAAGCACAAATCACGGGTCCTGAATTAATTCAAGAAACATCTGATAAGATCATTCAAATTCGTGATAATCTTCGCGTAGCGAGAAGTCGGCAAAAGAGTTATGCTGACAATCGTCGAAAACCCTTAGAATTTCAAATTGGTGATCTAGTTCTTCTCAAGGTATCCCCTTGGAAAGGCTTGGTTCGTTTTGGAAAGAAAGGGAAGTTATCTCCTCGTTATGTGGGTCCTTTCAAAATCATTGAGCGTATCGGTAAAGTGGCTTACAAACTTGAACTACCT
Organism: Mikania micrantha; assembly: GCA_009363875.1. Classification (NCBI taxonomy): domain Eukaryota; kingdom Viridiplantae; phylum Streptophyta; class Magnoliopsida; order Asterales; family Asteraceae; genus Mikania; species Mikania micrantha. The sequence goes on from CM018685.1 coordinate 34,636,971, forward strand.
GAAGAACTAAGCAACATTCATCCTACTTTTCACGTGTCGAATTTGAAGAAGTGTCTAGCCGACGAAAATCTTCAAATTCCACTCGATGAAGTACACATTGATGAAACGATGCGATTTGTTGAGAAACCTGTGGAAATTATGGATCATGGAGAGAAAAGACTTAAACGCAGTCGAATACCGATTGTGCTAGTTCGATGGGAATCTAAGCGTGGACCAGAACTCACATGGGAACGTGAGGACCAAATGAAAGACAAGTATCCACATCTCTTCCTACCAACTTCAAGTAATTAATTTCGGGACGAAATCTCTTAAAGTAGGGGAGACTGTAATATCCGTGATTTTTCATTAATCACTCCGACGGTATTTTCCGACTTGTAATTAGAACGAGCGTTAATAATCTGAGTACGTTTGATTCATTTTGTATTATCACAATATATATAAATATATGTATAAGTATAAATATGACTATATTTACATATTTAAATATAATATATATATATATATATATATACGTAAATATATATTATACAACTTTTGTGATATTATATATTTAATAATAATAATAATAATAATAATAATAAAATACATACATAAATAAATGAGGGAATCAAATGTCAGAAAAAGCAGCCCACCTTTTTTTTCCCCCTGCGTCTGTTTCGTTTTTCCGGTGACCAGGCCGCCGGCCACCATCAAACTCCGGCCAAGGCTCCTACCCCAACAAAAAAAAACGGTTTTAGTGCGTCATTTAACCGGTTCTTTACACCCCCATGAACCAAAACTCATTTCTAACGTAATCATAACAATTAATTCCGATGATTAACACCATTAAACTCCTTTTGATTATCCCAAAACCGTAACCATTAACTCACATTAATATCGAGCGTTTCGGTTGCAATTAACGTATACAGTCATAGGGATTTTACCCTCTCGACCATACGAATCTAACCATTTCACCGAAACCATCTCAAATCCTCTCTGGAATCACGAACGAAGGGAAGATCGGCCGAACCTTTGAGGAGCTCGAACTCGACAAAAACGTAATCAAACCAAGTAAGTAATTATACGCTGTTGCTCGGTTTTTAGCCTAGAACAATAACCCTCTATCAATTTTAGTTAAAGATCATTCCTTTGATCGATTTGGGAATTAGGGTTCATAGGTAATTTGGGGAAAGTCTAAGTTAAAGATAAATCTATTTTAATCTAGAAACCATTAACGAATGTGTGTTTGGTCTGGTGGTTTGAACTTGGGCAAGATGGACATAAGGTCACGGGTATGAATCCTACCCGCACCATTTTTCTTATTTTGTTATTTTCTTCTTTTAATCTATTTCAACTATCTTAATAAATCCGAAAAATTTTATAAAAATATTTATAAAATACCTGGAACTATTTTACAAACTCAGAAAAATTTTAATAAATAAAGTCATTTTATTTAATTATAAAACTAATAATTTTGTGTTTATAAACGACTATTTAAATCACAAAAACATATCAAAACTATTTATAAAATTCCATAAAAATTATCCAACACTTCTGGAGCATAGATAAACCTGCTCAAATTTTTATAACTATTTTTATGCAGGAAAACTATTTAAATCACATTAAAGATGTTATTAATCTGCATAAATAATCCTTTAAAAATACTTAAACTATTATAAAAATTCTGGAAAAATTATATAATCTTTCTGGAACTTTTTTTAAACCTGGTAAAATTTTTATCTTAAGTTTTCTAACAGAAAAATATTTATTTTGATTTAAAATCTCTATAAAACTGAATAAATAATTTATTAGAAATATTAAAATAATTTTAAAAATTCTAATAATTTTTATATAAGCTATATGGGTTGAAACCAACTCAGAAATATTTTTTTTTGAGTAAAAATATTTATTTGAATAAAAATGCTATTTAACTTGAATTATAATACTATAAATCAATATATTTTAAATATATAAAATTTCAGAAAAATACTTTTATTTCCTGAAATGATTATATATAACAGAAAATGTTTTTAGTTAAATAAAATATTTTATTTAAATCAAATAGAAATTATCTTAAATTAAAACTTTATATTAAAACATATAAATACAAGATTTTTAGTTAGTAATTTATTTGGGAATTATATAATCATCTATGTTTAAAGTAGTTAGTTTATGAACCTTAGATCATCATCTATTTAATGTATAATATTTATTTTTAATAATAATACAACTTTGTCGTTTTTCTCAAATTAACAACTTAACTTTGATTCTCCAAGTTCATTAGAACATAGATCTGAACTTATAATAAATTAGAACTTTACTTAGAACTTGTTGAACTTAGAACGTTTTGAACTTATAACTATAGGTTTGTTGTGAGGATTCATTTCTCGCAAAGTTGGATCAATTACTTGAACTCTTAATCTAGTTATCCTATCCAGGTGAGTTTTCATATTCCCCTTTTTCTTGATTTTGATTTTTGTTGTCAAAACATCGGGGATGAAACATGAACTTTAACTATTTGAACAATCTGTATCTATGAACTTTATCTTGTGATTTGAGCTTGTGTCCCAAACTACATGTGAACTATCCTCGAAACTTGCATTGATCATTAACTATATTAGCCTGACTGCTGTGATGATAGCTATTGAACTGACCATTCCACCCAGCGGGTGATCACTCAGTTACCAACTATTGAACTATTGAACTTTGTTTGTTTGAACTATTGGAACTATAAGGATAGTATGTATTACTATGCCTAACTTGGTTAACTAAGGTTTGATCTGCAATAGTTTAATGTATGTTTTCCACATTAAGCCTTATCTATTGATATGTTTATGATACATGATTCCAACTTTGAACTATTAAACTATTTATCGAGTCAACTTTATGATTCTCACCAACTACTTTTGTAGTTGACCTTTCAAACTTATTCATGTTTCAGGTGCAACTTAGTGAGCTTTGGGATGAACACATAAGATGCTTGGACTTTAGAAGCTTTAAGAATAAATTGAACTCTAGTTTTTAGTTTGTTGAATTTTGGTTGTTAGAACTTATTTACTTTGGTTTTTAGACAATGTAATTATGTTGCATTAATTATGAAACGTTTTAATTTGATCATGAGCTATTGAACAGTCGCGTTCGCGCCCCGACGTATTCCGCCGTCGGTTGGGGTGTGATACAAATACAATATTTTGGTTCTTTTTTTATAAGCATAATTTTAAGCCTCAGTAGAAAAACCAAAAAAACCGAAACCCAAACCGAACTTAATGAGTTTTAAAAAGATAAAAACCGAAAAAAACTAAACCCAGACGGTTTTTAAACCCAAAAACCGAAATTTTGGGTATGGGTTTGAACTAAGCAAAAGACGACCAAAACCGACCTATGCACACCCTAATTTATATTATAGTTTAAGAAAACCAAAATCCGAAAAAAAAAAAATCTAAAATCCAAATTGTGTTAAGAAAAAAAATTGGATTTATATTCGGATATTCAGATAAATTCGATTTAGATAACCATTTTTTTAATGTTATAATTTAACCATTCAGATTTAATATTATCTTTTAGTTAAAAGACTATGATATTTTAGGAGATTAAGAGACTACCAAACAGTCCTTAAGTTAGTAACATCTAGTGGATTTTAATTATTTATTTATTTTTTCTATCAAAGATTCTCACAACTAACTCTGAAGAAGTTAGTCCTAGTGGTTCTCTTGATGACCCTTAGAATGGTTTAAAAAATTGACTCTAAACACTAACCTAGACTTATCTTAAACACAACGAGTTATAATCGAAAATCCTAAACTAGACCACTGTGACATGCAAGTGTACCTATCGATTGCAGAATAGCCAATGGAAGTCCAGATATCGAACCCATAAGACACTGATCTAACGAAACAAAATTAGAAAGTGATTAATAAAAGAGGGGGGGTTTTGAATAAAAATGAGAATTACTAAATTAATTAAACTAATTATCCTAATTAAATTGGAAAAGACAGTTTAACTAATATTATACCTTAACAAAAGATTAACAAATTTATTTAAAAGAAATGACACACAACTTTTAGAAAAACCTTAACAAATGAGGAAAGCTCTACTTAGGTTGGATTACTGTTTGTGATTCTTGGAAACTATTGACTTTGATTGACACGATAGAACTAAGATCTTAAACAGCAAAACATAGATAAGCTAATGGATTCTGGATCATTTACCAAATATAACCAACTAGGAAACCCAAATATTGCAATATGCACATTAGTTAGTTGGATCACCTCCCGGATTTTTCCAACAACACTTTTGTACTCTAACAGACAAATCACATTCCTGATTTTCCTGTCTCAATACATCAAAGATGCAAGGAGTAATCTTAAAATATCTATTTTGACACGAAATGACAATAACATAGGGATTTCCAAAGGAACATAACTTCTAGGTAGTTACTAAGGAAACCTAATGCTAAAGATCACTCGACAAGTCTCACCGGATTTCTAGACTTGGAAACACACAAAACCCTAAAAACATCAATTAAACCTTTTCCTATAGCTAGTGATATCAAAGAAGCCACAGACTAGTCATAACACAAAGTCAATGATCTAATACACATCTAACACCGAAAGACATTTAATAAACACATATGGAACATGATATTAATTGACATAATCAAGATCAAGCATGCAAAATTCATCAAAATGACATCATAAGATCTGTCACAAAAGCATTATCCATCAATAATTAAACCAATAGTCAATAACAACCAAAAATAATTCAAACAAAACATCCAAACCTGAGTAGAATCAAAGATCTAGCCAATCAACATCATTCTCGGTCAACAATTATAAAAAACAATAAATTAAAATGTACTAGAACTACTGGAAATGAAGAACCAAAGAAGAATAAGAAGTAACCAATGTGTCTTCACAAAGAAACTAGCCTCCTAGCAATCCCTATGCCTCCAAAGCCTCCAAAATGCTTCCAAAAGCTCCAGAAATGCTCCAGGGATTCAGAAATGGCCGAACACGCTCCTCTTTGCGGCTGGAAAGCTCCCTTTTATATATTTCGAATTAGGGTAAACTTTTTCAAATTTTTAAAGCCGTCGCGTACTGCCAAGACCCAAGATAGCACTCTTGGCGTACCGCGATGGACAAAAGAATCGGTGGCTCTCCCGAAATCCTTGGCGTACCACCAAGGGTTGGAAGATTAAGCTTGGCGTATAGCCAAGACTGACAAAACCTGACAGATTTGTCTTTTTCTCCTATATTCACCCGGGGCTCGATTATCTCGTGTTTTAGCCTCGATTTCTGCTCATTTCATTCGACAAACCTGTAAAAAAACATAAAATATAAAAAGAAACTAAAAATGACCTTAAACAATATATTTACAGACTAAAATTGACTCAAATATACATAAAAACTGGATGTGTTATTCAACACATCATCTCTCCATAAAGGTTCTCACTAAATGTTTTGTAAAATTGTAAATCACAAATAAAACAAACAATGAAACAAACTTACTTAGTTTATTCTCACTTTTTAGTAGGGTATGGAGGAAAGGATGGAGACAAACCTTAAACCTATACTAGTTGGGATAGAGAGACTGCTCTGAAGGAGTCCTTGGCTCAAAGTTATCGTTTGAATTTAATCATCTCAACACTTTCAACGTTAATTTCACAAAATAAGTAAAATTAGTGCAATTTAACTTTTGATCCTTGACGACCCACACAATATATATTATATGCGTGCACCGCAAATGAGTGATTGTAAATCACAAATAATGTGATGAATAATTTTCTCAACGTAAAATCCAATAAATGAACACACATCTTGGCTCAAAGACCAGTGAGTTAGTAACTTCTCATTTTGTACCCGCAAAGTAAAATGAAACATAATCCACCCGAACAATCCAACCCGAGAACCCAAAGCTCAATTAAAGCACCCAAACGATACTCCTAATTTGAAGGAAAATTTGTCAACTTGTGAAATCTTACTCCCTGACCGTCTCAAATTGAAATCTTATATAACAAATGGGATAATAGTTTAAAATAAAAAAAGTTGTAAGTTTAATTAAACACTAATAACAATGCAGGATTATTAACAGATGAAACAAAATTAATTTGTACATTAAAAAACTCAAAGTCTTAACCTTCTGATGACCTTCAATGGAACAAAATTAATTTTAAACCAAACCAATTATTTCCCCCCAAACATCACTTTCAAACCGAACCAGTGTGAGCCAAAACACAATGTTGACAAGGTTTGACCAAACCCAAGCCAGTTTAGAAGCAAAAACCTATTTGTATACCTGAGCTTCAGCAGCCATCTTGTGACAACCCCGCACCCATAGGTGTTCAAATTTTTAGACCTGATTATCAATTATTAAGGTTGTTATATCACTTTTTATATAAATATAAAATAATCAAACCAACATTTACATAAAAACGTCACCCAAATAATCTAACAGAAATCACAAGCACCATTTAGTACAGATAAACACCATAGTAAGAATTCTTAAACAATAACAACGATTGTAACAATTCCTTTTTGCAGTTGTTTTCTCCTTCCCAATCATTCCTTCTTAGCCGTTGCAACAAGAGCTTGAGCCACCTCGACCCGCTCAACCGGAACTTGTTTATTTTCAGGACCCAAAGCTCCACACACTCCCGGGTTCATAACTGCCTCAGCCAAAACCTCCTGTGTGCACCCAACAAGCCTCTCAACCGGGATCTTATGCACATCCCTTCGAATCCCAATGTCAGTAACAAGCCTACTTACACAGTATATACCACACCCCACAACCGCCAAACCGGGAAAACTGGTGGTCAGGAAACGAAGCGGAGATGAAAATATAGCACTAGTGGCAGCTAAAAATGATGCCGCCTGCCCACTTCGCCCCACGCTAATAGTTGTGAAAACGAGCAACCCTGTCTTACAGTAAATTGCAAAATCCTCACAGTTGTTTTTGAAAATATTGTAAACCCCGAAACCGTTCTCGAGGAGAAACTGTGCACGGTGAATGACATCCTCGGCTGGATCAGAAACTGCAAGAGTGCAAGTTCCGCCTCGGGCTTTGGCAAGAAAGATGGCGGGAGAGACCGCGTATTTGAATAAATAAAGATCACCACCAGATAGAAAACAGTTTAAACATGATGCGATGACACCATCAGCATTTGACAGATCGCCACATTTTAAGCAAGGGTTGTCAGAGTTTGAGGTGGATGAGCTAAGAATGATGCGGTCTAACACTGTTCCAGTGCCGATTTCTTGACCACCACCACGAGTGTAATGGATCACCTTATCATCGCCAATATATATTCCTGCAGCAAATGAAACACAGGTTTACTATTACATTAAATTACAAGACAACTAAAGTGGTGATAATCGCCAGCTATAGATAACATAATAGGTGTAAAATTCAAATGTCAATCACTGTTTCATGTCACATCCATACCTAATATATAAATAAATGTTTGCGTCATGTGTCGCAATTCTGTGAGCCCATGATTTCTTTTTCCTGCTTCTCTTATTTAACCCTTTCATGTTTTATTTCTTACTATTATAATATTTAACTAGTGTATTAGAAGATTGTTATTGCATTAAACATGGATATAAGTCAGAAATTGGATAGGAAAAAAAACGAACCTGGAATCAGAGAGTGAAATTGAAGAGTGGCGGCGTTGAGGGCGTGGAAGAACAGTCACTGTCGAAGCAAAGGGATAAGATGAAGAAGATGAAACGTGTATGATTTTAGAGCAGGTAAAAAAGGATTTATAGGTATGATATTGTGATAGGAATGAGGCACAAGCTCAAGTTAATAGTAAACCTCCTATTTTGTATGTACATTCTAGAAAGGGTAAAAGGGGAATTTAACATGTCCACTATAGAGTTTGTTATTACGTATGATGAGATATATAGAGAGGGAGAGAAAATAAGATGGTGGTGATGATTTTGTTAGTGAGAGAAAAGGCTCCTGAATAGATTTTCAGTGAGAGGTTCCATTGATTTCCTATTGTAATCGTTCGTTGATTTATCAATACAATTCCCCTGTTTTGATTCGTTTGATTGTGATTATTGTATTTGTATCATTGGTCCGACCTCCGTCTTCCTCTCCTCCGCCAATTTCACAATTGATCGTCGTTCCTATCCACATTTTTCTCTGATTTTTCAATTCTGTTCGTTTTCTCTTCCAATTTCCCCTCCGATTGTCGCTTTTCTCCTGCAATTTCATTTCCGATCGTCGATTTCTCCTTCAATTTCGTTCCTCTTCGATTTTTCCCATGGAAACTCGTAATCAAAATTCTAGGTTGGATACGCACGAACAACAGATCAAACAACTTCAGTCGGATGTTTCTGAGATTAAACAATTGATGAATGAAGATCGCACGGAATCCACTGAATTTCGTAAAATGATGATCGCATGGATGAAGCAATTCGAGAAGCGCCCTGATGATTCGTCGGGATCTGGTTCTGGTCCTAAAGTGAACGATCCGTATGATCATCACGTTCATTCTCCTACTCCCGTGGATCATCATCCGCCTCCTTTGCCGTGGGCGGTGAAGAAGGTAAAGTTACCTGAATTTTCTGGATTCGACCCACAAGGTTGGATTAAAAAAGCCAACCTCTATTTTAATATTAATCAAACACCTGATGTCTTACGCCTCAAATTGGCACAACTTAGCATGCAGGGAGTGGCTCAACACTGGTTCACAGTGGTCACTCAAGTCCATGAGTCACTGACTTGGACTGAATTCCAATCGGAATTATTGCAACGTTTTAGTGGGTTGGAGATTAATAACCCATATGAACAACTTGCTACCATTCAGCAATCTAATTCTGTCCTTGATTACATTGATATTTTGAATATTTATTGTCTTTGGTTCCACGTTTACCGGAATCTCAAACGATTGGCTACTTTGTAGCGGGGTTAAAAGATGATGTTAAACAGTGGGTTCGTCTCCACCGTCCTCAAACTCGCTTAGATGCGATATATTTGGCTAAGGATGTGGAAGCTATGCTTCGACCGCAATCTGTTAACACTCCTTTAGCTCGTTATCGATATGCTGATCAATGGGGTCTGACAAATGGAGTTCATCATACTTCCACTTTGTCTGGGGAACGGGGTAATGTGAGGAGTGTTAACTCACCTCTGAAATCATCTTCATCCATGTTTTCGAATACTAAAGCTGAGTCAAGTCCCAAATCAGGAGTAATGGACCCTTCGGTCACGGGGTCAACATATTCTCGTGATAAAGGAATTAGAACCTTATCTCGAACTGAATGGGAAGAGAGGCGCAAAAAAGGTCTTTGTTATCGGTGTGGTCAGTTGTATGGACCGACACATCGTTGTCCTGAAGGGAAACTTCGTGTCCTTCTTCTAGGGGATGAAGAGGATGACAGTTATATAGGAGAAAATTTGGTCTTAAATGCTTTACCTTCGACACAAACCAATAATAATTTGGATTCTCCTTCGGGTATGTGTTTAGCTTTAGAAGTAATGGGAACTTATAATCAGTTGGGGGGTAATCCTACTCTACAATTGGAAGGAACTTTGAGGGGAATTCCAATAAGCTTATTAGGAGACAGTGGAGCAACACACAATTTCGTTTCTCAAAAACCAGTCACTGCTTTATCTATTGATTATCAGCCGGTTCAAGGTATAAACATTCGACTAGGAGGTGGTCATGTTGTAGTTGTCACCACCCAATGCACAGGGCTGCCAACTAAATTAGGCCCTTGTTCTTTTCTCCTTAATGCATTGGTTTTTGATACGGGTAAGTTGGATGTAATTCTGGGCATGGAATGGTTGCAGTCTCTTGGTCAAGTAGTTCATGATTGGGAACACTCATGGATGAAATTCGTTTTTCAGGATTCTCCGGTAAGGTTACAATGTAGTTCAAAAGGTCAATTCAATTCTGCAGCGTTGCAAACATGGTTAAGGGAAGAAAAGAAACCTCATTTCACTCCTATGGCCCTGGATCTATATTCTGGATCAGGGGGCATTTCCATTTCTAATACTCTTTCACCTTCTCAACAACAATCCCTCACTTCTTTGATGGATCAATTCACCAATCTGGCTTATAAGTGGATTTGGCCTCCAACGTCTAAAATTCACCCCGTGTTTCACGTATCTCTTCTAAAGAAAGCTATTCAGGGAAATGTAGACTCAATTCTTCCGAAAGAGTTGGAGGTTGGTGAAGACGATTTGGTTTTACCCAGTAAAATTTTGGCAGTTCGAAGGATCCACAGGGGTACAGAATCAGGGGCGGAGTGGTTGATTCAATGGCAAGGTCAAAAGGCAGAAGAGGCAACTTGGGAGAAGGCTCAAGAGATCAAGACACAGTTCCCTCATATAAGTCTTGAGGTCAAGACTTTAAAAGAAGACGGTGGCATTGATAGGAATGAGGCACAAGCTCAAGTTAATAGTAAACCTCCTATTTTGCATGTACATTCTAGAAAGGGTAAAAGGGGAATTTAACATGTCCACTATAGAGTTTGTTATTACGTATGATGAGATATATAGAGAGGGAGAGAAAATAAGATGGTGGTGATGATTTTGTTAGTGAGAGAAAAGGCTCCTGAATAGATTTTCAGTGAGAGGTTCCATTGATTTCCTATTGTAATCGTTCGTTGATTTATCAATACAATTCCCCTGTTTTGATTCGTTTGATTGTGATTATCGTATTTGTATCATATTGTATCTATCTGTATGTATATAGTAGTGCTTTAATGTATTGTACTCTATGCTGGAAAGACTTTGAAAAAGAAACAGTACTTTTACTGAGTGTTGGGAAATTTGACACTTAATATATATATATATATATATATATATATATATATTAATATGATATATATATACTATTTATTTTTACTATTCAATAAAAAAATACATATACTTACTATTCATTTTAATGGATTTTAATATATATAATAATAATTCCTTTATACCACTCTATATTTTCTATTTCACCTCCTCACCATTATATTATTTCTTTATGTATTGATCACACCATTGTAAAATTTTCATATTAGTTTTAAACATTAGAGTAAATTACTGAGATTGTCCCTATGTTTTGATAGTATTTCACTCTTGATCCCTAGGTTTCATAAATTACTATGATCTCAAACTTTAAACATTTGTAACAGTTAAGTCACCAAATTACATGTTAGGGTTTACGTCGGCCATAGGGAAAATTAGGGCAATCGACCCTAAGCCCAGTCCGTTTATTTGTTTAACCTAATTGTATCTCTATATATACCCTTATCATGTAATTGTAATCTTTGTACCAAGCATAATAATAAAATACCTAGTTGCAACGCATGGACGTAGATCACACCAACCAAACCACGCAAGATCTCTCATGTCATTTATTTGCTTTCTCTTGTGTATGATTAGTGTGTATGTATGATACCCCAACAACTGGTATCAGAGCGTAGGTTCTCGGTTGCATCATGTGACAATTGCAGTTGAGAAATCACGTCATTGCTGATGTGAGCACATTTGATCGTTCTAGAAATCCGCGCTAATTTGGCGATTGAAATTACTACAGATTGATAGTATGCGGGAAATGATGAACGTAGGCGAAAACCGTGTGCAAAACGGAGTCCTGAATTGCCCGGAATCGAAAAATGAAGAAAAATTTCTAAGTATTGAATTTCTGGCTTCGTCGCGGTACGCGAAGGCTAGGTTGAGGATCCTCCGCGGTACGCGATGCTTGAAAAATATCTGAGATTCTCCGGATTTCTTCGCGGTACGCGAAGCCTTTTTGGCTCCTCGTCGCGGTACGCAACGGGTGAGGCGGTTGAATAGTTTGATCTTCTTTATCATAACGCATGCAGAAGTTTATTTTTTTAAAACCAGTCGAACATATACGCTCAACCACACACACCAAACGAAATTTCACCATCAAATCACCATTCTGAAGCCATCAGAAGTTACCGATCGCACCAAGGAACGTATCTACAAGTTCTGATCGTTGTTTTACCCGCAGAAATCCGTCAGATTAGGTAATAACTCGTTTTAACCATCTAGTTTGATAATGATTGATTAGATCTTGATTTTGAACGTAATGACATAGTTATGATTGTTGATTATTGCCTAGATGATGGCTAGAATTGATTATAAACAAAGAACACGGTGTTTTAACGGTTAAATCCTTGTTTTGATCCGTTGTAATGCCCGGTTTGCATGAAATCATACCCATAATTTGATTATGACAATGTAGGTGATTAGTTGGATTAATCTTTGAAATGCAAGGTTAAATCCAAGTGTTTCAAACTAATCACGATCATTAACATACTCATTGGAACGATTATCTGATGTTTATGATAACAGTCAGATTAGTATGTTAAACATGGTTATTAAACCTATTCTAATGCTACATTGTGATATTTCATGATATTTGGGTAATCAATAACAAGGATTGATCATTCCTAAGCCATTAATCTATCTAGAAATTGTTATAGCATTATAATCAACAACATTAACTATTTGGTTAACAGACTTTCTTTCCAAAAGAAAGTGATAAAAAAATGCTTTGAAAATAGAGGGGTGAAAAAAACCGAAAGCCCTTCTTTTAAGTTCCTCCTAGATACATGGCTTACATACCCGGCTCAACCTTCTTAGAAAACAATCAAATCGAGGGTCCGGAGGATAATAAAAAGTGTCATCAACATTGTATTAGGAATCTAATTCAATGTGGGTTCCTACATTATCATACATTGTATGATATCACATCAAAATAACTGATTAAACGCTTAATATCGGTTTGATGACTTGCAAAGCAATGTCTTTGGTATTGAACGTTCAGAAAAATCTAATCAGTAAGTTAAAACCTAAATAACTCATTAAACATAACTAAATGCAGAATCACCCCTTTATTATCAGTTTGGGAGATATTCTGCTACCTCTATATTATCAGGTGAGTTTCGTACAACCCCTTTTCATTTTAATGTTTTACAAACATCAGGGAATGTCTGTAAATCGATTTCTGAACATATGATATGTTTCACTGTTATCTTTGTGATTTCATGTGACTTTTGTGTGATTTCATGGGATTTTGCCGTTAGTATCTCTATCACAGTATCAAAAGCCCTCATTCTTTGAAACTGTATCTAGTGAACCCATGTGGGGCCGAACAGGAAGCATTGATAGTACTATTGGCTGACAACCCATTTGCTGGGAAGATTGCATCTCCCCTGGTGTGAATGTTTGTTACCTGTTACCGAAACACTTTATTAATGTTAGATAGACATTAAGATATTTACCGACGGGTAGTATCTTCGTAAAACGTAAAACTGTCCGAAAGGAACTAGATATGGGTCCCATGGTTATCTGAACTGTATATCTTGAAATTTTGCATATCATATTGTTTAATTACTAAACTTTACGAACTCACCAGCTTTGTGCTGACGTTTTCAAATCAAACATTTTTGCAAGTAGACAGTGATTTCGGGTGAGACTGCACTTCACAAATTGTAACTGAATAAGTTAATGCTGTAATGTGAATTGTAATAACGAACCTTGTAATGTAATTATTTTAAGTCAATCTGTGTGCTTGTGATATCTTATCAAGTAAGTCACCCCTAATTTCTGAGACATCACCACTATGCTTCCGCGACCGTTTCAGTGACATCATCAACAGGTGACGAGAGGTGGGGGTGTGACACATCACTGACCCCAAACTGCTGTCAGAATCGCCACCGCCGGATTTCAATCACTGTTCACCGCCACTATTCAGAGGGTCTGTTTTGAACCATATCTGAAAGGAAATCAAAATTAGGGTTACAAATCGACGATGTCGCTGGGTTTTAGGGTTTCAACCATCGCAAGGGTCTTTTGCCACATCCGTCGTTCAAGATTTAGAGTTTTTATTCCACGAATTGAGGTAATACGACCTAAGGCTTGTGTTTTAGACGCGATTAAGGATTGTCATGACCTGCTTCTGTCGTTGACCAGCGGGTTTCTTCTATTGTCGTCGCAATAGTGGTATTCTAGAGTTCCGGCAAGCCCATCAGTCGCCGATTGGCCTAATTCCCACCAAGCTACCACTGCTATTTTCACCAGTTTAGGGTCCCGACGCCGTCATCTTCGCTGGATTAGGGATTCGCCGCCGCTGCCGAATTATGGTTATGGCGAACTTTTCTGATCAGGACAGTCAGTTTCCGACCAGATAGATTGCAGCCGGGTTGCTGCTGTTTGGGGGGTTTTTCAACAGCTTCTCTTGCTATTTGGGTCTAGTGAGTTCGAGTCTGTTCGATCGGGTTTAGATTGGGTGTTATCGAGGTTTGATATCGTAGGTGAAAGGTTTTGTTTGGGTACCAGGTTAAAGTTTGCTTTGTATAACTGGTTTATTATCATCTTTGGAACCATGATTGCTTTGATCAGATTATGTTTGTCGTCATGGTTGAAGACGGAAAGTTTTCGATTGAAAATTTTGACGGTTTGTACTGTAGTTGGTGGAAAATGTAAATGGATGCATTATTATGTAGAAAAGACTTGGATACGATACTAGAAGAAAAACCGAAGAAAATGGAGAAAGCTGTTGAAGCTCTATGGGATGCCAAGGACAATAAAGCCAAGACAGTATTACATTGTCATTGACAAGAAACCTTGTGTTTAATATCATGTCTGAAATCACTGCTCATGGTATGATGATAGCGTTGTCAAATATGTATGAAAAGTCTTCTGCAACAAACAAGGAGTTCCTAATGAGAGAATTGTTTACGATGTGAATGAGAGAAGGAAGTTCAGTGACCGAGCACATTAATAATCTGAACTATATTTTGTCCAAACTATCATATTTAGGAATGAAGTTTGATGATGAGACTAAGGCTGTACTATTGTTATCTTCACTGCCTGATAATTAGTCAGGGACGGTGCCTGTCATTACTAACTTGGTGGGAACTGATTTGATGATATTTGAGAAAATCCGAGACTTGGTACTAGGCGAAGTTGTTTGCTGAAAGAGTGCTAAAGCAGGATCTTCTTTTAATATGTTTTATGTTGATAGGGGAAGGGATAATAGCCGAAATAGGGAGAACAACAAGGGTCAAGACAGAATCTCGTCTAAAGCTTGGCCTAGTGTGCGTTGTTGAGATTGCAACGAAAAGGGACATTATAGGGGTCAATGTCCAAATAAGAATTATGGTGAAGGATCAAAGAATTCTGGTGGATTGAACACTGCTGAAGTAAGTTATTCTGATGATGATACTTTGATACTTTGTAGTGGAAGCAGTGTGGAAACCTAGGTCATGGATTCCGGTGCATCATTTCATGCTACCCATAGCAATGATGGCATGCGGAATGTTAAAGAAAGTGATTTTGGCAAGGTTAGGCTTGGAAACAACAAAATTCTTGATGTGACTAGCATGGGGGATTTGGATCTTGTCACCATTTTGGGTACTACTTGGCCTTTGTGTAACGTCAAAGTTATTCCAAGGCTTGGATGTTAAGTTTGGTGATAAAAAGTGGTAGGTCGTAAAAAATAATCTTGTGATTGTTAAAGGTTTCAAGATGGGGTTGTTGTATCTGATGCATGTTCCATCTAGGGAAGTGACTAACCCTGCTAAGACAAATGCTAAAGTCGGGCTCGCAGATTCAAAGCTAAACGAGTTCAGTTTACAACAAAGGACTCTGGACTCCAGGTTATCAACTTGAGCATATTTGGAGGTCTAAGCATAGAAGGGATTTTTGAGACAGTGGGAGCATAAAGAGTGTTTGGACACAGATAGGAAGTGGACATTGGGTTCAGAAGACTAGGAGACCAAATGAAATTTCTCCTAGGAAGTAGTTGTTAGTGGGGAATGCTCCTCGGATGGGATTGAGGATGAGAAGACATGGTCTGTTATGACTGGGTTGGGGCCTTCTGAGGCCTCAACGGGCCTTTTAGGAAACTAATGAGAAGGCCGTTGCGGCTAGGTTGATTGTTGATCGAAGATACATGGTTTGAAGTTTGGTTTGTTCTTAGAAACTGTACCTGGAAGACTTATCTTGATGTATGTATAGAAGATTACTGAAGTTACTGGATGATGGGGTTGCTGTGTGCTTTGAATGGGGGGCTTGATTCTATCGCTAGGCCTTCAAGTGTGAGATTGCTAGGCATACATAGGCCTTAAGGCAACCAGCACTAAGCCCGATCCGTTTATTTGTTTAACCTAATTGCATCTCTATATATACTCTTATCATGAAATTGTAATCTTTGTACTAAGCATAATAATAAAAAGACTAGTTGTAGCCTGTGGACGTATGTTACACTGACTGAACCATGTAAACTCTCATGTGTCGTTTATTCGGTTTATCCTCTGTGTGTGTGTGATACCCCAACATTACCTTCACATGCTTGACCAAATTACCCTGACCAAAACATTATATGTGTTACAAATGTTGAAAGTTTGGGACCATATAGGTAATTTATGAAACCTACATATCAAGAGTGAAATACTAGCAAACCATAGGGACCATCAAACCTTCCAACAGGAAATAATTTCGTGTTCGGTTCATGTTGTGTTTTCATCTCATGTCAAAAATTCACACTAGTGGTAGGCTCATAGCCTACAATTTTGTAAAGGGATAATTACATATTTCTCCTTCCTAACTTGAAAATCTACATATTTCCACAAGGTGCAAATTTCAATGCTCTTAAAGCATGATTTGAGGAAATATGTAATTTTACAAGTTAGCAGGGGAAAATATGTAAAAGCCCTTTTGTAAAATAGAAAACATTTTGTCATAAACAATTATTTAAAATCAAGATGTTCAAAATTCCAAACTTTTAGAAATAATGAAAGTTAAAAGAAAGATATTCTTGTTTGATTAATTCAGGTAATAACTTA
Organism: Mikania micrantha; assembly: GCA_009363875.1. Taxonomy (NCBI): domain Eukaryota; kingdom Viridiplantae; phylum Streptophyta; class Magnoliopsida; order Asterales; family Asteraceae; genus Mikania; species Mikania micrantha. The sequence continues at coordinate 34,653,770 of CM018685.1, forward strand.
TACGTAATTTCAAATATAATTTTATTTCAAAAAAGTGTTTGAAAAATTTTGCATTTTGGTTGCCAAGTTTTCGTATTATTTTAGTTAAAGTTAAAAAAATGATATTAATATTTGGTACTTAAAGTACTAACTTGTAAGAAATTTTAAATAAATTTGATCTTAAAATTCATTTATAATTTTTAAAAAATCATGCTTAACTCATTTATTATATGTTATTTATAATTATTTTTTATATATAATAACTACTAGAATATATAATTTATTATTTTTTAGTTTTTAAATTATTTTTTATATATAATATCTACTAGAATATATAAAATAGCTAGTAATAAAAATTTTAAAAATTATAAATGATTTTTGAAGATCAAATTTATTTATAATTTCTAACAAGTTGGTACTTTAAGTAACAAAATATTAGTATCATTTTTTAACTATAATAAAATAATACTAAAAACTTGGCAACCAAAATGCAAAATTTTTCTAACAATTTTTAGAAATAAAAATATATTAGAAATTGCATATAAGTTATTACCTTAATTAATCAAATAAGAATATCTTTTCTTTTAACTTTCATTTTTTTAAAAGTTTGGAATTATAAACATCTTGATATTAAATAATTGTTTATGACAAAATGTTTTCTATTTTACAAAATTGTAGGCTACCAATAGGGTTGTGAATTTCTGACACAAGACGAAAACACAACATGAACCGAACACAAAATTATTTTCTGTTGGAAGGCTTGAAAGGCCCTTAAATGCCTAGACCTAGAGCATGCTTATTGCTTATTTGTGTGATCTTATGAAAATTGAGTCATTTGGTGCAAGTCAATATTTTTGTGCAAAAATGATTTTGGTTGTATGAGTTGGGTTTACTAAATGGACTCAAATCAGAAAAATTTAAGACTTCAAATAAAATTAAAGTGTTAATAGGGAAGCAAAGTAGCATGAGCATCAAGACACTCAAAATTGTTAATGCTATTTGTATTGGACGTGGTAGTCACTAGCAACTTACAATCAGTGACGGATTCGGAAATTTGTTTTGGGGGGGGGGGGGGGGGGGAATGGGTCTAGATAAAAAACGGGTTGGATTAGTTGAAACCACAAAACAAACCTATCGGTTCGGGTATAAAGCAGCTTGGGTCAGCTAAAATCACAAAACAAACCTATCAAAAGTATTTAGAAAAACAATTGCTTAGATAATCAGTTTCAAAATTAGATCACAAGTTGATATTCGTATAAAATCTATGAAAAGAACACAGCTTTTATTATTCATTTCCAATTGTGCCCTTTTACAATCAGATTTGTGCCCCTTAAAATCAGATTGTGCCCCTTTTTGTTTCAAAATTAAGCAAAATTATTTAAAAACAACGTCTTTTAACATTCGATCATGGGGTTTCACTGGAGGCCTGTCCCCCTAACTTTGCTTTGTCTCCGCCACTGCTTACAATGCCCAAAATATCTCAAAGGCTCAATGGAAATAGATAACTAAAATAGTGGCTAGGGTATGCTAAAAGCAAAGGGAATATCAAACTATATTATGGAGAGAGGTGGTTGAAACCAATGAGTCGATGACCATTCTGACTGATTGTGCATGGTAAATAAAGATAGCAATCTGAGTGAGTTTGGTTTAAAAGGAGAAGTGTGATATCATATAAACAAAAATTAATTATGTTTTGAATTTATAGTTTTCATACCTCTTTGTGTAAGGGACAAACTTTGGAGAAAGAAAGCTCCATTAAAACTTTTTCTTAAGACATCTTTGTTTTATTGGCTATTTCCTAATGGCCGCAAATATAGTTTGATATTAATGATTTCTCGGCCACTCTTATGAATAATTTTTGCCTTTTGTACATATTTTTCTAGTTGAATGTTATCATTAACGGCTTAGATGTTACATTTAAATCCTTGTGAAATGGGAGAAGGATAATGAAGCAACAACATGTACCCAGTGAAATCCCACTTGGGAGAAGGATAATGAAGGCCCTGCTTAAAAAGTTTGAAGAATTATCATGCATTTGTTACACCAATTGTGGGCTAAAATCCCTTCAAGAGTTCAAGTGTGGGATTAAATGGTATTTAGGAGTAAAATACTCTTGTTCAAAAAAGAAAAAAAATCAAGTTGCACCAATTCTAATTCCTTTAGTACTTGTACAAAATATTATGTATCAGATGTACTGAACTTTTCCCATGCTTCATCAAGTTATAGATTTCTTATCAGTCTTCCACATGTGATATGGTTAATGTCAGGGGCAAGATGTGTCAAGAAGTTGCTAATCTCTTATTCTCAAAATTCTTAGATAATAATACTATCAACAATGGCAAAGCTAAGGCAATACCTCAGGCATTAAAATAGCTATCGGCAAAAACATGACTAAAGTGAAGCCTCAAAATGCCAACTACATATCTGACAACTTCATATAAACAATTGCAGCACGCAGGCCAACATTTTAATCAACTTCCAAGCCTTTTAAATCACATGACGATTAACAATCAAATACTTTGAGAAAACATGCATTCTTAATAATAGTTGTGTAAAATTAATATAAATGGATGAGGAAGATGTGCAAAATTTTAAAGCTGTTTAAATGTCCCCAAAGCTGTGTTGTGTTATCCAGATTTCCATTTTTCGACTTTCTGCATTTTCTGTATTCTGTTTTAGAGATTATTTAATTTGCTATAATACTCCAAGCTCAAGTATTAACATTAGCAATTGCAACTGTGGGTGGTGCTACCCAAGCCCATTTAATATGACTATGTGAGAATGTTTAACTGTTCTATCATGGCCCCTAAAAGATAACAAGGAAAATCAAACTTTGGTATCAATACGAATGAAGAGAAGAACCCCCTATGTGACCATGGCACTATGAAAAACTTCAACAATGCTGGCATCTAAACCAATTAAAAAACAAAAAGTGCATAAGAAACAAAACAGTAGATGATTAATTGAAACCCATCAATAGAACTCGACATATAAACTTTTGAGTTCCTTGAAACATTTTTTTATCAGCAACAAAAAACTTTGATGTTCCCCTTAACCCCTTTGATGATCAGTCAACTAGAAGCTAATTATCCCTTGCTAAACCTGAATCAACCTCATACCCTCGTCCCAAGAACGAGTAGCATTATCCATCATAATATAACCATATGTAGTATCTATTTGCAAAAACAATTAAGAAGGCATGAAAAACTAGAAGACAGACATGAAAGTTCATGACAACCTACCCCCATTTGCTTATTAAAAAAACAACCAATTATGGTAGCTACCCTCAAAAATTGTCCCAAAGGTCTAAAACTTTCTAATCAACCCCAAATAAATGCAATTTAACCAGACGTAAGATTGTTGAAACCACTCTAGCTGTTTCTATATTTGAGTCCTCTTTGGCCAAAGGGGGAAGACCATTAAACTACTAATTTTGTTTACAATTACACATTGTTCTGGATTTAATCAACTGCAATTAAACAAAATCTTGATTTACATCCCGAAATAAGATCGAGAAAACCCTACATTGTTCAACATTTAAATTGATTCCCTCTTTACAAAATTCCTGGAGAGGAAGTTTTCACAATCCGATTATAAATTTCGATATGTAAACTGAACATATCTGGATCAAAAAACATCCCAATTTCTTTCCCAAAAGGATTTATAAGAAAACAAACGATAACCCTAAATTAAGATTAAAATACACAGAAATCATCAAAAAAATGAGGCAAAAAGTACCGTGATGTGCGTAGAGCCAAGCCGTACGCCATGAATAGATGTGATCCCCTGGCTTGAGTTGTGATTTATCAATTTTGTTGGACAAAATCTGTTTCATTTCTTCCATTCCTTTTCCTTTCGATGGGATGACGATGAAGATTGTGATTCTGATTGTGATTGTTGCTTCGTTTAAGAGTATTGGCACTGGTAATTAATTTAATTTGGATTGTGGGAACGACACCGTGTTGACAAGTTAGCGTGTCGCAGTTTACAAATTTAAATTGTGTTTAATATTAATTTATTAGAGTTTTTATTTTTTATTTTTTGAACGGCTAAAGTTTCAATCGTGTGAACCCATTGTTTCCAGATCATGTAACCAACGTCTAGTTACCTGGACCTCCCATGAGCCACCACAACCACCCCAGGAGGAAACCCTACTGGGAAAACCCTCTGACCCCCACAGACCCATTTTTCACTGCGGAATGATTTGAACCCAAGACCTCCCATTTGAAAGAATCTTGGGGTACCATTGAGGCAATGCCTCACTGGTAGAGTTTTTATTTTTATTAGCCATCAGGCCATTAGGTAGGATGGTATCAGCAATCTTTCGGTACCGTATTGGTATCGATAGTACCAAATATTTGAAAAAATAATTACTGAATTGATTGATATGGTACCGGTTTGGTATGGTATTGGTCTGGTGTTGATATTCGTTACAAAATAATCATCGAAAATGGTATCAGTATCATACCGGTACTGAATTTATAGAATAGCGGTTACCGAATACCGTACTGAATTTATCAATTCGGTACTGATTTGGTTTCAGTGCTCGGTATCAAATGTTCATCCCTATTGCCATGTCCTCGAAAATAAGTTTGTACATCCGCCAGACCACTTGCATTTTATCAGTTCGGTAGGAAATGCATTACTTGAAAAACTATCTGTTTATTCAGAAGTAATTATTCTAAAAAAGACTCGAAGTCATGACAAGTATAAGAGAAATTATAAATAATAAGGTAATAGAAGCCTTTAGTTATTTAACTTCTAAAATCTAAACTTTCTTTATAAAAATTGTAAAACCAAACTTTTATGTTTATAACGATGCTTATTTGCATTTCTTTTTCATGCACATGAGTGTCATTAACATTTTATTTTGCCAATGTAAGTATATCCTTGTTATTAACTTATTATTAATTGCCAATAACAATAGCATTTGATAGGATCATATGCAAATATACAAATAAAGTGTTTTGTAAAATGTTAGAAACCGATGATATGTTAACAATTGTATTATTATTTAATTTTAATGTGAGGGTAATATAGTAAATTTAAATATAATGTAGATTTAATAATCCCCTAAATTGTAACAAGATTGTTAATACATGGCCAGATTGTTTCTCATTATTTTTACAAAACAAACATCTTGTAAAATAACCATACTCCCATAATTTAAACACAGGAATTGATTCACCAAAAATACGATTTTATTTAAAAGCATAAAAATAAATATAGAAAATAAAAAGTTCTGTACACAAAAGATACAGTAAAAAATTAAAAAATATGTGTTTTTATATATTTAAACAAAATTGAATACACAAAATTGTGTTATAAATTTAACAAAAAATTCAACATGTTTCTATTATTAAAGGAATAAAGGACACGTACGTTTTTTCGGGGTGTGGATGAAACCGAAAAAACCGACGCAAAACCCAAAAATCCAAACCGAAATAACCAAACCCAAATATAAACCGAAGGGTTTGGTAGATGCTTTCTAAAAGACCGAAAGTTTGGATTTGAGTTTGATTTTTCCTAAAATTAAAACCGAATATATGCGTAAGTGTGTGTTTTAACACCCCGACCGATGGCGGAAACGTCGGGATGCCACGAGGGATGTGTAGATTGTTCATAAGCTCGTGGGCATCTAAATAAATCATCACATATCAATTACATCAACCAAAGTAATTACACAAAAATCATGTTCATCATGATTTAAATACAACAATTTACACAAAAGATTAGCTAAATTAACTAAACACTAGTCTTCAGTAATCTAGTTAATTTTAGCTAAGTCCAAGATCCTAAGTGATGATGTCCAAAAGATGTAGAGCTGCCCTGCTCTATCTACTTCCCTTCGTTTCCTGAAACATGTAAGAAATCAAGTGTCAACTACGAAGTAGTTGGTGAGTAATCATAAGTTTTTATTTTTCAAAAATGTTTACAAGTGTTTATAAAAGTTTATAGTTTTTAAGAAAATACACATGTGAACCTGTGAGATAATCCAACTCTGCCAATACACCACAAACACAAAATCAAGTATTTCAAGTAATCACAGTTAATCATCCAAATATAATCAATCAATCATAACCAAACACATCAATTAGATAAATAAAGAGAAAATCCACATTCATCATCAACAATCATCATTCATCATAATTATCTAAATGTAATGTACCGCGGAGGGCCTTAGTCAACTCAACCAACGGTAAATGGAATCATCATGGAGGACCTAAGCCAACTCGATCTACGACATTCCTAATAATCATAAGTGACAATGAAGTGCACTACGGAGGACCTTAGTCAACTCAACCAACAGTGGAATCACCGAGGGGGACCGAAGTCAACTCAACAACAGTAACTCAGTCATTACGGAGGACCGAAGTCAACTCAAAGAACAACGACTCACGGAGTTGTGATAATCTGTGTCAATCCATAATCAATAACAATTCAATAATATGTATATCATATTGATAATCCAGGTGTCACACATGTGTTATCAAAATAATATTAATTTGTTATACATGTTCCACCTCCGAGTTTAAAAAGAAAACGATTTAAAAGGAGGTTATGAGAACTCACCTGAATGTCTCAAAATTCAGTAAGTTTGTAGAATGCGCGCTCACGAGAATAAAATCAACCATGACTCAACAACCTGTATTTATCACGGGTTTTCATATTCATAAGTATATATGTTTGTTTATTTTTAAGTATTCATATGTATCCGACTTTAATCTACAAGTGTGCCACTAACTTAGATTTGTTATCTAAATTATAAGTAACACTTGTTATCATAAAAGTTATCATCCTTAAATACAAAGTGTTAGAACTTGTTAGTTTTAAATTAAATAGATGATTTTAATTGGAAAAACCAACATATACTAGCATGCCCATATACTTATGTATATATGTGCATGCATGGATTTAGGTAATATGTAGGTTAGGTTTTCCTTGCAAAGGTGATAGTTCAAAACACTCAAATACATGCATACGTATATGCATGCAAGGACCCAAGTATATATATTATGCTTCATTGTTGTATATAAGTTTATCTAGGTTTGTTATTGTTAAAGAGCGTCCACTAATGTGCATGCGTGATAGTATCGAAATCCATAGGTTTTGACAGCCCCTAGGCTCGGCAACACCTAAGGTTCGGCTACCCCATGGTTCGGCTACACCTTGGTTCGGCAGTAGCATCTAGGTTCGGCGAACCTCACAAGTTTGGCCACACTTAGGTTCGGTAGACCTTGGTTGCGGCGAACCTCTTGGCAGCAACCATGGGTTCGACAATAGTCCGAGGTTCGGCCATCTTAGGTTAGCAGCACATTGGTTCGGCCTCATCAGGTTCGTTAACCCCCCCAGGTTCGGGAACTCCAGAAGCTCGACAGCAGCTAGGTTCGGCGAACCCTTTAGGTTCGGTGGTCCCTAAGCTTGGCGAACCCATGATCCACACAGCACCGAGCCGAACCTTGTTGTTGATCATCTTCTCCATCGAGTTTCTTCATGTTTCAGGTGACCGATGTCGAATTGTCAGTCAAAAATTAAAGTAAAACTCAAGTCCCAGCTACCTTATTAGTTAGGGTAAGTCGGGTGTCGAACCACGAGGAGTTTATGTGGATGGTGTAATTGCTATTTGATTTATGAACTAAACTTAACTAAAACGGAAAATGTAAAATTGAATTAAAGAGTTTGTTTGTTAAACTTGAAAATCAATTGCAATTAACTAAAATGGTTCTAAATAATAATGACAAAGGTGATTCCCCCGGGATTTAGATTCAAAGATAGATAATCAAATTAGTTTTCAATTGGTAATTCACATAGACATGAACGAATGAATTCATTGATTGTGACACACAAGGACCATTTGCTTCGATTGTAAAACAATGGAAGATTATCACAAGAACGTCAATTGCATCAAATCAAACCAAAACACAACTTAATATATCCTAATTACTAGAATTCTCAGGAATTGAAAAGCAATTATTAAGGTTTAAATCAAATCCAATCGTTTACAATCAAAGAATCAAACCATTAGAAAAAAGCATCGAATGCTTAGATTGCATGTCTCAAACAAGAATGAAAACTAAATTTAATCATCTACTTACAAGAATCCTCCACCTGGAGGAAACCACGAAGAAATTAGCCGCGCATGACACCAAACTGATCTTCAAAACTTGATTGGATCTTCATCATGGATGATTAGGAAGTGATTGGATGGATTAGAATGGTGGAAAGACTTCAATTTTGGCTTCTAAGATCGTCCAAAGTCGTCCCAAGTCGAATGGAATGAGTTAGGATCCCCAAAAACCTAATTTTTTAGGTTTAAATACGTGCAGAAAACACGGCCGGTGTAGGCTAAGCCCAAGCCCGTAGGTTACGCAAAAGTTCTGTCAAAACATACTCCAGCTGCCGTAGGTTACACCCAGGCCGTAGGTTACGCCGGCCAGACCCCCAAAAACTTGTTTTCTTCATAACTTTTGCGTTTCAAGTCCGTTTTGCTTCCCGTAAACGTCCAAATCCTCGTCTCTCAATCCTCTATCATTTAAGGTTAAATCCATTCTTTCCTAATCATCCTTTATCTTTCCAAAATGCTTCCAGTCCGTGCGTTTAACCTACAAAACAACCAAATCGCATAGTTATCTAGCTTCAACCAATTACGCACTTGAATATTTATAAATTTAAGCATTAACCACGCATAATAATCATTCCAACCCCCATCCATCAGCAGGTTCGTTTATAGCTTCCTCATGTTCATACTAGTTCGTTTTAAGGTTTCAATATGTAGAAATCGTTTGAAAAAGGTGGTGATGTAAACCGGTTATCATTTTTGCACAACTCATAAAGTAAAACGAATGATCTACCTTCAAAACTTGATCTTTAGCTCGAAATCTTCGTGGGTTCTTGTTCTACTCGATCATAGGGACGATTTGGCAACAAGATCTTGTGAAATGGTTGAGGATTGATGAAGAAAACCTAGAGAGAAGTTAGAGAGAGAGGTGACGGGTTTGTTGGTTTAGAGAGAGAGAATGAGGTGAAAAATGGTGAAGAAGAAGGGAATCCATCCTTCTTATACTCCGTATCGTTCCCGCGTGCTGGGTATTGTTTATTTCGCGATAATATACTTTTAAAATGTTCGGTTTTTCACGTAGAAATGTATTTTAACCACGAAACGTTTAATAACTTAATTTCGTTTTACAAAATGGTTTTTATTAAATTTATTTTATAAAAATGATTTTATTTATTTTCGTATAAGATCGTAACTACTAATAAACGTTTTCAAATTCGTTTTTCTTAATTTAATATCGTGAAATATTATTTCGGTTATCTCATCGAAACGCGTTACTCACGTACGCATTCGTAAAGATAGCCACCTTTTCGAATCCATCGTTTGTATCGTATTTCAATTCGATTTACGATTTATGGAATATCGTTTCAGTATATTATTCTTAATAATTATATTCGCGTGAATCGTCACTCACTCGGATACATTATTAAGTTAATATTCCTGAAATAATATTTGCATTTTAATTAATATTCGCGTCCTCACCATCGCGTGATTATTTTTAGAAAACGCTTTCCATTATTTTATTTATTATTCTCATTAATTATCAAATCCCCAATCCAAGCCCCACTAAACCATATCACTGACACATCCATGATAAACAGAAATAAGTTTATGTATAGGGCATATGTAGGAGTAGGTCGCAACCTATCCAGCCACCGTCCTACCACCATTTTGATAGACCCTGACCATGTATCCTTGACTATATTTAGTGTCCAAATCAATAACCTTAAACTATTTCTATCAACAATCAAATCATATTAAATAATTGTGACACCCCGTCACTTTCATGTCCACACTGGACATTTTACAACATTATTTAATAATTTACATTAGGTCCCAGTCAAAACAAAAACGACTTTTGTATTTTACAAACTTTTAAACATACTATTACCAACACCTGTTAAAAACAAGTTTAAGTTTAAGTATGTTTACAAACTCCACCAAACATTTATTACACAAAAACTTCACGCATGTTCGATTATTTATATATTAAACCACAACACGAGCCTCCACGTTCGATTCCCGATCACCATCACCGCCCACCCTGCTCTTTTGTACCTGTAACACCACATTTTAAGTCACCATTAGTTCGTTAGAACTAAGTAAGATTACCCCATCATTCACCAAGTGTATTCCATAACACCATATGGATACACTACTGAGGTTTCACATAAAATGTTGACAACAACATTTAACCACATTTAAAACGATTTACTAACGGTTCGTTTTCAACCAAAACCTCAATATATCTCCCATTCATGCGCAATTGTTATAATTTAATATAACACATATATTAATACCCAACACACCAATTGTGCATCATATTTCAAATTCACCATTTGTTCACACACCTTGTGAATCCTTTACATTGGAAGTGCAAGTTATACGTTCACACACCTTGTGAATCTAAACATGCACATTACCAATTCAACATCTACGCATTCGTAGATCACCACATGTTCACACACCTTGTGAATCCTTTACATTGAAATGGCAAGTTATACGTTCACACACCTTGTGACTCTAAACATGCACATTATCAATTCAACATCTACGCTTTCGTAGATCACCACCTGTTCACACACCTTGTGAATCCTTTACATTGGAATGGCAAGTCATACATTCACACACCTTGTGACTCTAAACGTGCACATTACCAATTCAACATCTATGCATTCGGAGATCACCACATGTTCACACACCTTGTGAATCATGCAACAACAATAACCACAATCACGTATAATACAATCACTTGTAGTATGGACTCACCCAGTCCTTAACTACAAGTTCAATCAAACAGGTAACTTACCTTAATTTGAAGAGTTATCAAAAATCACCAACTCTTTTCCAGGCCTTCTAGAACTAGATTCACCTCCACTTCCTATTATATATTTACATATAACAGGATTTAACAACATGAACACACAACTTGTGTTATTTATGTAATCTAATTCATTTGGCCTGTTTCATTCTTTATTTTTTAATCAAAACCTCATTAAGGTTTTTATCACTAACCCATGTGTAGAAATTAATCTACACATGTTCTTTATCATATTTAAATTTTCACATCATCGTTTTACGTTAAAATCATTAACTTTCAACTTTCCACATTAAGTTATCATTCTAAAGGATGATCCAAGACCACCACAACCACTCGTTAATCACCCCACTAATAATCGTACTCAATAATATGAGTTTCATAACAAACGGGCATTATAACGGATCAAAATCAATATTTCACCGTTAAAACACCTAGTTTCTCGTTTCTACTTATCCCCAATCAATATACAATGCTCAAGACTCAATTTAATCCGTATATTATCAAAATAGATTGAATAAAACGAATCGTTACCCTTCAAACGGATTTCTGATTGAAATACAACGATCTGGACGTGTAGAAACGATCCACAGCTCAACCCGAACGTCTGGATAGCATAAAATTTGATGTTGGGTACTGAAAATCCGTATATGTGTGTGTTTATGGTGAAAGTGATCGAGAAAGAGAGATAGATATGTGTTTGGATGAATTCCTTTGAAGATAAGCAATCTGCCAAGCCGCCACACCCGTCGCGTACCGCGAAGAGGGCTCAATAGCTCTTCGCGTACCGCGAAGAAATCCGGAGTTCTCAGATATTTTTGGTCCTTCGCGTACCGCGACGGAACCACATAATCATCTTCGCGTACCGCGAAGAGTCCCAAACCACATTATCTTTGTTTCGCGATTCCGGACAATCCGTAACACGTTTCGCGAACGGTTCTCTCCCACGTTCATAATTTCTCACATACTTTCGATTTTTAATAATCACAATCGTTCTATTGACAATTATTTCAAACTTGTTCATATTATTAAAAATGGGTCGTTACAAATCTCCCCTCCTTACAAAGGTTTCGTCCTCGAAACCGGTTATACATCAAAAAGAAAAGGATAAAATTTCCTCATTTCATCTTCTGACTCCCACGTTGCATCAGATCCTCTTCTATTTTTCCATTGGACCTTCACCTGGTTCAGGGACTTGTTTCTGAGTTGTTTGACTTTTCGGTCTAATATAGCCACCGGCTTTTCCACATAGTTCAACTTGTCATCAATTTCCAAGTCTTCTAGTGGCACATAAGCCGATTCATCCGCTAGACATTTTCGCAGATATGACACATGAAAAGTATCATGTATACCACTCAGTTCCTCTGGTAGCTCAAGGCGATAAGCAACATTACCTATCCGAGCTATAACTCTAAACGGTCCGATGAAACGCGGACTTAATTTCCCTCGCTTACGAAAACGAATCACACCCTTCCAAGGGGAAACCTTTAACAATACAAAGTCCCCCACTTGAAATTCAATCGGCCGTCTTCGTTTATCTGCATACGACTTTTGACGGTCTTGTGCCGCCTTCAAGTGAGCTCGTATCTGATCAATTCGTTGGTTTGTAACTTTAAGTATCTCTTTATTTTCGAGCTCTCGCGGTCCAACTTCTCCCCAACAAACGGGAGTACGACATCGCCTTCCATATAACATTTCATATGGGGGCATTCCCAACCCAGAATGATAACTGTTGTTATATGAAAATTCCGCCAGAGGTAGATAGTCATCCCAACTACCTCCAAAATCAATGATACACGCTCGTAACATATCCTCTAGCGTCTGAATGGTTCGTTCACTCTGACCATCAGTCTGAGGATGATACGCCGTGCTCAACAACAGTTTTGTGCCCAATTCCTTTTGAAAATTCCTCCAGAAATGCGAAGTGAATCGTGTGTCTCGATCGGACACAATCGTCACTGGTATGCCGTGACGCGACACTATTTCTTTCACATACACTTCAGCCATCTTCTCAGAAGAATATGATTCACGAATAGGAATAAAATGAGCACTTTTAGTCAACCGATCCACAATGACCCAAATCGCATCATACCCCTTTCGGGTTTTCGGGAGTTTAGTAATTAGGTCCATTGTGATGTGCTCCCATTTCCACATAGGAATCTCCAAGGGCTGTAATTTGCCATAAGGCTTTTGATGCTCGGCCTTAACTTGTAAACAAGTTAAACATTTCCCAACATATTTAACAATATCTCGCTTCATACCTGGCCACCAGTAATTTACCCGAAGGTCTCGATACATTTTAGTGGCTCCCGGATGAATTGAGTATCTTGATTTATGAGCTTCCTCCATCAAATCGGTTTTCAAAGAACAAGTGGGAGGTATCCATACCCTGCCCCATCTTGTCTTTAAACCACGACTATCTTCCTCCAGATTATGAGCTTGCCCCTTAATTCGGTCTCGTTTCCAGTTTTCTTCTTTCAAAGCTTCTACTTGAGCTTCTTTAATTTGATCCACCAAATCCGAGGAATTCACAATCTTCATTGCTGTAACCCGAATGGGTTCATGTTCTTCTTTCCTACTCAAGGCATCCGCCACCACATTGGCTTTTCCCGGATGATAAAGGATTTCACAATCATAATCCTTGAGTAGTTCTATCCAACGTCTTTGCCTCATATTTAAATCTTTCTGTGTAAAGAAATATTTTAAGCTCTTGTGATCAGTGTAAATTGTACATTTTACACCATACAAGTAATGCCTCCAAATTTTTAAGGCAAACACTACCGCTGCCAATTCCAGATCATGAGTAGGATAGTTTACTTCATGAACTTTCAGTTGCCTCGACGCATAGGCAATCACTTTACCCCTTTGCATAAGGACACAACCAAGCCCAAGATAAGATGCATCAGAATACACCACAAAATCATCAGGTCCATCTGGTAGAATTAATACCGGTGCCTGAGTTAATTTGGACTTGAGTTCATTAAAAGCTTTTTCTTGATCATCACCCCAAACAAATTTCACATCTTTTCTGGTCAGTTTAGTCAGAGGAGATGCAATTCTCGCGAAATCCTGTATAAACCGCCGGTAGTAACCAGCTAGACCAAGGAAACTTCTAATTTCAGTAGGAGTTTTAGGAGAACTCCACTTCATCACCGCTTGAACTTTCGAAGGATCAACAAGTATGCCATCAGCACACACCACATGTCCCAAAAACTGGACTTCACGCAACCAAAATGCACATTTAGAAAATTTGGCATATAGTTTCTCCTTACGTAATGTTTCAAGAACTTCACGCAAATGACAAGCGTGATCACCCTCATTTTTAGAATAAATAAGGATGTCATCAATAAAAACAATGACAGATCGATCCAACATTGGGCGACACACCCGGTTCATCAAATCCATGAACGCAGCCGGTGCATTTGTTAACCCAAACGACATCACAAGAAATTCATAATGACCGTAACGAGTACGGAAAGCGGTCTTGGGAATATCTTCCTCTTTAACCTTGAGTTGATGATAACCCGAGCGAAGATCGATTTTAGAAAACCACGACGCTCCTTGCAACTGATCAAAAAGATCATCAATTCGAGGTAGAGGATATCGATTTTTCACAGTCACCTTATTCAGCTCTCTATAATCAATACACATTCTAAGGCTTCCGTCTTTCTTTTTAACAAAAAGAATTGGTGCACCCCACGGGGAGATACTTGGACGGATAAATCCTTTGTCTAGAAGATCTTGTAACTGTGTCATCAATTCTTTCAATTCAGATGGTGCCAACCGATATGGAGCTTTAGCTATGGGTTTAGCCCCAGGAATGAGATCAATCTTAAATTCAACATCTCTATCACAAGGAATTCCCGGTAAATCATCCGGGAATACATCAGGAAAATCCCTGACTACTGGAACATCATTAAGTTCCTTTACCTCATTCCTTACATCAATAACATAAGTTAAGAATGACTGACCCCCACGGTTCATGTAATTCATAGCTTTAGCTAAGGAACACAATATGGTTCCACCTCGTTTCTCTCCCTGAATACATACTTCATAACCTCCCGGAGATATTAATTGAATAACCTTTCGGTTACATACAATGTTAGCTCCATATTTAGACAACCAATCCATACCAATCACAACATCAAATTCTCCCAAGATCATTGGAATCAAATCCACCTCATAATCCTCACCATCAATGGTGAGCTTACATCTATGATAGATGTCATACACTAAGAAACTCTTAGCATCAGCTGTCTCTACCTTTAATGGACATGGTAGCTTAGCTAGCACAAACGACTCATGATTCACAAATTTCACAGATATAAAAGAGCGACTAGCTCCAGAATCAAACAATATATAAGCAGGCAAGGAATTTATATAAAAAGTACCTGTCACCACGTCTGAAGTGACTTTAGCCTCTTCCGCCGTAATTTTGAAGGCTCTACCCTTTGGTGGGGGTATTTCAACCTTCTTGCCACTACCTTGAGCCTTAAAAGACCCACCAATCGTACCTCCTTGACCTGCCCCTTTTAACTCTGGGCATTCACTTCGTCGATGCCCCGGTTTGTAACAGTTGTAACACAGATTAAGTGCACTGGCACATTGAGAGGCAAGATGCCCCGGCTTGCCACATTTATAACATACAACTGATTTAAAATAACATTCCCCAAAATGTTTCTTTCCACAAGTTAAGCAATGTCTAGCTTCTTTCAAAGAACTAGACTTTTTAAGTGGACTAACAAATTTCCCCTTTTTAGAGGACCCCACGTCCCTCTCTATTTTTCGTTTCTCCCCACGATCTTCTTGTCTTTTTAACTCCAATTCACGCTCACGAGCGCAATCAATCAATTCAGACAAAGTTTCAAACTTTGATGGTATGAGAAACTCCCGGTACTTAGCATTCAACATACTATGGTACCTGTTAATCCACATTCGTTCAGTCCTAAGAAGATCAGGACAAAATTTAGCCTTATCATAGAACACTGCAGTAATAGTGTCTATACCCTCCTCCTTGTGCCTCATATGTAAAAACTCCTCAGTAATTCTATCAATAGCAGCCTGAGGACAAAATCGTTTAAGGAACAACTCCTTAAATGCACCCCAAGTTAAATCTTTTATACCATCACGACCCTTCTCCTTTCGGAGAAGTTCCCACCAATCTTTTGCCCTTTCTTTCAATTGGTTTCCAGCAAACCTTACCTCGTCAGAAGGATCACAATGACACGTTTCAAACGTGCTTTCCATATCAGTTATCCACCTTTGGCTCAACAGTGGATCTACTTCGCCTTTAAACTCCGTTGGCTTACAAGCCACAAACTCCTTATAAGTAACCTTCTTAGAAGGTTTTTCACCACCCATTTCATCTTTAAGAGTTGCAAACTCTTCATGTATGAAATCTTTCAGCGAAGCTTGTAATCCCTCTAAACGAATTGGTAAGGTAGCTTCAAATGCTTTAGCTACCTCTTCCCTCACCATCATTTGTAGTTCGGTGAGTTGTTCTTCTTCATGTCCCATCCCCTTGGGATTATGTTCATCAGCCATTTTATGACTGAAATAATATAACATATCATTAGTTTACATATTTATACTTCACATATATGCAAACCACATACTCCAAACCACATACTCGTCCTTAACGGACTTATACATTACATATTCATGTGTCTTTATTGAATATTCACACTCTTGTGAATTACTCAATTATTTAACTAATACTGACACATCCGTGATTTTAACCAATCACACACACCCTGTCTTCACATCCCACCAATACCTCCATATACTGATGTGAAATAATGTCCCTAAGGATACGTTCATATCGTGTATATGTTGCTAAGCTGGCCAGGCATAACAAGATATGCACCATATACTTGTGTCCTTACGTTCACTGTTTCACACAAGTTAGGAATATTGGTTTATAACAAACAATTTTCATATCACATAACAATTTACAGATACATCATACCTGGTGAGTTCGGCTTTGTGATCGGATTTTGAATCGAACGGCTCTTCCCATCTATCAAGAGCTCAATGGTTTGAGTTTAAGTGTTCATGACGCACTCAAATCCCTCAAACCGTTGGCTCTGATACCAACTTGTGACACCCCGTCACTTTCATGTCCACACTGGACATTTTACAACATTATTTAATAATTTACATTAGGTCCCAGTCAAAACAAAAACGACTTTTGTATTTTACAAACTTTTAAACATACTATTACCAACACCTGTTAAAAACAAGTTTAAGTTTAAGTATGTTTACAAACTCCACCAAACATTTATTACACAAAAACTTCACGCATGTTCGATTATTTATATATTAAACCACAACACGAGCCTCCACGTTCGATTCCCGATCACCATCACCGCCCACCCTGCTCTTTTGTACCTGTAACACCACATTTTAAGTCACCATTAGTTCGTTAGAACTAAGTAAGATTACCCCATCATTCACCAAGTGTATTCCATAACACCATATGGATACACTACTGAGGTTTCACATAAAATGTTGACAACAACATTTAACCACATTTAAAACGATTTACTAACGGTTCGTTTTCAACCAAAACCTCAATATATCTCCCATTCATGCGCAATTGTTATAATTTAATATAACACATATATTAATACCCAACACACCAATTGTGCATCATATTTCAAATTCACCATTTGTTCACACACCTTGTGAATCCTTTACATTGGAAGTGCAAGTTATACGTTCACACACCTTGTGAATCTAAACATGCACATTACCAATTCAACATCTACGCATTCGTAGATCACCACATGTTCACACACCTTGTGAATCCTTTACATTGAAATGGCAAGTTATACGTTCACACACCTTGTGACTCTAAACATGCACATTATCAATTCAACATCTACGCTTTCGTAGATCACCACCTGTTCACACACCTTGTGAATCCTTTACATTGGAATGGCAAGTCATACATTCACACACCTTGTGACTCTAAACGTGCACATTACCAATTCAACATCTATGCATTCGGAGATCACCACATGTTCACACACCTTGTGAATCATGCAACAACAATAACCACAATCACGTATAATACAATCACTTGTAGTATGGACTCACCCAGTCCTTAACTACAAGTTCAATCAAACAGGTAACTTACCTTAATTTGAAGAGTTATCAAAAATCACCAACTCTTTTCCAGGCCTTCTAGAACTAGATTCACCTCCACTTCCTATTATATATTTACATATAACAGGATTTAACAACATGAACACACAACTTGTGTTATTTATGTAATCTAATTCATTTGGCCTGTTTCATTCTTTATTTTTTAATCAAAACCTCATTAAGGTTTTTATCACTAACCCATGTGTAGAAATTAATCTACACATGTTCTTTATCATATTTAAATTTTCACATCATCGTTTTACGTTAAAATCATTAACTTTCAACTTTCCACATTAAGTTATCATTCTAAAGGATGATCCAAGACCACCACAACCACTCGTTAATCACCCCACTAATAATCGTACTCAATAATATGAGTTTCATAACAAACGGGCATTATAACGGATCAAAATCAATATTTCACCGTTAAAACACCTAGTTTCTCGTTTCTACTTATCCCCAATCAATATACAATGCTCAAGACTCAATTTAATCCGTATATTATCAAAATAGATTGAATAAAACGAATCGTTACCCTTCAAACGGATTTCTGATTGAAATACAACGATCTGGACGTGTAGAAACGATCCACAGCTCAACCCGAACGTCTGGATAGCATAAAATTTGATGTTGGGTACTGAAAATCCGTATATGTGTGTGTTTATGGTGAAAGTGATCGAGAAAGAGAGATAGATATGTGTTTGGATGAATTCCTTTGAAGATAAGCAATCTGCCAAGCCGCCACACCCGTCGCGTACCGCGAAGAGGGCTCAATAGCTCTTCGCGTACCGCGAAGAAATCCGGAGTTCTCAGATATTTTTGGTCCTTCGCGTACCGCGACGGAACCACATAATCATCTTCGCGTACCGCGAAGAGTCCCAAACCACATTATCTTTGTTTCGCGATTCCGGACAATCCGTAACACGTTTCGCGAACGGTTCTCTCCCACGTTCATAATTTCTCACATACTTTCGATTTTTAATAATCACAATCGTTCTATTGACAATTATTTCAAACTTGTTCATATTATTAAAAATGGGTCGTTACAATAATTCAACTGCAATAAACACTGTGGTTCAGTATAGTTATATTTCAAACTATCTTCCCGTGGTTTTTGTGTGATAATCATACGTTCTCATCAAAGTATACCAGTGATAATATTATCAATTAATTCAAAAGTTATCAAATTATTATATCAGGTTTTATCAATACAATTAATTATGTATAGTCGTACCCAAAATACAGTGATGTTACATGTGTTACCTCTAAAAAATTTTAATAATATATGAACTGTCTATTTTTATATACTTGGTTCTTGATACCAAAAGTCGTATAAAAATTATATATTTTATTATTTTTGTATATAATTTTAAATATTAAGTAGTGTTATACTTAAGATATTTGTAGTACAAATACACTATTTTGGTTCATTTTATAAGCATAATTTTAAGCCTGAGTAGAAAAACCAAAAATACCGAAACCACAATGAGTTCTAGAAAGATAAAAACCGAAAAAAACGAACCCAAATAGGTTTAAAAACCAAAAAACGAAGTTTCAATTTTGGGTTTGGACGAAGTAAAAAATTGACCCAATCCGACTCATGTACACCCCTATTGTCTTTTGTTAAGCAAAAATTATGTATGGTGTACCATGTTGATGAGTAAGTCATCTTGTAACAAAAGTTAATAAAATGTGCACAACACATCAAAACAATTTGACATTAGTAGCAAGCTTCCTTTGAAGATTTAATTTTTTCATTAATTTAATACATCACATAATTAGTCTTAGCACATCAATCGTCAAATAGACACCTTCATCCCAATTTTTCCTCTTGTAGACACTTGATGAATCAATCATGTATAAAAACTCCAAAATATGGTGGAGGTATATCAAAAAAACTCAATATGCATTTATACAACTTCAAATTTGAGTATGCAAAGTGGCATATCATTACTGTGTAACGAATATTATTAATTGATGTTCACATACCAGTTGTAATGCTGACACATTTAATCATAATTTATAGTTTTTGAATTCTTTTTCTTTCAATTTTATAACTATAAATGCAATCTACACGTACAATTGATACATGTGAGATCTTGTTAAATGCTTGATTAGCTTCCTTTATCAATATATTGAAGAGATAATAGTCAATAAAATTGCATCACGAAACATAATCATATGAGAAATAACCTCTTATCCTAGCATCATCAAAACTTTAAATTTTGAACTGATGATAGAACAATTTAAATTTTCATGCTAAAAATTTATTTTGCATTATTCAATATTTTTATTCAACACGTTTAATAAAAGTTAATAACGTAGATTTTTGTAACAAATAACATTTTATATAACACAATATTTTTTAAACAAAATATTAAAAAAATTAAAAAAACAAAACTTTAAAGATACACTATTGTTATTACTAACCTAAAAGGATTATCTTGTACACAATTAGTTAAAATTTTTTAATTTAAGTTGTGTAATATACAACTACTGGTGTGTGGATATATATATATGGGAAAAATGAATATGAGATTGTTAAGCACATAACTTAGATGTAAACACATCAAAAAAGACGAAATTTAGATTAAATCTCATTAATTATGGTTATTTATTTTTGTTCCTATTCACACGGCATTATTTTTGCAAATACAATAATTATTAAGATTTAATCAAAACTATATCGTCTTGATAAGCTTCACACTTAAATTAGGTGTTTAACAGTCTTATATTCACTTTCCCCTATATATATATATATATATATAAGAACAATTAAAAGATAAAACTAATATAATTAAAATTAAAAATATTGAAGAAAAATTTATAAAAAATGTATGTGCTAATATACCCAATGCCTTTTGGCAAAGAAAACAACATATTGTAGAATTACCATATACAAAAGATTTTGATGAGAAAAATATACCAACAAAATCTAAGTCTATACATATGAATCAAGAATTAGAAGAACATTGTAAAAAAGAAATAAAGGATTTATTAGATAAGAAATTAATTAGACCATCTAAGTCTCCTTGGTCATGCTCTGCATTTTATGTAAATAATAGCGCTGAAATAGAAAGAGGTGCTCCAAGATTAGTAATAAACTATAAACCTTTGAATAAGGTTTTAGAATGGATAAGATATCCTATACCAAATAAGAGAGACTTATTAAAAAAGATAAATGATGCTAAGATATTTTCTAAGTTTGATATGAAATCAGGATTCTGGCAGATTCAAATTTCTGAGAAGGATAAATATAAGACAGGATTTAATGTTCCATTTGGACATTACGAATGGAATGTAATGCCTTTTGGTTTAAAAAATGCTCCTTCTGAATTTCAGAATATTATGAATGATATTATTATTCCTATAGGAAATTTTTCAATAGTCTATATTGATGATGTTTTGATCTATTCTAACTCTTTAGAACAACATTTTAAGCATTTAAATATATTTTATGATACAATTCATAAGAATGGATTAGTAGTATCTCCTACTAAGATAAATCTATTTAAAACAGAGATAAGATTTTTAGGTCATGATATTAAACAAGGAACTATTATACCCATAAATAGAAGTCTAGACTTTTCTAATAAGTTTCCAGATGAAATCAAAGATAAGAAACAATTGCAGAGATTTTTAGGATGTTTAAATTATATACATGATTTCTTCAAAGATTTAGGAATTATATGTAAACCCTTATATAAAAGATTAAAAAAGAATCCTGAACCATGGACTCAAGAACATACTAATATTATCAAACATATTAAAACAAAAATAAAACAATTACCATGTTTAAATATTCCTCACCCTAACGCTAAATTAATAGTTGAAACTGATGCTAGTGATTTGGGATTTGGCGGAATATTAAAGCAATCTTTAGAAAATAATAAAGAACAATTAGTTAGATATTATTCTGGATCATGGAATGATACTCAAAAGAATTATTCAACTATAAAAAAGGAAATTTTAAGTATTGTATTATGTATTAAAAAATTTGAAGATGATTTATATATGAAACCTTTTTTTATTAAGAATTGATTGTTTATCTGCAAAACATATTTTAGAGAAAGATATAAAAAATTTAATTTCAAAACAAATATTTGCAAGATGGCAGGCATTATTAAGCAATTTTAATTTTCAAATTGAATTTATAAAAGGAGAAAATAATTCTTTACCTGATTTTTTATCAAGAGAATTTTTACAGGGAATATGAGTAAGGATTCTAAAAAGATTATTCTAACCAATCAGCCATCATCAAGTTCTTCCAGCTCTCTTGGAACTCCATTACCAATTAACAATAGATTTACTACATTATCTCCATTTTCATCAAGACCAAGATCTTCTACTCCTATATCTGTTAGACCACCTTATTCTTCGGTAATACAAACAAGAATATTACCACAATCTATTATCAATACAAATATCCAAAATACTCCTATAAAAAATTCTAATCCATCATCTTCTTCTGATTCTAGTTTTTATTCTATAAACCCAAATTCTAAGATTATAAAAATTTTAGAACCTATTGAAGAAGAGAAAGTTCTACATAGCTTTCTTACTCTTATAGACTTTCTATATCCCAGAAATTGTCATTTCTATGATGGTGAATACAAAACTATAGAATATTATCAAGTTATTCTTGTTGATACCGGATCTGTTGATATTCAAGATATTCTTAATTCTCAAAATCCCTCAAAAATTGATTGTTCTAAAATAAAAATTAGAAAGGTGATGTGGAAGAACAGGCTTTTATGTTCTTGGAGTCCCATGACCGGGCCCGTGCACGAAAACGGGCATAACTTGTGTGGTTGATGGACTTTTGTTTCTGGGCTTGTGTTTGGGCCATGGTGTCTTTTGGCTAAATAGTTCATAAGTATCATAATTAGTCATAATAAATAGTTCATAAGTATCATAATTAGTCATATTAAATACTTCATAATTATCATAAATTATGTATTAATGTTGAGTCTGTTGGTCTTTTCTAAAGACTTTACATCTTCTAGTCTGTTGGTCTTTCTTGTTGGCCGTTTTCAATTTCTGCACTATATTTAAACCTTCTAGTTGTAATTGAGATGATTATTGCTGATAGAATAAAACTTTTCACTTCAAATTCCTTTGAAACCTTTGGGTTGTTCATTGGGAGGGTTGGGATTTCACGGGTATTCTCAGAATCAACGTGATTACCTACCTATCTATCTTTTGTGTTACGTTTCCGCTACATCAGGTGGTACCAGAGCCAAATTCCTCGCTCAAAATGCCTCCAAGAAGAAACCAGAGACCATTGGATGATGTGTATGAACGGGAGATGGAGGAGCGATTGATGGCACGGGTGGAACAGCGACTGGGTCAAGTAGTTGATCAGTTGGCTGATCGGATGAATGATATGATGAACCAAAGAAGGAGGGGAGCCGAAGGGTCTAATTTTGATAACCCGTTTTTTTCTGATGATGGTTCGGCTTCCGAGGAGGAACCGAGGGGTCAACGTAGAAGGGAGCATGGAGATGGTAATAGGCGTTGGGATGCGGGGTTAAGGGTTGATATTCCCGAATTTGATGGGACCAGTCTGAACCCGGAAGGGTTTATTGATTGGTTGACGACTGTAGAGGAGGTTTTTGAATTCAAGGAGGTTCCTGAAAACAAGCGTGTGGCTTTGATCGCTACCAGGCTGCGTGGTAGGGCATCGGCGTGGTGGCAGCAGTTGAAGTTGACAAGAAATAGACTCGGGAAATCAAGAATAGCAACGTGGGCCAAAATGAAGAAGTGTTTGAGGTCCAATTTTTTGCCTCATAATTATCAAAGATTGATGTACCAACGTTTGCAGAATCTGAAACAAGGTACGAAATCTGTTGATGACTATACAACCGAATTTTACCAGTTGATTGCTAGAAATGATATACAAGAACCAGAAGAACAACTTGTTGCTCGTTATATTGGGGGTTTAAGGGTTCAGATTATGGACTTTGTAAACCTATTCGATCCATTGACCATTCCGGAGGCACACCAAAGAGCATTGGCATTTGAGAAACAAAACCGTCGGGGGGGTGGCCTTATGTCTTCTGCCCCTACGGGAGGAAGTTCTGTTCCTGCTGGTGGGGCACCACGTGTCGCGCCAAATCAACAGAGATCAGGGGGTAACAATACGGGCCATCTACTTTTAAGGGGGCTAGTAGTAGCAGTGGTTTCAAATGTTTTAACTGTGGTGAAACTGGCCATCGCCAATCAGAATGTAAGAGAGCGGGTAAAAGAAATATGTTTGTTGAATCGGATGATGAGCAGTATGAGGAACATGAAGAGACTCCAGTGTATGATGAAGAGCCTGAGTACGAGGAGGAGATTGTGACCGGTGACGTATGGGTGAGTTTAGTGGTTAGACGATCTTGCTATGCCCCAAAGGCAGATGGTGATGATTGGCTTAAGCATAATATCTTTCACTCAACGTGCACTGTTTTGGGAAAGGTATGCACATTTGTCATTGATTCTGGAAGTTGTGATAATTTAATATCTGAAGAGGCAGTTCGAAAGTTGGCGTTGAAAACTGAGAATCACCCTAAACCTTATAAGCTTCAGTGGCTTAAGAAAGGAGGCGAGGTAACGGTATCCAAACGAGCCCTAGTCCAATTCTCTGTTGGGTCCACTTACAAAGATGATGTCTTATGTGATGTGGTCCCTATGGATGCTTGTCATTTGCTGTTGGGTAGACCTTGGGAATATGATCATAACATAGAACATAATGGGCGGAGCAATACTTACAGTTTCATGTTTGGTGGTGTGAAGATAACCCTTGTTCCAACCAAACCAAAGGAGTTAACCCCGAAACCATCTGGTAATCTTTTAACTATTACACAGTTTCAGTGTGAGTTAGAGGAAGCAGATAATGTTTTCTTGTTGATTGGGAAGGATGTATCTGAAGAAGTTGAAGTTCCTGAGGCTATGGTTCCACTGTTTGAAGAGTTTGATGATGTGTTTCCTGATGATTTACCTGCTGGATTACCACCCTTACGGGACATCCAGCATCACATTGATTTAGAACCAGGTGCTCAGTTACCTAACAAGCCCCACTATCGAATGAGTCCAAAGGAGCATGAGGAATTGCGCAGACAGGTTGAGGATTTGATTTCCAAAGGGTATGTTCGGGAAAGCATGAGCCCATGTGCTGTTCCTGCTTTATTGACTCCTAAGAAGGATGGGACTTGGCGCATGTGTGTTGATAGTCGTGCAATTAACAAGATTACTGTGCGGTATAGATTTCCCATCCCACGACTTGACGATTTACTTGACCAGCTTAGTGGAGCCACCATTTTCACAAAGCTGGATTTAAAGAGTGGCTATTATCAGATTCGTCTTAGACCTGGTGATGAATGGAAGACAGCCTTCAAGACTCGCGAAGGGTTGTATGAGTGGTTGGTTATGCCTTTTGGGTTATCCAATGCTCCGAGCACGTTTATGCGTGTGATGAACCAGTTGTTTAGGCCATTTATTGGCAAGTTTGTGGTTGTATATTTTGATGATGTCCTTATTTACAGCTCTAACTTTGATGAACATCTTGGGCATGTGAGACAGGTTTTATCCTTACTGCGCAGGGATAGTTTGTATGCAGCAAAGAAGAAGTGTGTGTTCATGACACCCAAGGTCCTATTTTTAGGATATGTTGTTTCTGGGGAGGGTATTCAGGTGGATGACTCCAAAGTTGCGGCTGTTAGACATTGGCCAACACCAACTACAATAACTGAAGTCCGCAGCTTTCATGGTCTTGCTTCATTCTATAGACGGTTCATTCGTAATTTCAGTTCTCTCATGGCACCAGTGACTGATTGCATGAAGGGTAATTCATTTGTGTGGACTGAGGAGGCTGAGTTGGCTTTTCAATTAATTAAAGAGAAGCTTACAACAGCTCCAATTTTAGTACTACCAGATTTTTCTCAGGTTTTTGAGCTGCATACAGATGCATCGAAGAATGGGATTGGGGCAGTCCTGAGTCAAGGGGGCGGCCTGTTTCCTATTTCAGTGAGAAGTTGACAGGTCCAAAATTACGTTACAGCACTTATGACGTGGAGTTCTATGCAGTTGTCCAAGCTGTGAAACATTGGCGGCATTATTTGTTCCACAAAGAGTTTGTGTTATTTACAGACCA
The DNA here is from genome assembly GCA_009363875.1 of Mikania micrantha. Lineage (NCBI taxonomy): Eukaryota > Viridiplantae > Streptophyta > Magnoliopsida > Asterales > Asteraceae > Mikania > Mikania micrantha. The sequence goes on from CM018685.1 coordinate 34,679,906, forward strand.
TGATTCTCTGAAGCACCTTCGAAGTCAAGATAAAGTATCACACAAGCATGCACGATGGATGGCTTTCTTAGAGAAGTTTACTTTTGTGGTGAAGCATAAGTCGGGTGTTTCGAACCGAGTGGCAGATGCCTTGAGCAGGAGGAGTAATCTGCTGGTTTCTATGAGGGTTGTTGTGCCCGGGCTAGACTCCCTCCTGGAGCAGCTTACAACAGACCCTTACTTTTCTGTTATTTTGCAGGATGTGCAGTCTGGAAGGAGGACATATTTTCTTTTGCATGATGGTTTCCTTTTCAAAGAAAATCGCTTATGCATTCCTGATTCAAGTCTCCGCCTTCAAATTATTAAGGAGCTACATGGTGAAGGACATGTTGGGAGAGATCGTACTTTGCAGTTGGTACAGTCTTCTTACTTTTGGCCTACTATTCGCAAGGAGGTAGACCGGTTTGTTAAACGTTGCAGGATTTGTCAAGTTTCAAAGGGCACAGCTACCAATGCGGGTCTTTATATGCCTTTACATGTTCCTTCACTGCCTTGGCGGGACATTAGCATGGATTTTGTGTTGGGGTTGCCACGTACTCAACGGGGTAATGATTCGGTCTTTGTAGTTGTTGATCGATTTTCAAAGATGGTTCATTTTATTCCTTGCAAGAAGACAACAGATGCGGTTAATGTGGCTCAGTTGTTCTTTCGGGACATCTACCGTCTGCATGGTCTCCCATCCTCTATTGTTTCTGATCGAGACACCCGGTTCTTGAGTCATTTCTGGCGTAGCTTGTGGAAGATGGTTAACACTCAGCTTAATTTCAGCAGTGCCTATCACCCTCAAACTGATGGGCAAACTGAAGTTGTCAACAGGTCACTTGGTAATCTTTTGAGGTGTCTTGTGGGGGATCATGTGAAGAGCTGGGATCAGAAACTATGTCAAGCTGAATTTGCTCACAATCATGCTGTGAACCGGAGTACTGGATTCAGCCCATTTGAGGTAGTTTATTCTGCTAAACCAAGAGGTCCACTTGATTTGATGTTACTTCCTACCCCTGGTTCTGTCCCCAAGAAGGTTCAAGATTTTGTTGAGGGGTTGCATGAGGTTCACAAGACAGTTCATGATAATTTGACCAAATCTAACATGAAATACAAAATAGCTGCAGATCTAAAACGAAGACATGTTGATTTCGAAGAAGGTGACTTTGTTTGGGCTGTTTTGACTAAAGATCGTTTTTCAGTTGGAGATTATAACAAACTGTCAGCTAAGAAGATTGGGCCAGTGGAGATTGTGCAGAAAATCAACCCTAATGCTTATCGTCTGAAATTGCCAAGCCACATTCATTGTTCAGATGTGTTCAATGTGAAGCACTTACTACCTTTTTATGAAGATTCGTCTGATGATGGCCTTGTTACTGATTCGAGGGCGAATTTTGTCTATCCGAGAGGGAATGATGTGGAAGAACAGGCTTTTATGTTCTTGGAGTCCCATGACCGGGCCCGTGCACGAAAACGGGCATAACTTGTGTGGTTGATGGACTTTTGTTTCTGGGCTTGTGTTTGGGCCATGGTGTCTTTTGGCTAAATAGTTCATAAGTATCATAATTAGTCATAATAAATAGTTCATAAGTATCATAATTAGTCATATTAAATACTTCATAATTATCATAAATTATGTATTAATGTTGAGTCTGTTGGTCTTTCCTAAAGACTTTACATCTTCTAGTCTGTTGGTCTTTCTTGTTGGCCGTTTTCAATTTCTGCACTATATTTAAACCTTCTAGTTGTAATTGAGATGATTATTGCTGATAGAATAAAACTTTTCACTTCAAATTCCTTTGAAACCTTTGGGTTGTTCATTGGGAGGGTTGGGATTTCACGGGTATTCTCAGAATCAACGTGATTACCTACCTATCTATCTTTTGTGTTACGTTTCCGCTACATCAAAAGGTCATTACTCTTGAAGAATGGAAATCAAAACCATTCGTTCAAAAAACCCTTTCTAATTTTCATTCCAATCCTCAATATAATTATTACGATTATCAAGAAGCTTGGGAAAAAGCTCTATTATTTAGAAATTTTAATCATTCCTGGTTCATATATTATGATGATCAATTTTCAAATAATTATCCAAGATGGTTTATTAAGTGGTTTAAATATATAGGGATTATTCCTGAGGCTTTCCCTAAAGATATCTCTATAGCCTATAATAAGTTTATAGATTATTTTAAACAAGAAGGAACCCCAGATTTTGAATATACTCTCCAATTCATGACTATATTTCGAATTCCTTGGATTTTTTCTTGGACGTACCATTATCAAGCAAAACAAGACATTTCTCCTCCTCTTCTGTTAAGACATTACAGAAGTAAATGGTGGAACAAATTTTCAATAGAAAAAGCCAATATTCTTCGGTACAAAACTATTATAAGTCTATAACAAGTCAACATGAAAGATCTATCAAGTCTCCTGTAAATTTAAGTCTCAATACTTTTGAAGATCGAGATTATATTATCAGATTACAATCTTGTTCAACCCCCGAAGAGATGCAAAGAATTATTAGTGAAATTAAGAAGAATTCTCCTTCTCAATCAAGAAATTCTACTACTGATGAAAATATACTTCAAGATTCTCAAGATCTGTATGAAGATATTGGACCCATATAAGTTATCCATGGGATGATCCGTTTCTAATATGGGTTAGTCTCAATTATTGTTAAGAAGATAAAGATCAGAGACGTGATTTTCAAGATATCAACTTTATGTCAATTTTTATTAAAGTAGTCTCAATTATTGCTAAGAAGATAAAGATCAGAGACGTGATTTTCAAAATATCAACTTTATGTCAAAGTAGCCAGCCACTCTGCCAAACTTTAAGACTATCCACAGCGGTCACCCCACTGAAAATCTCTCCCACCGAAATTTCCTGCCACGTCATCACCCCACTGAAAACCTTAAAACCCCATGGTGGTCACCCCACCGAAAAACCTACCCATTGTTGAGAGAGGAGAAGGTGTATGTGAGAGGGGGAGAGCGGGGAGCGGGGGCCGTGGAGCCTCACCGGGCGGGACCCGTGGATGAGGGGGGCGGTGTTCCCGCTAAGGGCCGCCGAAGGCAGCAAAGCCGCTGGGCCAGCGCTTCGTCTAATAAAGACGATATTAATTATTCCACAACAAGACAATTTACTTTTCTCAATGTCCGACCAGATTCAATTATTTTCCAATTTCAATTCGGATAAGGCTGGACCAATTCCAATTCGGATAAGCCTGGAGGCTCTATAAATTAAAGACTCTATTGCATTGTAATGCATTCGAAAAAATTACTTAGAATTAAATGTATGAAAAAACCCTCTCCTCAAAAACTTGTATTATCAACCACCAATTTTTTGAGGTATGTCCTCTTTTACCACAAGTATAACAAGTTACTACTTTTCTTTTATAAAACTTTTGTTTTTTATTTTTATTATAATTTTGTTCTTCAATTTTAGGTTTTCTATTCTTATAGTTTTTTCTATAATTTTTTCCTTTTATATAATTATTTCTTTTATATAATTATTTTTTCTTTTTGAATTAATTGGTATTTTTATATTTTCAAAAGCATATTGTTCACAAAAATTACCTAATTCATTTCTACTACTAATACCATATTTCTTCATTTTTTGTTTTAATTTTAAATCGTTACATATTTGTAAACCTTCTTGATTTATATGATTTATTATTTGTCCATATGTCAATTCGTCATATGGTATATAATTATTATTTTCTCTTTTAATTTTCTTTCTAACTCTTTCTGCAAATAATTTTGGTAATCCTGCAATAAATCTTTCTTTCCAATATGATTGTTTACAACCACTTCTCATCATAACTTTAGATATAAAAACATCCTTATACCATCTAAAATCTTGTAATTTTCTACACGTAAGATTTAATAGTATTAAAGAACTCCTTTCTTGGTAATCTGAAGGATTTCCTATAAAATTTTTTATAATAGCGAATATAAGTGTATTTATTATATCTGTTTCTTCAGTTTGGACTTGTATTCCATTTTCTAATTTCACCTTTTTAGCATTTGCAATAAATTGTTTATCAAAATCTGTTACATAATTATCCCACCATCCTTTTAAATTTCCGGAAAAACCAGAAACAATCATTTTGAAAATTTGTATTTCATTATTTCCTATTTGTTTATATGCATTAGATGCCATAGTCATTTCTTGTAATATATTTAGAATTTGAAATTCAGATTGTCCGTCTATATTCCATTCATATATAGATTTACCATCATATGCAGTATAAACTCTATTACTACCTTCTTCAATTTGTACATCAGGAGGAGTTGGTTTATAATACCAATTCCTGGTATCTGGTTTTAAAGTAAAATTTTTTAATTTATTTATTGTTTCATTTTTCATATTATTAAATTGAGATTCTAATTTGTTATAAGAGGAATCTGTATTATAAGATTCATCATCTCCATCATTTATAGTATTTAGACTTAAATTTTTTAATTTTTCTAATGTTTCTAATTGTTCTTTCATTAGATTTAAATTTTTCTCTTTTTTATTTAAAATTATAGGAGTATCTATAGTAAAAGGTTTGAATATAGGATTTTCTATTTTAATTTCTTTTCCTTTAATTTTTTCTTTTGCTTCTAATTCCGTTTTTTCATTTTCAATTCTTTCTAATTGTTCTCCTATAGTGTTTAATTTTTCATTTGTATAATTATTCTGACAGATAATTGTATTTAAATTTTTTGTATTATCGTCATTAAGATTTGCTAAAGGTACTCCTATATATTCTCTTCTTTCTTTTATAATTTTTATGTTTTCATGAGGAGGATGAATACTAACTAATTCTTCATTGTTTTTTATTAATGTATAATTTTTTGTAATTTTATTATTAACAGATATTTGTTCTATAGTAGGATATTTGATATTATTATTCTTACAATATATAGGTAACCAAGTAAAGAAAGTAATATTTTCATTATTGTTAATAATATAATCTTCCCATTCTTTTCTATGTAGTAATCTAGATTCTTGATTAAATGTTTTATGATACCATATTAGATTATCTAAATTATATTTATTTAATATTTCACATCTTAAAAAATTATCATTTCTTTATTCATTTTAACAAGTGAATTTGGTTATTTCAGTAGAAATTATCCTTATCTTTTTAAATTGATATTCTATTTCTTCATTTAAATGGAATTGAAGATTTGTATAATAATATAATTTATTTACTCGATCTTCTATATTTTCTTCTTCTATTTCATTATTAAAATAATTATCTATTTTTAATAGTTCATTTTGATAGTTATATAATTTTTCATAACATTCTTTTATTAGAAATTTAAGAAGTCTCATTTGAGAATTTCTACACTGAATTTTTGTATCACTCATATTAACAAGTATATTTTGATATATTTGTAGAACAAATTTTTATAAGTTCTTTATTAATTTTTATTTTATCTTGTAAAAAATATTTAAAATTCATATGATGAAATTTTTGTATTTTATCATTATATTTATTTTCTTCTAAATATTGATTTGTTTTTTCTAACTCTATTTTATATATTTTTAATTTTTTATGAAATTCTTTTAATGCTGAAACATAAAATTGAACTTGAGGATTCCTTTTTTGAATTCTAGTATCACTCATAATTGTTTTAAAAAGTCCATATCAGATTTACTAGGATTATATGACTTATCAGATTTATTATCTTCTTCTTGTTCATAAAAAGCCTTAGGTATAGAATTAGAATAATCTATTCCTGCTATTTTCATTGATTGTGATCTTACTAAATTATTTCTTTGTGTATTATTTATACTATTTATACTACTGCTTGATGTTGAATATCTAGCCGAATTATTATTATTATTATTAAAAGATATTTCTATTGAACCATCAGATTTTTCTATTATACTAGATGTTTGATTATCTATATCTATTGGTTTTGGTGGATTTATATCTTGTAAATTCCAATTTAAAGATTGTGTTATTTCATTCCATTTTAATCTTTTTGGAGTAATAACTTTAGCATGCATAGTATTAGCTTCAAATAATATTGTTTCATCTCTTGGAGATGATAATTTAGTTCTTGGTTCTATAGTTGTAGTCATGGTTTTATAATAAACTCTATATATTACGACTGCAGCATTAGTTTTTTCTTTAAATTCTAAATTTCTTGTTTTTATTGTTAAAGTTAAAGTATCAAGAATGTTTGGATCAAATAATCCTATAGAAAAATTAGGATAACAATTAAAATATATTGGACCATTGACTATATTTGATTCAGCCATAGTTAATAATGAATTATTGAAATTAGTGTGTCTAGCATCTCTTAATATAGTTAATATAGGAGCGTCTATTCCTAATCTGAACATAGGTTTTATAGCTACCTGTACTAATCCTATATGTAAAAATTTATAATTCTTTCTATGGTTTAATATAGCTTCTTTAGATAATAATTGTAAATTTTGATGATCTTTATTTATAGGAATAGTTTGTTCAGTCATTTTGATTGAGTAATCTTGTAAGAAATCAAAAGTTCCTATTTTATATATAGTTTTTACATCTTGTTTAGGTATATTCCAATTTAATAAATTGTTTTCAGTTTGAGAAATACTTATTTCTAAAGAATTCATATTGTTGTTTAAATCTTCCTCTTGATCATTAGCTGAAGTATTTGAGCTATGATCTCTTCGTGATAAAAATCTAGATATCTGATTCATTATTTGTATTTGTTTTAGTGATAAAATTTTTTGAATTAACTTAATCAATATTTTGAAATATTCAGATTATACTGAGGGAACATCCCCAAAGCCCAAGACGTGGTCCGGCTGCTCTCTATCTTGGAGCCTTACGTTAATCCAACCGTCTAGCCGATAGGACTTGCCAACACAGCATAGTTCTAAATATTCAAAATATGACGTTGTTTTTTCAATAAATTTTTCCATTATAACATTTACAAATAATTAATTAGAGTATTTAGACATAATATCACTTGAATCATGGCTCTGATACCATTTGGTTAATATATATATATATATATATATATATATATATATATATATATATATAGGGACTTATTCCATTGAGAACCACTAAATATGAAAGAATCAAAGGAACCAATTTTGAACCATATGTTTTTAGGGGTATAAAAGTAATTTTCCTTTAAAGTTGGGGAAGTTACTATTTTACCCTTTTAAATAACCACTCTATGTACAAAACTTAAAGCATAATGTACAAGTGTATTATGCAGTTCTCAAGTTCTTTGTGACAACTAGTACCTGACCGGCCGGCAAGTCCGTACGATATGTGTACTTGTAAACAATAACTATGTGTACATATGCGATTGTGAATAGTATTGTATTAACAGAATCATGAATGCAAGAAATCGTTGTACGTATTTTTGTGTAAACTTAGATACAGTAAGTACAACGTACCTTTGAAACTTTAGTTGTGTGTATTTAAGTGAAAACTTAAGTACAATTAACACAATAGATCATGAGAAACAACAGTGTTCAAACAGTTAACAGAAACAAATCGGTTGCGATCTGATATCCATAGATGACAGGAATCAGATGGCCGACAATTCAATGTGAAAACTATGTGAAAACAAGGTGTTTAGTTGAGTCCGACAGTGAGGAAACACAATTCAAACAATAACACAGTGTCGTTTCAGAATAACGAACTGACAGTGTGTTTGCGTGGGTGACGATTCACACAAACATTTCTGTGAGTTTAACGTTCTGAAATGATGACTGGAAAGTAGAAAACAAAAGTCGGAAAGCAAAACCATCATCGTGTTCGTTCGAATGACGATTCGAACGAATACGCGCGATGGTGACGCGATTCGACGAAACGAAAACGAAACACGACACGAATCGATAATAAATTTACTAAAATAAAATATTTAGCATTTTACAATTTTGAAACTCATCAAATAATTAAAAATAACTTTCTTTTATTTATTACAATTAGTTACGCGTAATTTTCCGGATACGCGACAAAAACGCGAACCGAGCAACCGAAACGAACCCGAACACCACATAGGGTATAAAAACCCTAAATGAAAGAGTTTCTTTCATTTTTACATCCAAACTCTCTCTCTCTATTCAATTTCCGGCCACCATCTTTCACCACCACCAAACCACCTTCAAACTAGCATAACTTCCTCATTTCTTAACGAAAATCGGTGATTCTTGCGCCCACACGTAGCTCTTGAAGCCCTCTACGTGAAAGTACAGCGGATCTAAAGATTTGTCCACTGAATCTCGAGGTATTTGAGCTTGAATAATCACGAAAATAGGGTTTTTATGCACCATGTACGACTCATAACCCATAATCGGTTCTAAGCTTTCTCTGTCGAGTTATACATTTTCAATAACCCTAGCTGATACACCACAACACGTGAGACAACATTAGTATCCAACTAATCGATGGCTAGAAGACAGGTTCGTGAGAAACCTGATGAATACTTGGGTGCCGAACCATTCAACCTCCACATGTAGCGAACCCTTCTAGCTTTCACCGAACCACATACAGGAACGAATCTTGTTGGTCAACCTCTAGCCGAACCCACGATGGAACGAACCCTCTACAGTCCCGAACCCACTAATTATCGACGAACCTGTGTGTGGGAACCACCGGCCGAACCTTCATGTACCCTAGCCGAACTATCTCCCTTCACGAACCTTTAACAGATCAGACGAACCATAAGGCTTCAGCGAACCATCTGACCACCATAGGACGAACCTTAGATCCATGTAACAGAACCATCAACAGTGCCGAACCCCGATAGATTGCTGCGAACCTTTGTTGATTAAACATGACCGAACCATAGCCTTCAAAGCCAGAAGGTTCGCTGGAGTGGGATTCGGACCAATGGTTTTATTTCTCATGCCTCACAACCGATTATTTCTTTCAAATGGCCCACTTAGTTCCTCGACCCAATAGTATTCCTCATGGCCCAGCAGTTTATTAGTCTTGGCCCAACATGCGGTTTTGATCAGGCCCAAATCAATCATCCTTTTTAGCCCAACACAATGACCCAACCGGCCTAGACCCATGGGATTAGGCCCAATGTGTTCGAGACAGCCCAATAAATCTCAATCGGCCCAAAAGTTATTCATTCGGCCCACGCAACCCTTGATTCGGCTCAAAGACTTTGATCCGGCCCACGTTAAGTGTTGGCCCACTTGATCCAAGAGGCAAATTAACACATGAGATTCAATTGTCAGGGATAACATGTATGGGGTTGGTTAACAAGGACTACAAAGATAATGGACTTTGGGTTTAATACATTCACAAAACCCTACAATATTCAAGTTTACAAGAACAACATATGAGACTTTAAATTACAAAACAAGACGTTATACTTAGAAAATGATAAGGGGTGTCAAGTGTACACGTTATGACAAGTCTCATATTAAGTTAAGAACAAAAAAATTAGCAAGACGTAATATGTTCATCATAAATTTGTTAGGGGCTAGTATATATAATCTATAATCATTGGATCAAGGCCGAATCAAGACTATGAGTCACAAGTGTTAGCCAACAATAGGGCTAACACATACACGCACTCACATTCTTAAAGTTTATACTCATAAGAAGCAATCACATGAAATCAATACAGGGTCGTGAAATCAACATCGAAGAACAATAAAGAGCGCGTGTCTTTATTCCTTTAAGCTAAGTCAACCCTACAACAACAAGATGAGTTCATATGCCCTTTTTACTTTAATCTTTACTGATTTTAAACTCTCGGGGCTGAGAAACATGTTTACTTTTATTTATTTAAAAGTCTTGCTTAACATGTTATTTATACATTGATTTAGATAATATTAAACTGTTTATTATCGCTTATCATTGTATGCATGCTTGTATGATCATGAGATAACAGGGAAACTCGGATGATTATGATAATGTAATTTCATAACTATCAACACATTAGAATAACATATTTGTAAGATTATATCTTATAACACTTGGTTATTCCTACATGAGCAAATATTGAGACAATTCATACACAAACAAACAATGAGAACTACTACAGTGGAACATGGTGACACTTCACAACATATAAATGATTAGAAGATAAAATATCTTCTTAATATCATTTCACATTATAATTGATGGAGTGTGATAAGTAAATCACTTATGACACTTAATCTATATCTTAAAAACATACTATTTGATAGTATGATCGCATTTGGGTATCCACCACCTGCGTCACTTAAGGGTACTAAGACATGTTCTTACTACGGCTTAAGGATTACATGGTGAACATATGGATTTCAGTGAATGATGATCATGATAACGTAACTTCATGAGGATTCTTATCATTCACACATAATTAACATGATGTAATAAGACAAGTTCTTATTCAACTTTGTTAATCACATGAGAACAATCCCACATTGAGGCTTTGGGATCATATGGATTACAGTGAATGATGATCATGATAACGTAACTTCATGAGGATTCTTATCATTCACACATAATTAACATGATGTAATAAGACAAGTTCTTATTCAACTTTGTTAATCACATGAGAACAATCCCACATTGAGACTTTGGGATCACACGACGGGATAGAGGTGAATGGAATGCATTGTAATCTAATTACGTGAGGATTACAATGGATTTCATTTGGGCTCTATACGTTGCATTGAGATTACATTACAAACAGTTAACTAACACTTTTAATATCTAAACGTGAAACAACAGTTAACTCCACAAATATAGAATAACACAAGGTACAGATTAATTAAATCTAATATCCTTGTTACACAAAATGGTTATCAATACTTCGGTTTAATAACTACAACGCTATCATCATATTATTCTATTCATGAGAACACAGGTGATTCAGTGGGACAAACATGAGAAATGAGAATGGAAATCAATCGTTGTATTGCAAGTAGTGTAGAGTTCTAGTGGTGATGTGGTGGGATGTTGGCTAGGGCTTAGTTCCCTTACATATGCCCTATATATAAGCATCACTGCTAGGATAATATAGTACTTGTAAATGTAACTATTGAGATGCCATTGTGTGAACAAATGAAACAGTCAATCATACAAGTAACATATTTATCATTGTGAATGTGCATGTGAATGAATCAAGGTTTTACATTAACTTACTTATGAACTCACCAACCTAGTGTTGACTTTGTTTAAATACATGTTTTCTCAGGTGTAGCTACTATTATGCAAGGACTAGCTAGTGGACTTTTAGAAGACCTAGCTTACTTTTGATTGCATACTTTTGGGATGACATAACATTGAATCACTTTTGTATATCTTGTACAGATACAAGATATAAACTCATTTATTCTTTTGATTAGATTTACTTGGTTAAATTATAATGGATCAATGTAATTTAACTTTGTAATTCTATTTCATGTCATGTTAGCATTTCTCATTTATATCTCATGTGCTATGTAAACAATTTGATCATTTGATTATCACTCATGATATCGCGCCCCAGGAACCTTCCGCCCGACGGGAAAACACGATCCGTTCCCGCCGGCCTGGGGTGTGACATTCTTAACATAAAATTGGTTCTTAATGGAATACCTCCCTATATATATATATATATAAGGGCCGTTAATGTGCATAGGAGTTAAACCATAGGAAGCATAAGAAAAACTATAACGCGTCATGTGTCATTTAGGGAATGGTATTATCGACTACGTAAAATAATGGACCACATTATATAAAATTACAGACTATAATTTAACACGCACAACCAAATACCAACTGAATAATCACGGACTAATAATCTCAAAGCATATGTAACAAATCATGGACCATCTATAATAATCGCGGTAATCAATAGAAACTTGAAAATTACAGATCAATAATCACGGTTCAAATGTAAAAATTACGGACCAACTGGATAATTACTTACCAATAATCAATGATCACATAAAAAAACATAACAATACGATATTCAAATTAAAGATAATAACATTCTCTATTTATGGTGTAATTTTTTTTATAAAAATGATTAACCATTTAAAAAGTTATTCAATTTTTAAAAAAATAGTGGAACTTGATTTACCCACAAAAAAAATCAACAAATATATGCAATTGTTTTTTTGCCCTTTTTGCATTACTTCCTATAAGTTCTAAATAAAAAGCGTGGCCACTAAATTTTAACTATTCATTTATTTGATCAAAGGTCCAGAATCATTTATATCCTTCTCACGTTAAACATCCATTGTCGTTGATCCGCATCATACATACACACACCTACATTTTGAAGAAAATTACTATATATAATTATTACTATATATAATTAAAAAGCATGAAAAAGAATAGTAGTTAGTAGGTCTCATTGTGGGTCCCATTGATTATATATATAAAATCATAAATATTATATATATATATATATATATATATATATATATTATATGATTATATTATTATATATATTATACTATTTAAATGTCTTATCCATTGACGTATTGAAAATTTAGACTTGAACCATCATAATTTTTTGAATTTTAAAAAATAGTAAACAGAGATAAGAGTATTAACTTTGAGAAATTTGTTTAGAAATTTTTGTTTTTATTAAATTTGAAATATTTGCTTAGATATTTGGGTTTTCTTTTAATTCAAGGATTGATGAGACGGATTTTGTGACTAATTTTTTTTATTATTTTTATAATATATTTGTGAGGATTTTGTATGATTTTATGTTTCTTTGAAAAAGTTGTATAGGATTCGTGATAAGATATTTGATTTTGATATACAAATTATACTTCTGCAAATAATATATAATATTCGTTCTCGATAGTGTTATGTGATAACCGCCGCAACACGCGGGTGAATAAACCTAGTTTAGATTATTAATTAAAATCATTATCAAACAATTTTGTTTTTCATTTATTTTTATTATAAGATTATAAATGCTAACAAAAGGAAAGAAAAAAGGGAAAAATACATGTAGCTCATGTTATTACATATATGTAACTTATACACTACATATGTGAGTTACAGACATGTAAACTATATGGTTACATACGAAACTTTCGAGAGTTACATATATGTAACTTCGTGATATGCATATATTTATAAAAAAAAATGCTTAGAATATTTCTAAACATATAGTAAATAACATGAACTCTTTTTATAAAAATTGGTTGATTTGTAGGAGTTTTCTTAGTTTTTTTATAATAAAAAGTTTTCTTTAGAACACTCCTCTCTCTCTCTCTATATATATATAAAGTAGCGAATTAAAAGGGAGATTGGATCCTAGAAATCGATTAAAAGTGGGAGCCAAATCGGCGAAAAACTATACCTAAAATTAAAGTAAATATTTTGATTAGTTAGTTTTTCGTAAACTCAATAATTAATCGGCAATAATTATTTATTGTCAATGTAAAACTAGCCGGATTGTTAGAGAAATTGTCTTGGTCTAAGGGTTAAAATTAAAAAGAGAGAACATTGAAAAGTGGTCTTATAGTCAGGGTTAGGATAATATGATTCTTTAAAAAAATTATTTGTTGAATCATTATTGGCCGTTTGAACAATATACTTTTGCAAGGACGAAAAGATAGAGGTTATTTTAATACCCAATAAAATGAGTCAAAATGTGTGTTTTAATAATTATTTTTAAAGTTTTTATTTACACAAATAAAACTAATGTTTTTTTTCGTTAACACCATAAATTAAGGACATTTGAATGAATTCAATAATCTCAAGACTTCTATGGCTAAACAGAGTTTTAGATGAACACGTTTTAGACTTTAAAATAACCTACGATTATGCTTGTAAACGAATCGAACGTTTAGCGAACAGTTCGTGAATCATTCAACGGGAAGTTCGTTTATGTTCGTTTGTTTAATAAAGAAACGAACAAGAACAAGAAATTACGTTCGTTTAATTAAATGAACGAACATGAACAGTTCATGTTCGTTCATTTGTGTTCATTAACGTTCAATAACATGTTCGTTTACGTTCGTTTTTGTTCGATTAAGTTCATTTATTTTTAATTTTTATTTTTAGTTTAATACCATGGTATTTAGGTTATTTTTAGTTTAATAGTATGATATTTTAATTTATATATTTATAAATAATTATCTCCAATGTTTGAGATTAAGAATGTTGATTTTTATTGTTTAAATAATATGTGTTTGTGCCAATGTGAGACTAGCTCACTTGGTAGAGGCTTGCCTCTTAGAATAAGATGTTATGGGTTCAACTCCATGCAAATGTGTAATTTAGGTGGAGAGTAAGCTTAGGTGTTCAAAAATAATAGTAACATGTGTTCGTTAGCGCTCGTGAACAAGCTAAATTCATTAATGAACGAACACACACAAGAATTCTCATTTGGTTAGAGTTCGTGAATCGTTCGTGAACAAATTGAAAGTTAAACAAACAAACAAGGGCTCGTTCATGTTAGTTCGGTTCGTTTACACCCCTACCTACGATAATCAGGTTCTATTTATTATCTTAGATTTTTTTTTCTAATGCAAATTTTAGTCTTAAATACTATTTAATCTCATAAAGAAATTTTTAACGGTCAACAAATACATTTTAAACATAGTCATCTGAGCAAATTCAATGGTGAAAGAACATCCACATTTGCGAAACACAAAACAACGCTACTGACCCGACCCACCTACTCTTTCAAAGGAAACCCATCGTCCAAATACCTAATGTGATAAACATCTAGCTCACTTAAAATATATTATAAAAAGTGAAACTCAAACTCATGACTTTTACATTCGAAAGCTCTTCCTCCTCTCAAACTAATTGATCTATTAGCTTCTCTAAAGATTTAAACTCATGTATGAAACTTATTAATTGCATCATTTATTATTAGTCTATTGGCATGTTTAAGTTATATATATATATATATATATATATATATATATATATATATATAGATTATCCACAGCGGTCATCCCACTGAAAACCCTTCCCCACTGAAATTTCCAGCCACGTCATCACCCCACTGAAAACCTTAAACACCCACAATGGTCACCCCACTAAAAACACTTCCCCACTAATTTACTTGGCCAATCAAAAGCCACCATTTCAAGCGGGACCAATCACATTCCACCGTTTCAAGCGGGGAGCGGGGGCCGTGGGAGGGGATTGGGCGGGGGCCGCTGGTGTAACATCAGTGCCGGACGCGTGCCGGAACAGTGATCGCAACAGTAAACATGTACAGTAACTCAGGTACACATTACGCGAAACTATGTTTATACTATTGATGCATTATGAGAAGCATGAAAACTATTATACGATTGTTTGAATCTGACTAAAACCTTAGGGTTTAACAGTCAGAAACGTGTCAGACAACACAGTGTTGAAACATAAATACTTGATTTGATACTATCGTGCATAAACGTATGTGAGGTGAAACAAAACAAAACCTTAACGGTTATTATTATGGAATGCTAAACAGACGAATTATTCGTATAGGTGACGATCTGTACGAATGATTATGATAGTTTAATGTTCTGAAATAATGACTTAACAGTAGAAAACAAGGATCAGAAAGCCAAACCATCGTCGTGTTCGTTCGAATGACGATTCGAACGAATACGCGCGATGACGACGCGATCTGACGAAACGAAAACGAATAATGATACGAACGATCATAAATTTAAGGAAATAAAATATTTCCTGTTTTACAATTTTGAAACTCATCATAAATAAATTAAACGAAACTATTTTATTGAATCGCGAATAAATTAACGAAAACGCGTAAAATACTAAATTTCGACAAATAAAATTTAATAAACGAAATCTAAAATAATTATTAGAAATGAATAACATTTACATTGTTAAAAATAACTCTTTTTATTTAAATAACGAAAAATGAGCGTAAAAATCCGGATACGCGACGAAATCGCAAACCGAGCAACCAAAACGAACCCGGACACCACCCGTAGTATAAAAACCTTAAAATGAGAGTGTTATCTCATTTTTATCATCCACACCCTCTCTCTAGCTCATATTTCCGGCCACCATTCTCACCACCACCAAACCACCTTCAAAACCCCATAACTCTCTCATTTCTTAACCGATTTGAGTGATTCTTGAACCCACGTGAAGCTCTTGATCCTCTCTACATGAAAGTACAACTGATCTGGAGAGTTAGTCACTAGAAATCAAGGTATGATGCTTCAAAAGTCACGAGAATTAGGGTTTTTACTTGTTTTTGTGCTCTTGTTCGACTCAGCTAACACAACCAGCCAACCATCTTTTCTTGTGAACCACGCGACTAAAGGAAGCCATCTACACTCACTGTAATCACGAGTATGGTTCTACAACCACACCAGACTCGAAGGAGAGGATGAGACGGGACACAGGTTCGAGAAGGAGGTGTGGGTTTGGGGTCCGAACCTTTCTCATCACGAACACAATGATGGTGGACGAACCCTGCATACAAACGAACCCTCTCGAACCTATTCTATCATCTTGGCTAAGCCGGACCATTTCTTCTACATCAACCGAACCCACTTGCTTGCTCACGAACCCTCGGACCTAGACCTCCCGAACCAGGAAGTTACCAGGAGCGAATCCTCGAATGGCGAACCTTGTGGTTCGTGAAACTGTAGCCTTGAGCCGAACCCCTTAACTGGCGAACCCAGTTGCTGTTAGATCTACACCAGGACGAACCCTCAGCGAACTCTCCTCCGAGTCACGAACCTATGTTGACGAACCATGCGACTCCCGAACCTAGCATGTGGCGAACCATTCACGTAGGAGCTGAACATCGGCGAACCATGCTGCTGGGAAACGAACCTAGTTACTTGAGTATCCTACTGCCGAACCCATGACAGCAACATCTATTGGCCGAACCTTAATTACCCTAAGAACTAAGGCTCGCTGCCATGAGACCCTTCACTTCGATTTGTTGAACAGACCAACCAACTGGCCCAATTCTTGTACTCTCGGCCCAATAGCATAGATCTTTGGGCCACATCCTTTCGTTTAGCCAACTACACTAAGCCCAATAGCATGTGAATTGGTCTTGTTGGTTATTTTGGAATCACGATTTAGTTAAGCTCACAACTTGAACGGCTGAAGGAAATCAATTGAGCCGGCCCACACATATTCCCAATGCCCAACGGTTCCCTTAATTTCGGCCCAACTCTATTCCATTGGCCATTTCTTTGTTACGGCCCAACATGGGCATTCTCGGCCCAAATGAATTGGCCCAACAGCCACGACAATTATAAGGCCCAACGTTATCCTTGACCCAAACAATAGTTAACCGGTTCAAGGCCCCACTATGATTCAACCCAACTAATTTACTCAAATAATGATATTGGCCATATGTCGATTGGTTTAAGTCCAATGGACCCAATGGGTTCTTGACCCATAAAGATAATTTCAATTTAGCTAATAAAGTCTCGAAAACAAATGGGAGTGTGCTCTCTAATAATCTTTCTACACATACAAGGTTAGTTATAACAAAGACAAACTTTAAACGAAAAACCTAAGTCGTCCTTATGACTTAGGATTTGTATAACCTATAACTTTGATCACATAACTAACTGAGTTGAGGAGATCAAATATAGGGAAATCTAAGAACCACCACCAAGGGTCGAATCACTATCGAGACTCACATGTGTTAGCCAACTTAGGGCTAACACATACACGCTCACAAATCAATTACACTTAATACTTATAAGATAAATTCAACGTGAAATCAATACAGGAGCGTGAACATTACAACAAGGGCAATCAAAGAGAGCATGCATTCTTACTATACTTAGTCAAACACTTCGGATCTAAGGTGAGTTCATTTGTCCCTTTTCAAACTTATTTGTTTTACTTCAGGACTGAGAAGCATGTTAAACATTTTCATATAATTATTGAAAGATTGTTTAATGCTTTAAACTTAAACTTGAAACTTATGTTGAAACTTATTATTGAAACTTAGTATTCTTTGAAAGATAGTAGACTTGCAACTTATACATTAAACTTGTAGCTTGAAACCACATGTTAGATGCTTATGAGACTTGATGCTTATACATGTGAAACTTTATATTTTAAACATGAGGTATGAGACTTATACTTGTGAAACTTTATACTTTAGACATGAGACTTGAGACTTATACTGGTGAAACTTTATATTCTAAACATGAGATATGAGTCTTATACTTGTAAAACCTTATACTTTAAACATGAGACATGAGACTTATACTTGTGAAACTTTATACTTTCAACATGAGACTTGAGGTCTATACTTGTGAAACTTTATACTTTAAACAATGTGTGAGACTTGATACAAACTTATGGGATTCATGATGAAACATTGTGTGAATACTTGAAACTTTATGCTTGAAACTACAACTTGCGCATGAAACATGGTACATATATCTAATCATAGGCTACGTAATGGCTAAACTACTGGTAATCCAGAGCTTGTACCTATAGATTGAGATATATGTAAAACATAAACGTATCGAGACTAAGCTATTACCTATATAAGAGACATGTAATTGCTAAACTACTGGTAGTCCAGAGCTTTTGGTCTGCTTATATGAGGTATGTAATTGCTAAACATAAACATTACGATGCTAAGCTATTATCTATATAAGAGACATGTAATGGCTAAACTACTGGTAATCCAGAGCTTTTGTCTGCTTATATAAGATATGTAATTGCTGGAATTACTTGTGTATGCATGGCTTGTGTCTATGTATGAGATATGTAATTGCTAAACTACTTGTAAACCAGAGCTTTTATCTTGTATAGGAGACACGTAATTGCTAGACTAAGCTTAACTAATCTATGAGTTACGTAATTGCTAAACGACTGTTAGTGCAGAGCTTGTACTCACGTATGAGATTAGGGACAGCTAAACTATGTGAGTGTGAAGCTTTGATGTTTGATAAACATACTTTGAAACTAACACTTGTGAACACTATAGACTTGTAAACTTTGAAACAGATAACAAAAGCTTTGATGAGGAATGGGTTGATTGGTAGGTAAAATGCTTAATTATTATTAATAACAGTGTCATATCCGGATTAGTATGTGGTGGGATGGCGTCTGGGCGGGTTGTAGGCTCGACTCAGGGGTATGCCCTATATATAAGCATACCGATTTGGATATTACATGTGGAGTTAATGAGGTTAAGGTTTTACCGAAAGAGGTTTGTTAAAACTATTTTAAATTTATAAACTTTATGAACTCACCAACCATTGTGTTGACTCTGTTTTCTTACATGCATTCTCAGGTGATGAACATGTTTAAGCTAAGGCTTTTGGATATGCATGCTAGGCGGTCTAGATAGAGGACCTAGTAGACTTTTGAGAAGCACATCTTTTGTTGATGATACATATAACTTTTGATATCTTGTACATATACAAGATATAAACATTTGATTCTTTTGTTAGGTTTACTTAGTTAAATTGCAGAACATTGATATTGTAATTTAACTTTGTAATCCTAGTTATCATTTGATTGTGCTTAGTTATTCTTAAACATTGATGCTATGTAAACAATCTGATCATCATGCTTATCACCCTCGATATCGTGCCCCGGGAACCTTCCGCCCGACGGGGACTCCGATCCAACCCCGCCGGCTCGGGGTGTGACAGCTGGCTAGGGTGGCGGTGTTCCCGCTGGAACCCACGGCGGGGGAGGAGGCCGCTGGCCGAGCGGGCTTACCACTGTGGGGAGTCTTAGTCTTAGATGTATTGGTTCGAGTATTCTTAAGAGTTCCTTAATGAGTATGGGTTTTCTTATTGGTGGGTTTCTTCTTAAATTGCTGACATGTAGGTGATGTGCTAATGTATTAGCTTCCTTCATATATGTGTCAACTAAGCGATATATTATTAGACTCCCCACAGTGGTAAGCCCGCCGGGCCAACGGCCTCCTCCCCCGCCGTGGGTTCTAGCGGGAACACCGCCACCCTAGCCAGCGGCCCCCGCCCAATCCCCTCCCATGGCCCCCGCTCCCCGCTTGAGACGGTGGAATTTGATTGGTCCCGCTTGAAATGGTGACTTTTGATTGGCCCAAGTAAATTAGTGGGGAAGTGTTTTTAGTGGGGTTACCATTGTGGGTATTTAAGGTTTTCAGTGGGGTGATGACGTGGCTGGAAATTTCAGTAGGGAAGGGTTTTCAGTGGGGTGACCGCTGTGGATAATCTTAGTATTAAGAGTGAGTGTTGTTGTTTTTCATTGGTTTTCACTTTTCTTATTTAAATGATAATCAAACTTAAAACTTTTTTTATTTATAAAATCATATTTAAGGAAATTTTGATTAAAAAAAATTTCTACTTAATTTAGTATAGTGTTAATTCCTTTTAATTTTATTTTTTTAAATATTCAACCATGCATAGTGTTTTATATACAATTGTAACAAAATTTGTTATTTTCAAATATTGTTTCTATTAACAATATATTACAAAATCTATCCATTTACAACAACGTTTTTAATTTTATAAATTCATAATATAAGCTTAAACACGATATCAAACTTCTTAATTTCAAACAAACAACAAACATGATGTACCAAAGTTTTTAAAGATTTAAATTATAATTGAACTTTTATTTTTTATTGTTTTATATAATAAAATTATTTTAATTATGTACATAAATTTAATAAAATGTGACAACATTATAAATTTTTTTATTTTTAAAACCAACCTAATATTTAATAAGAAAGAGAAATGTGTGAAAACCAATTTCTAGATGGTATACAAATTTAAAACGTGTGCAAACAAGACCTTTATTTATTAAAAACTAGGTAAAATTCCGTGTGTTACATAAGTTTAATATACAAAATGTTATATACCTTTTAATAAAAAAGTTATGTATATAAAAAAAATAAGAATTACACTTGAATTTTTTTTTGTAGTTATGCATATTGTATTTTAACATTTAAATCATCTTATCAAGCTAAATATTTTAAAATAATTTAAAAATAATTCATGGAAAAAAAATTACTATTATTATTATTGAATATTTTAATGAACATAATTTAAAGTTAATGATAGTAAGAAACCTAAATAAAAGTTTAAATAAAAACTTTATATCTAATTACATATTAACTTCATTTGCTTATTAAATGTTAATTATTTTCATATCTTTAATTCACAATGCATGATTAAATAACGGATATCAATAATTAAATAATAGATACATATTGAGAAACAAAAACTAAAGATTACAATGATAATAAATGTTACCAATTATTTATATTTTTTAAATTAAGAGTTATAAACAGATAATAACAATTTAAAACAAGTTATTGTCAAAAAAAAAAAAGAAATAGATTAAATGAATATTAAAGTTATATTTCATATTTTATTATATAATTAGCTGAATAAGTAAAAATATTTATAAACTAACATTTAATAATATTAATATACATAAAAAAGAATTAACTTTTATGAATTATAATTATACCATAATTTGTAAAATATATAAATAAGTCCTTAGTTTTTGTAACTTACCTAAAAAAATGAAAGATATAAAAGTTTTATATTATTTAATGAAAACAGTAAGTTAAAATATAAAAGTATATGAATATACATGAAATGATTCGGGTTTTTAATATTCTCATTTTTTAATAAAATCATTATTTGTATAGTTTACAGTTTGTTTTATAATGTATCTATTTTATTTTATTTTATTTTATTTTATTTTGTTTAGTTATTTGTTTTTTTTCAATATACTCTAAACATATTATTAAATTTATACATTGAAAGTGTAAGATATTCATTGTTTAATTATTTATTTGTATACAAAATTTATTAAATATAAGAAAATAAGTTAAAGTAATAATTTGTCTAATTTATTAATTATCACTATTAATAAAGAAGTGTTAATAAATGATTTAATGCTTAAAGTTTTAGGAGGGAAACAAAAAAGAAACATGCTCCATTGCATTACATGTGGCAAACAAAAACCTTGATTTATTATAAAAGATAGGTTAATATTTTTATAATTTATCATGTTTGTGTACCCGCAACTTCATTATCGACCTATTTAATAGTGTTTTTACTAATCGTGATAGTTTCCACCACTTGTTACATGTTCTTTTTCATTTTTTTCTCAATTGTTTTTGTTTTGTTATTTTAATTGTATCATTTGAAAACCTAATCTTAGAGAGAAAACATTAATCATTATCCAGGCCGTCCATTTGTAATATTGAAAATAAATATGCGGTACGCATTAAATTTGAATAAATAATTGAGCTTTAAATAAACAAATCAATTTTAATGTGAACTACATGTTTATTTTCAAAATTACAAGTAAACGACTCATGTAGGGTTTGTGTGTGTATATAGGTTTGTTTCATATGAAAACTCGATCACACACACACATCTATAGGATTTGTATCGTGTGACAACTTGGTTTAGAGAGAAAACCCTAAAACTCTATCTAAGATGTCCATTTGGGGAATGATCAATTGTTAACCCTTCTTTATTGAGATAACCGAATAACCACATCTTATTACCCTGGGTCCCACATTAAAATAAATCTAAAAATGTAGGCTTTTTTTAATTTTTTAATTAATGTAATTAATGTAAGTTACACTTACATTAATTAAAAAAGAAAAAATACTACACCTTTAAATTTACTTTAATGTGGGCCCCAAAGTAATAAGATTTAATTATTCGGTTATCGCAATAAAGAGTGGTTAACAATTGAACATTTCCCTATATAAATATGGAAAGGTTAAAAAATAAAACTCACTAAATATGCAATTACCCAAAATAACCCGTCAAGATCAAGCTAAGTTTTTGAATTTTTTTAATATCACTGTAAACATATCTAGAACACTTTCTTTTTTTTATGAGTTTGCGTAAATTAATCACAGTTTGAGAGTTAACATCGTTGTAAGTTTTTAACTTACAACACTGTAAGTGTTTACGCAAACTCGTGAAATAAGAAAAGTGATATAAATGGGTTTACAATTATGTTAAAAAAATCAAAGATTTTGCTTGATCTTGGAGGATTATTTCGGGTTATTGCACATTTAGTGGGTTATGGATATTTTCAATCCCATATATATATATATATATATATATATATATATATATATATATAGGGAGTGGAATTTTTGATAACCCTTAAATATTGTTACAACCCATTAACTCCATCTCATTGAATCTAACTTTTGATCTAATGGTTGATATTATTTACACATTAAAAAAATATTTTATATTTGGTTTGAATGAGAAAATGGCATCATAGTCATTTTAGCTGTATAAGTTTACCCCCCATCTTTTTTGAACATTATTAACTTTTTTATAATATATTATTTTTTTAAAAAAATTGCACCATTATATTCGTCTCATTTTTCTCTTTAATTCCGTTATAGTCTCGACTATATATTTTTTTTTTACTTTTTTATATGCCCTATATTTACATCATTGTAATGAGGTTAAATATTACAAATTTATTTAAAAATTTTTCTAATAATGGTAAATTACAGTGATGTAATTTTTTCTTTTATTATGTTTTAATCTAAACTAGTTTTTTAATTTTTTTTTTCAAATATCTCGCTTTACATCACTGTAAATAACGAAAATAACATAACAAATTATTTTAATTTTTTTTCTAGCAACGGTAAATTAAAGTGTTACATCACTGTAAATAATGTAAAAAAAAAGTTACATCTCTGTAAAATAATGTGTTACATCACTGTAAATAATGTAAATAATAAGTAATTCACTGTAAATTACGTCAATGTAAATTACATCACTGTAATTTATCATTGTTAGAAAAAATTTTAAATAAAGTTGTTATTTTTAAAATCATTACAATGATGTAAATATAGGCATCTAAAAAAATAAAAAAAAAATGGTCGAGACTATAACGGAATTAAAGAGAAAAATGAGATGAATATAATGGTACAATTTTTTTAAAAAATAATATATTATAAAAAAGTTATTAATGTTTAAAAAAGATGGGGGGGGGGGTAAACTTACATATGGTTAATTGACTATCGTGAAGAAGATGGACAGAACGTTCAGAATATGCATCAATTACCGGGAGCTGAACAAGGTGATGATCGAGAATCGATACCCATTACCGTGAAATGTGAATAGACGACTTGTTTGATCAATTACAAGGATCAAGCTACTATTCGAAGATCAATTTGAGATCCGGTTACCATCAACTAAGGATACAGAAAGATGATATTCCTAAGACAGCCTTCAGGACACGTTATGGACATTACAAATTTTTTGTCATGCCCTTCGGACTGACCAATGCACGGACAGTATTCATGTATCTCATGAATCACGTGTGCAAACCGTATTTTGACAAATTCGTAATAATGTTCATTGATGATTACCTGATTTACTCCAAGAATCCAAAAGAACATGTTGAACTTCTGAGGCTTGTCTTAGAGCTATTAAGGAACGAACAACTATACGCAAAGTTCTCCAAATGCGACTTTTGGATTCGCGAAGTCCAATTCCTTGGACACGTGGTCAATGAGAAGGGAATACATGTAGACCAACTAAGATCGAAGCTATCAAAAACTAGGAAGTACCCAAGACTCCGACCGAGGAGTGACAATTCCTAGGACTAGTAGGGTACTACAGGCAATTTATCGAGGAATTTTCGAAGATCGTGCAACCACTAACCTCCCTGACCCACGAAGACAAAAAATTCAAATGAGGAGAGAAACAGGAGTATGCGTTCAACTTACTGAAGAAAAAATTATGCAGTGCACCGATCCTATACCTACCGGAGGAATGTCACGACTTTGTGGTCTATTGTGACGCCTCAAAACAAGGACTCGGTTGCATGCTGATGCAACGCGAGAAGGTCATAGCTTATGCGTCATGCACGACAACTGAAAGTGCACGAGAAAAACTACACACCCATTATCTAGAGTTGGGAGTCGTAGTGTTTGCTTTGAAGATTTGGTGACACTATCTGTACAGCACAAAGTGCACCATATTCACCGATCATAAAAGCCTAAAACACATCTTCGATCAGAAGGAGCTAAACATGTGGCAACGAAGATGGGTTGAACTTATAGGTGATTATGATTGTGCTATCAAGTACCACCACATAAATGCTAACATAGTGGCCGACACATTGAGCCTGAAGGAAACAACAAAGCACGTACGTTCACTACAGCTTACCATACACTCTGAACTACCCAACCAGATTCGGAATGCGCAACAGGAAACTCTAAAGGCCGAGAACCTCACTCATGAATCCTTGCGAGGCATGGATAAAAAATTACAGGCGATGACCGATGGAGCATACTACTTTATGGATCGAATCTAGATACCACACTGCGGAGGATTGAGAAACGTAGTGATGGACGAAGCTCATAAGAGTAGATACTCTGTACATCCTGGTTCTGATAAGATGTACCACGATCTGAAAACGACATACTGGTGGCCAAACATGAAGTCGAAAATTGCGACTTACGTGAGCAAGTGCTTAACTTGTTCAAAGGTTAAGGTAGAGTACCAGAAGCCATCAGGTCTACTTCAACAGTCCTAGATCCCAGTATGGAAATGGGAGCACATTTCCATGGATTTCATTACTAAGCTGCCCAAGACAGCAAGTGGCTGTGATACCATCTGGGTAATCGTAGACCAACTCACTAAGTCTGCACACTTCCTTCCTATCAAAGAAACCGACAAGCTAGATAAATTGACCCGAATTTATCTAAAGGAAGTGGTCACGTTGCATGGAGTACCAATCTCGATAATATCTGATCGTGACAGCCGATTCACGACACATTTCTGGAAGTCCTTGCATAAGGCATTGGGCACGAGATTAGATATGAGTACTGCCTATCACCCGCAGATTGATGGCCATAGTGAACGGACAATTCAGACACCGGAGGACATGCCTCAGGCATGTGTAATTGACTTCGGCAGTAGCTGGGAGACGTACTCATCTACCGTTGGTTGAGTTCTCTTACAACAACAGTTACCGCACTAGCATCAAAGCTGCACCTTTCGAAGACTTTATAGGCGCAAGTTCCGATCGCCTATTTGTTGGGTAGAAGTTGGCGAAAGCCAACTGACTAGTCCTGAACTTGTGCACGAGACGACTGAGAAGATCGTGCAGATACGCAACCAGATGGCAGCAGCTCGGGACAGGCAGAAAAGCTATGCCGACAAAAAGCGCAAGCCTTTGGAATTCCATGTAGGAGATAGAGTACTTCTTAAGGTCTCACCCTCGAAGGGAGTCATACGATTCGGGAAACGAGGGAAGCTGAATCCTCGTTACATCGGACCTTTCGAGATCGTGAAACGAATAGGCCCTGTAGCCTATGAACTGAACTTGCCAAACAAGCTGAGCAGTGTACATAACGTCTTCCGTGTATCTAGCAATTCCCTTAGAGGAAATCCAAATCGATGAACAACTACACTTCGTTGAGGAACCGGTCGAGATCATGGACCATAAAATCAAAAAGCTCAAACTCATTCGCATTCCTATAGTCAAAGTGCGATGGAACTCAAGTCGTGGACCGGAATTCACGTGGGAACGCGAGGATCAAATGAAAAAGAAATGCCCACACCTTTTCACTAAAACTGACAAACATTGACAACACGAGCTGAATTTCGGGACGAAATTCTTTCTAATATGAGGATGATGTGACACCTCGCATTTTCCAGGTCAGCAATTATGTTTATTAAATACTAATATAATTTATTACTACATACGTGGCACTAGAATTAGATTAATTTAGTGTGACACGTGGCACAGTAGTCCAAACATGAACAACCGAACGATAATTCGAGGAATTACCGGAAAATGCACACACACACACACGTGTCTTGATTAACGAACGTTGGTGAATCAAATGAACAGTGTTAAAAATTGAACAACAATTAAGCTCAATGTGAGCTATAAACGAACTAAATTATGACTAAAGTCAAGAAACATTGAACATTAACGAAAAACAATCGAAAAATGATTTGAAACAACGAAAATGGGCTAGTCCGGAAGTCTTCGAGGTACGCCAAAATCCCCGGCGAGGACAATAGCTGTACGCAAAGAGAGGCGGCATAATTTGAATTCCCGAAATCCTTCACGATACACCACGACCGATCAACTTCCACTCGATGGTACGCGGCGTGTTTCGAGAGAGAACCCGATTATTTTATTCTTGGTGGTACGCCAAGACCTCATTGAGGGCATCTTGGCAGTACGTGAAGCACCCACTTCGCATAAAAAGTTTATAAAACCAAACAGACATGTTCTAACTCATTTCTTACTACTTCTCTTGACTGAAACACACTCTCTCGACCAAGTTTACCGTGTTAACATTGTCTAGCATCATCAGAAGGTACAAGAGTTGTTCTTAGACTCCATTGACGCTTGAGAAGCTAGGAAGAACAATTGGTGGGACAAACCACCATCCACACCATCTAGTAACAGCTGCATAGCCATCCTCAGATCTTCCTAGAGTCATCTACACACTGTTCCAGCAACATCCAGGCTTCCAAAGAACCTTGGGAGGTAGTTTTACGTGTTCTATTAGCACTAAACCACTCTTACACACACATGCAAAGTTAATTACCCACATGAAACTCCATTGAGGGCACAAACACGAAATTTCACTTCAATAGATCTATGATTCGCTGTTTAGATGATTAATTTGAGGCATTGTAATGATCTATTGGAAGTATAGATGTTATTTTTGTGTTATTGATGAATATTGCTAATAATAGTAACTTTTTGATAACATGCAATGACAATCCATGGAGTTTTAGTTAATTTTGAATATGAATAAATGATTATTTGTGATATTTGGGTTACTAATTGATGTGTCGTTATTTACACATCGTTTTCGTATTTAATTTATAGGATTTTATCTTATTTTATTAGATTTTTATTTAGTTTTTATTAGATTTTAAGTATTTTTATTAATTTTTAACTTTTAATTTTGAATGTTACTTTTATGGGTTTCGCAAAAATAAACGTTCGTAATTGTGAAGAAATCGAAGCCGGAATAACTTTGATGAAGTTTGGAAGAAACAAATAATTTTTATAAGGTTCGGGGTTAAAAAAATGACATTTCAGGAAGTTACGGAGCTTAAAATTGAATTTCTGGAAATCCAAGGGTATTTTGTAAATTCTGGAACTAGGGAGGCGCCTGGGACACGTGGCGGCTCCACAGGGCGTCACGCAAGCCCTAATTACTTGCTTGACCCGCGAACTCGGATGCGCCCGCGACCCAGTCGGACGCCCCATGACCCGTGCCCTTTTCTCCTGCTTTGACCGGCCTGTGACCCCTTTGACTCGCGTTGACTGGCCTTTTGACCAACATTTTGAACCCCTTTTGAGCCATTTGAACTGGTTTTTGAACCCAACCGTGACCCTTTTTCTATTTTTCACTTATTTAAGCACTTGGAAACCCTAATTCACGAAATTATCACCCTAGGATGGCTAAAAATGAAGGGAGAACATAAAATTGAAGATTTTGGAGCTTTGGGATCAATTCGGACGCTCGAGGGAGGCTCAGATCGCGTATACAAGTGCTTGGAACGCGTTTTCGGGTTTGTTTATGCATCGTCGTTGTTCTTTTCGATTTGTTTTCGAATTTTCTTCCATGTTTAAATCTGATTTCATGTTTATGAATGTTTGGATGATGATTCTTGGCTAGATCTTTAATTCTACCTAGATTTTGGATGGTTATTGGATGAAAAATCGGTTTTTCGGGTTTGTTTGATTGAATGAATCTTTGCTTTTGATTTGAATCTGATTGTGAATGATTGTGAATGTTCTTAGACTATTGTGAATGATCTGATTGTATGTATAAACTATTTTGTGAATAAAGTTTGAATCGGTTTCGACAAAAACTCGATTTTCACATGATTTTGGGATAAAAAGTTGTTTTTTTAACTTAATTGTGATTTGACTAATCTTAGTAAATCATAAGAACTTCATATAATCAGATTTTAATCAGTGGGATATACCATCTTAAAGGCTAATAAGGTAATAAGGTGTTGGGATATCTTGGTTTAAACAGGGTTTTGGGGTAATTCGCATGATCATTGGATTACGTGTTGATTGTTTATGCCATGTATTTCAAATTCATAATTAATCTTAATTAGATTGATTCGTTTTTGCATTGGTTCATTGTGGTTGTTGAGACTGACCTAGTTATTCAACAATAGAAGTCTTAAGCATTGCCTGTTTGGAGACACCGAATTGGTGATCCATTCTAATATTCCAGTAAGTTTTACACAACCATTAGGATCTTTCTAAATGTTGTATCGTCTGAACATGAGATCTAGCATTAATTAAGGTCCTGAATAGGTTGTATCATTAGATCCGGTATCATTAATTAAGGTCCTGAATAGGTTGTATCATTAGTCTAGGTAGAATCTCCTTCGTATTTGGTTTTCTAGTTCTTGCTGTGTTGAGTTGACTTATTTAGTTTTCTTAAATTCTTTAATTGTTTAAAGTCATTTTCGTAAAACCAATTCAATTTTCTAAATTTATTAAGTTTCTCATTTCGTTAGGTTTACAGTTAGGGTTTATTAGTCGATTCAGTGTCCTTAGGTTCGATATCTGGACTTTCCTTAGCTATACTTCATGTGTCAGGTACACTTGCCTGTAGTGTGTAGTTTGGTTTAGATTATTTTGATTTATTACTCGATAGTGTTGAACCATTATATATACCAACACATCACTAACAATGACCATTGTGATTATTGTTGTCAAAAATGATGATTTGGGGCATGTTACTATTTTAATAACTTTAATGTTACAATATTATGATAGATGATAAACTAGGACCATGCATGTGGTTAATATGATGATTTGAAACTAATGTATTAATTATTGATGTATTTGATTAATTTCATTTGTTGATAAACTAGAATTGTTTTTTAATGTATAACAAAATCCCCCTATGAATTTCTGATAACAATCGGTCGTTTGATCGCTTAGAAATTAGGGTTCTTAAGATTTGGGGAAACTAGAATTTTTAATTTAAAAAGTTATTGGTCTGAGACCTTTAACAATTCGAAGGTTTGGTCTGATGGTTAGAGCTGAGGCTGGAATGCATAAAGGTCGCGGGTTCGAACCTGTCTCAAAGCATTATTTTTTATTTATTTTTTTTCTAACAATTTTCTTATTAATCCATTTTGAACCATTTAAAAATCCAAAAAAATCTATAAAAATATTTATAAAATCTTTAGATTTATTTTACCAACCCAGAAAAAGTTTGGTGAAGAAATTTATTTTATTTAATCATAAAACTAATATATTATGTTTTAAAATAGGAATTAAAATCATAAAACATACCTATACTGTTATTTAAATTCTAGAAAAAAAATAC
Organism: Mikania micrantha; assembly: GCA_009363875.1. Lineage (NCBI taxonomy): Eukaryota > Viridiplantae > Streptophyta > Magnoliopsida > Asterales > Asteraceae > Mikania > Mikania micrantha. The sequence continues at coordinate 34,710,160 of CM018685.1, forward strand.
CCGACACTTATGGAGCTTATATGAACCTGCATAAATTTTTATATTTATATTTATGCAGTACAACTATTTAATTTGATATAAAAGTGCCATGAATCTGTATAAAATATTTATTAAAAAAAATTAAACTTTTATAAAAATTTTGGAAAAATTTCACAATCTTTATGGTTATTTTATAGATCTTGGTAAATTTTAGTTTTAATTTTTATGAAAGAAAACTATTTATTTAAATTTAAAAGCATAATAAATCTGTATAAATAATTTACTAAATATATTAAAAAAAATTTCTGAAAATTTTTATATAAGTTACTTGGATTAAGCCAACTCAGAAATATTTTTATTTGAATAGCAATATTTTATTTGAATAAAAATACCATTTAACTTGAATTATAATTATTACAAATTTACATACATACATACATACATACATACATACATACATACATACATACATACATACAGTGGCGGATTCAGGAATTTACGTGAGTGGGGGCAAAAATAGGAGTGGAAAAGATAGGTCGGGTCAGATAAAACACAGAAAACTTACGACATACAGTAATAGAAATGTTGATAAGTATATTGTATTTTTGAAACAAATCTATTGAATGAAGTACAAAGTAGATAGACAAACCTTTAAAGATATGTTCACTCGAACCAAATCGATGATCAAAGGCCTACTCAACTAAAATAAACAGCCAAAGTTGTTGAAAACTAGATTTGTGAAGCCTTTTAATAACAATCAATTAATAGTATTGATATAGGAAAATTCCAAAAAACAAACAAACCATTGTAAGCAATTAAATTTATATAGTGAATCTCAAACATTGAAATCTTCAAATTGTGATTTGCTGTAATATTTATAACATTCAAACCTTCAAATTTTCTCAAAAAATTTAACTTTTAGCATAGTAAAATCGACCTAATATTCAAACATTCAAATTTGGTACATGATTTTCATGGTATCTTAAGGAATAAGATGGTAGATAAGGAATAATCAGAATATGAATGGTTGTTATTATCGATAGAATGTGAACCGAGACTAAAAATGACATATATATTATCTATGTGGGGCCTTCAATTGGGTTCAAAAATTGTTTTGGGGGCCTTAAAAAGAAGCTGAAAGGGGCATATTAGTTTTTGGGTTTATTTTGAATTAAAATCAACTAGTTAATTAGGAGTTGGAGAGTGTTGAGTGGGGGCCTCTCCCCCCTAACCATCACATGAATCCGCCCCTGCATACATACATACATACATACATACATACATACATACATACATATCTTATAAAATTTCAGAAAAATACTTTTAATTTCTGAAATAACTGCTTATAACATAAAATATTTTTATTTGAATTAATTTATTTTATTTTAATCAAATAGAAATTATTGTAACTTAAAAACCTTATATTATAACATATAAACATAAGATTTTGTATTTAGCAATTTTGTTTGGAGATTTATATAATCATTTATATTTCATATAACACTTTAAATTTAAATATTTTAGAGTAATTAACTTATGAATTTTATATCATTATTTCTTGAACTTATATTATTTATTTTATTTATTTTTAATAACTAAAAAATACAACTTTGTTGTGTTTATCAACCTAATCATCTAACTTAACTTTGATTTCTCCAAATCTATTTAGATACTAGATCTTGAACCTAGAATGCCTTATAACTCTATTTTGAACTTAGAAAACTACGAACTTGAAACTATAGGTTTGTTGCGAAAATTGATTCTCGAAAATTTGGACCTACAACTACGTGAGATTGCAACTTAACTATTCATCTTATCCAGGTGAGTTTCATGTTCCACTTTTCTTGATTTTGATTTTGTTTTCAAAACATCAAGGATGAAACATGAACTTTAACTATTTGAACAATATGTATCTATGAACTTTATCTTGTGATTTGAAATTATGTTCCAAACTACATATGAACTATCCTCGAAACTTGCATTGATCATTCACTATATTAGCCTGACTGTTGTGATGATAACTATTGAAATGACCATTCCACCCAGCCGGTGATTACTCAGTTACCAACTATTGAACTATTGAACTTTGGATTTGTTGAACTATTGGAAATATAAGGATAGTATGTATTACTATGCCTAACTTGGTTAACTAAGATTTAATGTGCAATATTTTAATGTATGTGTCCATATTAAGACTTATCTATTGATATGTTTATGATACATGATTAAACTTTGAACTATTAAACTATTTATCGAGTCAACTTTATGATTCTCACAAACTACTTTTGTAGTTGAACTTATCAACTTAATCATGTTTCATGTGCAACCCTCCATTTTTTATTTTTGTAACTTGTAATCCTGTGTTTTTAAAAAGTCTGCAAGCTGCACCTATTTAGTTAAAATTAACATAACTTTGAAAGTTTTTAAAGGGTAAAATTGTAATTTATTATAGAAATAGTACAATATCAGCGTTTGGGTTAAAAACATTTCCCACCTCACCCTTTCCTAAGTAAATGGATCAAACTAGTGATATTAAATAAAAAATATTTTATTTTTCTTAGTTCCATATATTGTAGAAAACTCCATTCATACAATCTCGGCCTTCAAAATAGGTCGAACCACATCCGTTCATACGCCCACAGCAGCTCGGGGCTGCTGTGTTTAGAAATGATCGAACCACATCCATTCATTATGATCTTTGACGGATTAAATAAAACAAGATAGAGTTTAATTCTTATAGTTTTGTTACTTGTAATCATGCGTGAATGATAACCTTTCTTCTTGTCTCTCAACGGCTACAACTCGATCCCAACATAAAAAAAACTTGATCCAATTGCGGTTCGAATTAGGGGTGTGTTTTTTTTACCCAAACCTGAAGAACCCACCCCAAAAAAACCACCGAACCCGAAAATACCCGAACCTGAAAATACCCAACCCGAAAAAGTCTATTACCCGATCCCGAAAACTTAGCATGGTTTGGTCTTTGGGTACCCACGAGAGGGTAAACCCGAAAAAACCCGAACTAGTGTTTTAAAAAGCGGGTCCATTCTTTAGTTTTTAAAGTCTCTTTATGTTTTGAAATTGTTGAAGAAATGTATGTTTTGGTTATATTATGGTTAAATCTTTTAACCCAATCCGATTAAACCCGAGAACCGAAACCCGAGAACCAATTAAACCAAAATTATATGGTTCGGTTCTCGGTTCTAATTTCATATTACAAAACCCGAATAACCCGACGTGAGCAACCCAAAACCCGAGGAACCAACCCGAATGAAACCCTTAGTTCGAATAGATGAAAGTAACAATGAAGTCGTAGGATCACCAAGGAATTAATTTGAAAGTTTCACCTAGCCCCTTTAATTGTCTGCATTATTATCATAGTTATTATTTTTATTAAAAGGCTTAAACTTTTAAATAATAAATTAAAATTACCCTTTATAAACTACAAAGTTATAATAATTTTAATTGAATAGGTGCAGGTTGCATGTTTTTTAAAAACGCAAGCAAATATAAAAAAAGGAGGGTTGTAACCTCCGGTAAGAAATAAACAATAAGGTTGCAAACTGCATTTAACTCTATAAATAAATTAGTCAATTATATATTTTTCACTCCATAGGAAAATATGTAATTAATTTTAAGGGTTGGATAAATATGTAATTAACGTTCTTACTTTGGGAATATATGTAAAAATCTTAAATAGTATGCCTAAAAAATATTTATTTGCATAGTATTAGAACATCACTAATAAGTTCAATAACTTAATTGAGACTAAAAGTTTCAATGACTTAATTGGAACAACTATAAAAGTTGGATATATTTATGTGACACCCAAACTTCTCACACGTTTACACGTGTCAAATTTTTGGTCACAGTTTAAAATTTAACGCAAAATCATGTTCGGAAGCGAGAAATTACCATTTCATAAGTTAAACACACTTAATTACACACCATTTACATCTATGATTAATAAAATATAGTGTTTTTAAGTTTACAACCACCAAAAGTTAACATAACGTTTGAATCACTTCAACACGTGGCCGATCATGGTTCCCGAAGCATATGTGTTACTAACCTGTAAACATCACACATAATTTTCACCATTAGTTCGTAAGAACTAAGTAAGATCATTCACATATCATACTCCAACATGTATTTTCACACAACACACGTTTATGCATTAATTTTCCTTAAACGGGTCATTTTCACCATTATGATCATATGATCTAATCCAACTCTATTACCAACACCTCTGGCTAATGTAAAACACCATAATTAGCATATATACTCTATTGGCTCATTCCGTTACCCATACTCCAGGGGTTCCAACAATTAATCCTCAGATTAACCAGTTATCCACACTTTAGTGGTTTAATTTAATCACAATCGACTCATTCGATTTATCCACACTCTAGTGGTTTAATTTATTCACAATCGACTCATTCGATTTATCCACACTCTAGTGGTTATCACATTACCTACCGACTCATTCGGTTATCCACCCTCTAGTGGTTTAATTAATCAATTCTACCGTCTCATCCGGCTATCCACACACCTGTGGTAATATTACTCAATCACCGGCTCATCCGGTTATTCTAATGCAACTATATTGCATATATGTTTTATCTTAAAACTTAACACACACAATTTAATGGATTTCTCATCCAATAGTTTCAATCACTTGTTTAAACACCATTCATATAATTCAAGCACTCAGGTATACTCTTTCTACTACATATATGTGATGTTTAGTAAGTCGAATGACTTACCTTATTTAAGCTATTGGTCTGCACCTATAACCTCCTTTCCAGCTCTTTGATTTTCTCTTGACTTTCACCACTAGTCCCTAGTTGCATTTTCACACATATACAACTATATTCAATACACAATATACAATTTCAAATATAACACATTGATACAAACTCATTTGAATCTCATTATTCATTATGTGATGTTCATAAGTCAAGTTACCATTTCACCCATTATATTTATGTCAAAATCATTGACTTTCAAATCTCAAGCATTTAATCAAATACTTGACGTGCACCCATTAATTTAACTAATCTTGGTAATGTTTAAACACTAACCAACCTCTTTTTAAACTCCAAACTCACAAATTCATTACTTTTATACAAGATTAGTCAAAATTTGATGCATATCTCATTAATAACCATACTTTAATCACCCTACTAGTTATCAAACACAATGATATGGATTTCAAGATAACTGGACATTATAACGGCTCAAAACAAAGATTTCACTGTTAAAATATCAAGTTCTTCGTTTTTAATTATTCCTAGCCATCATTTAGGCAATAATCAACACCCATAACTATTATAATACCAGATCTAATCCATATATTATCAAACCAGTAGGATAAAATGAATTGTTACCCTTTCGAACGGATTCTTGGTTGCAACACAACGATCGGAACTTGTAGAAACGATTCCTAGCTCAACCCGAAGGTTTAGATGGCTTTAGAACTGAGATCTGGTAGCAAAATTCGCTCTGTTCGTCTTTGGGTTGAAGTATGTTCGAGAGAAACATAAATTAAAATTATACATGCAAATATGATTTGTAATTCTCATTCTTTAAACCGTCATACTCGTCGCGTACTGCCAAGAGGGGCTCAAGATCTCTTGGCATACCGCGAAGAAATCCGGAGTCTTTAGATATTTTGGGTCCTTCACGTACCGCCAAGGAACCTCAGAACCACCTTGGCGTACCGCGAAGAGTCCCGGAACACAATATCTTTGTAATTTTCTCGTTTTTACAATTCCGGAGATTCAGGAACTCCGTTTTTTGCACGGTTTTCACCGATACTTACGATTCTCCTCCCTTTGGGTTAAACTAACACACACATAAATTTTATTTATTAACCCTCATGACCATTAAAATCGATCGTTACAATTTATGTAAACATTAACATGTAATTTAAGTTATTTACGCTTGATTAAAGCAACATTAATAAGTTCAATTAAAGACATAATCATGACAAAAAAAAATTCAGTTACTTAATTAGGAAAATTTTCTCTTTAAAGTTGAAAGCAAACAAAAACACAAAACTCCTTTTTTGGTAAAGAAAATAAGACAAGTGGCCAAGGAGAAACATTTTAGTACGTATGAGGTTTCAAAATGTTACATTTACTATAGCTATTAAGGCGAATGATGTCTTGTCTTAGTGGTAAGATGGAAGCATGAGAAACATTATAGGAGACTCAGATCTTGGGTTCGATCCTTGATCCCACCTATTTTTACCGGCATTCCACCGTCGTGTCTTTGGAAGGGTGCTTGGGTAGGGTTTTCCCTGAGAATTGGTGGCTGGTGAGCTAGAGGCTTCGTCCGTCTAGACTAGTGGCCAGTGTCGGTAAATATAGATGAACATCACACAACAAATCCAACTCAATATCTGAGTGTAAACTCTTATATCAACAATGAAAACTAAGATACAAATGCAAGAAAAGAATCACACAACACAGTGATTCAAAACACATCACAAGATCTAACAAGATAACTAAACGATCATTCAAGATCAAACCATGAAAAACCCTAGAAGAAGAAGATGAAAATGAGAAGCTTCTGGGAAGAAAGAAATAATTAGTCCACAAAAGAATGATCTCTCTAAACTCCTTTTAAATACTCTAAGAAATGAACTCCGCTTCAATCCTTGCAATTTTGTTTTTTTGACATAACTAGTCCTTCAAGAATACAAAGTTAACAACTAGCTCCATCGTCTTTAAACAAGATTCCTTACAAATTAAAACACAAGCAATTAGGATAAAAATAAACAACTACTAATATTTAACATAAGTTGCAACATGTAATTGTATTACTTTTAACAGCCAGCTCGGGCATTCTTTAGCTATTGGGGGTCGCTTATGGAATACCTGATAGTTGATTAGTTGGCCGTTCAAAAAAGCTATAGCTATTGTGATTTTGAAAAAATGAAACCAAAGTTATACAACAATATATAACGAAAAAACATTATATGTATTTCTGAAGTTAAAATAAAATTGTGTGTATAATTTTATTTTATTTGTTTAAAACAAAATTTGCAAATACGTTGCGTCTTTGCAATGTGTTTTTTTCTTATCCTTTAAAAGGCTTATTAATTATTCAATAATAATTCAAATAAAAAAAATTAATGGTGCTGGAACTTATAGTTTTAAGTTAAATATTTTGATTGGAATAGGAACTGGGAGTATCCGATCAATGTATGTGACCTTACTTGCCAAATGGAAATGGAGATACAAGATCGAACATAATTCTTTATGGTCGAAGATAACAAGAGATATTTACACAGTAGAAGATGTCATCAAGAGAGCTTCCCAATAAAGAAAACGATCCTGAGAATATGGAAGAATATCAATAAAAGTTGCGAGGAGCTTCAAGCAAAGATAGACTCATAAATGTTCAAGGTTGAAAACAAGTTATTCACGCGAACGATTGGATCCCTACTCGTATGGCTCTAGCCAAAAGGAATGACTACCTTCATAGCACAGTCACAGTGTGTTAATTACGCAATGATGCTGACCATTTGTTCATGGCTGCAAATGTTTAGAACATGGTTAGAAAGTGGTGCATAATCCCAATTGGAATAGGAATCTCGACGAAGATTAATAAAGATGTGTTTGACTGGTCGTCTTTTGATATATATTTTTTGAGAGAACTGTTTGTATCGTTGGGCGCCTCGATTTCTAGCAGTCACTTGCTAGGGTAGTTTTAATAAAATAATTTGATTGTTGTTTAAATAAAAAACAAAGTAAACTTGTGCACTTAAAAATTAGATTAACATGTAAACAAATTAAATAGAAATGCCCAGACTTGTAATGCATATATGTTTCTGCTTTGTCCGCTCATATATACTCTAATATAAGATCTCTTGTAAAAAAAAAAACGTCGAAGAAGATACGATTATGCTACAAATGGATAAAGGCCAAATAAGACCATGCGCAGCAGGTAGGCCGCTGGTTTTGTGGGATAGCGGGCACATGCGAGAACACCGTCCCCCTCCCCTGGCGGGAAAGATTTTGTGGGTTTGGCGGGTACCGCTCCTCGTTCTCCCCCCTCACACACCGATTTCTCTTCTCTCACAATGGGGAAGCTTTTCTGGTAAGGTGACAACTGTGAGGTTTTAAGGTTTTCAGTGGGGTGATGACGTGACAGGAAATTTCAATAGGGAGAGATTTTCAGTGAGATGACCGCTGTGGATAGCCTCACACACCACGCCGTTGTTGCTGGGTTGTCCCCCCAATGTTTCTGCGTTGTCCCCAAAACCCAATAGAACAACTCCCCTCGTTATACATAATTTTATTTGAACCATAACTTGATCATTGATGGGTCATAAATCTACTTATCATATCCACGCCTAATAAAATAAAATCTAGAGTAAATTACTGATTGTGTCCTTTAAAAATATAGGAATTTGCTGGTTTCGTCCTTTAAATTCAAAAATTACTAGGGGTGTCCTTATTTTGAAAATTTTGCACAGATTATATCCTTTCTCACTAACTTTGTTAACATGCTCCGTTAAAATCCCCACGCCCCCATCCACGTGATGGGCAAATTCGTCAATTCAATCCACCCTTTCTCCTCCATTCTCCTACCAGCAAACACGTCGAACCACGGTAGTCCAAGCCGGAGCAAAGGTCCAAGATTGAACAACACCCACGTGCTAATCAGCTTCGGGCCATCTTTTCCGATCATTGTTTCTTCCGGATTGTTGCTCAAATGACGAGAATGCGAAACGCCGCCTGCTCGCCGGCGTCGTTGAAGAAAGCTTTGCCCTTTTGTGCTAGTTCCGACTCAAGATCATTGAACAGTTCGTCATAAGGTGCTTCGAATTCAGGTAAGAAACTGGACCACCTGAACCACCACCTGGGCCGCCACCGGCTGTTGCATCTTTTTGCCTCCCTCCTTGTCTTTTCTTGAGCAAACAACAAAGGAGTATGCAGCAAATTGCAAGTCGAATTGCAATCACAACACCTGCTGCAATGAGGATTATCTCTTTGGTGGTTAGTTTGTTGTTTCCACCAGTCAACGAATTGGAACTCAAATTGACCCGATAAAGCTTCGAGCAATTAGCTAAACTTGCGGGCATGAACCCAATGCAGGAGGGATTGAACCTGTGAACCGATTGTTGAACAACTGAAGCCCTCTTAGATTTGGTAAAAATCCTAATTTTTTAGGGATTCAACCTGCAATCACATTGTCATGGAGGCTGAGCTTTCTGAGAGCTTGAAATTGACCAGTTTTGGAGGTGATTTGACCAACCATACACTCGCCCCATTCCTTGTCGAATCCCTTATCTCCGCCGCGAACTTGCCCCACGGCCGCCGTCTAACGCCTCTATACGGCGTGATTTTGGCTGGTGGTGTTAAAGCTCTTGATGTAGCTTCGACGGAATATGTGGTGTCAAAGCCAGTTGTTAGCAGGCCGAAGAGAAACATTCTTCTGAATCATTTTCATTGAAGGGTGGAGATTGGGTTTTTGATTTGAGTAAGGGTTTTTATAATTTTTCTGATTTGAGAATGGAGGGAAAGTGGGATGAATTGACTAATTTACCCATCATGTGGATGGGGCATGCCACTTTTAACGGAAATGATTAACGGTTTTAGTGATAAAGGACGCAACTAGTGCAAAATTTTCAAAATAAGTACACTCCTAGTAATTTTTGAATTTAAAGGACGAAACCAGCAAATTCCTATATTTTTAAAGGACACAAGCAGTAATTTACTCTAAAATCTATTATCGATAAGAGAAAACCTATTAACCCGGTATGTCCTTCTTTTGTACACGCAGGACTTGAACCCGTTGTACATAATCATCATCATTGTACTGCACTTTTGAGAAGGGTAAGATGTATACATAAATGATTGATACAGTCTTACCTCTACTATACTGCAGGAATATAGATACTGCTTTCAAAAAACCATACTCATGTACCCGTTATACATAAATGATTGATAAATCACAAACCCTCCACACAACGCACACCCTAAATGGCTACTCAGCGCAACATCCCGGTGATAGATCTCCTAGATTTCCCCAATCAATCATCAAAATTGGTAGCAGCTAGCGAAGAGTGGGGCTGTTTTAGGCTGATCAATTACCATGATGTTCTTCCGGCGACTCTCATGGCCGATATGAAGACCGTCGTCCGATCTCTGTTAGATCTACCAATGGAGATTAAGCAGCGGAACCTCCATGTCATCACCTCCAGCGGCTATGTGGCTCCGTCGGCCAAGAATCCGCTGTACGAAGCTCTAGGGTTATACGATATGGCGTCTCCTCGTGACGTTGACAACTTTTGCTCTCAATTGGATGCATCGCCCCATCAAAGGTATCATCCTATTGCATCGATTGACCAATTTGTAAGTGTTGGTTCGGTTATTAGTCAAAAATCGAACCCAGAGTTTTGGGTTTTAGATTTTTTTAACTGATCGCCATTCATTGTAATTGGTTTGTGTAATAAAAAAGTGGTGTGGTTAATTGAAGGTTAAGTAATAAAATCGAACACATGTGAAAATTTAAGCGAGTATTTAATTAAGATTCTACATATGTCATGCATTAAATTAAATATTAACATATTTTAAATTCTTAAAGTTGAGGTATAACTTATTATATGAAATAAATAAAAAAAATGTTAAATTTCACTTTTGCTTATTTATCTTTACATAAAATTTCAAAAAATTATCTTTTATGTTTAGAAATTTCAGAAGCAGTCTTTTAAGTTTTCAAACATTACAAACTCATCAATTTTGTATTCGTTATCTTTATTAAGTATCAACAGAAATAATGTATAAATGTCAAAAAAAATTATATAAATAAGCTAAATTGGCTTTTAATAATTCAAACATTGATCAATTGGTCGTTGTCGGTCCCAACTATGAAAATCCCCGATAATGGTCCGAACTTTCGACATATTTACCTCTGGTGGACCGCCGTAAGAAAAACCCTAACGGCGTTAACTTTTTTTCGGATTTCAAACGGATTTTTGAGGGTTTTTGTTCAGATAAAGAATACGAGTCGAATGATGTATAACTTACCTTTAACGTTGCTCCAAATTTCTAAACAGAAATAATTTTTTTTGATTAAAAAAAAATGAATTTTTATGAATTATCAAGTAGCTTCGACTCGACCTCCAAGGAAGTAGTGTAGTTCTTAGAGTTAAAGAGAGACAATCTAGAGGTCTCAAGTTCAATCCCCACTAGCCGCTTGCAGCCGTGCTTTACTCGTTCTTAGCCGGGTATTAGAGGGACCCGGAGGTTACCAAGTATAATGCACTCTGTGAAAAATCTTCCCTTTTTGAAGTTGTCGTGACTTTCTCCGTCTATAATGCACTCTCTCTTCCTTTTTCTATTTGGCAGCCCTTTGCACCAAATAGAATGGGTAGCAGCTGTCTTTCTTTCTATTGGGATATTTTTAGGTTTTACTTCCCTCATTTTTATTTTTTTTACACCCCTAATCCTCCAACTTCCATTAGTTTCACATTTAGCCTGAAAGCTTTTATTACATTGTTTATAAAGGAAATAAAAATAAAACCTCAGATGTTATCAACGAGGCCAAATTAACCAAGCTTATCAACACTATCCAATGATATGCTCAAGGTGACGGCCTTACTTGATTTGTGGTTTTAACACACGTTCTTTGGTGTTACTGGTTTGAGCAATGACATTAATGTTCTCAATCAATCCCTATATCAATGAGATGTCGAGTTCAAATAAACAGACAAAACTATAAATGTGGCTACTATCTCATGGATGGGATATACCCATTTTGGTCGGTTATTGTAAAAAATTTTCTTGGCTACATGACGAAAATAAACTAAGGTTTAAGGGAGTCCAAGAGTCGGCAAGAAAAGAGGTTGAACGAGCTTTTAGTGTTCGAAAATCCTAATGAGGTATAACGCAACCGCTATCATGCGCAACAACAAGGAATATCATGTATGTGTGCATTAAAGTACACAAAGATATCAAAGGATGAATTTCATATCACCGGATATGTGATTAATCAACCGGCCAATTGAATTTGTTTCTGATAATGCCATCCAAGGGTTGTGGGATTAAGATGCACATTTTCAAACTTTTGATCTTTTAATCTTGTTGAACACGTTAGTTTAATTTAGTATTTATTTATTTATTTTTTGATTTTTACTTTTATTTTTAACCTTTGACTTAATGATAATTTATTTCAAGTTTGTTTTAAATTAATGAAAATAACTATTTCTTTAATTTTAATTTAAAAACATGTTTACGGGTTGGTGCGAGCTTTGGGCTCAATCCTCCCCTTGAAGGTGTTTTATAAGGTTGAAATGGGTTCATTTAAGGTGGTAATTTCTAAAAACTTACATTGTTAAATCTTTAAAAGATGGTAATTTACACATAAACATAAAAGAAAAAAGTGTTATACATGTGTTATAATGTTGTTCAAAAAAACTAATGAATCAGATTGATCTTGACAAGTTATATTTGGTTAATGTGTTAGCTTTAGTTATTTCAAGTTCTCATTCTTATATGTACACACACACATACATGGATTGTGTCTTGTGAAAATCTGATCTTAAAAGGAAGCCCTTAAACCCTATCTGGACCGTCCTTTTGGAATCTTGAAAATAAATATGTGGTCAACCTTAAATTGAATAAAAAATTGGGATTTTAATAAAAAATATGGTTTAATAGATTCAAATCCCCTGTGTGTGTGTGTGTGTGACCAACCGTAAATGGATTCAAAATCTTATTTAATTTCTTTGAAAACAAATTTAGCTTTTATCTGTAAAAAAAGTGACTAGAGGGTAAGAGGACCTTTTGATCCTCCCATGGTTTTGTTCCTGTTTAGCTTGATCGACATTGAGATAATGGTGTTTGATGGATCAAAATTGAAGGTGTGGAGCAATGGAAGAATATGCAATGTGAAACACAGGGTGCAATGCAAAGAAGCCAAGCTACGAGTGTCAATCGCTTCGTTTCTTTTGGGACCTAAAGAGAAGGTGGAACCTCGAAAGGAACTCGTGGACGATGACCATCCCCGTTTGTATGTGGCTACAACCTATGAAGATTACAGGAAGATAAGGTTCTCGACCAAGTTGCACGCAGGTGAAGGTCTTGCTCTCTTGCACACTCCATGATCCAACAAGTGATGATGAACCATGATTGATTCACCCCTAGTCTTTTATGCTTATTTTATTTGTAAAGGGGATGATTTTATTCTTCTTAATGCATAAATAAATGGACATGTGTACCGAAAATAAAAGGCTAATTTGATAATGAATGGTTTGGATCTTTAGCTTTTTGAACCCAATGGAATTTAAAATCATCTGTATCTAATAAAAGAATAGTTAGCTTTGATACATGTCATCTTTTTCTTAACTCTAGAAAATTTTTTCATGCCTCTCTATCCTATTAAATACTAATTATCTTTTATATTAAAATTAATAATAAATAATTTTAAATAATTAAATTATACAATTATATATAAAATATGGGTTACGTTAAAATAAATAAGTCTCTTAACATAAATAACCTAAAAAGGACCTTGAGCCGTTAGATCATTAATCAATAACTATGATTAAATTAAGTTGTTACAGAGTATTTTAGTAATGGCTACTTTTGTTGACTTTTTATCAAGTCTCCCCACTTTTTTTAAACATTCATAACTTTTACATACGAAATTATTTTTTGAAAAAAATATACCATAAAAACGAACAATTTTTTATCTTCAAAATTAGTAGTGTATAGCTATAGAAAAAAATTGTTTTTTAGTTTATTATGTCTTTTGTGTAGGTCATTGTGTATTTTGTACATGTCATTGCGTCTTTTGCGTTTTTGCTCAATGTTGTGTTTTTATGAACATTTTAATACACAATGATGTTGCATAATACATGATAAGAATGACACAATGACGAGTAGGAATAACACAATGGTTTTTAAAAAAAACATAATTACTTATAATTAAGACACAAAGACGAGTATGAATAATTTTGTACAGCTCAATGTGTCTTTTCTTTAGGTCATTGTGTCTTTTGTACATGTCATTGTGACTTCTGTGTTTTTTTCAATGTTGTGTTTTCTTGAACAATTTAAGATACAATAATGTTGCAGAATACATAATGTTAAGCAAGGATGACACAATATCGAGTATGAATAAAACAATAATCTTTAAAAAAGACATAATCACCTATAAAAAAGACACAATGATGAGTATATCAATTTTGTACAACTCATCGTGTCTTTGGTATAAGTAATTATGTCTTTTGTATATGCCATTATGTCTTTTGTGTTTTTGCTCAATGTTGTGTTTTCCTGAACAATTTAAGACACAATGATGCTACAGAATACATAATGTTAAGCAAGAATGACATAATGACGAATATGAATAACATAATTTTCTTTAAAAAAACACAATTTTCTGTAAAAAAGACACAATTACCTGTAAGAAAAACATAAAAAGATAATTAAACACAAACATTTAAAAAAGATACAATGACGATAATTAGACACAATGAGCTGAAAAAATTTCATTTTTAAAGCAAAATTATACTTATTATAAAGATAAAAAATGCTCGTTTTTATGATATATTTTTTATAAAAAAATAATATCGTATGTAAAAGTTATGAACGTTTAAAAAATGTGTGGGGAAAGTGGTTATGACTAAATACCCTCTGACAATTTTCCATCTAAAATTTTAAATTTTCCATCTTAAATTTGATCTCATAATCTAATGGTCAATAATACTTCTTAGGCTTTTTAGGATAAGAAGACTCTTTAGTTAATCAAAATCCTATAAAATATATAGATCTTCTTATCATAAAAATTAATTAAAATTTAATAAATCATCAGAAAACTTCAATATATAAAATCTTAAAATTTAATTTTATAATTCTTAATTTTATGTATTTGTAATTTGTTATTTTTAAATAATCATTAGTTAGTATTTTATTAACAATTAATTTACTCAAACATACATATATTTAGAAAAAAAATTGTTGCTTACAACATATTAGATTTATTAAATCCATGTAATACATGTGTTTTAACCTAGTATTAATATATCTAAATTGATTTGTCTTTTTTTAGTATGAAGCAATAGTTAAAAAGCATAATAATTGGTCTTGATTTCTTTTTATAAAATTTTCGTTGTGAACTACTGATTATAGTTTTTAAGAACCCATATCTTACAAATAGTTATGTTTTAAGTGATATTTACTAACTTTAATTATTGTTTATCTTAGTCTTTAAGCAAAAAACCGAAGGATCATAAAAGCCTTGTTAATATTTAATATGTTTTACTTATGATAAAGTCTTGTCTACCTTCCAATAAGTTATACACTTTTTTAGTTTTTAATTTAAATAATACTTGTGTGTGACTTAAATAGAGTATGAAGATTAGGATCAACTAAATAGTCTCTTTATCCTAAAAAGCTTAACACTAATTATTGACATTAGATTATGAGATCAAATTTAAAAGGAAAAATTTAAAATTTTAGAGGGAAAAGTTTTTAGAGTGTAATTTAGTCATAACCACTTTCTCCCAACATTTTTTAAACATTCATAACTTTTACATACGATATTATTTTTTCAAAAAAAAATATATCATAAAAACAAGCATTTTTTTATCTTTAAAATGAGTATAATATTTATACAAAAAATTAAATTTTTTCAGCTCATTGTGTCTAATTATTATCATTGTGTCTTTTTAAACGTTTGTGTATAATTATCTTTTTGTGTTTTTCTTAAAGATAATTGTGTCTTTTTTACTAGGTAATTGTGTCTTTTTTAAATATCAATGTGTTATTTATACTCGTCGTTGTGTCATCCTTGCTTAACATTATGTATTATGCAACATCATTGTGTCTTAAATTGTTTAGAAAAACACAAGATTGAACAGAAACACAAAAGACACAATTCTGTACAAAAGACACAATGACCTGTACAAAACATACAATGTATATACAAAAGACAATATTTAGGAGAAACACAAAAGACACAATGCATACACAAAAGACACAATGTATATACAAAAAACACAATGACTCGTCATTGTGTATTTTTTACAAGTAATTGTGTCTTTTTTCAAGATTATTGTGTTATTTATACTTGTCATTGTGTCATCTTTGCTTGACATTATGTATTATGGAACATCATTAAGTCTTAAATTGTTCGTGAAAACACATCATTGAACAGAAACATAAAAGACACAATTACCTACACAAAAGACACAATGACATGTACAAAAGACACAATGACCTGTACAAAAGACACAATGAACTAAAAAACAAAAATTTTCTATAGCAAAAATTATATTAATTTGAAGATAAAAAATGTTTGTTTTTATGGTATTTTTTTTTCAAAAAATAATTCCGCATGTAAAAGTTATAAACGTTTAAAGAATATGGGGGAATTTGATAAAAAGTCAACAAAAATAGGCATGACTAAAATACCCTCCAACAACTTGATTTAATCATAGCTATTGATTAATGATCTAATGGCTCAAGATCCTTCTTAGGCTTTTTAGGTTAAAGGGCTTATTTAGTTGAACTTAACCCTAGAGTATGAAACTATGTGTTGTTGCGGGCGTGTAGTTGTTTAACATCACTTCATGTTAAAGACAAACTGACTTCTGAAAAAACTAGTTGAAACATTCACGACTCACTATTGATGGCAAATTGATTTCTAAAATCCATGAATGGATAGAGAAATGTGACCACAAAACAAAAGGAAAGAAATCCAAAAGTAAAACGAGGTTGATGTGAGACTTAAACTCATTAACTAAATACGGGAAGACCATGTCTTCCAAGGCGTGCAAGACCAACCCATCTTTTTGTTTAAACTTCCTTTACACACATGTATCAAGAACCCAAGATATGCAAAAATCTATTCTAATAAATAAAGGTTTTTATGAACACTTGTCATGTTCTTGTATCACCTCAAGTTTGTTTTCCCTCCTCTCTCTCCTATAAAATTCATGTTTTGAATTAAGAAAAAAAAATATTTTTTTAATACATTAAAAATATGTTAATATCAAAAATCACACTTTTAAAAAAACAAATTATTAAAAAATATTTAATTTTCTATTAAATACATGTTTTGAATTAAAAAAAGATTTTTTTAATACATTAAAAATATATTAATATCAAAAATCACACTTAAAAAAAACGAATTATTAAAAAATATTTAATTTTCAAAAAGAAAATAAAAAAATTAAAGAAACAAAATTTGAAAAAACTATAGTGCGTAAAAAAATAATATAACTATTTCATAATAACAAATCGTCTTATATTGTTTAAATTTTTATTTATAATTATTTATTATATTTTTTTATTCATCCCATGTAACACATGGGGTACTAACCTAGCACAAAATATAGTATGCATGCAGAGTTGTTCCATGCGCTAGAAGCATGGTGCATACTATGTATCACTTGTAATTTATACATATAGTAATATTTTTCTCTCTTTGTACACCTATAGTGTAGATGGTTTATAAATATGTTGCACCATTTTTCATGCATATCGGACCATGTGTAATGTCTTGTGATGGGGACGTGATCCATGCCAAGGCTAGTCACGACTCAAACACAACATCGGTTATCATGATGAGGGCAACATAACTGATGACGGGAGTAGCCTTAACCCATACAGGCAACACTTAATGTCTTTCCGAAAATGTGGTTTATCCGGGATACAGTGTGGCAGGGATAACAAACAACAGAACCCGCCTATCGAAGCTTTAATCCTGCATCCTGGATAATACTTTTTGCTAAAAGGATCTCTGAATGGCGTCTAGCCAAAAGGAGAAAGAAACAAAAGGAGATACTTACAAAAGCAAGATTCCTCCTTTTATGATGAAAATGTAAGATCTATAGACTTACTGAAAGACAACCTGCATAAAGCATGAAAAGGCATAAAGTGAACAGTAGTCAATTACTTTCACAAAAATGGGAAGATTGCAAAGGCCAAGGTCAAGCTCAATACTATATAAAAGATAAGCCTCCACAAGAGGAAAGATACGTTTTACTCTTCTTCAGCAAAGATGACTATAAATATCAGACTCAAAAAAGAAGGAAGGGAAGCAAAAATACACTCACCGCCTGTGATCCATCCATTGTTCTTACAATCATCTCCCAACACTTGTACTTATTCTCACGCCGGAATCTTGATCATAGGAGACACCTCCAGTGGTAAGGCTAACGGTGTTCTCTGCTTTGTCTTATCAGGGACGCGAATCACAACAAGGAGCCGAAGACCTTTGAAGCAGCATTGGCGCCCATTGTGGGGCAGAGTCCTACTTCCTTAGTGAGTTGGATACTCCTCTTTTTTCTTAATCATAACTAAGCTTTGCTGGTCGGAGGATTCCCAGTCAAAGGAATGAAGGAAGCAGGTAACTCCGAAAATAATCAGCGAGATGCACCAATCTAACAATATGATCAAGTTAACTCCCGAAGGGTTAGAGAAAATTTCCCTTGTTTGCAGGAGTTAGTAAGTAACTACATACGAGAAGAAAGATTAAGAGGTGTAAGAGTCCGACTGGCTTATGAGGGTGACTCTTCCATCCATTTGACACCACCTATGCAAAACGTCCTCGAGCCTGTTATCCAAGCTTTTGAGGACGTCCGAGTCACAACTCAGGCACTGACGTTAGCTCTGATGTCGTTATCTGAAACAACTAGCAAAACTTTTCATGGGCTCATGGGAGGAATGTCCCATGCAGTGGTCTAGCCAGAAGCAGCACTGTCCTACTGTGACAACCAGTATCAGATCGTTCGGCAATCTGTATGGTATGTGTACTTTCACCATTACTATGTGTAAATAGCTATGTGTTAAACAGTTGTGTGACAACAGGACTATGAGAAACATTTAACAATTGTATGTATTTGAATGAAAATTTAAATACAAAAAATCCAACAATTCATGTGAAACAACAATGTGAAAACAAGGAACAAAAACATATAGGTTGCGATCTGATTTCCATAAATAACATAAATCAGATGGCCGATAATTCAGTAAGAAAACAGTGTGAAATTATCAATAACAATGTGAAAATAGGGTCGTTTTGACCGTGAGTGAGGAAATCCAATTCAAAACAGAAGTTTAGTATCGTTTCAGAATAATAAACTGACAGTATGTTAGCATGGGTGACGATTCACACAAACATATATGTGGGTTTAACGTTTTGAATAGTAACTGAAAAGTAGAAAACAAAATCAGAAAGTAAAGCCATCGTCGTGTCCGTTCGGGTGACGATTCGAACGAATACACACGAAGGTAATACGATCTGACGAAATGGAAATAATAAACGTTTTGAAATAATAAAAATAATAAAAGAAATTTAAAACATTTATTAGGAATTACAACCTTAAAAAGATTTTAGAAAAAACTATTTATTTACAATTCGTAACCTCGCGTTACGTTCCATAAACGTAACATAATCAAGAAACGAACATCCGGAATGAACCCAAAATTAAGTGGGGTATAAAAACCCAACTCAAGCATTAAACTCCCACATTTATTCTTCACAATCCTTAATCTCTCTACAAACCCGGTTTTGCACTCTCTCTCTCTAAAAGTTCATCACAAAAACCTCAATGTCTCCCTCATTTCTCATCCAAATCCTTCAAATTTGGTGTCAAAACGAAGCTCTCAACATTATCTACAAGAAAGTACAAAGAATCAGGCTTGAAATCAACAGAAACGAAGGTAATCTGAGCTTGAAATTTTCGGTTTTCAGGGTTTTCACAAAAACCCAGCTATTGAACTTGGGGATCGGTTTTAATCCATCAAACCAAGATGGATTTACATAAAACTAACTTCTTCAGGCTAGGAAAACATCAAAATAAGAGTTCATGGGAGTTGGATGACAAGATCGACACAAGAACAATTAAGTTTGATGGATGAAGTTGCTGGAACAATAGTATCGATGAGCAGATTCGAACATGATGCTTCCATCGACATTATTAGGTTCGGCAACCCTAGAATCGACCACCTTTTGGTCGATACTCTTAGTATCGACATTATTAGGTTAGCAGCATGATGATATTGACACTTGGCACACATAGGATATGTACCAGTGTAGGGTCTTCTGTTAGAGTTTTGTGGTGCAGCTGCTACTTGTTGGAGAGGTGTGGCCACCGTGTAGTTCTTGATGACCTTTTGTTTCTTCTTGGGGTGGTGATGGGGTTTCTTAGACGACTCTTCTTTGTTCTTGCCGGAGTCGGCCTCTTTCTTCAGTGTTCCAGAGGCTACCATCAGGTCAGTAAGTTTCCCTGATAGACTAACAGCTGACTCCACTGTGACATGATTTGCAGCAACCATTAATCCTTGTATGCAGGCAGGTAGCCCGCATACATACCTGTCAATCCGTTTCTCCAGAGTCGGTACCATATCTGGCACCAAAGCAACTAACTCATGATAACGGGTGGTGTATCCCATGTGGTCTGCCCCTTTCATCACATAGTTAGACAATTCAACCTCCAATCTCTTCAGCTCGTTCTTGGGGCAAAACTCAGTTCTCAGCATGGTCTTGAAGTCTTCCCAAGTCATTGACATAGCTTCTTCCTTTCCCCTTGCATTGATTTGGTCGTTCCACCAAGTCAAGGCTCGCTTGTTGAATGTTCCAGCAAAGTAGCGAACCTTGTGGTGCTCTGGACAACTGCAGAGGTCCAGAGTAGTCTCAATCTTTTCAATCCATTGGATTAATCCAACGGCTCCCTCAGTCCCGCTAAAACTGGGCGGCTTACATCCTACAAATGACTTGTAGGAGTAATGAGAAGCACCGCCAGTATTTTCACTGGCTTCCCCAGATGAATTTCCAGTGTTGGTACTATCATTACGGAGACGGTTGAGCATCTCCGGTATCACTTCCTTCAGCTGGTTAGTCAGCTGACTGCTCAGTAGTGTCGCCAGGGCGATGGTAGCAGGATCCAGTATCTGAGTTGTGCTCGAGCCTGGTGGTGGATTAAGTGGAGGAGGAGGTGGAGGAGGTGGCGGTGGTGAATCAGCTGGTGATGGTGTTGAAGAGTGTGGAGCCAAATCATGCGGTGGTGGTAACAGAGGAGGTTGTCTTCGTGGCGGCATTCTGATCATAACCAAAAGAATATTGGTTAGTGCAGTGAAGACAATATGCAAATAAAATCTTAAGTCCTATGTTCTCTACATGCAGGGTCCCTAGGTTCTAGTCTAGGCTAAACCGTTTAAATAAGTGACCTATATTTCTCTATAACCATGGCTCTGATACCAATCTGTCACACCCCGAGCCGGCGGGTTGGATCGACTTCCCCGTCGGGCGGAAGGTTCCCGGGGCGCGATATCGTGAGTGATAATCGTGATGATCAGATTGTTTATATTGCACATGATATAAATGAGAAATGCTAAATAGAATAGAATTACAAAGTTAAATTACATCAGTATCATTTATAATTTAACAATGTAAATCTACCATCACCATCATAAATTTTCTATCTTGTATCTGCACAAGATATACAAAATATATTGTATAATGATGTTCCAAACGTATGCAGGTCCAAAAATACTAAGTCTTCTATCTGAAGTCATAGTCCAAAAGTAATAACTTTTTCATTGACGTGTTCGTCACCTGAGAAGTCATGCAAAAAGATCAAGTCAACACATGGTTGGTGAGTTCATATAGTTTGGTATTTGAAAACTTAGCTTTGTAACCCCTTTTTGGTAAAGACCCTAACCTCATTAACTTCACCTGTAATATCCTCGGATGCTTACATATAGGGCATACGAAAGGGTCGAGCCTACAACCCGCCCAGACGCCATCCCACCACATACTAAACCACATATGACATTGTTGTTAATGATAATTAAGCATTTTTACCTTGCATTCCACCATAGTTCCAACATACACACAAAACATTTGTTAAACCCTCGGGTAACAACCTTAATCTCATTAACATCACATGTATCATCCAGATCGGTATGCTTATATATAGGGCATACGAAAGGGTCGAGCCTACAACCCGCCCAGACGCTATCCCACCACATACTAATCCACACAGGACATTGTTGTTAATGATAATTAAGCATTTTTACCCCTACCATTAACCCTTTAGTTCTCCAGGTCTTCAGTTCTTTGTTCCTGCAAATACACTTTGAAATCTCTATTGATTCCTTAAGTTCATCATGCAATCATGATCAAACATAACATTTGTAGAAACAATTCAATAAATGCTTAATTAAATCAATAAATAAACATTTAATAAAATTTAAGACCTAATGATTGGGCCTTGGTCAACTCGAGTAGACTAGTCTAGCAATCAGGGTTCTTAGTAGTAAAGGAGATCTGTAAACCTCATCAAACATGTGACCTATAATCAATCAGTCTAGCTAGGACATCTTTTGATATATAGGCTTTTATAGTTCTTTAGACCGTCCATAGTTCGTATAGTTCTTTAGTTCTTTGGCACATGTTATCTTTGAGCATTTCCCAGATATTCCTCAAAACAGTTAGGGAATACTATAAATATCATCAAACATGCGTCTCATATTCGATCAGTCTAGCTAGGACATCTTTCAAACCTGAGATTGGCACATGCTATCTTTGATATTTCCTAGTTATACCCTTGAAAATAGTTCTTTGTATATAGTTCTTTGAAATAGATCGTTAGTTCTTTAACAACACAACACTGAAAATAGTTCTTTGTTTAGACCGTTAGTTCTTTGAAATAGACCTTTGAAAATAGTTCTTTGTTTTAGATCTTTAGTTCGTTGAAATTAGTCCTTTGAAAACAGTTCTTTGATTTGACACAGTTATATACTCGTATTGAATATATAACTTACCTTGAAATCCTGTATAAAGTATACCTAGACAGAGTCTAGGATAACAATTCCACATATAAAACATATGTTAAGTAAAAACATTTAAGTAAATATAATCTTGCGAAAATAATTTACGCATGCTTCTCAGCCCCGCGTTTGAAAACAAAACATTTAGAAAAAGGGCAATGAACTCACCTGTGTTGTTGTGTAATGTACTACCACAAAATGCACGCTCTTTGTTTGTAGACTATGTATCTTCAGTTCCTGAGTTGTTTTAGAAGAGATTTCGAATACGATAAGTATACGTATTAGTCGTCGTATCTAAGGTTTGGTCTCGGTGTGCAACTAAGTGTCCTATGTTGCTAATGTGATTCTAAGATTTAATCTAACTAGTCTAACTTATTACCCAATCATAATCCCAATTTCATAAATAATGACCATTACACGTTAGTGATGTATGGTTCACGTTGCCCATCTTCAATATCTCTTAATTATAACATTTTAAACACTTTATTTTACATCGTTAAATTAGAAATCATTTTATTTAATTTAAAGAATATCTTAATTAAAAACTTACAATTTAATTTAAGAAATTATGATTAACAAGTTAGGCTTAGGTTAATCACATTCAATTAACCTTAAACCTGTTACTAGATCTTTGTTTCCGATAGTTCTTTGTTCGTCCGTGTGTATAACTTAGCTTAGAGTGTTCAATTGAACAATCTAATTTAGTTATATATTCGTACGAAATTTTCTAAGTGTTAGATGTTAATGTTGAAATTAACACCATAACCTTAGGCTATAACAACCACTAATGCATGTACACATACATAAATGCATGTTCCTTAGTTCGTTCTAGGCTTTGAGTACTCGTATATTCATTTCCTTGTTCTTAAAACTAAGTTTAACAGCCCTAGGTCCTGAATTTCCCTAATTAGCCAACACTTTAGGTTCGATCACCATTTGGGCAGCGAACCTATTGACATTGAGAATAGGTTCGACGAACCTTTAGGGTTCGGTTAGCACATTAGGTTCGGCGAACCTTTAGGGTTCGCTCAACAAAGGTTCGTCAGCTTAGAAGGTTCGCCCAGGGAGAAGGTTCGCCCAGGGAGAAGGTTCGCCTTGCATGTAGGTTCGTCCCATCCCCAGGTTCGGCGGTTCAAGGTTCGTCACCCTAAGGTTCGGCTAGGGTTCCAGGTTCGTGGTATAGGAGGTTCGTTACTATCAGGTTCGTTCAAAGGTTCGGTTGACATGGGTTCGCCACTCCTGGTTCGTCTGACTTGGGTTTGGCTCAATTGGTTCGTGGCTCCCATGTGACAGCTGTTGAAGGTTCGGCTGTCTGATCACAGGTTCGCCCAAACTAGGAGAGGTTCGGCCAGAAGTACTCAGGTTCGGCAAACAGGGAAGACAGGTTTGGCCCTGTCTGCTAGTCAGAGACGACAGGTTCGGCCACCTGTGCATAGGTTCGGCCGATCGTTCCTTGTGACGAACCTACTTCATCTTCTTCATTTTTCAACCCTAATCTGTTGCAGGTTTGTTTCCAACACTTCCTAGTTGTTTACAAGTGTTTATCTAAGTGTTTCTAAGTGTTTAGGCCGATTAAAACAACAAAAACACAAAGGGTTCGTGATACCCACTAAAAACCGAAATAAAACTAAAGATTTACCTCGAAATAATGGATGAAAGCTTGAATTTCTTGTACTTCCGTGATCTACAGGTGATGGTGGTCGTTTTGACACCAAGAATGCTTGATTTCGTGGAGAAATGGATGATAGATTGTAAAGAGAAGTTGAGAGTGGTTCTAGAGAGAGAGAGAGACGAATTTGAGAGAGAGAAGAGGTTGGTGAATGTGGTTATGGAAATTAAATGCCATAATAAATGCTTCCACATACCCGGTTCGTTCGTTTCCGCTCCGTTTCGCGTAACATGTCGATTCTTCTTATTTTTCGTAACGAATCGGCACGATTTTTAAAGTAAGGTTTATAAAATTATTTTAGGTGGTTATTCCTAGTAAATTAACTAAATATCTTTTGTTTATTTTAAATTTTCAAAAATATTAAATTTACTGTTTAAAATCGAATCGTACAGTCGTCGAGCGTATTCGTTCGAATCGTCACCCGTACGAACACGACGATAACTATACTATTCAATGTTGTTTTCTAATTATCGGATATCATTCAGAACGTCAAACTTTCATATTTATTCGTACAGATCGTCACCTACACGAATAATCCGTCAGTTTAGCATACACGTAACGACATCCGTGTTGTTTTGTTCTATAAGCCTCACATACGTTTATACATAATAAAATCCTAACACATAATCACATGATGGTTTTGTGTTGCCAGATAATTATCTGACTGATGAACCATGTTTTCTGAACTTTGTTTCTTTGAAATGATTCTGAATTCACTGTTTGATAGCATGAAATGATAATGACATATGATATAAACATGACATAAAATGAAACATGTATAGTTCGTACCTGATTACTGTTCATGTTACTGTTGAGATCACTGTTCCGATACTGGTTTCGGCATTGATGTTACAATATAGATTTTATCATTATTATCATACTTCATTATAAGTATGCTTGTGTGTAAATGACATGTATGAGATATCAGAGATGGATCATGATAACACAGTTTCATGATTTCATCAACACAATAGAATACCATAAGTATATAAGATGAAATCTTATATCACTTTGTTATTAACACAAAGATGAACAGGAGATTACACTGAGACAAGTACAAGTGACATCACTAATGATAATCATGATAACATAAGTTCATGATGATGATATCATTCACCAAATTTGTTAACATCGTGTAATAAGACTAGATCTTATAACACTTTGTTAAAGATTATGAGAACACATAACACTGAGAACAGATAACACTGAGATGATGACAATGGGTGAACACATATCAACAACTAATTACTATTAAGACTGTATTATATCACAACAATCATGTGTTCGTGTGTACATGTTTAGTCGTAAGTCCCTTCAACAAAATCATTTACCATTGATTTAGTACGACTAAACTGACGATAGCGTAGTGGTACCATAGGTTTGACAAACCACCGGCGAGTTAGGCCGGTACGTTATTCGTATATCATTATCATTGGCCGGTATTGTATGACCGGTAATAGGGCTGTATTATGTTAGGTTTGGTAAACGACACATGGTGATATTAATCTACAAAAATTAATTGTAATTAAATCCTTTGTTTATATTAATTGGTAGACTGAGGAATTGATTTTCTTTATAGTCATATTACTAGTAATAGTTTCGTTGAAGGCACTGATTCTATGAGAACACAAATGGGATAGAGGTAAATTGGAGGCATTGTGGCCTGATTACGTGAGGACCACAATGGGTCCCATTTATGCTCTATACATTCAAGCTGAGAACAATACCAAAGAGTTAACTGTTACTCCTTTAATTAGAAATAAATTATAGTTAACCCTTCAATGTAGAGTATAATAATAAGGATAAGATTAATAAATCCATTTTTCCTTAAAACATAGAGGGATTATCATAACTTAGGTCGTGACAACTGATGCCCCTCATACACTTTTACTCTATACATATATCATTGCAAGTGATGAACATATCTTATGGGTTGAATATCAAATGGGATGAACACATGTGAGATAGAAATGGGTATCCATAGTTGTATTTACAAGTGGTGTTGAATTTAGTCAAGTATGTGATGGGCTGGCGGCTTCATTCGTGATACGTATGCCCTATATATAAACATGCTTGATTTGGATGACATACTACTTGTAAGTATAACTATGGAAAGGACATTGAGTGAGACAAAATGAGACAATATCAATAAGACTTGTGTGTGACATTGTGACTTGTGAATGACAAGAACACAACTGTTTTCAAATACTAAACTTATGAACTCACCAACCTAGTATTGACTTTGTTTAAATGCATGTTTTCTCAGGTGACGAACATGTTTAGTCACCAAGCATCAGGGTTTAAGCTAGTGGACTTTACAGAAGACCTAGATTACTTTTGTGTTGTGCATATTTTGAATGACATAACTGTGAATCATCTTTTGTAAATCTTGTGCAGATACAAGATAGAAACTGAATGATTCTTTTTGGGTAGATTTATTTAGTTAAATTATGAACATGAATTGTGTAATTTAACTTTGTAATTCTATGTCAATGTCATGTTAGCATTTCTAATTATATATCATGTGCCATGTAAACAATCCGATCATTTTGATTACCACACGATATCGCGCCCCGAGAACCTTACGCCTGACGGGAAAGTCGATCCAGATCGCCAGCTCGGGGTGTGACACCTACGGTAGTCAACCAACCTACATGCAACCTCAAGGAACCTAAACTTTAACCCTTTATCCACAAACTCTATGCCTTACCCCCCAAATGCCTGTCAGTACGGGCTACTTAGGAGAACAGACACCTAACCCTCTAACAAGCCAGAACACAGCCCAATAGCTAAATGCCAAATAGTACATCAGTGTTTTATATAATTTCCGTTCAAATAAAAAACGAAGTTAGTTAACTTAATTAATATAATAGAGTATGGTACAACTGGAAATTAGATTAACATGTAAATAGAAACCCTCAATAGCTAAATGCCAAATAATACATCAATGTTTATGCTTTGTCCGCTAATATTAGAGGTGACAATTTTCACTGAAATCAAAAGAAATGGGTTGGTTTGGGTAAACAATTGTGGTATAATGGGTTGAAATAGGTAAAATCATAACATGAAATAAGTTGAGATGGGTAATACTTTAAAACAATATGAGTTATGATGATCAACCTAAAAACTATTTGAATGCAATGGATTCAAACGTTTAAAAATGATTAATAACATATTGGGAGAAATATCACTAAAAATTATCCTAATAGACTTTATGTTTAGTTATAACACATTTTAACCTAAACCAAATTGGTGTTTATTAAAAACAATCTATTTAGATCCAAATGATTTTGCTTAAAGCTCGGCTTGGACACATCATGACCTAATCTCGTTCTAACCCATTACACAACATAACTCACCCATTTTGACAGGTTTAGCACATATATACTCAAATCTTACATAACCCGCCCATCTTGACAGGTTTACTTACTTTGTGAAAATAATCGTTAAAAGCGTTGACATGATTAACCTCAAACGATAACTTTGAGCCGAGACTCATTCGAAGCAGCCTCTCTATCCCAACTGGGATAGAGGTAAGGTTTATATCTATCCTTCCAGACATGGTCTAAGTGAGATTTTTACTGGGTATGCTTGTTGCTTAATATCTGTTATTAAAAAAAATGAAGAGGGTACTTACAAATGTCAAAATTCCAAATCATACACCAAGCCGTTGTTTCTGCGTTGTCCCCAAAAGAATTAAAACACTACCCTCGTCATACATAAATGATAAATCACAAACCCTCTACGGCTCTACGCACACACTAAATGGCTGCTCAGCGCAACATCCCGGTGATTGATCTCCTCGATTTCCCCAATCAATCATCAAAATTGGTAGCAGCTAGCGAAGAGTGGGGCTGTTTTAGGCTGATCAATTACCACGATGTTCTTCCGGCGACTCTCATGGCCGATATGAAGACCGTCGTCCGATCTCTGTTAGATCTACCAGCGGAGATTAAGCAGCGGAACCTCGATGTCATCACCGGCAGCGGCTATATGGCTCCGTCGGCCAAGAATCCGCTGTATGAAGCCCTAGGGTTATACGATATGGCGTCTCCTCGTGACGTTGACAACTTTTGCTCTCAGTTGGATGCATCGCCTCATCAAAGGTATCATCCCTCTGCATATCTAGACTTTATACTTGATAACCGTTGATTCTAGTTAACGGTCTCCGTTTCCGATTCCGTTTCCGTTTCTCAGTGTGATTTGTGGATGTGAGAAATGGTAGACGTTGGATTGATTTAGACGGCTGAGATGCTTGGAATTTAACTTGTATGTTTTTTTAACATTATTCTAAACTGTTCTAAAGTAAACTAATTAATAATTAGTTAATTACACATTGCATATTTGCATGGATGATTGATGGTTTGGTTATTAGTCAAAAATCGAACCGAGAGTTTTGGTTTTACCGTTTTAGATTTTTTTAACTGATTGCTATTGATTATAATTTATTTGTTTAATAAAAAAGTGGTTTGGTTAATTGATGGTTAAGTAAAAAATTCGAACATATGAATTTATGCGAATATCTAATTAAGATATCTACATATATCTTGCATTAAATAAAATATTAAAAAAAAAAACAAAATAAAACAAACATAGCCAGTGAAATATCACTTTTAACATGTTTTTAATTCTTAAAGTTGAAGTATAATTCTTAATACGCCATATTTGTGGTGCACGCATATAAATATATATGTGTTGGCCCTTAAGGGACAAAAGTAAAATTACACTAATTTTAACGTTATTTTACTTATTTTGTAAAAATAATCATTAAAAGCGTGGAGATGATTAACTTTTAAAGATGACTTTGAGCCAGGCCTCCTTTGGAGCAGCGTATAATTCTTAAATAAAATATCTAATTAACATATTTTTAATTCTTAAAGCTGAGGTATAACTTATTATATGAAATAAATAAAAAAATGGTAAATTTCACATTTGCTTATTTATGTTTACATAAAATTTCAAAAATTGTCTTTTATGTTTAGAAATTTCAGAAGCAGTCCTTTTAAGTTTTCAAACATTACAAACTCAATTTGTATACGTTAATTTTGTTAAGTATTAATAAATAGGAAGCATAAATGTCAAAAATTATATAAATAATTGATAAAATTTCATCTTTACTCCATGTTTACGTAAATTTTTAAATATGGTCCTTTATCTTTAGAAATTTTGGTCCTGTGTTAATACGTAATAAAGTTAATGGAGAAAGGACGGGTTCGCTACTTTTGAAAATTTAAATGACTACTTTAGGACCTAAAGTGAAACTTATCCTAAAAATATTATATAAAAGTTGGTTTCAAATGTTGGTAAAACCCATGTCCATAAAAATAGACAACACTAGTGACCCATAGATAATACTGGTGACCCGTCCCGCCCATCATTTCAAAGGAAAAACACCATCCGAAGACCCGCTATGATAAAATATTTGGTTCATATGGCATATATTGTTTCAAGTGAGACTTGAACCTATGACCTTCACCTTGAAATGGCATAAAACTAATTGATATAGGGTTCATTTGTGATAAGTTTTCAAATGGATAGGTTATTTTTTAATATTTATATGAAAATTCATTTTTATAGATCTCATTCTAAACCTGCTTTACTCATGAATCTAAAAACGTATTATTAGGGACAAAATTTGAACCTTATACTTCTTTGACACAAACATCTTATACTATTATAATTTTACAAGTATTCATTTTTTTTTACAGGGAGACAATTATGAGATATGCCGAAGGTGTACACGAACTTTTTATGAGTATTGGAAAGAACTTAGCTGAAAGTCTAGGGGTGAAAAGTGAAAATATAGGAATTGAGAATTGGCCATGTCAATTCAGGATCAACAAATACAATTTCACCCCTGATAGTGTTGGATCCCCAGGCGTCCAAATACATACTGATTCCGGTTTCCTCACCATCCTCCAAGATGATGAAGAAGTTGGCGGTCTAGAAGTCATGGACCATTCTGGAGAGTTCATCCCGTTGATCCATGGCCAGGCACCCTCCTCGTTAACCTCGGCGACATGGCAACGGTGTGTGGATCTTAAACTAACTTTTTAGTGTATCTTTTTCATTATAAGTTTAGTTAGAATGTGAATGAACCCGAACTTTTTAGTTGCTAGGCCACCCGTGGTGTAAAAAAGATGAGAATGGCGGGTTCGAAGGGAACACTGTCGCAACCCCCTGGTTTGGCTATGTGGGCTCACTCCAGGGAGAATGTGCCTAGTGATGAAGCTGTTGTCCAACGGCTATAACATCGTTGGTTGACGCCATTTAAAGAAAATTAAATTTATCTTTCTTATTTATATAACTTAACTAAACCCATCATTTTGAAACACACCCAAATAGTCTCAATACTCTAAATATTTTTTATGGAACAAAACGAATTTTCATGAATTATCAAGTAGCTTCGATTCTGAAGCAGCCTCTCTACCCTTCTGGGGGCATGGGTAAGGTTTGTTTTCATCTCTTCCCCCCAGATCCTACTTTTAAGTGGGATTTCACTCGGTATGTTATGTTGTTATCAAGTAGCTTCGACTCAACCTACAAGGAAGTAATGTAGTAGTTAGAGTGGTAGAGAGACAATCTATAGGTCTCAAGTTCAATCCCCACTAGGCCGGTTTTTCCTTAGAGGCTACCGACTTAGTAAGTGGCGGAGCTTGGTCGACTTAAAAGGGGGCGGAAATTTTTGTAACCCAGAATACATCTTAATTTTTTGAAGCGATGGGGGGCGAAACCCCTATTTTTAACTAAAAATAGCATTTTCGCCGAAAAATTAACACTACGGACGGAAAAAGAGAGAGGGCGGTCGCCCCCCCCCCCCCGGCGGGGTCTCTACAAAGATGCGCCCCTGGATTAGTTGCTTGCAACCGCGCTTTACCCGTTCCCTCTGATTAGTCTGGCATTGCAGGGACCCAGAGGTTTACCACATGTTATGCACTCTGAAAAATCTTACCTTTTTGAAGCTGTCGTGATTTTTTCTCTCTATAATGGACTCTCTTCCTTTCTCTCTTTGGCACCAAATAGAATGTGTAGCAGCTGTCTTTGTTTTTATAGAGATATTTTCAAGGTTTTACTTTCCTTTCCTTTTTTACCCATAAACCCCCAACTTCCATTACTTTCGCCTTTAGCACGAAAACTTAATTACATTGTTTATACAGGAAATAAAAATAAAATCTCGGATGTTAACAACGACGCCAAGTTAACCGAGCTTATCACAACTATCCAACGATATGCCTTACATGATTGTGGTTTTAACACACGTTTTTTGGTGTTACTGGTTTGAGCAATGACATTAATGTTCTCAATCAATCCCTATATCAATAATGAAATGTTTGGATCCGCCTTTAGATGTCTAGTTCAAATTAATGGACAAAACTTCAAATGTGGTTATTATCTCATGGATGGGATATACATGTTTTGGTCGGTTATTGTAAAATTTTTCTTGGCTAAATGCCGAAAAAAGACTAAGTTTCAAGAGAGTCCAAGAGTCGACAATAAAAGATGTTGAACAAGCCTTTAGTGTTCTAAAATCCAAATGTGGTATAATTCAACCACTGTCATGCGCAACAACAAGGAATATTATGTATGTGTGTATTAAATTACACAAAGATATCAAAAGATGAATGTCATATCACTGGATATGTGATTAATCAACCGGCCAATTGAATTTGTTCGTGATAATAACATCCAAGGGTTGTGGGACACATTTTCAACTTTAATATGATCTAGTAATCTTGTTGAACACATTAGTTTAATTTAGTATGTATTTATTTATTTTATGATTTTTACTTTTTTTACCTTGAACTTAACGTTAATTTACTTCAAGTTTATTTTAAATAATGAAATTAATTATTTATTTAATTTTAATTTAAAAACATGTTTAACGAATGGATTGAGTTTCAGGCTCAATCCTCCCCTTGAAGGTGTTTTATAAGATTGAAGTGGGTTCATTTAAGGTGGTAATTTCCAAAAACTTACATCCTTAAATCTTAAACAATGGTAATTTATACATACATATAAAAGATTGGAGGGAGGTTCATATAAGAAGGATATTTTGTTTAAGAACAATAAGAACAATTTAAAAACAACATTTGACAACCCTAATGAAATCCGATTGAACTAATTACGGATGCGTTGGAACCGTCTCGTCGAACTCTACGATCTTAGCATTTAGGGTTTAGCTTTTAGGGTTAGAAATTTGGTTTTATAATTTAGCTTAGCTTTTGGCCTTAAAGTTTAGCTTTTAGGGTTTAGGTATAGCTTTTTAGGTTTAACTTTCGGATTTAGGATTTCTTTTTAGGGTTTAGGTTTAGTTTTAAGGTTTAACTTTAGAGTTTAGCTTTAGTTTAACTTTAGTTTTAGATTTAGTATTTAGCTTTATGGTTTAGGATTTAGCTTTAGAGTTTAGGGTTAGGGTTTAAGTTTCAACAAGACGGTTCTAATGCATCCGAAATGAGTTCAATCGAAGTTCGTTAGAGTTGTCAAATGTCATTTTTAAATTGTTCTTGTTGTTCTTAGGCAAAATCTTGTTCTTATTGGATCTTACCCCTAAAAGATTGTTATATATGTGTAATAATGTTGTTCGAAAAAAACTATGATTCAAATTGATTTTGGCAAGTTATATGGGGTTAGTGTGTTTGCTTCGGTTATTTCAAGTTCTCATTCCTCTCTCTATATATATATATATATTTGCTTTTGAAAACAAAAGTTTGCTACCGTTGAGCTCGATCGACATTGCGATAATGGTGTTTGATGTATCAAAATTGAAGTTGTGGAGCAATGGAAGATTATGCAATGTGAAACACAGGGTGCAATGCAAAGAAGCTAAGCTACGAGTGTCAATCGCGTCGTTTCTTTTGGGACCTAAAGAGACAGTGGAACCTCCAAAGGAACTTGTGGACGATGACCATCCCCGTTTGTATGTGGCTACAACCTATGAAGATTACAGGAAGATGAGGTTCTCGACCAAGTTGCACGCAGGTGAAGCTCTTGCTCTCTTGCACACACCATGATCCAACAAGTGATGATGAACCTCACCCCTCGTCTTTTATGTTTATTTGATTTGTAAAGGGGATGATTTTATTCTTCTTAATAGAGAGTATACAAGATTTTATTCTTCTGAACCCGATGGAATTTAAAATCATATTATTATACTAGGTTACTACCCCGTGTATTACACGGGTTGATCATCAACAAAAATAATTATATTATTCTTTAAGCATTACTTTTTTAATGTATGTTTCCTTAAACATTTTGTTTTAAAATATTGTTACTAAAAATTGTAAATTTTATAATAAATTAGTTTTTTTAACGTGTTTTTTACTATTAATATATTTTTATTATATTAAAAAATATTTTTCTTAATTTAAAAAAATTATAAAAAATATATTTAATATTTAGTATTATTATTTAATATGAGGCGTATTTAATATGAGAGAGAGGCGGGAAATCAAAGCTAAGGTGGTCTAAGAATCCGCCATGTGTCCTTACAAACTTCGATTTATTATAATAGATAGATCTGAGTTGATTTGTGTTTTTTTAGTACCAAGCAGTAGTTAAAAAGCATAATAATTTGCTCTTGATTTCTTTTTATAAAATTTTCGTTCTGAACTACTCATTATAGGTTTTAAGAACCCATATCTAACAAATAATTATGTTTTAAGTGATATTTACGAACTTTAGTTATTGTTTATTGCAGTCTTTAAGCAAAAAACCGAAGGATCACAAATAGTTATGTTTTAAGTGATATTTACGAACTTTAGTTATTGTTTATTGTAGTTTTTAAGCAAAAAACCGAAATATCATAAAAGCCTTGTTAATATTTAATATGTTTTACTTATGATAACGTCTTGTCTACGTTTCAATAAGTTATACACTTTTTCAGTTATTTTATTTAAATAATATATGTGTGTTACATAACTAGAGTATGAAAGAATGTGTTGTTGCAGGCGTGTAGTTGTTTAACATCACTTCATGTTAAAGACAAACTGACTTCTGGAAAACCTAGATGAGACACTCACGACTCACTATTGATGGCAAATTGATTTCTAAAATCCTTGAATGGATAGAGAAATGTGACCACAAAACAAAAGGAAAAAAATCCAAAAGTAAAACGAGGTTGATGTGAGACTCAAACTCATTAACTAAATGCGGGAAGACCAAATCTTTTTTTTTTTTTGAACAGCTAACGTCAAGTAGCACTGTTTAAATGTGTACATTGACACCACCTTCTAGGAGGAAACTCACACTAGGATTTCCTAGCTCAACATAGAGCATTTTTTTGCTCCAGTCGAGACTTGAACCAAAAATCTCTCATTCGGAAAGTCAAGAGGGTATCATTAGGCTATAAGCCCTTTGGTGGAAGACCAAGTCTTCTAAGGCGTGCAAGACCAACCCATCTTTTTGTTTAAACTTCCTTTACACCATGTATCAAGAACCAAGATATACAAAAAAAACAAAATATAGTATGCATGCAGAGTTGTACCATGCGCTAGAAGCATGGTACATACTATGTATCACTTGTAATTTATACATATAGTAATACTTCACTCTTTGTGCACCTATAGTGTAGATGGTTTATAAATATGTTGCACCATTTTTCATGCGTATCGGACCATGTGTAATGTCTTGTGATGGGGACGTGATCCATGTCAAGGCTAGTCACGACCCAAACGCCGGCTATCATGATGAGAGCAACATAACCGCACACGTTTTTATGGTCAATGTGCTATTGGGCACTATTTTTTTTAAATCTTATTCTAATAAAAGAATAGCAACACTTAACACATGTCATCACCTCATGATCTTTAAAAAATTTTCCCGCCTATCTCTCATATTAAATACTAATTAAATATTTTTTATATTAAATAAATAAATCTTAATGATTTTGAATAATTAAATTATATTATTAAATATCAAATATATAATTATTCCTATAAGAATTTTCAATTATATAATATCTTATAATGTAATTTTATAATTCCTAAATTTTTATTATTTGTAATTTATTATTTTAAGTATTCATCCTTTATTATTTATCAATAATTAATGATATTAAACATACAAATCTTTATAAAAAATATTGTTTATAACATATTTGATTTATTCAACCCATGTAATACATTGGTTTCTAACCTAGTAGTCATTAAAGGAAAACAATATATATAAATATCCATATATTCCATTCAAAAACTCTTACCAATTATTACTACCTATATACATTTTGAAGTTTGATGAACAGTAATATTATTATAATAATAATAATAATAATATAATATTAATAATATATAATATTTTAATGATAATAATATAATATTAATAATATTAAAATATAATAACAATATTATATTAATAACAATATTATATTAAAAATATATAATATTATAATAATAATAATATATAATATTTTAATGATAATAATATAATATTAATAATTATAATATTAATACCTATATACATTTTTAGTTTGATGAACAGTAATATTATAATAATAATAATAATATAATATTTTAATGATAATAATATAATATAATAATATTATAATATTAAAATATAATAACAATATTATATTAATAACAATATTATATTAATAACAATATTATATTAAAAATATAATATTATAATAATAATAATATATAATATTTTAATGATAATAATGTAATATTAATAATTATAATATTAAAATATAATAACAATATTATATTAATAATATAATATTAATAATATATAAGATTATAATAATAATAATATAATATTAATATAATAATAATATAATAAAAATAATAATAATAATAATAATAATAATAATAAAATACTATTATATTATTATAATAACATTATTGTATTGTAATTTTTATTCGTTTAGGTTCGTAGTTCTTAAAAATTTACGACTAAGTGTGTTTTTTTGTTTTTTTAACATTATTTTTTACGTTGTGAGTCTAATAATATTATAATCTCACTTGTGCTTCTTTTCATGTTACTTTATTTTTTTACATATTGTCTACTGTAGGTTTTAGACAATTTTTATTTTTCACTATTATTTTAAAAAAGTTTTGTGTTAAAATTTTCAATACAATGAAATGTTTATGTTATCTGAGTTTTGATTTTTAAAATAAAATTAATAATATCATAATATGATAATATTAAAATATATTATTATTAAAAAAATAATATTAATAATATTATAATTATAAAAAAATAATATTAATAATATTATAATATAATAATATTAAAATATAGTATTATAATAATAACAATAAAAATAATAATAATAGTAAATATTAATATATTATTATAATAAACTAAAAAAATTAATGATAACAACGTTATAACATAATCTTAATAATATTAAAATATGTTATTAGTATACCCCGCTATGATCGAATACTCATATTTATATAACGATATAACTTGACTTTTTTTTTTTGCATATTGTGTAATGCAAACAATTTTTAGTTTTACTATTATTTTTAAAAAATTTGTGTTAAAATTTTCTGACACAATAATATTAAAATATATTATTATTAACAAAATAATATTAATAATATTATAATATAATAATATTAAAATATAGTATAATAATAATAATAAAAAAAATATTACAAAATTATAATTATAAGATAATATTATTATAAAATTAATATTATAATATAAAATTAATAATATTATTATAATAAACTAAAAAAATTAATGATAATAATTTTATAACATAATCTTAATAATATTATAATATATATAATATTAAAATATGTTATTATAATAATAGTATAAAAATACTATTAGAATAATAATAATAAATATAATATTATAATAATAAAAAATATAATAATAAAATATTATTATAATAATATAAAATTTTATTTAGTGACTAAAATGACATTTTTTATATAAACATAGGCACCATTTTGACATTTAACTCTATTATTAATAATAATATAATAAAAAAATTATATTATAAAAATATTATAATAAAATATAATATTAGTATAATAACGTTATTATATTCTAATTTTTAATCATTTACGTTTAGGTTTGTAGTTCTTGAAAATTTACGTATAAGTGTGTTTTGGTTACTGTTTTGGCATTGAGTTTTTTTACGTTGTGAGTCTAATAATATTATAATCGGACTTATGCTTCGTTTCATGTTACTTGAGAATGACGGTTGCTTTTGCAATTAAGTTCAATTTATTATTTTTGAACAAATTGACAGCCTTTGTAACCGTTTTATATTTGTGTTTTGATATTCATAATGACACCATCCCCATTATGATCGAATAGTCATATTAATATAACGATATAACTTGACATTTTTTTTGCATATTGTGTAATGCAAACAATTTTTATTTTTTACTATTATTTTAAAATTTTTTGTGTTAAAATTTTCAGACACAATGACATGTTTTATGTATTCTGAGTTTTGAATTTTGAAACTGTAACGACCCATTTTGGGAAATATTAAAATATAATATAATTGGCGTAAAATTATTTGTATTTTATTTCGGTGGGTGTTTTAATAATATTTGGGGGTCTTTGAGTTAACTAGTAATTAACTTGATTATGTTGATTAAGTAGTTAGCTAATTTAAAAGGTTGAGGGACCAAAGTTGTCAAATAGGCAAAATTGGCATGAAAGAGGGATAAGATCTTGACTTTGGTCAAAATCCCCATTTATTCTTTTATGTGTGTGTCGTTCAAGAGAGGAGCAAAGGAAGAGAAAACACAAAAACACAAGATTGATCAAATTGGTGCTTGGTTCATGGTTTGATCTTGAATGCAAGTTGAAATTGGAGTTCTCCTTGCATCAAACAACATCTAGATAAGATTTTTGGGTGTTTTTGATGGGATTTTCGTGGCTCATCATGGGGGGTGTGGGTTTGATGGGTAAAACTCTCAAATTTGGTGTTTTGAGAGTGTCAAATGTTGTTAATGATGTTGATAATCATATAGGAACAACTTTTGATTGTTTTCTTTCATGATCTACATGTCATGAAAATGGGGGAATTGGGGTTTTCATGGAGTTGATGAACATGGTGTATAAAGTAGTGTTTAAATGTGGGGATTTAATGATATTCACTATATTGTTGTATTTTGTGGTGAAATTGTTGAGATTGATCATTTTTAAACATAATAATGGAGTTACATAGGTGTTTTAATGATGAATGATCATTAGCACATGAACTTGTGCATACAAGGTGTTTGATGAAATGCCAAGTAGGGTATTTAACTTAAAATTGGTTTAAAACCAATGGTGATGTGAATTATGTGAGTTTATAACATCAATAATGGTGAATTGATATGGTTAGGGGTCAATTGGAAACAAATTAGATTGAAAATGTTGACATTGGGGTGAAAGGGGTGTATGTTGACTAATTGTGGTCAAACTTTATATTAAACCTATTAGTTGTGATAATAGGAATTGATAGTGAAGGTGTGGGTGAAATCAAACGACACGGGAAGGAATTGGTTATAGAGGATAGCGCGTTGGAACAAGGTAAGTCACCTAAATCTTCTACTTATTATGTGTAAAGGTGTGTACATGTATGAATGTTGTTGAAGATTTGACTTTATGGGGAATAGGTGAACTAGTACTTGTTGTTAGACAATAGTAAGCAATAGGTGATATATGTTGCTTGATTATTGTAAACATGGTGTTTCAATACTAGTTCATGATTGATTTGGTGTTAATTTGTATGTGTGTTGAAGGATTTGAATTATCTCACAAGGTGTGTGAATTGTAATTGAAGTCAACTCAAATTGGTGTTTTGATTCACAAGTGGTGTGATCATGACATTGAATTATTCACATGGTGTGTGAATGTTCCTTGTTGGGTGTAATCAAGTTTGTAAAACACAAGTGGTGTGGTTTACTTATCTTGAGAAATCTTGTGGAATAAGATTTCAAAGGAGTTTTGGGTGCAAACGACCCGTTAGTAAATCGTTTGATATTATGACCATGATGGTTATAATTTGGTGAATTAAGGTGTTTAATATGATTATATGGTGTTATATAATGTTTATGGGGGTATTGGAACGGTCGTATTTGAGCGAAAGGGGTTGAGATGGCTTAAAACAGCAAAAATTGATGTGCAGGTGATGCCCGGCGTATGATACGCCTGGGGGGGCGTATCATACGCCTCCTTCAGCTCAACATTTGGATTTTGTCTGTGATACGCCCCAGATACGCCTAAACCATACGCCCCGAGTAAAATTTGACCAAAATTGACTTTTTGGGTCATGTAAGCTCGTGTGGTCGGGCATGGTGATCTTACTTAGTTCTAATGAACTAATGGTGACTTAATTATGGTGTTTCAGGTGAACGGAAGGGTTGAACGGGGTTGTGATCGGTTTGCCTCGCAAGGATTCGGATCAAACACGTTTTGGTGGTTTTTCTTTGTTGGTGTTTAACAAAGGTTTTTGGTGATAACTCAAATGTAATTTTTGTTATTGAATGTTTAACTAACATCAATTATTTTGTAAAGTCGTGTGTAAATGAGGTGTTTATGGTGTTAATTACATTTGTTGGTTTGAAAAATCTGGGACCTATTTTCATTTGTCGTTTAAACACACGTGGCATGTGTTGGTGGGTTTGGGTCTTACAAGTTGGTATCAGAGCCATTGGTTTGAGGGATTCAAGTGCGTCGCGAACACTTGAACTCAAATCGTTGTGCTCTTGATATGGGGAATGTTGTTTGATCCGAGATCCGATCACGAAGCCGGGGGTTTAAGGTAACAAGTTTGTGTATTGTTTACCTTAGTTATATATGTTTATTGGTGTTTGGTGTGAATTTGCTTGTTGAACCGAATTTCTTAGTCATGTTATGGGGAGGTGAAGTTAAGGAATTGGATATGTGAAGTGTATAGTGTTATGTCTGGCCAACATAAGATTATATTCTTGACATAGATATGACCTTGATGGAACCAATTCATAATATGGTTATGAATATTAGGTAAGGTGTTAAGAGATTGATGTTGTGATGCTTTTAAGTTCATATTTCATGGTGTGTTTAGTTGTATGAACTATATAGCAAAACTAATGTATCGCATAACTTGTTTCAGCCGTAGAATGGCTGGTGGTGATAACATTAATGATGGTGGAGGTCATGAAACTAATTTCACTGAATTGCAAACTATGGTGAGAGAAGAGGTGGCAAAAGCATTGGAAGCTTCGATTCCTCACCATATGGAGGGTCTGCAAGCCTCCATGAGGGAATTTATTCAACAGGAGTTTGCAAATCTCAGAGGGGGGCGAGATGGGGAACGAACTCCAAAGAAAGTAACTTACAAGGAGTTTGTAGCTTGCAAGCCAAGCGAATTTAAGGGTGAAGTTGACCCATTACAGAGTCAACGGTGGATAACAGACATGGAGGGCACGTTCGAGACGAGCCATTGTGACCCGGAAGATGAGGTGATCTTTGCGGGGAATCAGTTGCGCGAAAGAGCAAAGGATTGGTGGGAGCTTCTTCGAAAGGAGAAGGGTAGGGATGGCATTAAAAATCTGAAATGGGAGGATTTTAAGGAGTTGTTCCTTAAACGGTTCTGTCCGCAGGCGGCGATTGACAGAATCACTGAAGAATTCCTTCATATGAGACATAAGGAGGAAAGTATTGATACGATTACCGCCATCTTCTATGACAAAGCTAGATTTTGTCCTGATTTGTTACAAACGGAGCGGATGTGGATCAATCGATACCACAGTATGTTGAATGCCAAGTATCGCGAATTTCTTACACCATCAAAGTGTGAGACATTGGCGGAACTTATTGATTGTGCTCGGGAGCGCGAGTTGGAGTTAAAGCGACAGGAAGACCGCGGTGAAAAGCGGAAGGTGGAGAAGGAGATGGGGTCGTCTAAAAAGGGGAAGTTCTCTAACTCACCTACAAAGTTCCACTCAAGTAAGGGAGTTAAGCATTGTACTAAATGTGGGAAAGACCACATGGGTGATTGTTCGGTACGACCCTTATCTTGCTACAAGTGTGGGAAGCAAGGTCATCTTGCTAATCAATGCTCGAGCCCGTTGAATTTATGTTATAATTGCTACAAACCGGGGCATATTCGGAGTGAATGTCCGGAACTTAAGGGGGCTGGATTTGGTGGAGGAGAAAATCGATCTTTTAAGGGGCAAGGAAGTGGGAAGAAGGTGGAGGTACCCAAACCCAAGGGTAGGGCCTTTCAAATCACTGCGGAGGAAGCTAAAGTCACACCTGATGTGGTGACAGGTACTTTCTTCATCAATACCTTGCCTGCTTACATTTTATTTGATTCGGGGGCTAGTAGATCATTTGTGTCTACGAATTTTGTACACCATTCGTCTTTTGTTGTTGAGAAATTGTCGGTGCCTCTAGAAATAGAAATAGCGGATTCTAAATGCTTTCTAGTTTGTGATATTTATCGAAAATGTAAATTAACAATCGATGGGGAGGATTTTGATATTGATTTGATACCTATGGTATTGGGGGAGTTCGATGCGGTGGTTGGGATGGATTGGCTTTCGGCTCACGGGGCCAACATTGTGTGCAAACATAAGATTATTCAATTGATGTCTCCTAGTGGACATGAGGTGTGTATTCGTGGGGAGAAACGTGGTGGCATGATCTTATGTTCTTTAATCGAAGCTATGAAATATTTGAACAATGGTGGACGATCGTTTCTTGCTTATGTGGTGGATTCGGAGAAAGGAGTGAAGTTGATAGAAGACATTCCTATAGTTCGTGATTTTTCGGATGTTTTTCCGGATGAACTACCGGGATTACCTCCCGAAAGGGATGTGGAGTTCCGAATTGATTTGGTGCCCGGGGCTAAACCTATTGCTAAGGCTCCATATCGTTTGGCGCCATCTGAATTGCAAGAGATGATGAATCAGTTGCAAGAACTTCTTGACATGGGTTTTATTCGTCCGAGCATCTCACCTTGGGGTGCACCGGTATTATTTGTCAAGAAGAAAGATGGGAGCTTCAGAATGTGTATAGATTATCGGGAGTTGAACAAGGTCACGGTGAAGAATAGGT
This sequence comes from Mikania micrantha, assembly GCA_009363875.1. Taxonomy (NCBI): domain Eukaryota; kingdom Viridiplantae; phylum Streptophyta; class Magnoliopsida; order Asterales; family Asteraceae; genus Mikania; species Mikania micrantha. Next base: position 34,752,610 of record CM018685.1, read on the forward strand.
ATCCATTACCTAGGATTGATGACCTCTTTGACCAATTACAAGGTGCTTCATGGTTTTCTAAGATTGACCTTCGATCGGGATACCATCAGTTGAAGGTGAGAGAGGAAGATATTCCAAAGACGGCTTTTCGTACGAGGTATGGGCATTATGAGTTTCTTGTGATGTCCTTTGGGTTAACTAACGCACCGGCGGCGTTCATGGACTTGATGAATCGGGTTTGTCGTCCTATGTTAGATAGGTCAGTCATTGTGTTTATTGATGACATACTTATCTATTCCAAGAACGAAGCTGATCACGCATGTCATTTGCGTGAAGTTCTTGAAACGCTTCGTAAGGAGAAATTGTATGCCAAATTTTCAAAATGTGACTTTTGGTTACGTGAAGTCCAATTCTTGGGGCATGTGGTGAATGCTAATGGTATACATGTCGATCCTTCCAAAATTCAGGCGGTTATGAAATGGAGTCCACCCAAGACTCCAACTGAGGTTAGAAGTTTTCTTGGTTTAGCCGGTTATTACAGGAGGTTTATTCAAGACTTTGCCAAGATTGCTTCATCTTTGACAAAGCTTACAAAGAAGGATACTAAGTTTGTATGGGGTGACGAACAAGAAAAGGCGTTTCAGGAGTTGAAGACAAGACTAACTCAAGCACCGGTGTTAACTTTACCGGATGGACCCGATGATCTTGTGGTCTATTCCGATGCTTCATATGTTGGTCTTGGGTGTGTTCTCATGCAAAGAGGGAAAGTTATTGCTTATGCTTCACGTCAGTTGAAGATTCATGAGATTAACTATTCCGTCCATGATTTGGAGCTTGCGGCGGTTATTTTTGCATTAAAGATATGGCGTCATTATCTTTATGGGGTGAAATGTACTATTTATACCGACCACAAGAGTTTGAAGTATTTCTTCACACAGAAGGAATTGAATATGAGGCAGAGACGTTGGATGGAGTTACTCAAAGACTACGACTGTGAAATTCTCTATCATCCGGGGAAAGCAAACGTTGTGGCGGATGCTTTGAGTAGAAAGGAGGAACCTTCACCTATTCGGGTAAAGGCAATGAAAATTGTGGTAACTTCGGATCTGGTGAATCAAATTAAAGCTGCTCAAACAGAAGCTTTAAAGGAGGAGAATTGGAAACGTGATAGAATTAAGGGGTTAGCTCATCAATTGGATGAGGATAGTCGGGGTTTAAAGACAAGGTGGGGTCGGGTGTGGATACCTCCCACTTGTCCTTTAAAGACGGCTTTATTGGAGGAATCCCATAAATCGAGATATTCGATTCATCCGGGAGGCACGAAGATGTATCGTGACTTGCGGGTTAACTATTGGTGGCCGGGAATGAAACGAGATATTGTTAAGTATGTTGAAAAATGCTTGACTTGTGCTCAAGTGAAGGCGGAGCATCAAAAACCGTATGGCAAATTGCAACCTTTGGAGATTCCAATGTGGAAGTGGGAGCATATTACGATGGACCTAATCACGAAGCTTCCTAAGACTAGGAACGGTTATGATACGATATGGGTCATCGTAGATCGGTTATCAAAGAGTGCTCACTTTATACCGATCAAGGAGACGTATTCTTCCAAGAAAATGGCTGAAGTTTATGTTAAGGAGGTGGTGTCTCGACATGGAGTACCGGTGACTATTGTGTCTGATCGTGACACTCGGTTCACTTCTCATTTTTGGAAGAATTTTCAGGAGGAATTGGGTACGAGACTATTGTTGAGCACAGCGTATCACCCTCAAACGGATGGTCAGAGTGAAAGGACTATTCAAACGCTTGAGGACATGTTACGTGCGTGTATCATTGACTTTGGGGGAAGTTGGGATGATTACTTACCTTTGGCGGAGTTTTCTTACAATAACAGTTATCATTCCAGTCTTGGAATGCCTCCTTTTGAGGTTTTGTATGGGAGAAAATGTAGAACTCCCGTGTGTTGGGGAGAAGTGGGACCAAGGGAACTCGCCAGCAAAAAGGTAGTAAAGGTGACAAACGAACGAATCGATCAGATACGAGCTCATTTAAAGGCGGCACAAGACCGTCAGAAATCGTATGCGGATAAACGGAGGAGGCCGATCGAATTCCAAGTGGGAGACTTTGTGTTGTTAAAGGTTTCTCCTTGGAAGGGTGTGATTTGTTTTCGAAAGCGGGGGAAACTTAGTCCACGGTTTATTGGACCATTCAAGATTATAGCTCGGATTGGCGAGGTTGCCTATCGCTTAGAGCTACCGGAGGAGTTGAGTGGGATTCACAATACATTCCACGTCTCTTATTTGCGAAAGTGCTTGGCGGATGAATCGGCTTATGTGCCAATGGAAGATTTGGTGATTGATGATAAACTCAATTATATTGAGAAACCGGTGGCTATCTTGGATAGAAAAGTCAAGCAACTTCGGAATAAGACGATTAACCAAGTAATGGTGCAATGGAAGAACAGACGGGGGTCGGATGCTACGTGGGAGTCCGAGGATGAAATGCGGAAATTTTATCCTTTCCTTTTTGAGGTGTAACGCGGTTTCGGGGACGAAACCTTTGTAAGGAGGGGAGAAATTGTAACGACCCATTTTGGGAAATATTAAAATATAATATAATTGGCGTAAAATTATTTGTATTTTATTTCGGTGGGTGTTTTAATAATATTTGGGGGTCTTTGAGTTAACTAGTAATTAACTTGATTATGTTGATTAAGTAGTTAGCTAATTTAAAAGGTTGAGGGACCAAAGTTGTCAAATAGGCAAAATTGGCATGAAAGAGGGATAAGATCTTGACTTTGGTCAAAATCCCCATTTATTCTTTTATGTGTGTGTCGTTCAAGAGAGGAGCAAAGGAAGAGAAAACACAAAAACACAAGATTGATCAAATTGGTGCTTGGTTCATGGTTTGATCTTGAATGCAAGTTGAAATTGGAGTTCTCCTTGCATCAAACAACATCTAGGTAAGATTTTTGGGTGTTTTTGATGGGATTTTCGTGGGTCATCATGGGGGGTGTGGGTTTGATGGGTAAAACTCTCAAATTTGGTGTTTTGAGAGTGTCAAATGTTGTTAATGATGTTGATAATCATATAGGAACAACTTTTGATTGTTTTCTTTCATGATCTACATGTCATGAAAATGGGGGAATTGGGGTTTTCATGGAGTTGATGAACATGGTGTATAAAGTAGTGTTTAAATGTGGGGATTTAATGATATTCACTATATTGTTGTATTTTGTGGTGAAATTGTTGAGATTGATCATTTTTAAACATAATAATGGAGTTACATAGGTGTTTTAATGATGAATGATCATTAGCACATGAACTTGTGCATACAAGGTGTTTGATGAAATGCCAAGTAGGGTATTTAACTTAAAATTGGTTTAAAACCAATGGTGATGTGAATTATGTGAGTTTATAACATCAATAATGGTGAATTGATATGGTTAGGGGTCAATTGGAAACAAATTAGATTGAAAATGTTGACATTGGGGTGAAAGGGGTGTATGTTGACTAATTGTGGTCAAACTTTATATTAAACCTATTAGTTGTGATAATAGGAATTGATAGTGAAGGTGTGGGTGAAATCAAACGACACGGGAAGGAATTGGTTATAGAGGATAGCGCGTTGGAACAAGGTAAGTCACCTAAATCTTCTACTTATTATGTGTAAAGGTGTGTACATGTATGAATGTTGTTGAAGATTTGACTTTATGGGGAATAGGTGAACTAGTACTTGTTGTTAGACAATAGTAAGCAATAGGTGATATATGTTGCTTGATTATTGTAAACATGGTGTTTCAATACTAGTTCATGATTGATTTGGTGTTAATTTGTATGTGTGTTGAAGGATTTGAATTATCTCACAAGGTGTGTGAATTGTAATTGAAGTCAACTCAAATTGGTGTTTTGATTCACAAGTGGTGTGATCATGACATTGAATTATTCACATGGTGTGTGAATGTTCCTTGTTGGGTGTAATCAAGTTTGTAAAACACAAGTGGTGTGGTTTACTTATCTTGAGAAATCTTGTGGAATAAGATTTCAAAGGAGTTTTGGGTGCAAACGACCCGTTAGTAAATCGTTTGATATTATGACCATGATGGTTATAATTTGGTGAATTAAGGTGTTTAATATGATTATATGGTGTTATATAATGTTTATGGGGGTATTGGAACGGTCGTATTTGAGCGAAAGGGGTTGAGATGGCTTAAAACAGCAAAAATTGATGTGCAGGTGATGCCCGGCGTATGATACGCCTGGGGGGGGCGTATCATACGCCTCCTTCAGCTCAACATTTGGATTTTGTCTGTGATACGCCCCAGATACGCCTAAACCATACGCCCCGAGTAAAATTTGACCAAAATTGACTTTTTGGGTCATGTAAGCTCGTGTGGTCGGGCATGGTGATCTTACTTAGTTCTAATGAACTAATGGTGACTTAATTATGGTGTTTCAGGTGAACGGAAGGGTTGAACGGGGTTGTGATCGGTTTGCCTCGCAAGGATTCGGATCAAACACGTTTTGGTGGTTTTTCTTTGTTGGTGTTTAACAAAGGTTTTTGGTGATAACTCAAATGTAATTTTTGTTATTGAATGTTTAACTAACATCAATTATTTTGTAAAGTCGTGTGTAAATGAGGTGTTTATGGTGTTAATTACATTTGTTGGTTTGAAAAATCTGGGACCTATTTTCATTTGTCGTTTAAACACACGTGGCATGTGTTGGTGGGTTTGGGTCTTACAGAAACCATATTTTTATCATGTTAAATAAAGGGTCCCGCCGCAACGCGCGGGCGGCGGCAACCCTAGTTAAACACAAATTAAACCTAAATAAACTCTTTCTTAAAAATGAGAAGTTTCGACTAACTGGTACTCGGATTTGTCCGCAGTGATGTATCCACTCATTCTGGCTCGCACTTGATTTGATCCTTACCTAACACATCACAACCCATTTATTTTGTCAGACATAAAAACAACTTTATATGTATTGTATTATTATTATTATGCTTTTATATATAAAATTTAGTTTGATTGTTTTTTAATATGACCCAACCTTATTTAACCTAACATGATCTGAAAAAAAGAAAGTTTATTATACAAAATTTCTGGGTCGCTACTACCTGACCCACTGACCAAAGGCAACAAACTTATCATGCAAGGAGTTCATATCACAGTTGAATTTATAGCTTATCATATGGAAAGCCACGTGTTGCAAGTTTAACGACTGATGAGGTTAAAATTAAATGATATGGCAGGCCTACTCTTTCTCTGTGAGATACTGAGATCCTATAGAATGGGTAAACCGGGTTTTATGGAACCGGCTTTGGTTCTGATCAACAAAGTCCAGAATTGTTCTGGTTAGGTTTGGGTTTTGACCCTTTTTAACCAATTTTTGGCTAATTCCGGTTTTGGTTGGGTAAATGTGAAATCGGTTCCGTTTATAATATCTTTGAGAAACCGGAACCATAACTTAAACCGGTTTTGGTTCAGACAGTTTTTTTGCCCATTTCTATATAAAACTACTCAAGTTTCTTGTTTGTTAACCTAAGTCGTTAATGATTTGAGTTAGTTTGTTATGCTAGTTAACCTTTGCATAGATGCTAGTAGAGTATAAATGCCATGTAAATCTCTATACTTTGTAATCCTTAAATCAAGTTAGTATAGTAAGAATTTTGTTTTTACACCTTTAACTATGTTTTTTTAATGGTTTGAAACATAAAACTTGATATAAGATCTTCAATTGTTTCCGGTAATTTAACGTACTTAAAAATACTTTTGGGATCACTCAAAGAGAAACGTCACAACTGTATACAACATTTTACTTCGTCTTAGCAATATGATTGTCCGGGATTCAAACCCAATATCTCTTGTAAGAAAATCAAGAGGGTAATTAATAGACTAAAAACTCTTTTATAGTTACTTCTATAACTATGTGATATTTGTTCTTGATATACATGGAATTTCAAGTGTTCAAATAAAAACCAAGGTTCATAGTCTAATGACTAACTCATTAACTTCTGTATGAAAAATATTGGGTTTAAATCCGGATAGATACTTATTAACAAAGTCAAGGTCAACCAAGTTGTGGATTCTTCGGTTCTTCTTGTGATAGGCTCTGACGTATGCCCAAATTGTTAAATTCGATAGGACAGTTTTTATTTATTTATATTTTGAACGGCGATGATCCTACATACCACGTATGTTGTCTTAACTGGACCTACCAGGCAGAGGTAAGACGCGGCCACACCTAGGGGTGTAAACGAGCCGAGTCGATCCCGAGCTCGTTAAGGCTCGAGCTCGGCTCGTTTAGAAAAATTAAGGCTCGAGCTCGGCTCGTTAAGATAAATTAGGGCTCGAGCTCGGCTCGTTAGAAAAATTTTAGGCTCGAGCTCGGCTCGGCTCGGCTCGTTTAGATTTTATTTATTTAATTTATTTACTTTAATTACTAATTTAATTATATTTACAACTATATTTTCTAAATTTAACATAAAATATTTGATTTAAATATATTTATCATAATTTTGTATATAAAAATAATTAATTTTATAAAAAAACACTTAATATAATAAATAAACACTTAATATAATAAATAAAATTATATAAACAAAAGCTCGTTAAGGCTCGCGAGCCGGCTCGAGCTCGATAAGTAAAGCTAGGGCTCGGGCTCGATAACTAAACGAGCCACACTTTTGGGCTCGAGCTCGGGCTCGTTAAGGCTCGGCTCGTTCGAGCTTTTTACCGATCCGATCTCGAGCATTTCACGAGCTGCCTTGGTTCGTTTACATCCCTAGCCACACCATATGCGTGGGAACCCTATGGAATGGGTAAACCCTCGCCCATCATTGGTACAGAAACCAAGATTAAGCTCAAGATTCCTTCCCTGACTTGAATGTCCTTAAAATCGTCCGTGACAGGGCTTGAACCTATAACCTCTCAATCACAAGGTGAAACTTCAACCAGCAAACTGAATTTGCAAAAACGACATGAGAGTTGGAATGTGTTTTAAGTATAAAGTGTTCTCTCAAGTTGTTCAAATAAAAAAAATAAAAAATGTTTACATCAATCACGTGATTGTTAATCTCATCGTCTCGTACACTCATCCAAATCCACTCCACAGAGACGAAACTGTATAATTTACCAGTTTACCCCCACGACTTCCTCCTCCAAATTCAGACGCTGTTTTCGTCTAATTCTCCGGCGATAGACAGTTGTCCGTGAATTTGATCAATCAATCTTTCATTGTTTCCTTTGTTTGCGTAATCATCGGTAATAAGCTTTTTGTTTTACGATCTTGTTTCTGTAATCGAATTCATTGCGAGATTTAGTTTAATTAGCTAGTATTTATTACAGGTTTAGTTTTGGTACATCACTTGTTAATATACGAAGGTAGACGAAGAATTTTCCCCAAATTATAGCTGAAGTTTGATTCGATGCTGAACGCCTTACAATTTACCTACAAATTGATATGAATATGTAATATACCTGAAGATGAAGCTAATCTTATAGCGTTGCAACAAAATCATAATAAGTTTTCCATGTGGAATTATAAAATCATTTTCCTAGACATTGATTCCGCATTATTAGTAGGTTGCTCATTTTCTATGTGTAGTATCAAGTGTGTTATTTCAAAAAGGTTTACTCTGTTCAGGATTTGAGTAATTGCTACATTAAATTTGTGCTTGATCTAAGTTTATGAAGTGCAAATTAACAGTAAATGATAAATCTTTTCACCCACATAAACTTTGTGGTTATAGTTTGTGCAATGGATCTTGTTACGTGATGGACTAGCAAGACTTAACAGATATAGTTTGGGCAATAACTGCCATTGACTTTGTAGAGTAAATATTAGTGTGAGTAGCATCCCTTCTTCTGTGACATGCGTGGAGTTCTTTGAAGTGCGTGTATGGTAATGAGCATATCCTTTCTTCGATACATAAATCACACAGGTACTTTGAGTATCCTGTTTACAGAAAATATTTTACTGGTGTAGATTTGAGTACTTTGAGGTTCAATACTTTCAGTTTGCTTTTTTGAAATTGGAGTATGTGTGTCCGTCATGCCTAACTATTTTCTGGCTAAATGTTTAACTTTTGTATGCAATAAGTGAATACTCATCTCTTGGGGAGGCTATGATTGCTCACACACACTCTCATTCTCACTCTCTCACTTTCTCTCTCTCCCACACAGAGAGTAAGAGAGCTGATACTAGTTTTGTCAAGTGTTTTTATGGAGGTAGTTGTAATGAGACATAAAGAGGCATGCGAATAGTTTGAGTTGTGATGAAAAAGCGACCATCTATGGAGTTTGGAGTTTCATACATGAAAAATGAAACATGCCCTTTTATTGTGACAAGAAAGTATTCTGATGTTGTCAAGTTCATGAGGAGCACTATGCTCCACTAAAGGTCTATTTTCATTTGAAGGGTAGTATTTTGGACCTTAGCTGTAAATTCTTAAACCTCCTCATGCTGACAATCAAGTATCCTTTGCTTTATATGGCTTTGTCTAAACTCAAGGAGCATGCATGTGGGTTAACTAAGCAAGGGATTGTATTGAATCGAAATTAATCGTCAAGAAAACATGATATTAGGGGATTAATTATGGATGGGGTATAAGTTGTTTCCCACTATAGAACTAGTTAATTTTGTGTATAAATCCTAATTCTAATTTGTTCAGCACTTCAGCTAGATCTCTTTTCTTGTGGTTCTGTTACTGGTACTAGTTGAAGTGCCTAAATTTAGACGTAGTGTTACTGTTATTTGTTCTCCAATGACAGTTTTCCTTTTTGTTTTTATTTGTGGAATATAAGTACTGTATAGAACTATTAGGAGTGACATGGGAAGTCGGTAGGGAAAGATTAGGGGTGGCTTGCATCGAAATTTAGACGTAGTGTTACTGTTATTTGTTCTCCAATGACAGTTTTCCTTTTTGTTTTTATTTGTGGAATATAAGTACTGTATAGAACTATTAGGAGTGACATGGGAAGTCGTTAGGGAAAGATTAGGGGTGGCTTGCATTTCACATAAAGTAAGGGAAGAAAGATTGAGATAGTTCGGCCATGTACGGATAAGACAAATTACAACACCAGTACGGAGAGTGGAGACCCTCACAGTTGAGAGGAAGAGGGCCATAGGAAGACCAAGGTCGACATGGGAAGAGCAGCTTTGACATGATTTGCTATGTTTGAACCTCTATGAGGACATGATCAGGGATATAAATTCTTGCAGAAGTAGGAAAAGGCTAGAGACTTTTAGATTTTCTAGTCTTTTGATGGATAAATGTTAGACATTATTAGCTTCAAGTATTTAAGGATTAGCTTAGAATTAAATACACTTTAGTTTAAATTTTATCGCATATAAATCATGAATGTATGGCTTATTTGACACAGCTTTTTGCTATACCATCTACTCTGCTACGTGTGTGACTATATAGTTTGCTTGTATGTTTATGTTTTGCTTATGCCCTTTGATTATACCACAATGATAATAGAAGATAAAATAAATATAATATTAGTGCGGCACTTTTGAGCTAGAGGTCTCTTTAGAAGCAGCCTTTTTATCCCATTGGGATAGGGGTAAGGCTTGCCTTCATCCCCCCGGACCCTGCTGATTTGATTAGTGGGATGTGAGTATGTGACTGGGTTTGTTTGTAAGTACTGTATGAAACTAATTCTTTATTGTTTTATTCATGATGGTTCTACCCTCTTTCATGATTTATAGTGATGGTTGATCCATATGATCTTTTCAAATCGTTAATTTTTATGTTCAGATATCAACTACAAAAGTTCAGATAATGCAAGACCATGGTATGATTCCGGCCGAAGAAACGATCATTCCAAAGCCAACAAAAAGGAAACCCGTGGCACGAAAGCTTCCAAAGAACCCTACACAAGAAAACAACATGCAGGGTGCTCATGAAGTAACTCGTCCTATCAAAAGAAACTCTAAAAGTGAATCACCCCAAATCTTCCAACAACAAGAAAAGTCAACCTCTGATTCCTTACCCGATTCTTCAACTAGTAACGAATATCGTTCCTTGAGACGCAAGTATTTACTTCTCGAGGAAGAAAGCTTCAATTTGGGAAGAGAAACAAAAGAGATGCAAGATGCAGTTAAATCTTTAGAGGAGGAAAAACTTTCATTACTCGATGAACTTGTTGTGTTGGAAGGCCTAGTTGATCCTTCTGAGATGGATCCCACGCAACGCTCGGCATAAAATTTTTCTTAGCATTAACAGGTTAACAATATAATTGCTGAAGTATGTATGCAAAACTTGCATTTCGCTTATATGTTCAACCGTAGGTGCTTGAAGTTGCAACTTGAATGTAATTTTCTGTATGATAATATGTCCAAGTATTGCTACATTCATAATGATTTAATGTAGACAGGTTCATAATATGTTCAAAGAAAGCTATAAGATATACATTTTCCTCTGCAAAATGTCAGGTGCTAAATTCAAGTCTTCCTATGGCTCTGGCTTATACACCTGTAACCGAGTTGGAAGAAGTATATTAACATCTGATCTTCTGCTTTTTAGTTGTAAAAAACCATACATTAACCCTGATGTGCTACAAAACTCTTGGAAGTGACATTGACGTTAACTTTTTTTAACGTAGGTCAAAGTTATAGACCTAGTAATTTGACTCGAGGTTGGGTACCAAATTTGCAGGATAATCTAGAGAAGACCAGGATAACCTCACATTTTTTATTTAGTTTTATTATCATAACATTAAACTAAAAATCTAGTCATTTGGTATTTTCTTTTGTTAAAAAATATTAATTTGAAACTTAGATCTTTGAAACATTAGTTTAAATTTTTAATTACTATTATGATTTCTAAATTTTGTTTTTTCAAGAGAATTATATATATATATATATACTAGTCGAAAACCCGCGCGATGCAGCGGCGTTGACAATATGTTCAGCCAACACATGTCTTTCAATTGAAGAATGGAGTAACGCATATGATGGTTTTAAGAGTGCTCTTAAAAGGAGTTATATAATCATCAAATTTGGTTGGGATCTTTAAGCCAAAACCAAATATTTTACAACTTGAACTATTGTATTTGAACTTTGAAGTGAAAATTTGGTTTGTATGATTGATTCACAACGCAAGCAAGTTGTATAAACAGTCCATGATGATACACCTTTTCTGTCTTCTATTACATCTCCATAAATGTTCCCTTTAATTTTTATAGGGTAAGATGACAACCAACCAGTCTCATACCTTCACAAATAAAATGATCTAGACATAACATCTACCAAAAAGAAAAATATGACTACCTTGATAGCATCAACAATTTTTTGCTCCCTATCTTCAGCACTACAATGAATGTAATTAAACTTTGCAACACTGTGGGCAACACGTGCGGAGATGCATAAATTTCTTACTATGGGAAGTTCTAGTCTCCATTCTTTATTTCAATATCATGTGTTCCAACTCTCTTTGCCCCTTTGATTTGCATTTCAAGAACTGAATGTTTTTAGAAAAATTCATCAAATTGCACCTGCCATAAAATTGGAAAGCTTTTGTGTCACAAAATAAAATAAAAAATCACTAAAGACTGCTATATGTAATAAATTGAGTTGCATTAAGTGATTAATCAATAATACAACATAAAAAACTCAAATTTCCAACTTTAATGTCTGTATGAATAAATCAGTAACTACATAAACTCAAAATTCACCATGAAAACCATTTATTTCTAGGATTGAAAATAGGCGATCATATAGAAAACACACACCATATTTTTAAAATGGTTTGCTCTCCTTAAGAAACGTGTACATACACACTTTACTTGTAACCTAGGGTACAGAGTACTTACAATCATAAAACAATAAACCCCAAAACAACCAGCAGTTTAATGTGTCATAAACCTCAAATGAAAACCAAAACAACCCAAGGACAACTGGAAACAAAGCAACCATTTTCATGAAAACAAAGAATACATACCTTGTTGAGCAATACAAACGTGCATTTAATGGTCTTGTTAATCAACTTGAACATGTTTATTAAAGCTGCAAAAAAATATCAACCATCAAATGTTAGAGGTTTAAACAAAACAATTGAGGGAAATCATGGAAAAAACTAACCTACATCTGCAACCAAAGTTATCATGCAAAAACCATAAAAAAAGTGTTATAAACGGAGCAGTAGTGTGTAAGAGTGGCACAATCATTAAACTTTTAACTAAAACAACTTGATGACCCGCAAAAACAGATTAATTGTTATGGAACAAACATACAACAATGAAATTAATTCCTAAGGATTAACTTACCAAATTGAAGATTTCTTGAGGATTACTACTGTGAAGAACTTCGTGTTTTTCTTTTTCCCCTTCTCCTTAGAATAATTCTTGTTTTTAACGACAAACCTATGTCGCATCTCCTAAATTTATATTATATATTATCAGTTATTTCAAAAGTCAGTAGCCACATTATAATTTACACAAAACTCCACAAAATGTAATAAGAAATATAAATAATGGGTAGTGCTACCTGTTTGTCCACTTGTCGTCCACTTAAGAAGTAGATAAAAAACTAAAAAAAATATTGTAAGGTTAAACTACCAACATAGTTTTGACTATTTAACGCATCTATAATAACCCATTCACCACCAACATCTTGGTTAAACCACTCTCAGCTTGATCACATCTTATTTATAACCTATCATCCTGCTTGCAAACCTACAACCCATTAATGGCCCAGAAATTACAAACATAAAATTCAAGAACACGAAAGTGGTTCATAATTCGATCAAACTTTTCCCATATTCTTTCTAATTCGATCAAGTTATATTTAAACCGGTAAATCATATACATCACCAACTGAATATATTTGATAACATATGTAAAATATTACAGTTACAGTGACTCATATTGAAGCTTCATAGCATGTACTTAAACCAAAGTCATTTATGTACATCCCATTTTTGTGTGTAGTAACATAAAAATCAAAACTGAATTGCATTATATTTCCAAAATCCAAATGCAAAAAGTATAAAAATTGAATTTCAAATGCAAAAAGTTGAACTTCAATATGCTTACCAGATCATAACATTGCATTATATTTATAGAATTTAGAAAAGATCTAAAATCCTTGTGAAGAGTGCAATTCAACAAAGTAGAAGAATTTAGGAATTAATAAACTGCATAGAATTATAATAGAGCATGAATTAGTGGGGGAAACAAGTGATGTACCTTTTCAAGATCTTGAGTTCTTCACAGGAATTCCACTTCATATTTTGATTGCATAGGACTTCCCATCAAAATAAACCTTAAAAACAAACCCTTAGGTCACCAGCCTTACATAAAACCCATCTTTTGCTTCTTTAAATTCTTCAAATTTAAAACCTTTATATTTATCCAAACAATATGAAACATCAGCCATAAAACAAATCCAATTTAAGATTCTGAAGATCAAAGGAACATAACCTTTTAGATCTCTTAGGATCAATCAAAGAAAATTAAGCTATGAAACATCTAAGAGAAGAAAATACCACAAAGTAATTACCTTCTTAAAATATTCAAGTTTAGAATGATATTAAGAGAAATAATCAAACCTGCACAATAGTCAATTTTTTCCTCCATTATGTTAGAATGATGAAAATTTGACTTGGTCCATTTGTTTTCCTTCTAACAACCTAACCTTCTTCGCAACAAAATTAAATATCGATGACAAAAATTATATTACCACCAAAAAAAGGGATTAACATATTTCAAAGTTCAAAAAAAAAAGCATAAGACATTATATAAATGAAGTTCACATCATCATATTTAAGCTACTTCTCGCTAAGCAGCACGCTTTGTTGCTACATGTAAATCCTCCATTACAAGCCTGCATAAACATGTTGGCTGAAAAAACAAACTTATTTCCATTAGAAGTCGGTATATATGTTAAAAAAATATTTCATGAAGTTATGAACCATTGTCAGCTATCACCATCATACAATACGGTTTCAATAATCAAAAGATATATTAATTTAGATGTGGAGTCTAAAACAACTTGTCACACGATGCAAAATCAAATAAATTTTGAAAAAACATATACCTAATTGGTTACTACATAAGCAGACATAACACATTCTGGACTTTTGGAGCTGCAAACAAGATTAGCAGTACATAACATATGTTAGGATTAACAAAAAAGAGCAAGTTTAACCCCAACCCTAAACTGGTTATTGTATAACTAATTATCAAAATCACAAACTCCTGAAATTGATACGAATTAAATTTCATTTTCTGACTTAGACTCTTCAAAGTACCATGGTTATCTACAAGAATCTGGTCAAGTAACTCCCAACTGAACCCTACAAGAGCCAAAAATCTTACCTTCGATGTCTAAGCTGGTTTTGGAAGGGCGTCAAAGCTTTATCGATTGTACACCTAGTGTCTCAAAAACTAAATGCAACTGCGTGAACAAAAATACCAAAAGAGAAGCTGGTGGAATGGAGAAAAGTAAAAAAACCTGTTTGATTCGAAGAACACTGGTTGATTCGATCGTTAATGGTGAGGATGAAATGGCATTGAAGGAACGACATTGTACAAAACTGCATCCAGAAACCCTAATGAACCATCAGCAACAGGGCCATAAAAATCCACGAACATGAGGCTGCTCAGACCTGTTGACAATGGAACAAAGAAAGACAAGAACCGATGGTAAGTGGACAGGCGAACGATCATCGGCTTCAAGAACCCGTCATGGAAGAGAGAAGCTTTCTCTCTATTTTGCTGATGGGAAGAGACGTGGAGCAATAATTTGAATTTTGAAATTTGAATCTTGGTTTTGAATGCAGGGAAAGTAACAAATGAGTGTGAATTTTGAAACACGAGGAATTCAGGTATGCTTTGAAATTTGTACATCAAGCTTTATCACTTATACTTTTCTTAATTTTAAGACTTTTAACTTTCTCTCTCCAATATACATTATAAAGGAGTATAGATATATATATATATATATAACCAAGGGCTTCTAGCCTAATGGTTACCCCCTTGACTTCCCTATGGGAGGTCTTGGGTTCGAATCCGGGCTAAGGCATATTTGCTGAAGCAAGGTCAGGGGGTTTACCCAGTTGTGGGGTTCCTCCTGGGGTGGGCTCGGGCATACGCCCCAGAGCGTCAAATCCGAGGGGACGGTTGAAATCCCGTCTTGAGTGTCGTTGTACCAAGCCGTTCAAAAAAAAAAAAAATATATATATATATATATATATATATATATATATATATAGGGTTTGAATCCTTTGAAAACCCGATCTTAAAGAGATAACCCTTAAACCCTATGTGGATCGTTAGATCAAACTTATTTTATTTTTAATTAATTAAACAGAAAAAAACATGTGGTCTACAATTAAAGTTGAATATTTTAATGGGGTTTTTGAGAATAAAATACTTATTTTACCCTTTAAAGGGTATATATGACTTTTTTATTTTAGATTCTCTCTCTTCTTTCCTCTCTCCTCATTAATTATGTCAGACTCTCTCTCCTCTCTCCTCTCTCTCTTTCTCTCTCTTCGTCATTCTCTCTCCTCTCTCCTCTTTTTTTATTTTTTTATTTTTTTAATATGTTTGACTAACAAAATGAAAAAAATAATATTTTTTAAAGAAAAAAAACAAAAAAATTACACATGTGTATCAAACAAAAATTTCACTACACAAACATAATATTACATATTTTTAACCATAATAAATATTACTCATGTGTGTTTTACATGTGAAACAAAAAATTACACATGTGTAAATTTCTAAAAAACATCAAATTAACCAAAACTAAAACTACACATGTGTAGGTGTAATATTTTATAAATATTAAATATATAAAATATACACATGTGTATTATTTCGATTAAAGTGTACTTTATGTATTAAAACTTGTACATTTTTATTTATACGTATGTGTAATTTTTTATATCTTGTTGTAAAAATATGTTTTTTTATTTTGTATAAAAAAATATACATTTTTTTTGTTGCTTTTGAAATTTTAAAAAACATTTTTTTAAATAGATGGAAATATATATATTTTTTAAAAACATGTTCTTAAAAAAAATATGACTTTTTTTTGAATGAAAATATACATTTTTGTAGTTGTAATATTTTAAAAAATATTTTTTTAACCAAAAAATTTAAAAAATATTTTTTAACCAAAAAATAAAACACCTATAAAATATGCGCAAGTTTTAGTGCATATTTTTTGTTTTTTAAAATAAATATGACTTTTTTTTGTATGAAAATATACATTTTTGTAGTTGTAATATTTTAAAAAATAAAACACTACACATGTGTAGTATTCTGAAAAATCAAATATATAAATTATCTATACTCCTTTATAATGTATATTGGAGAGAGAAAGTTAAAAGTCTTAAAATTAAGAAAAGTATAAGTGATAAAGCTTGATGTACAAATTTCAAAGCATACCTGAATTCCTCGTGTTTCAAAATTCACACTCATTTGTTACTTTCCCTGCATTCAAAACCAAGATTCAAATTTCAAAATTCAAATTATTGCTCCACGTCTCTTCCCATCAGCAAAATAGAGAGAAAGCTTCTCTCTTCCATGACGGGTTCTTGAAGCCGATGATCGTTCGCCTGTCCACTTACCATCGGTTCTTGTCTTTCTTTGTTCCATTGTCAACAGGTCTGAGCAGCCTCATGTTCGTGGATTTTTATGGCCCTGTTGCTGATGGTTCATTAGGGTTTCTGGATGCAGTTTTGTACAATGTCGTTCCTTCAATGCCATTTCATCCTCACCATTAACGATCGAATCAACCAGTGTTCTTCGAATCAAACAGGTTTTTTTACTTTTCTCCATTCCACCAGCTTCTCTTTTGGTATTTTTGTTCACGCAGTTGCATTTAGTTTTTGAGACACTAGGTGTACAATCGATAAAGCTTTGACGCCCTTCCAAAACCAGCTTAGACATCGAAGGTAAGATTTTTGGCTCTTGTAGGGTTCAGTTGGGAGTTACTTGACCAGATTCTTGTAGATAACCATGGTACTTTGAAGAGTCTAAGTCAGAAAATGAAATTTAATTCGTATCAATTTCAGGAGTTTGTGATTTTGATAATTAGTTATACAATAACCAGTTTAGGGTTGGGGTTAAACTTGCTCTTTTTTGTTAATCCTAACATATGTTATGTACTGCTAATCTTGTTTGCAGCTCCAAAAGTCCAGAATGTGTTATGTCTGCTTATGTAGTAACCAATTAGGTATATGTTTTTTCAAAATTTATTTGATTTTGCATCGTGTGACAAGTTGTTTTAGACTCCACATCTAAATTAATATATCTTTTGATTATTGAAACCGTATTGTATGATGGTGATAGCTGACAATGGTTCATAACTTCATGAAATATTTTTTTAACATATATACCGACTTCTAATGGAAATAAGTTTGTTTTTTCAGCCAACATGTTTATGCAGGCTTGTAATGGAGGATTTACATGTAGCAACAAAGCGTGCTGCTTAGCGAGAAGTAGCTTAAATATGATGATGTGAACTTCATTTATATAATGTCTTATGCTTTTTTTTTTTGAACTTTGAAATATGTTAATCCCTTTTTTTGGTGGTAATATAATTTTTGTCATCGATATTTAATTTTGTTGCGAAGAAGGTTAGGTTGTTAGAAGGAAAACAAATGGACCAAGTCAAATTTTCATCATTCTAACATAATGGAGGAAAAAATTGACTATTGTGCAGGTTTGATTATTTCTCTTAATATCATTCTAAACTTGAATATTTTAAGAAGGTAATTACTTTGTGGTATTTTCTTCTCTTAGATGTTTCATAGCTTAATTTTCTTTGATTGATCCTAAGAGATCTAAAAGGTTATGTTCCTTTGATCTTCAGAATCTTAAATTGGATTTGTTTTATGGCTGATGTTTCATATTGTTTGGATAAATATAAAGGTTTTAAATTTGAAGAATTTAAAGAAGCAAAAGATGGGTTTTATGTAAGGCTGGTGACCTAAGGGTTTGTTTTTAAGGTTTATTTTGATGGGAAGTCCTATGCAATCAAAATATGAAGTGGAATTCCTGTGAAGAACTCAAGATCTTGAAAAGGTACATCACTTGTTTCCCCCACTAATTCATGCTCTATTATAATTCTATGCAGTTTATTAATTCCTAAATTCTTCTACTTTGTTGAATTGCACTCTTCACAAGGATTTTAGATCTTTTCTAAATTCTATAAATATAATGCAATGTTATGATCTGGTAAGCATATTGAAGTTCAACTTTTTGCATTTGAAATTCAATTTTTATACTTTTTGCATTTGGATTTTGGAAATATAATGCAATTCAGTTTTGATTTTTATGTTACTACACACAAAAATGGGATGTACATAAATGACTTTGGTTTAAGTACATGCTATGAAGCTTCAATATGAGTCACTGTAACTGTAATATTTTACATATGTTATCAAATATATTCAGTTGGTGATGTATATGATTTACCGGTTTAAATATAACTTGATCGAATTAGAAAGAATATGGGAAAAGTTTGATCGAATTATGAACCACTTTCGTGTTCTTGAATTTTATGTTTGTAATTTCTGGGCCATTAATGGGTTGTAGGTTTGCAAGCAGGATGATAGGTTATAAATAAGATGTGATCAAGCTGAGAGTGGTTTAACCAAGATGTTGGTGGTGAATGGGTTATTATAGATGCGTTAAATAGTCAAAACTATGTTGGTAGTTTAACCTTACAATATTTTTTTTAGTTTTTTATCTACTTCTTAAGTGGACGACAAGTGGACAAACAGGTAGCACTACCCATTATTTATATTTCTTATTACATTTTGTGGAGTTTTGTGTAAATTATAATGTGGCTACTGACTTTTGAAATAACTGATAATATATAATATAAATTTAGGAGATGCGACATAGGTTTGTCGTTAAAAACAAGAATTATTCTAAGGAGAAGGGGAAAAAGAAAAACACGAAGTTCTTCACAGTAGTAATCCTCAAGAAATCTTCAATTTGGTAAGTTAATCCTTAGGAATTAATTTCATTGTTGTATGTTTGTTCCATAACAATTAATCTGTTTTTGCGGGTCATCAAGTTGTTTTAGTTAAAAGGTTTAATGATTGTGCCACTCTTACACACTACTGCTCCGTTTATAACACTTTTTTTTATGGTTTTTGCATGATAACTTTGGTTGCAGATGTAGGTTAGTTTTTTCCATGATTTCCCTCAATTGTTTTGTTTAAACCTCTAACATTTGATGGTTGATATTTTTTTGCAGCTTTAATAAACATGTTCAAGTTGATTAACAAGACCATTAAATGCACGTTTGTATTGCTCAACAAGGTATGTATTCTTTGTTTTCATGAAAATGGTTGCTTTGTTTCCAGTTGTCCTTGGGTTGTTTTGGTTTTCATTTGAGGTTTATGACACATTAAACTGCTGGTTGTTTTGGGGTTTATTGTTTTATGATTGTAAGTACTCTGTACCCTAGGTTACAAGTAAAGTGTGTATGTACACGTTTCTTAAGGAGAGCAAACCATTTTAAAAATATGGTGTGTGTTTTCTATATGATCGCCTATTTTCAATCCTAGAAATAAATGGTTTTCATGGTGAATTTTGAGTTTATGTAGTTACTGATTTATTCATACAGACATTAAAGTTGGAAATTTGAGTTTTTATGTTGTATTATTGATTAATCACTTAATGCAACTCAATTTATTACATATAGCAGTCTTTAGTGATTTTTTATTTTATTTTGTGACACAAAAGCTTTCCAATTTTATGGCAGGTGCAATTTGATGAATTTTTCTAAAAACATTCAGTTCTTGAAATGCAAATCAAAGGGGCAAAGAGAGTTGGAACACATGATATTGAAATAAAGAATGGAGACTAGAACTTCCCATAGTAAGAAATTTATGCATCTCCGCACGTGTTGCCCACAGTGTTGCAAAGTTTAATTACATTCATTGTAGTGCTGAAGATAGGGAGCAAAAAATTGTTGATGCTATCAAGGTAGTCATATTTTTCTTTTTGGTAGATGTTATGTCTAGATCATTTTATTTGTGAAGGTATGAGACTGGTTGGTTGTCATCTTACCCTATAAAAATTAAAGGGAACATTTATGGAGATGTAATAGAAGACAGAAAAGGTGTATCATCATGGACTGTTTATACAACTTGCTTGCGTTGTGAATCAATCATACAAACCAAATTTTCACTTCAAAGTTCAAATACAATAGTTCAAGTTGTAAAATATTTGGTTTTGGCTTAAAGATCCCAACCAAATTTGATGATTATATAACTCCTTTTAAGAGCACTCTTAAAACCATCATATGCGTTACTCCATTCTTCAATTGAAAGACATGTGTTGGCTGAACATATTGTCAACGCCGCTGCATCGCGCGGGTTTTCGACTAGTATATATAAAGGAGAGAGGAGAGGGGAGAGAGAAGAAATGAGAGAGAAAAGAGGAGAGAGAAGATAGATGAATAAAATCAAATATTTATATGAAGGGAATGTGGGAAAATACAATTATACCCTTTTTATTTAATTAATTAAAATATTAAATAAGTTTGATCTAAGGGATGTGATTGGGTTTAAGGGTTTTTCTCTTTAAGATCGGGTTTTCATTTGATTCAAATCCTATATATATATATATATATATATATATATATATATATATATATTTCATAAGTTTAACTTTATACTTATGTAAAATGATTATGTGTAATGTTTAAGATTAATAATGTTGTTTTTATTTTCAAATTAATTTATTTGTTTGTGTTCATGAATTATTTAAATTTCTTAATAAACGAACAGAGACAAAATTTTTTATCGGTTAGAGCGTTGTGAGTAGAAATGGGCAAACTGGTTTTGTTTTGAAACTGGTTCCAAACGGTTTTGTTTCTGCTTAACAAAGTCAAGAATCGGTTCTGTTTTTAACCGGTTTCGACCTGTTTTTAGCCATGTAAAGGTGGAACCGGTTCCGATTTTTTTTAGAACCTGAAATCACCTGTAGCCACTGGTTCAGGTATGACGGTTGTGGTTTTTTTGCCCACCTCTAATGAGGAGGCCAAGCATGCGGGATAGTGATAGGGCCTACAGCCTAATGCGAGTCAGTTCATTCAGGACAAAAGTCACCAGGACTCAATTTAAAAAAGTTATTATACAATATAAATAACACACACAATCACAAATGCACAACAAGTAAATATGCTTTATTGTTGTATATAGATAAACTTCAAATTATAACTTTGAGCACAAGACTCCTTCGGAACAGCCTCTCTATCCCAACTGGGATACAGGTAAGGTTTGTGTCTATCCTTCCCTCTAGACCCTACTGAAAAGTGGGAATATACTGGGTAAGTTTATTTGTTTGTTTTGTTGTATATAGATAAATGTTATTTGTATTTAGTTATTAAAAAAGGAAAAAAAATTAATAACATAAGTGACAATATTGAGTGGCAATCATTATGATTACATAGGTTAACGATTAAAGTTAAATACTTAAATATGATAAAATGTTGTTAAACTGAGAATAAAAGAAATTTAAGTTTGAAAAAGTGAGGGGTAATCGTTAAATATAGTCTTAGAAAACTTGTTAAACAAATGCTTGGATGATTATATTATGCTAATGTTATAAATTGAACTAACAGCATATTTCTCTTGTAACTTTATTAATTGTATATTTACCCAACTGAAAACTAAATTTGCATATATATACTAGTGGCTTCCTCCATGCGTTGCAGCAAAAATTCCGACAAGATTCCGAATATCAGAATGCATACACAATTTTGCATATTAAAATGCAGATACAAAAAAATGTTACAATGGTTATCATTTATACCTAAAACTCTAATGTGTATATCTCATAAACGTGGCATGGATATTCGATCACGGAAACTGTAAGATAATCACGACCAACAAAACGCATACCAAAAAACCGGCCGTAAAAATTGTCAATTTGTCCTAAAAGAATAAATCGAGTTTGCTCCGAGCGAATATTGTATTATTTAATTATTAGTATTATACTATTATCTAAATGTTATTATTAAATTTAAATAGCATTATTTATTAAATGTGAGTAGTATTATATGTAATTTAGGGTAAACAAAAAGAAATTGTTGTGGCTGGTAAACAAAGCCCGAGCTACCCTTCCATTTAAAAAAAAAAAAAAAAACATGCTCCTTAACCCTAACAAATTATTCATTTTTTTTGGATTATTTACATATATTCTCGTAGTGAGAAGATTTATTACATATTTATCTAACCTTCAAAATCAATTACATATTTTTCCTTGAAAGAGAGAATATGTAATTGTTTAGTTTATTTAGAAAAAAAATATATATTTTGAAAACAAGAAATATATAATTGAATTTTTCATTTGGTAATTATTTAATAAATGATTATAAAGGGGAAATATGTAAATGGCCTTTTTTATATTGAAATTAATAGGTATATATATAATAAGTATTATTATTTAATTTTTTTTATCAATCATTACTTTTGTAAGCTGTATATGTAGTAAATTTTTCTAATATATAGCTAAAACTTCTTATATATCCTAACATAATATAAAAAATAAAAAACTACCTTATTTATTTAATTTTTAAAGAGAAATTTACGCTTATTTTATTTGAAATATAAAGTCTCATAAGTTTTCGATTATATTGATTTTTAACTACTTTTTTTTGGTTCTATCTCCATTTTTTGGTGTTATGTTTCGCTGTTGAGTTTTATTTTTACATCGTTGTGCTTTTACAAATTTGTTTTGGGCGCTTCCTCGTTATAATTATTATTTTTTCATTTATGTTTGGTATGCTTAGTGCTTAGTAAAAAAAGCTTAGTAAAAATGTAAAAAGATAAAAAGAAATTCAAAACGAAACATAATAAAAACAAACCTAAAAAAATCAAAAAATAAACCTAGTAAAAACGACTAAATATGCAAAATTGAGAAATTTAAAAAGTTTAATAAAATTAAATAGCTATATTTGCACATTTTTTATTAAGAGTGGGAATTAAGACATCCTATATTTTTACGAACAATAACCTATAATGGTAAGTGTACGAAACCTGATTAATATAACGCGTTAATAATTTAATATTGGTTATAAAATTAAAGTTGTTAAAAAGTCTAGCAAATAGTGTTTGTTTAAATGTAGGGGTTTGCACTTGGTAATTTTTGAGATTCCGGTACCATTCGGCGGTGTTTAAACGAATATTGGTGACAACTCGGTTAATGAATTTAGTGGATATGCTTGGTTTGTCATAAAATAATAAATCATAAATGAATAACCTGAGTTAACGATAAAAAACAATAATATTTAAAGTTAACCGTTAAATTTTCAGACAACAGATTTTTTTTTGTTTTTATCTGAATAAAATGAATTTAATTAACCAAATGATATTTAAGGTCATTAGATTGGAACAGTAGGAATGTACTATAGAATTATGTACGGAAACTATCTGTATTCCATTTAGTGTAAGTTCTATGTGAAACAATTTGCAAACAGTGTAAAAACTCAATACTGACAAACACAAACAGACGGAATACTGACACGATTCAAAATGTTAAACTGTGATATGATACTATATGTGTTTGTTAGATAGAATATTATAATGTATAAACGTAGAGGTGGCCAAACCGGTTCCTGAGCCCCATCGGTTCCTCCAAACCGGTTCCACCCAAGACCCGAACCGGTTCCGTACCCGGTTCCACTCACAAAGAACCCTATTCGGTGTACCCAGTTAGGGTAGGGTCCTAAACCGGTTCCTGTTTTAGAACCGGTTCCACTTGTTTTTTTTTTCCTTAAACTATAAACTAATAATTTATAAACCTAAAACCTTAAACTAATAATTAATAAACCTAATAAAACCTTAAACTTATTAATAAACCTTAATCAAATCAAAGATAAAACCTTAAACAAATAAAACCTTAAACTATTATTTAATTTGATTAGTTTAAGCTTTTAATAGGGTTTTATTAATTAATAGTGTTAGGTTTGATTAGTTTAAGGTTTAGGTTTGATTTGTTTAAGGTTTAATTAGGGTTTATTAATTAATTATTAGTTAAATGTTTGATAAGTTTAAGGTTTTATTAGGTTTGATTTGTTTAAGGTTTTATTAGGGTTTAATTAATTATTAGTTAAAGGTTTGATTAGTTTTTTACTTGGTTTGATTTGTTTAAGGTTTAGGTTTGATTTGTTTAAGGTTTTATTAGGGTTTTATTAATTTTTGTATTAAAATTTATGAATTGGTTAATAATATACAAATGTTAAAAACAAACATAAATTCATTAATTATTTTAAGTAGTTTAAAAACAAAAGAAAAGTTACAAATAACTAATAAAACATTAAAATCAAAGATTTGTGTCGTTTTGTTGCGAACGACTGAAGTTAGCTTCAAATGCGAGTTCTTCGTCTGATAGGCCGGATGATAAGCCTTCTTCAACTTCTTCGTCATGTACTTTTACTTCAATGGATGTTTCATCTTCAAGGGTTGTTTGATCTTGAATACGATCAATCGAGTCCAAATGATCCTTTAAACATATGCACATTTCTACCGACTCGGGAGTGAGTTTTGTTCTTCTTAACGACAAGACCCTGCCACTAAAGAGTATTGAGACTTTAAAGTAGGAAACGAGAAAACGAAAAACCAAAACGAGAGATGGAGACTAAACAAGCGCGTATAAAGAGCGTTTTTTGCGTTTTTTTGCGTTTTTTCACGTTCGGGATTGCGTTTTGAGTTGTGTGATCACTCCATACCATCCAATACCAATTTATACTAGTTTAGGGGGTTAAAAACGGCTAGTTTCAAGCTCCAAACGGTCAAAAAACGGCTAGAAATGGATCTCCAACGTTCATATTCGTTCTAACGGCTATAACCGGTTCCAACCGGTTCCGGGTAGGAACTGGTTCCGGTTCGGGTCCGGGTACTAACCGGTCGAGTGGGAAAAACGTGGAACCGGGTCCTAACTTTCGGGTACTACCGGGTACCAACCGGTTCTTGAAAATACCGGGTAGGAACCGGTTCGGGTCCGGGTCGGGTCCGGGAACCGGTTTGGATGGCCACCTCTATATAAACGTATGTGAGGACAACCGAACTAAAACCATATTAGATGTCGTTACTGGAATATTAAACTAATAGTGTATTTGTGTGGGTGACGATTCGTATGAATATATTTGTAAGTTTAACGTTGTGAATGATATCTTATAATTAGAATATCAAATCGGAAAGTAGAGTTGTCGTCGTGTTCGTACGGGTGACGATTCGTACAAATACGCGCGAAAACGATACAATCTGGTGAAACAATAAAAATAAACGTTTTTGAAAATTTAAAAGTAATAAAAAGAAATTTTGTTAATTTATTAGAAATTACCACCTAAAATAAATATAAGATGTTCATTTTTATAACGTTCCGTAATGTTACACGGAATTACGAAAACGGCACGTTAAAACGAAACTGAACACACCCGGGCTATAAAATCTTAACTCTCTTCTTCCCCACATTTAATTCACCCTCAAGCTCTCTCTCTCTCTCTCTTAATATTCCCGGTTTTACTCTCTTAACTCTCTCAACCAATCATATCAATTCAGCAACCATCATTCATCACAATATTCTCAATATAATATACCGCGGAGGACCTCAGTCAACTCAATCAACGGTGGAATCATCGCGGAGGACCGCAGTCAACTCAATCAACGATATTCCTAATAATCATAATTATCAATGTTGTGCACCGCGGAGTACCGAAGTCAAGTCAATCAACAATGGAATCACCGCAGAGGAACGAAGTCAACTCAATCAACAACAATTCAATCATCGCAGAGGACCGAAGTCAACTCAATCAACAATGACTCACTCAAAGTGTATCATCCCATAATCATAATTCATCTCAATAATCATATCTCAATAATAATCCCGGTTCCACACTTGTTATATCAAAATTAGTTTATTTTGGTATACATGTTTCACCCCTGAGTTTAAAAGCAAAAGATTTAAAAAAAGGAGTTATGAGAACTCACCTTGACTAAGGGTATGCTTAGTTTTTCAGTAAGCGAACGTAGGAAACGGAACTTACTCGAATCCTACAATTTAAGATTTGACGATATGTTTGAGCTATAATTCATTATTTGATTGTTCTCTTTTAACTCAAAGTTGTTAACTGAGTTCGTGTAGTGAGAATGACCCATTCTTGTGATTTTCGTAGGAATGAGTCATGCTAATGAGTGTTCACACGAATGAGTCATGCTAATGAGTATTCATATGAATGGATCATGCGAATGAGTGTTCACACGAATGAGCTCATTCTTATGACTATTTACACACGAATGGTTCATTCTTGTGGCTTTCACACGAATGAGCTCATTCTTGTGACTATTAACACACGAATGGCTCATTCTTGTGACTATTCACATGAATGACTCATTCTTATGGGTCATTCGTCTGAAACGGGTTTTCAGCCATGGAAGACGACCATTTCGAGTTTTAGTCGAATATATGGTCGTTTTGAGTGGGTATATGTGCGAAAACTCGTTTAGAAGGTGTGTGGGTCGAAAAGGAGTGTTTAAAACCGGCTAAAGCCTTGGTTTTGTCGGGTTTGTAGAAAACCCTAAAAAACCGAAACAAAACCCGTAAATCTACCTCGTTTGGCGTCGTTTGAGCTCGTTTTCTTCGTGGGTTCGTGATCTAGACGAGTGGAGAAGTGTTTTGACACTAAGATCAAGCAAAATGGTGGTGATTTGAGAAAGATCTCTAGAGAGAGAAAGCTAGAGAGATAAAGTCCCGGATTTTGTATTTAGAGAAGAGAATGAAGGTGTAAAATGAGGAAGAAGAAGGGTTCTTCCCCTTTTATACTCCGGGTTGATCCCGCTCGCTCGGTTACGTTTATCTTCACGTTAATTATTTTAAGTTGCTCAGTTTTCACGAAATTTTTATTTTAAATTACGAAACGTTTAATAAAATGAATTCGTTTAATAAAATGATGTCATTTAAATCCGTTTAAGGTGATAATTCCTAATAAACGTTTTAAATTATTTTATTAATTTAAATATTGTAAATATTATTTCGGTTATCTCGTCGGAACGCGTAACTTACGTACGTACTTATAAAGATCGTCATCTTTACAAATGCGGCTTTCGTATTGTATATCAACTAGATTTACGATTTGTGGAACATCGTTTCAGTATATTATTCCTATCCAGCTGCCGTCCCACCACCATTTCGATAAACCATGACCATGTGTCGTTGACTATATTTAGTGGCCAAACCATAACCTTTAACAACTCACACTGTAACACCCAAACTTTTCACACGATTACACGTGTCCAAATTTTAGGTCCCAGATTAAACTTTATCATAAATTATGTTCGGAAGCGTGAAATTACCATTTCATGAACTAAACACACTTAATTTCAAATCATTTAGATTTATGATTAATAAAAACTAGTATGTTTAAGTCTAATACCACCAAAGACTTTACATAACGTTTGGTTCTACTTCAAAACATGCCCGATCTGATCGCCAGATGTATATCTATCTTTGACCTGTAACATCACATATAAGGTCACAACAATTAGTTCATATGAACTAAGTAAGTAACCCATCCCAAAATTCCCAAAACTCATTTTAACACATCCACATACATATCATATGGATGTTTATCATGTTTAGATAATAATATATCATATTCAAACATCAACTTGCACACCACACACATTGTGCATTTATTTCCCTTAATGGGTCATTTTCACAAATATGATTATATTATCTAATCCAACTCTATCACCAGAACCTCTGGCTAATTTAAAACACCATAATCACCATATGTATATATATATATATATATATATTTTATTGGCTCAACTAATTACCCACACACCTGTGGTTTAATTTTCAATGTAATAATATTATATTATTACTTATCAACTATTGTTTGCATTAGTTTAATCATAATCACACTACGGTGTTCCCATTCATGTTCTTCCACCATAGCTATTTGTCAGCACCTCTGACTATCCACACATTTGTGGTTCCATACATATTTAGAGCCTTAAGATGTTCACCCATCGGTACTTCCATCTAAGACATTTGCTAGCACCTCTAGCTATCCACACATTTGTGGTTCACATATATATTAAGTCTTAAGATGTTCACCCACCGGTCCTTCCATCTAAGATATTTGCTAGCATCTCTAGCTATCCACACATTTGTGGTTTAACAATTTAGTCCCCGGATTAACCGGTTATCCACATATATGTGGTTCAATTTATCAATTTCACCTGCTCATCCGGCTAAATTTTAATGCATTTATACTATGCATACAACTCAAGCATAACATTCATTTTGAAACTAATAATGCCTTCTGATAGGTCTTTTAATTCCATTAGTTTCATTAGTTAAGTTATGCACAATCATTATATGAACATCAAAATCATATTAAATAATTGCTGGTTCATCCGATTATTCTAATGCAAATATATTGCATATACGTTTCCCCTTGAAACTTAACAAACACAATCTAAAGGATTTCTCATCCCATAGTTTCAATCACATATTTAAACATCATTCACATATTTCAATTTCGCAAGTAGACTCTTTCTACTACTTATATGTAATGTTACAGTAAGTTGGGTAACTTACCTTGTTCAAATGGTTGATCACTTCCTAAAACCTCTTTTCCACTTCTGTGGCTTATCTCTTGACTTTCACCACCAATATTTAGTTGCATATTCACACATATACAACTATATTCAATACATATAACACATACAATCAAGTTCAACTCACTTGACTGGTTTGACTTTCTCAAAGTCAACTTATCACATAATTGACTCTATCTTACTATTTTTAGTAAGTTTTAGTCAATTATTATAATTAATCATATCCCATGCCTCCCTTAGGCATTTCATCAAATAACTGATGTTCACTATATTAGTTATAATCTCAATCACTTCCTTTAATCAAAATTCATTCATGATCATAACTGTTAATAATTTTTAACATTAATTCATCACAATCATCATTTAACCAATGGATCATAATCCATATTTCATTTAAAACCATAATCTACCCATTACTACTAGTTATCACATCATGATATGGGTTTCATAACAACCGGACATTATATCGGCTTTAAAACGAAGATTTCACCGTCAAAATATCAAGTTCTTCGTTTCTAACAATCCCTAGTCATCAACTAGGCAATAATCAATACCCATAATCATAGTATTACATTCAAAACTAGATTTAATTCACACAATATTAAACTAGTAGGATAAAACGAATCGTTACCCGATCGAACGGATGTTCAGTCGCAAAACAACGATCAGATGTTGCAGATACGTTCTCTGGTACGATCCGTAGGTTCAAACGGCTTCAAATCTGTGCTTTGCAGCCCAAATTTAGCATGTGATTGTTGAAATTTCGAAAGAAAGAGTTTTAAAACTCTTCTACAATTGATTCTGATCTTTAAACAAATTTTGCCGACTTAAACATGCCAGGCGCACCGCCCCGCGTGGCCGCTTGGCCCGAGGCGTAGCGCGTGAGAGAAACAAATTCCAGATTTTTATCTGGCCCCGCGCGTACCGCCTAGCGGGTCCAACTGGGGCTAGGCGTACCACCTGGCACCAGTTTTATCAAATTTTTGGAATTTTCTTCGTTTCGCGATTCCGGACAATCCGTAACTCCGTTTCGCGCACGGTTTTTCTCCGACGTTCATGATTTCTCGCATATTTTCAGTTTGTAACAATCACAACTGTTATATTAACGATTATTTGAAACATATAAATTTTCAAAACCGGTTGTTACAAATCTCCCCTCCTGACAAAGGTTTCGTCCCCGAAACCGATTAAACCTCAAAAAGGAAAGGATAATACTTTCTCATCTCATCTTCTGACTTCCACATGGCGTCAGATCCGCTTCTATTTTTCCACTGAACCTTTACCTAGTTCAAGGACTTATCTCTTAAATGTTTGACCTTTCTGTCTAACATAGCTACCGGCTTCTCCACATAGTTTAACTTATCATCAATTTCTAAGTCTTCTAGTGGCACATAAGCCGATTCATCAGCCAAACATTTTCTCAGATATGACACATGAAAAGTGTCATATATGCCATTCAATTCCTCCGGTAGCTCAAGACGATAAACAACCTTGCCAATTCGAGCTATAATCTTGAATGGTCCAATGAAACGCGGCTTAACTTCCCTTGCTTTCTAAAACATATAACACATTTCCAAGGAGAGATCTTTAACAATACAAAACCTCCCACCTGGAACTCAATAATCCTCCTATGCTTATCAGCATAGGAATTCTGACGGTCTTATGCCGCCTTCAAATGAACCAGAATCTGATCTATACGTTCATTTGTTACTTTAACTACCTTTTTATTTGTCAGTTCTCATTACCCAGCTTCTCCCCAACACACAGGATTACGACATTTCCTCCCATACAACATTTCATATGGAGGCATTCCAATACTGGAATGATAACTATTATTATATGTGAATTCAGTCAAAGGTAGATAATTATCCCAACTACCCTCAAAATCTATTATACACGCTCGTAACATATCCTCCAACGTTTAAATGGTCCTTTCACTTTGACCATCAGTCTGAGGATGATACACCGTGCTTATCAACAATCTTAATTTTTCCTGAAAATTTCTCTAAAAATGAGAAGTAAATCAAGTGTCTCGATCAGAATTAATCGTCACTGGCACACCATGCCTAGACACCACTTCTCTAACATATATTTCAAGCATAATTGAATGTTTACCCTTAAATAAACGTGATCATTATACATGATTCTACATAATCAATCTACAATTTATTATTTGGTTTGACTTTCTTTATACAAACCAAATCATACACTCAAGTGTATTTCTACATACATCTTACATCTCTTTTGAATAATCACATAAATATTCATCCCATTATATGTATGAATACAATTTATACGTATTATAAATATCCTATTTCTTTACAAATTGGCATAACTTTGACTTTTTTTTAAAGTCAAATATCATGTATAATGTATTTGACACACAATAACAACCGAATGACTTAACATTCGTTTTATTCATTTATTCCATAACCGAATGACTTCACATTCGCGTTATCCGTTATCTCATAAGAGCTGTTAATTACACATAATGATAATTACTGCATTCATTTACATAGATAAACATCCTTATCTACCATTCATGCTCAACCATTATCATTTAACATAATATATATGTGCACACAAAACTCCAATTGTGCATCATATTTCCCAAAAGTCAACTTAAACAATTTGACTCTTGAAGTTTGATGTCTACACTCTTGTAGATCATCTTTTGTTCACACACCTTGTGAATCTATTACATTGGATTTGCAAGTCTTATGTTCACACACTTTGTGAATCGAAGCATGCACATTGCCAATTTAATGTCTACACTTTTGTAGATCATAACATCCACAGTATGATGGTTGTTTACATTCTTGTAAATCAACTCAATCATTATCATTAGTTGAATGTTCACACACCTTGTAAATCATTCAACTACAATAACCACACTAACCATAACCCTTTACATCAAATTCAATTAAAACAACAAATCACATGTATGCTAATTGCACAAATAATTGTAGTGTGGACTCACCCAGTCTTATAACTACAATTTTAAACAAAATGGGTAACTTACTATCATGTACATGTACATGGATTACCCCCAACGCCACAAAAATGTGTACTTACATGACCAACACCAACACCATTTCATTATGGACTTACATGTTAAATTAATGCCACTCACCAGTGGTCTTACATAATAATTTCAATGCCATTTATCATGGTCTTACATTAGTTTCACACGAATGTGAATCGTCTCCTATTATTTGTGTCAATTATTTTAAACATATAATGACACTTTCATTAATTATGCAATTTATCATAACATTAATCAATTTCAACAATCCAAATACCACCCCATGTGGTTTCATATTCATATACTTCCACACAATGTGGATTATCATTTTATAGTGTCAATTATAATTTATCATTTAATAATACCTTTCAACTTATGCATTCAGCACATAACATTCATCTAATACTACAAGACATCTATCAAGTAGTTAAATACCACCACCATGTGGTTTCATATTTTCAACATTTCATGACACATATGGTCAATTTACCATTCAATTTATTACAATTACTACAAGTCAATTACAACAATACAAAAAAATGCCATATAGTGGCATACTAGTTTAATGGCATTTGATCTTTATGCCACTAATATATGGTTTAGTGGCACTTTGTGTGTGCCATATTTGATCAACTAATACTTTTAGTGGCATCTCCAATCTATACTTTCAAATAATACTTTTAATGGCATTTTAAGTGTGCCACAATTTCTTAACATACAATTTTGTGGCTTTTATTTTGTGTCACTAAATTTATCTAACTTTTCTATCATAAAAATTCACTCAAAATCCAATCAAAACATTCCCTCCATATCAAAATAACATCATAAAAATTCCCTCCCAATACCAAAATTTAATCCAAGTTTGTTAAAAAAAAAACTCAAAAAAGGGATCCCTAATTTCTACGCCTCTTTCTTTATTCAATACCTCCTGCTCCTTCGATCTCCATAACCGCAGCCTCAATCTCAATCGGCCATCACAGCCCCTCCTTCGCACCACCATCACAATCATCGACTAACACCACCATCACAACCCTCCTTCGTTCTCTATCTTCCCGGTCATCGTCGCTCAGTTCCACACAGCCCCTCCATCGATCTACAGTCCACGCACAACACCACCTCAGCCCCTGCATCAATCTACAATCGACGACATCACCAACACAACCCTCCATTTCCATTTAAAGGTACAAATTGTTTTTTTTAAATGTAAGTCGTGATGGAATTTTGAGTGGTCTGCTTGATTGTGATGGTGCCTTTTTTGGTGGTTTTTTGTTCAATTTAGGTTATAATATTTTGTTGGGTTAACTGCTTTTGGGCATGATTTAGGTTGTTTCAGTGTATAGCTCAGTAATTACATGTTTTTGGCATGATTTTGGTGTTCAATTTACCAACATAATTGCATGATTTGTTACCTTTCGTCCTGTGTTTTTGTGATGTTTTTTGGTCCTTAACAACAAATCAATTCAGTCCTTAATAATATGTTAAATCAAACCAAAAGTGGTAGCTACAGTAGACATAAAGGAAATTATGAATTACCTATTATATGGACCAGGCCCGTCAATGGAAGAGAAACCATGTTCAAACAAACAATTAGAACCCAACCTAGGTTACAAGCCCATATCATCATTATCAACAGGTCCAGGGAAACCCATGAAAAGCTTCTACGAACCAGCCAGTAGCACCACCTCTTTTGGAGCCTTATAGGTTCATTAGCCTGCCACATAGAAGTGAAGCTGCTGTACCTTTTACCCCAGACCTCAACAGAATCTACCCAGTCCTGAGCACCCCACCTAGTTTGAAGACCATTTTGAGCAGATCCAAAACCACATATGCGCCAAAAGTGGGGCCAACCCAGGTCCAAAATGAGATGCCAGTCTTGGTCATCCCCAACGTCCATACCAGCCCACACCAGGAAGCCACCAGTATCAATCCAAAGCCAAAGAGAGATCCAGGCCCAGGCCTTCGAGAAACTATTCACGTCTGACCTGTGATGCCCCCGGCCGTCCCTCACTTGCCCAATATCAAAATGTACCAGAATTTTGGGCAAAATTTTATTTGTTGACCCATATGGCTAGTTTCCTTTTTATCGTAAACTGCTAATTACCCTATATTACATTTGATTATACACATTTTGACACAATGACAGTAAATAAACATCAATTTAATAATTTTTAGATAAAAGTTGAATGAAACATAAGATAAAAAAAAATTGAATCATTTTATATAAACACGGATTATTCAAGAAAATACTTTATGGGTTTGTTTAATTATTTCTTGAGGTGGTTCTCTATCCCACAAGCATGGCTTTTGGATTCTTTTTGTTGTAACAGATTAAAGGCATATAATGTCTAGCTGGTTATTTTTGTTTGTCAAGGCTTAACTTTGAAGTTCTGAGGTTGGTTTATTAACTAATTTTTAGAAACTTTGGAGTTTCAAATTAAGCCAGTATAGAGATTTTGAGAAAATTCAAAAACCCGAATCACATAAATCCTGAAAACCGGTTTTTCCAATATGGTCCATTCTTCATGCTTTAAATAAACATGTTGTCAGTCTTTGGGGTGGGTCTGGTTTTAACCATTTTCTCTCCCTAGTAACAGCCCATCAACACCATTCAACCTGTACAAAAATATTGTCTCAAAATGGTGGAACTATTAAGGAACTAAACGGATATTGCACTTGTTTCTAGCCCAATGAAAATGGCCCATATTTGTTTACATGTTATGTTTACAACCAGACAAGATTATGTTTACATGTTAGTATGTTAATAAGGCATTTGTTTACACACACACATATATATATATAGTCAATTTAGGTTGCAGTTGCATCAATTTTGTTTGATTTAATTCTTTTTGGACTGGTTTGATATATAGAAGCAATAGTTGATGA
The DNA here is from genome assembly GCA_009363875.1 of Mikania micrantha. Taxonomy (NCBI): domain Eukaryota; kingdom Viridiplantae; phylum Streptophyta; class Magnoliopsida; order Asterales; family Asteraceae; genus Mikania; species Mikania micrantha. The sequence goes on from CM018685.1 coordinate 34,787,111, forward strand.
TGTTCATCAAGCTGCAATGGCAAACAACAAGAATAAAAATCAAAGTCTAATAAGAGAAGCTGATGAGTATTAGAAAAGTAGACAACTGAGGATTCAGGAGAACCAAAAAAGACTAAAAGAACTAGGAGTGAAAAATATTGTTGTAGAGCCCAATCAACGATGAAGACTGACAAAGTCAACAAGGAAGAGTCAACACTCAGATTTTACAGAGTTTTTGTGTTTTTCGTGTACTCAGGTTCGTGTACACGAACCTAGTTCGTATACTCGAACCTGAACTTCGATTACTGCTAGATCTAGTATAAATAGACGTATTTTTGTACAGATTGTAACACGAATCCCGAGGTGTGCTCTCTAGACGTATTGAGGCACATTTTCGTGTACTTCTTGAATACATTCAAAGTTTTGATCTTTCTTGTTCTTCTTGCTTCTTCTATTACTCTATTATGGATTCCGCACACTATAGAGTTGATTGATGATGTTTGGAAACATAAAGCTTGGATCTTTATCTGTTTCTGGACCTACAAGTGATATCAGAGCTTGAGTGCTTATTTCATCATCAAGGTAACGCCTTTTTTGAAGCAAGTTTTATACTTTATCATTCCTCTCTACTCCATCTAGTTACTGTGTAAATTTGGGACTCTAAATCTCTTGAGTATTTTTCAAGTTCTAAATTTTCGAGTAGTACTATTTCGAGTATAGTCAGAGTGTTCGAAGTATAAATACTTTTCGAGTATAAGAAAGATTTCAAATACAAAGCCTGTTCGTGTACTGTTGTGACTTCGTGTACTGGTGTAACTTCGTATACTGGTGCAACTTCGTATACTGGTGTGGCTTCGTGTACTCAGAGGAACTTCGTGCACTTGTGTGTCTATTCGAACTCTTGGAAGATTTTGAGCTGCATTTTCAGGAAGCAACAGTGAGATTCGTGTACTTAAGATAGAAAATTCTCAATTCATCATGGCATCAAAGAATTTGACTAACTTGTCCAACTTGCTCAATCTGGACAATGAAATCGGCACCGTAACAAAGCCGCCAAGGCTTGTGTCAGGAGATAAATTGGAAATTCAGATTCCAATCTTTCATCAAGTATACCGATCCAAAACTTTGGAGATCCATTGAGGATGGACCCTATGTGCCCTCTTACCAAAGTGAGATAAATGGTCCTCTTGTTCCTAAGGATCCTGAGCTGTATACTGACAATGACATACTACTGATGGAAAAGGATGAGAAGGCATATGCATCAATCACTATGGCTCTGTCAACTGATGTTGCTCATGGGTTTAAGGAGCACAAAACAGCAAAGGAACTGTGGAATGCATTGGTTGAAATATTCGAAGGCAATGAGGATATGAGAGAAAGTAGGAAGGATATGCTCAGACAGAAATTCAACATGTTCAACCATATCAAAGGAGAGTCTCTTGAAGCACAACTCAACAGGTTTACCCATATGATGACTGAGATGACCAGTTCTGGAATTGAAATGACTAAGGGAGAGGTTAACAAGAAGCTGCTGAATTCGCTGCCTTACAATTGGAACTCTAATTGCACAACTATCAAAAGGACCAAAGACATGTACAAGACTTCCTTAAGCGAGCTGATCTCAATTATCAACTCATATGATATGGATGATAAGCAGAGAGCACTGAACCATGCCAGCTCAATGGGCATTGCACCTACTTCTGAAAACTCTGCTCTTCTGTCAGCTATCAATCTTCAATCATCAGGAATGCAACATTATCAGACTTCTGCATCTCATGGAGTTCCTTTTGAGACTGCTTTTCTGTCATCTGGACAAACCGGATCAGTGCCTAAAGTCAATCCAGAAAGTGAAGAGAATCTGCTACTGTTTAAAGGATTCATGAACAGCTACAATGCTTTCATAGCTGGAGAATTGGCACCATCCAATCTCACTCAAGACAACCTAGAGCAAATCAATCCAGCTGATGTTGAAGAGATGGATATCTCGTGGCAGATGGCAATGGCAGTGTTCAGAGCAAAGAAGTTCATCAAGCGCTATGGAAGAAACAGCTTTGGAAACAATCCAGGAAAGAAGCTCGGTTTTGATAAGTCAAAGCTGCGATGTTACAACTGTGACCAACCAGGTCACTTTGCCAGAGAATGTAAGCAGCCAAAGGTGGCTAAGGATGGAGAGAAAAAGCCTGAAGAGAAAACTGTGACTACTACTGCAGGAGGAAGTGCTAGCACATCCAAAGCACTGGTAACTCAAGAGACTGACTCTTATGACTGGAGTGATCAGGTGCAGGAACTGGAGCTAACTCTGAGTCACGCTTTCATGGCTGAAGTGGACGACAAACAGACTGAGGTAACTGAAAATCTTTGCTCCACATCTTGCATAGACAAAGTCTTTAAGTATAGATCACACAATGAATCTTTAATCAAAAAAGTAAATAAGCTTAAATACTTTAACTCAGAATTTCTTAAAAATGAAGAAATTTTTAAAAGAAAACTAGAAGCTGAAGGTCAGGATGTGGCAAGGCTAAAGGAACTTTTAAGTGACAAAGAGTCCAACTATCGAGATGCTAAACGCAAAATCGATGAACTCACTTTAGAGTTGGACCATGTCAAATCTCAACTTTCTAAAACATCAATTAAATGTGAAAGATTTGATTATTCAAGCAAGATTTTAGAAAATATGACATCTATGAGATTCAGGGAAAAGAAGGGTAGTGGAATTGGGTATAATGAATGTGAACCACCCTTTAACCATAATTATTCAAGCATGCCAAGAATCAACACATCTGTTGATGACTTGGAATTGGATTCTAGTCGTGCTTGTGATTTTCCCACCAAGCCAGTCATGCTAACAGCTGACCCTGTTATAACTAATGATTCTGAGATTTGTGCAGAAAAACTGAGTGTTGCAGGTTTAAGGGAGGAGAAAGTAGAAAGAAGTGCAGGGAGGAGCACAGATTGTTCATCATCTTCAAGCAAATCATCTTTTGTTCCAAAAACTAATTTTGTTAGAAAATTTGATGAAATTAACATTAATATTAATGATATGCCTAAACATTTTCAGAAAACATTTGCTATAAAATCAACTTTCTCTCCTTTAACAACACAGACTGCACCGGCCCATTCCACAGTTACCAAAGAGGAAAGTTCACTGTTAAATCCTAACTGTGAACCTTATATTCCAACATCATCCTCTAACCAAAGTAACTGTGATGTAAAGCCCTTTGACCCAATAGAATTTCATCAAAAGGTCTGTTGTTATGCATGTGGAAAACCCTGCCACATTGCTAGACACTGTCTGCATCGACCTACTGAATTCTTCTATGGGAAGAATCAGAAGGTCATCCCTAAGGCTAAACCAGTTCATAATCGTGTAAGGATCGTACCATCCTCCAAGCCTAAGGTGACCTCTCAGAAGGGTACACAGACTCAGACTCAGACTCCTTTCACTACAAAAAGACCGATGAAATCTAACAAATCGACATCACCATCTAATTTTCATAAACAAAAACAAAGAACTTTCATAAATGGGTCAAAACAAATTAATCAGTGCAGTGAAAGCATGACAAAACATGTTAAGTACAACACAGAAAACCCCAAAAACAGACCTAAATTCAAACCCAAAGACAGAGTCTTTTCCATTACTAAAGTGCCTAAATCTATTATGGTTTGGGTACCTGTTTCTCATTAATTGTGTGTAAAATGCAGGGACGGCCAAGTAAGCTCAAACATGTTTGGTACGTAGATAGTGGCTGCTCCCGGCACATGACTGGGGACTTTTCTTAGTTACATGAAGTTACACCATTCAATGGAGGGTATGTATCGTTTGCTGGAGACAAGGGAGGAAGGATAAGTATGAAAGGCACGGTCACAAATGGAACTCTCAGTTTTGAAGATGTATATTATGTTGAAGAGCTCAATCACAGTTTCTTGAGTGTTTCTCAGATCTGCGACAAGAGTTTTTCAACACACTTCACAAACAAGGAGTGCCTTATTCTTAAGCCTGGTTTTGTGGTGCCTGAGAAGTGAATTATGATGAGAACTCCAAGGATAAACAATGCATACATTATCAACATGAACTCAGATTCGTTTACAGAGAACACTTGCTTGTTTTCTAAGGCATCGGAGCATGATTGTCTGTTATGGCATAGGCGACTGGGTCACGTAAATCTGAAGAATCTTAACAGGTTAGCCAAGGGAGATCACGTAATCGGTTTGCCTTCTAAAGATTTTTCCACCATTGAGAAATGCATTGCTTGTGCCAAGGGGAAGCAACACAAAAGACCTCACAAGCCTAAATTGTTCAATTCTATCTCTTCAGTTCTACAACTTCTTCACATGGATCTCTTCGGACCAGTCAACGTTATGAGCATCGGGAAGAAGTCATACTGTCTGGTAGTGACCGATGACTATTCCAGATTCACTTGGGTATTCTTTCTGGCCAAGAAAGATGAGACTCCAGAGATTCTGAAGAAGTTTATTACCTTAATTGAAAATCAGAGAAATCTGAAAGTTAAAGTAATCAGAACTGATAATGGTACTGAATTCAGAAATCAGACTCTTATAGATTTCTGTGATGAGAAAGGAATTGCTAGACAATACAGTGCAGCAAGAACTCCTCAGCAAAATGGAGTTGCTGAAAGAAGAAACAGAACACTTATAGAGGCTGCTCGAACAATGCTGTCAGAGTCAAAGCTGCCTATTTTGTTCTGGGCAGAAGTAGTTAACACTGCTTGCTATGTTCAGAATCGAGCTCTACTGAACAAGCGTCATCAGAAAACTCCATATGAGATTCTTTTCAATCAGAAACCCAAAGTTGGCCATTTCAAGTCATTCGGATGTCCTTGTACTCTTCTTCATACCGAGCCTAATCACAAGTTTGATGACAAGGCAGATGAATGTTACTTTGTGGGATATTCATCCGAAAAGGCGCCTTGCAGAGTCTACAACAAGAAAACTAGGATGATTGTGGAATCATACTACATAGATTGGCAAGAAATGAACTCCACAGATGCTGGTTCTGGTCCAAACTGGCTATTTGAGTATGATTCTACCTTCAGACCTTTCAATGCTACATCATAGAATGCAGGAGCATCTGAGCCAGCTGATGATTTTTCAAGGGGAGATGATGTGGATTATAGGGTTGACTACGTTCCTTGTGATCCTAATCTCTTAACTGTTGACCCTCCAGGCTTGTACACTCGTGCCCCTCCAGCTCAGCCAACACCAATTCATGAAGTTCTTCCATCGGCAACCGACACTTCTCAGTCAACTCAACCTCTTCCTGAAGATAATCAAACCTCATCCTCTTCCCAACATATATTTGATAATCCACTTTTCTCAGCTAACATACCTGAGGAACACTGTGTGGATCCTGGAGCTGAAGCAAGTGAAACTGCTCCTATTGACCATGGTTCCTCTTCAAGTGAAGACCAAATCAACAACATCAGCAACCTGCTAGATAATCTGGCAGTAGAAGAAGTGCCAACACTTGGGGTAAACAAGAATCATCCAGTGGAAAATATTATTGGACCTCTCTCAGAAGGCGTTCTTACTCGAAGCAAATCAATTACAGTTCAGAACACGTTGCCTGAAGAGACACTCACTCGAAGTCAATCGGGTCCTATTAATTCTTGTTTATATTCTTGCTTTATTTCGCAGGTTGAACCCAAGAATTTCAAAATTGCTCTCAAGGAGTCCAGCTGGGTTGAGGCAATGCAAGAAGAGTTGATGCAGTTTCAGAAACTCAAGGTTTGGAATCTGGTTCCTCTACCCAAAGGAAAATTACCTATAGGAACCAGATGGGTCTTCAGAAACAAGAGAGATGATTCTGGTGTAACTATCAGAAATAAAGCCAGACTGGTTGTTCAAGGATTTTATCAACAGGAGGGGATAGATTATGAGGAAGTCTTTGCACCTGTTGCAAGACTTGAAGCCATACGGATTTTCTTGGCCTATGCCTCCTACATGAACTTCACGGTGTATCAGATGGATGTGAAGACGGCCTTCTTGTATGGAAAGGTAAAGGAAGATATCTATGTATGCCAGCCTCCAGGGTTTGAAGATTCTCAATATCCAGAGCATGTCTACAAGTTAGACAAAGCTCTTTATGGCCTACATCAAGCACCGCGAGCATGGTATGCTACACTTACTGATCATCTGCTTGCAAATGGATATACCCATGGAGCCATTGATCAGACTTTGTTCGTTCTCAAGGATAAGGATGATTTAATTCTCGTTCAAATCTATGTGGATGACATCATATTTGGCTCCACCAGCTCAGCATTGTGCAAAGAATTTGAAGGGGTGATGAAGAAGAAATTTGAGATGAGCGCAATGGGAGAAATGACCTTCTTTCTAGGTCTACAGGTCAAGCAAGATCCAAAAGGTGTGCTGATTCACCAAGGAAAGTATGTCACAAACATTTTGACCAAGTTCAGAATGATGGAATCAAAGCCGGCATCTACTCCCATGGCTGCTCGTCCTGTCCTGACTTCGGATTTGGATGGTGAAGATGTTGATCAACATCTCTATCGCTCGATGATTGGTTCCTTGATGTACCTGACTGCTAGTCGTCCAGACATCATGTTTTCCGTTTGTCAGTGCGCCAGATATCAGGCGAATCCGAAGGCATCTCACCTCATAGCTGTCAAGAGAATCTTTCGGTACCTAGTCGGAAAACCTAAACTCGGTCTTTGGTACCCAAAGAACTCTGAGTTTCGATTATTTGCATACTCAGACAGTGACTTTGGTGGATGTAACCTGGACAGGAAGTCAACCACCGGTGGGTGTCAGTATCTGGGAGATCGCCTTGTCTCATGGCAATGCAAGAAACAGACGACCGTATCCACATCTACTGCGGAAGCCGAATATGTTGCTGCTTCCAGTTGCTGCTCTCAGGTTATCTGGATGCAACAACAACTCCTCGATTACGGTTTGAACTTTCTTGACTCTCCTATTTATTGTGACAATGAAGCCGCCTTACAGATCGTCAAGAATCCGGTACAACACTCCAAAACTAAACATATTGACATCCGGATTCACTTCATCCATGACTGTTTCGAACGAAAGCTGATTCATCTTGAAAAGGTCCACACTGATGACAATCTAGCGGAAAGATACATGGTCACTCCATCATCATTTCAGAGCAAATCATTAGAGATTGTCTGCAGTTCGGAGACAAAGAGTCTGACCCTGTGGAGCTAGACCAAGATCTGGTAAACCGAACTGTTTACCAGATGGGACATGAAGGAGCCTACCCACCCACTGAGAAGAAATTATTGCATCCATACTGGAGATATCTAGCACACGTGGTGACACAATGTCTGTCTGGACGAAAGGGCGGATATGACGTGCTGAATCAGACTCTCAGTTCCTGCATGGTGGCTCTGGCACTTGGAGAGAATTTCAACTTCTCAAGGATGATCTTTCTGGATATGCACGCAAACATCAAAGGCAGGAGGAAAGAGAGATTTCTGGCCTTTCCCAGATTCATCCAGATCATCTTGGACAAAAGACATCCGAACCTGCAACGCACATTCGGTTCACTGGAAGTCAAAAGAATGCGAGATGATATCTTCGGATACATGAAAATGAGCAAACGTGGAAAGAAACAATACATTGGTCAGAGGCCCTTAATCAGGTTTGGAAGATTTGTGGGAGAAGGTGTAGATGAAGACATGCCTGGAACCCCAGTGGCAATAGTGGCCGAGGAGCATGATATTCATGCTACAAGCTCAAATGTTAAAGCTAGTAAAGCTGCAGAGGTTGCTGCTAATGATTCTTCATCTTCTTCAAGCGAAGATTTTGTTCCTGAAAAGCCACCGCCGACCAGACAGGAACGAGAAGAAGCTCAAGATGCGGATTACACTCCAACTCCCGAGTCTTCACCAAAGAAGAAGAGGCAAAAGACAATGGCTAAGAAAACCAGAGATCCACGACTTCAGAGAATGTTTTCTAGCTTATCTTTCTCATCTGCAGCTTCCGTCATGTCTCAAGCATCCACTCAACCACCTCCACCACCTCCATACTCTCAACCCACAAAACCTGTCACAAAACCATCATCACCACCACCTGTCACTCAACCACCTCCACCACCTCCACACTCTCAATCCACAAAACCTGTCACAAAACCATCATCACCACCACCTGTCACTCAACCACCTCCACCACCTCCACACTCTCAACTCACAAAACCTGTCACAAAACCATCATCACCACCACCTGTCACTCAACCACCTCCACCACCTCCACACTCTCAACCCACAGAACCAAAACAACTCAAACCTACTGCCAAACCATCAAAAACCAAACTAGTCATCCGAATTCCCACCACTCGTTCATCCGACAATATCCCACCACACACCAAAACCAAATCACCTCAACCCCATTCCGGAAGCAGCAAAGGAAAATCTCCTTTGCACTCCGATTCACCCTACGAGCCAGCACAAGTGCCTGTGGATCTTATTGGACTAAATGAGCGAGTTTATCAGTTAGAGAAAGATGCTGAGATAAAGGACAAAATGATCATGAACTTACGTGAAGGAAAGATCAAGATATGTTCTCATCTGAACAAGTGCAAGGGAAAGATCAAGGCTCACGAAAGATTCATCAGAATTCTTTTGTTGGAGAACCACAAGATGCAAAAGGATATCAAGCGACTCAAAGGAGAAGAAGTCTCCGAGTCTGAGGATGAAGTCTTGGATGTTAGTGAAGACAGTGACGACAGTGATGATGATGATAATGTTGATGGAAATGATGAACAGAATCAGAAGAAAGATGAAGATGATAAAGGTGATAAAAATGACAAGGATGGAAATGACAAAGATAAAGATCAAGGTCCCCCTGATGACAAGGATCAGGGAGGAGACTCAGGGAATCCATCCTCTTCCGAGAAGCCTTCTGGCCTATATGATGATCTGTTTGGAGACATTCCAGACGACGTCCTATTCGGTGATTGCGTTCAACCAGATGAAACTACTGGAGCTGGGCTTGATAGTATATTTGATTATATTCCAGATGATTTTGACTTTGGGTCACCAGACAATCAGAAAGGGGATCAAGCCAAGTCTTCTACAGGGGCATCTGTAGAAGAAGAGCCAGAAAACATAATACTTGGCAATGTATCATCAGACCCCTATATCGATTACTTGTATGCCCACAAATACATCGATGCTTTGGGAAATGAGGTCACTTCTCTACACGAAGTGATAGATAGCTGGTTCGATAGAAAGAAGGACTGGACACCTGCTCCCCCTGTTGATAAAGCTGCTTGGTTTAAAGAGATGGGCGACCAGCATCCAGAGCATACCTTTATTTCGGACGACAGAAACCTGTTTGCAGTTCGCAACGACAGGTCAAATGTATGCTGCTGGATGTATGACAAACAAAGAGACATCTACTTGGTCAAAAGAATGAGCGGAAAGGTCGAGTTCTACAAGAAGCCAAGAGAAATCTGTTCCTTGCCTAAAGTTGACATCAGAAGCATTGACAAAGCTATGTTTTTCAACCCTTCTAAGGACTCACAGGCTGATTTGTTTGCAAAGTTTATTAAAGACCAGTGTGAGAAGAACTTCCCAGTCATGCGCACAACAAAGGGACGACGTTTTGTTTCTTCGTGCATCATCGATCCAAAGACAAAGAAACCATGGGTGTACTATAGATACCCTCCTCCTCACGTCGAGCAAGCAGTACCAGTCTCGCCAAGAGTTCCTGATAACTCTCTGGCTAACTTTCTATCTTGGTATTTTGATGATCTGAACCTTGCTGCAGTCATTCTTAGGAACATAGATGATGTTAATGATATCGACATCATTCTTGATCCTATGGATCTTTTGAAGTACGGCAAAGAAGACATGATGAAGCTGCACAACTCTCCCATACGAGTACACTCAGGAAATGACGAGCAGGCAAAACCATTTACTCGAGCTGTTGCTTTTGCCATGAAGCTAAAGCTGTATGCTGGAGCAGGGCCACACAATGTTACTCTTCCGATTGGATGACTTCGCCAGTCTAGGGGGAGTTTGTAGAGCCCAATCAACGATGAAGACTGACAAAGTCAACAAGGAAGAGTCAACACTCAGATTTTACAGAGTTTTTGTGTTTTTCGTGTACTCAGGTTCGTGTACACGAACCTAGTTCGTATACTCGAACCTGAACTTCGATTACTGCTAGATCTAGTATAAATAGACGTATTTTTGTACAGATTGTAACACGAATCCCGAGGTGTGCTCTCTAGACGTATTGAGGCACATTTTCGTGTACTTCTTGAATACATTCAAAGTTTTGATCTTTCTTGTTCTTCTTGCTTCTTCTATTACTCTATTATGGATTCCGCACACTATAGAGTTGATTGATGATGTTTGGAAACATAAAGCTTGGATCTTTATCTGTTTCTGGACCTACAATTGTGGAATCGTTGACAAGTCTGACACATAGTCAAACTTTAAAGAAAAAAACATTGAAACAGAACTGTCATGCGGGGGACGCGGACTATATTCCTGATTCGGGTGATGACATACAAGTTGGTAGGAGTATTGTATCCAAAAAGGTAAAGTGATCATGATTTTTTTATTAATTTGTTTTTATTTACCTTTGTTATATAATGAAACTTATTTTGTTATAGCAACACCCTCAAAAATATATTCCACCAATGTCCATAAATAGAGTTGCTAATTTAAGAAAGTTATGCCTAGTGTTTGCTTCAAATGTCACCCAAGAGGTTGCTTCAACTTCCAATGCGACAAAACAAACCTTGAGTGAAACATTTGAAGGTAATCAAAGAAAAGCAAAGAGAAGGATGGTTCTTATTGATGAGGCTGATGACGAGGATGATGAGATATTTGAAGGTATTATTTGGTTGCTTTTAAACTTTATTCAATTATAAGTATCTTTTATGTTAATTTATTACTCTTTTATTCTTTAAGAAGGTAATAGAGTAGATATGGAAGTAGATGCTTCTCATCATGATTATGAGTATGAAAATATGGATGATATGGTACATACAGACACTCGATTTGATGCACAAATGATAGATCATGACAATCTTGAACAACAAATGCAACACCCTGACAACGAAAAAGCAACAGGTTATGATTTCAATTTATCTTTTTGCAACAACTTTACTTAATAAGGCGCGGCTTAACAAAAAATCAAACTCATTTAATTACCATCTCTTTTGTTTTTTTTGCCTGCTGTTTACTTGTTTTATTTAATCGTAACTTCTTTAGGCGCCCCAAAAAGGTTAGAAGTCATACCCAAAAGGCTGAAATATGGAAAATGGTTAGTAATGAAAGAATATTGGTCATGTTTAACAAGTTTGGAAAGCCAGTGGGGGATGAAGGTAAAGAACTTGTTCAGTACCTTGGGACACTTGTCAGGATGCCCGAGCATGTATCAATCGAATATTCTGATTGGAGAAAAGTTCCCATGCAATAGAAAGAGGATATGTATTCACTTGTTAAGGTATAGGTGTTTTATTTTACTTGATTTGTATTAACTCATTAAGTTAAGAGATTATATACTAATATATATATGGGTGTGTGTGCGTGCGCTTGTGTGTGTATGTGTGTTTGCAATTTTTATTTGCAGTCAAAATTTAGTTTTCATCAAGGTGAAACAAGTCAGATTAAAAAATGGATACTCTATAGCATGGGGAAAAAATGGAGAACGTGGAAAGGAAGTTTAAAGTCACGTGGATATGATCCGAGCCTCACCATTGACGAAATTGTGACACAACAAACCAATAATGACGATAGAGTGAATCCATCTCAATTTAAAGAACTAGTTAAACGTTGGTTCACTTCGGAATTTCAGGTAACAATACCAATATTAGTATTGATTTTATCTAGTGATACAAAATCAAAATATGGATGCCAGCAATAAATATGGATGTGTTATAATTCTGATCAGAACTGCACTATTCAGAGAAATGAGATCATTGTATTTTACTAATGATATCCAATGAATTAGTTTTCTTTTATCAGATTAGGAAAAAAGAAAAAAATATTGGTAGGTCAATGCAACATAATCCGAAACATTATGACCTCTGCTTTAAGGATTTATTTGTTGTAGGTTTGGAATGCAGTTCTCTTGAGTATATGCTTGTCGAGGGGTGGGGGTGTATGGTGTACGGGTTTATTGTTGGCTGCGATTTGAGTTTGTTGCTAGCGTAGGTCTTGAATTTGAAACAACTGCAACTAAATAATAATCCAGACAGACAAAAATTAACATTGATGTTCAATTAGATATTTTCTAATTTGGATGTAGAACATGTTCTCGTTATATAATTTATGATCATGTGCTAAACTACAATTTACTACAGACTACATGTGCTAAGAAAAGATCAAGCTGCTCAAAGAAGAAGGAGCCTCATGTAACCGGGACAAAGTCGTTTGCTAGACTTGCTCATGAAGTGGTAATATTTTAGTTATTTTGACATATTATTGTTGTAATATTTGGATTTTAGTTCTATTAATAACCATCAAACATGGATTATAGGCGATGAAGAATGATGGTGTTTACCCAACAAGAGGAGAAATGTACATAAAAACACGCACTCGTAAAGATGGAAGCATTGTGGATGATGAAGCTGCTCGCGTTGTGGTATTGCTTTATTGTTCATGTTTATCATGTGTGTGCTTACTTTTTTTTAACTTATCTAATTTATTTTGTGTTTAGACTTCTCTGAAAGCTATTGAAAGTGACTCGACAAGCACACTTGGAGATCGAGATGATTTTAAAAAGATAACTATTCAAAAGTAAAAGGCCCAGAGAAAAGAGGGTATGTTCGTTTAGTTGGAAGAATGCCAGCTACAAAAGATAAAGGTGATTCTCCAAGTGATTCACATATTATTCATCAGATACAGAGTGCCGTCAATGTTATGATGAATATTATCCACGAACATATACCCAATGCAAACTTGTCCACAGTCCTTAGTGATATGAACATATACCATGCGCTTGATGCTTAATTATATATATCAGATCATATAAACACAAGATTGGATTTGTAGAAATTCCTTTCTTTGACTATTTTTATTATTAATAAAAGCATCGATTACAAATAATGAAACCTAGCATTCATTTATGTATGTAGCCTGACTTGACCTTTAAGCCAACAGGAATCACAATCGTTACAATTCATATAAGGCCAGCCATGCCTAGCAACAAGCCACCCCTCACAACAACTATGCGAACCAGCCCCAATCAGCACACCAGTCCAAAACAACAGCCAATCCGAACAGGTCACCCAAATACAACAAACGCCCTTCCATGGTCTACAATTACCCAACCAGGCCAGTCGATCAGTTACCCCATACATAGCATCCTGATTCATCCCAATCCCATGCATGTTACTACTAAAGTAGACTCTAATGATCATTATTTGACTAGGCTTAAAGTCTAAGTAGCAGCCATTAGTATAACGACCCCAAAGCCAACCTACCAAGAATAACGACCCCCCAGGCTTCCATGAGTATAACAAAAGAACACCCACACACTGTACCAGAGATACCTAGCTCCAAGCCACTTTTGAGTATGTTAATCACCTGAATCACTCAAAATAATAGTATTTTGACCAGGAGCCTTGCAAGGTTTGACTTTTGTGATTTGCATTAGATTTGGACCCAGTCTACCCCAAACCAACCTGTGAATACTGCACATGTTTATAATTTTGTATATTACTTGTTTGACACACTTCTTGTTACCTATTTGATTGTTTTTAATTAGTATTTTGTATTAACATTTATTGTAGTATATACATTTTAGGTACCTCGTATTGATTCAACTCTTAACAACTCTATATCTGGCAATGAATTGTCATCTTCAAGATCTCACGATAATGAAGGCATAGTTGACAAATTTTGAAGCATTGGAGTAGAGATAACAAGAATCATGGATTGCTTGGAATAGAGTTGACAACCTAAAAGATTGTTCTATGTTTTCTTGTGAACATATGAATTTGTTTGAAACTTTTTATGTATTTTCTTCGTTAATGTTTAGAATATGTTTTGGATTGAAACTTTTCACTTTAAATTATGATATTATAGTTATGCATGTTTTCAATTTATTTTTTATTTTATATTGTAATGTGAATAATACAATGATTTAAGTCCCACCGAAATTACTATGTATTTTTAAATCAAAATTTTTTTTATTGACATAAAATTTGTGCCACAAAAGCCTTTTCAAATTAATGGCAAAAGAAAAATGTGCCACTAAATTAGTGTTGGTATTTTGTTGTTAATATTGTGGCAAAAAAAAAGTGACACTAAAGATCTTTACAGAAATGAGTGGCACACATAAAAGTGTCACTAAAAGGCTTTAGTGGCACTGCTTCTAGTGGCACTTTTATTGTGTGTCATTCATTCTTACATGAGTCAGTAGTGGCACTTTTACGGTTTTCTGTGGCACTTTTTGTGTGTCAATGTATGGCATTTTTTTTGTAGTGCAAGTAGTAACAACAAACATAATCACATAACACGTAGGCACTAATATGTCTTATGATTGCATATTAGTGAGTAGGTAACTCACCTATTCACATTAACCATAACTTTGATTTCTTTTTAAAGTCAACATCGTTTGACACATACTCACATATTAACCAATCCACACATATGTGGATTCTCCCAATACCTCACTAAGGAGGAGTTACATGACAATTCAATGTCATTCTAAGATGATTTTTACATGTCAAACACAACACCACTCCTTAGTGTTCTTACAAACAAATTCAACGCCACTCACAAGTGGTCTTATATGATAAATCCAATGCCATTCACCAATGGTCTTACATGTTAAATCCAATGCCACTCACCAGTGGTCTTATATGTTAAATCCAATGCCACTCACCTGTGGTCTTACATGTTAAATCCAATGCCACTCACCAGTGGTCTTACATGTTAAATTATTCATCATTTCCTTGAGACTTCCTTTTTCACCAAGGATTCTCAAGGTAAGTAATCATACCACCTGTGATTTACCTACACTCCATATTTTCACCATGGGGAGATCACACCACTTGTGATTCAACCCATTTTGCCTTCATTGCATCACATACACATATTAACCCTCATGGTTATTAAGTTTAGTCTATTCACTAATAGATAATATGATTGCCACCACGATCTTATTGTACACTTATTTGTACATTTAATTCAACACACACATTGTGTTTAATTCACATAGTTACTATGCATCACATGTTATTCAAAACATTAATGTCACACCCGTGTGACTTACACGCCCGTTGTGTATAGATGCCCATATATATATAATGAGTCAATCACATAGTAAACACAATTACAGTTTAACACTTGTCACTCAAGGCATTCACATCACACTCATTGTGATTTACACACTCATTATGTATTGTTGCCCATATCCCCATTGAATCAATTACATAGTAAACTCAATTACTAATCATCACTCAGAATCAATTTACCTTAATTTCAATATCTAAGTATAAAATGATTCCCATAAAGGACTTGTTCATATCATGTTTGTACTAGTAAGTTGGCCAGACATACTAGTTCACTCATTATATGCCCAATTCCTTACTTCATTTCATACTCAAGACATTGATTTCGGTTTCAAATAATCACATAATCACATTTCATATACAATATTCCATATTCCATTTATCAGATAATACAGAAAGTAGATATGCTGACCACATACATTCGGCATCATGATCGGGTCTTTGAATCAAACGTTATGTTTTCATATCAAGAGCACAAGAGTTTAAGATCAAGACGCACTTGATTCACTCAAACCATTGCTCTGATACCAACTTGTAACACCCAAACTTTTCACACGATTACACGTGTCCAAATTTTAGGTCCCAGATTAAACTTTATCGTAAATTATGTTCGGAAGCGTGAAATTACCATTTCATGAACTAAACACACTTAATTTCAAATCATTTACATTTATGATTAATAAAAACTAGTATGTTTAAGTCTAATACCACCAAAGACTTTACATAACGTTTGGTTCTACTTCAAAACATGCCCGATCTGATCGCCCGATTTGACCTGTAACATCACATATAAGGTCATAATTAGTTCATATGAACTAAGTAAGAGACCCATCCCAAAATTCCCAAAACTCATTTTAAAACATCCACATACATATCATATGGATGTTTATCATGTTTAGATAATAATATATCATATTCAAACATCAACTTGCACACCACACACATTGTGCATTTATTTCCCTTAATGGGTCATTTTCACAAATATGATTATATTATCTAATCCAACTCTATCACCAGCACCTCTGTCTAATTTAAAACACCATAGTCACCATATGTATATATATTTATATATATATATTTTTTATTGGCTCAACTAATTACCCACACACCTGTGGTTTAATTTTCAATGTAATAATATTATATTATTACTTATCAGCTATTGTTTGCAATAATTTAATCATAATCACACTATGGTGTTCACATTCCTGTTCTTCCACCATAGCTATTTGTTAGCACCTCTGACTATCCACATATTTGTGGTTCCATACATATTTAGAGCCATAAGATGTTCACCCACCTGTACTTCCATCTAAGACATTTGCTAGCACCTCTAGCTATCCACACATTTGTGGTTCACATATATATTAAGTCTTAAGATGTTCACCCACCGGTCCTTCCATCTAAGACATTTGCTAGCACCTCTAGCTATCCACACATTTGTGGTTCACATATATATTAAGTCTTAAGATGTTCACCCAACGGTCCTTCCATCTAAGACATTTGCTAGCATCTCTAGCTATCCACACATTTGTGGTTTAACAATTTAGTCCCCGGATTAACCGGCTATCCACACATATGTGGTTCAATTTATCAATTTCACCGGCTCATCCGGCTAAATTTTAATGCATTTATACTATGCATACAACTCAAGCATAACATTCATTTTGAAACTAATAATGCCTTCTCATAGGTCTTTTAATTCCATTAGTTTCATTAGTTAAGTTATGTACAATCATTATATTAACAACAAAATCATATTAAATAATCGCCAGTTCATCCTATTATTCTAATGCAAATATATTGCATATACGTTTCCCCTTGAAACTTAACAAACACAATCTAAAGGATTTCTCATCCCATAGTTTCAATCACATATTTAAACATCATTCACATATTTCAATCACGCAAGCAGACTTTTTCTACTACTTATATGTAATGTTACAGTAAGTTGGGTAACTTACCTTATTCAAATGGTTGATCACTTCCTACAACCTCTTTTCCACTTCTGTGGCTTATCTCTTGACTTTCACCACCAATACCTAGTTGCATATTCACACATATACAACTATATTCAATACATATAACACATACAATCAAGTTCAACTCACTTGACTGGTTTGACTTTCTCAAAGTCAACTTATCACATAACTGACTTTATCTTACTATTTTTAGTAAGTTTTAGTAAATTATTATAATTAATCATATCCCACACCTCCCTTAGGCATTTCATCAAATAATTGATGTTCATTATATTAGTTATGATCTCAATCACTTCTTTTAATCAAAATTCATTCATGATCATAACTGTTAATAATTTTTAACATTAATTCATCACAATCATCGTTTAACCCATGGATCATAATCCATATTTCATTTAAAACCATAATCTACCCATTCCTACTAGTTATCACATCATGATGTGGGTTTCATAACAACCGGAAATTATACCAGCTTCAAAACGAAGATTTCACCGTCAAAATATCAAGTTCTTCATTTCTAACAATCCCTAGTCATCAACTAGGCAATAATCAATACCCATAATCATAGTATTACATTCAAAACTAGATTTAATTCACACAATATTAAACTAGTAGGATAAAACGAATCGTTACCCAATCGAACAGATGTTCAGTCGCAAAACAACGATCAGATGTTGCAGATACTTCTCTGGTACAATCCGTAGGTTCAAACGGCTTCAAATCTGAGTTTTGCAGCCCAAATTTAGCCTGTGGTTGTTGAAATTTCTAAAGAAAGAGTTTTAAAACTCTTCTACAATTGATTCTGATCTTTAAACCAATTTTGCCGACTTAAACATGCCAGGCGCACCACCCCGCGTGGCCGCTTGGCCCGGGGCGTAGCGCGCGAGAGAAACAAATTCCAGATTTTTATCTGGCCCCGCGCGTACCGCCTAGCGGGGGCAACTGGGGCTAGGCGTAACGCCTGGCACAAGTTTTCTTAAATTTTTGGATTTTTCTTCGTTTCGCGATTCCGGACAATCCGTAACTCCGTTTCGCGCACGGTTTTCTCCGACGTTCATGATTTCTCGCATATTTTCAATTTGTAACAATCGCAACCGTTATATTAACGATTATTTCAAACATATAAATTTTCTGAACCGGTTGTTACACACACACACCTCAGATTCTGCTCACCAAATCCTCAACACTGACATACTCATGATAAACCGAAGAAAGTTTATGTATAGGGCATACATAGGAATCAGTCGCAACTTATCCAGCCGCCAGCCCACCACCTCTTCGATAGACCATGGGTACACCCTTGTCTATATTTGGTGATAGAATCCTACACAACTATGAATCCCAATAATATCATCTCATATCATATCCATTCAAACACTGTAGTTCAGTATAGTTGTATTTCAAACTAACTTTGCCATGATATGTTCTCATAAATGTATACCACATATCAATATCATCAATCAATTCAATAATCATTCAAATTATCACATCAGGTTTTATCAGTACAAGTATATATGTAAAGACATACCTGAAATACATTGATGGTACAGGAACATGTTGGTTTAAGTGTTTGATTGATTGAATGTGGCTGGAAATCTAGGTAGGAACAATATCGATGTATGAACAAGCCAAACACACTAGTATCGACGGGTTTGAACAACCAGTAATTTTGTCATCGATACTAGCCTTATCGACAGGGTTAGATTCTATGGAACTTGGTAGAACATACGAAGGTCGACAGCCTCCAGGTCTGGGAACAAAATGGCTCATCGATACTAATAGTATCGATGGCCTATGGAGGCCGAAACTGGAAACCATCGATACTATAATATCGATGGTGAGCTGCTATGCTTCATCGATACTAGCTGAAAAGGACTGTTGATACTAACATCTCTTTGTCGATACTAGTAACCAAGTGTAGTCCAAGTAGTTTAAGCTCAAAATTAAATGATATGGATCAAAATTGAGGTCGGGGGAGTGGGTTAAACATAGAAGGGTCGGATAAGAATCATTAGGGTTTTTAACAAAGTGTTAACCGATTTAAGCTTTCATCGATACTAAGTTGTTAACTAAACAAAGGTCTTTAAAACACTTCTAACTTGCAAACAAATGTTTTATGAACAACCTAAGGCTAAAAACAATGGAATTCAAAAGCAAAACAAGAGAGCTAAGGTTGATAAAATCAACAAAGGGCTATTACATGGAACCAAGTGTTGCATGGGTCTCTAGCCTTCGATATTATCATGACCATTATCAATACTAACATTGGATTTTAAAATTCAATTAGATTAGTTTTGAAAGACTAATCACAATCATTCAAAAGAGTAAATTCCATGAAACACACATCAAAGAAACTTACAAGGACTTAGGTTATACTTGGTCAAGTTAACCTCAGTTCCAATGATTCTAAACTTTATATTTTCAGAATTAAACTAACATTTTTATTAAAAGTTAGTACTTAATTGTATGTAATTAAAAGAGAATAAGGTTTTATAAATAAATTAACTTCCTTTTTACAATTATGAACACTTCTACAACCAACTTTCTTTTATACTTTGAAATATATCTTTTAAACATAAACTTTGCTTAAATAGGTTAAGTTTACTTATCTTGGGTAAGGGTTTAGGATGCTAAGTCAAATAGGACAATATAAAGTTAAACCTTAGTAACTCATCATAATAACAACTAGGACACTTAGATCAAAACACAACGTCAATAACTATAATCACTTACGATACAAAACCATAATTAATGAAATCAGGTGTTGAAATTACCATTGATACAACAAACGAGCGATCACATTCTTATGTTCTTTCAAGCAGTCTACGACACAGGTGCGTTCATTCGTCCCTTTTCAAATTATTTTGTTTTACTGCGGGACTAAGAAACATGTTAAATGCTTTATATAAATGTTATATATAGATGTTGTCATGTTTTATAAATTGTTTACAGTTGAATTGTATACTTGTTATGTTTATGCATGAAACTTTGTGCATGAAACTTTACGATTTACTTATAAACTATTATTAACATATACTTTCTCATACAAATACTCTCTTATACATATAATTTCTCAAACATATACTTTCTCATACATATACTTTCTCAAACATATACTTTCTTAAACATATACTTTCTCATACAAATACTTTCTCAAACATATACTTTCTCATACAAATACTTTCTCAAACATATACTTTCTCATACAAATACTTTCTCAAACATATACTTTCTTATACAAATACTTTCTCAAACATATACTTTCTTAAACATACACTTTCTCATACAAACTCATACTTTTCTCATACGTACTCAAACTCACACTCAAACACAAACTAAAACTCAAACATATGTAAGTAGTTGGTATGCCCAGGATGGGGCATACGTGGATGGGATCCGGTTGGTAAACAGGTACATGTACACATGATACGAAAAGTCTTAAGGCTGAATATTTGCAAGGACTTCGTAAGACAGACTGATTGGCCACCGCACGTTGACATGTGGTCAACCCCTTCTAGTCATTCAGTGTTCTACGTTGTCAATTCTTCTGTTTTTTAACGTGTGGCTAGGATGATTATGATACCATATAATAGACCTGGCGTCTACTGATGGATATCCTCTAACTACACATCGATGCAGACCGTTACACGTGAGTTGCTTCTGTGGATTGATACTGAATGCCAACACGTGCGTCTCTTGGAGTCACTCCCTCTTAGTATTCAGTTGTCCACAGATGTGAACTCAAACTTGGTTTTCGAACTCTAATAAAATAGAATAAGATAACCATAAATCTTTAAACTATGTGGAATGTGGAATATGGTGAATGGACAAGGTAAGATCTTAGTTTCCATTAAAGGCAAAGTCGTGTCATGTCAAGCATGAGGTGGGCTGGTGGCTGGGCTGGCGGTAAGTTTGACCTTACGTATGCCCTATATATAAGCAGACTTGACATGATGGGATGATGTTAGTAATGAGGTCTAAGGTGGAGACTCTGTGGGATTTTGGGGATAAGGCTTAACTCACAAAACTTTTGCTGGAGTAGTAGGGAGTAAAACGCTTAATTATCATTAACAACAATACCATATGTGGTCCAGTATGTGGTGGGCTGGCGGTAAGCTTGACTGTACGTATGCCCTATATATAAGCATACTTGAATGGATATGATAGGTGTTATTGGTGAGGTCAGGGTTGTTACTCTGAAAGGTTCTTTGAAATTGGTAAAATGCTTAATTATCATTAACAAAAATATTATATGTGGTCCGATATGTGGTGGGCTGGCGGCTGGGCTGGCGGTAAGCTCGACCCTACGTATGCCCTCTATATAAGCATACTTGGCTGGATATGGTAGGTGTTGTTGGTGAGGTTAAGGTTGTTACTGAAAAATGTTGTTGAAACTCACTTTCGAACACAAAACTTTATGAACTCACCAACCATGTGTTGACTTTGTTTTCTTACATGTTTTCTTAGGTAACGTACATGATTAAGTTAAGATTTCAGGATGCATAATAGGATGCCCAGATAGAGGACCTAGTAGCTTTTGGAAGCACATATTTTGTTTGTTACTTGTGAATCATTTTTGATATATTGCATAGTTACGAGATAGTAGACTTATGATTCTTTTGGTTAGGTTTACATTGTTAAATTATCAAACGTAACAATTGTAATTTAACTCTGTAATTCTAGTTTGATTATTATTGTGCTTTAGTTATTCTCAAATGTTGTGCTATGGATACAATATGATCATCCCGATTGTCACATGATATCACGCCCCGAGACCATTCCGCCCGGTGGGAAAGTCGATCCAGCACGCCGGCTCGGGGTGTGACATGACTAGGCCCCGCCTAGGCCAAAATCGACACACTAGAGGGGCGCCTAACGCCTTGGTCTATTTTTAGAACAGTGTTCGTGAATGTGTATACACGCATATGGGTGTGTCTATGTGTCGTAAAAAATATATAGATATATGTCGGCGTGACAACTGGGATACGTGCTGGACTTGGTTCTGAAATCAATGGGTGTAAACGACAACATCAGAGAATACTACAGTGCGAGAGTTACGAAGACGATAAAAAATACAAAAAAAATCAAATACGAAAGATATCCTAAAGCAAAATGGATATCCTAGGAATGACACAAACACGAAGCAAAAGAAAATACAAATGTCTTGTGAGGGAAAACAAAAAAATCAAACCTGAATAGATAACATTTTTGGATATCAATCTAACGGGATATTCAGATAGGTGACGATCTATATGAATATGGTGTTGGACTTGATACACCAAATGATATCTTTACAGTGTAAAAACAACGTCAGAAGATCAGACAAACGTTGTCTTTGTGTGGGTGACGATTTATACAAACACATACATGAGTCTTATACCTCTAACATAAATTAATAATTATTTTAAAACACTTTTCACTAAATATTTTAATAAACGGACTTAAAAAAAGATAAGAATAACTTTTAAATATAAAAATTTGCTACACATTCAGCCATTCGTACGAATGAGTATTTATTCATGCTAATGAGTCACCAGCAGTGAAGCTTTTCAACCATAGAGCCATTCTTGCAAATGGGAACCATTCATACGAATGATTCATTTGTGCAACTGCACAGGTATAAAAGCAATACTTATGTTTTTCATTATCATTTTCTACTCAACTAACTCAAAGGAAACCCTATTCGCTCCTCACGAAATTTCAGTCGTTTCCACATGAAATCGTACCATTTGAGCTTCCAAATCGTGTGTACTTCAACCCCAACATATTCATTTCAAGATTTCAAATTTATTCGTGCCTTTTCGGTCAAATACAAGCTGCACAGTGAGAATTACCTTCGATCCTTTGTGCCAAAGCACTCCAAAATGTTTGGGCATCATTTTTGGCCGTGAAAACACCACAAACAACTCGCAATTTCAAAAATGTCGCTCTTGGTAGATCCACAGGCGAATGAGACGCACCATTCGTCAGAGGAACTCACCAGAATGAACCTTTGGACGAATGATGAGAGGCCCCAAGCCCGGGTACCCTTCAGAGTTAGGTTTACATCATCGTCACATAGTTCTTAAACCAAAAACTTTCATAATAAGCAGGGGAAATTAAACATAGCTTGTTCAAAAACATAAATATATATAAATGTATCAATCAAAAACACTCTGTATTTCAAAAAAAAACCACTATATCTTCTTAATGGATGCCACGAGCTCCTCCATTCCTTCCTACCTGTATTTCAACCTGACATACATACTAAGAAGTCCTAGTTTTCATAAATCGTAACAAGCGTTTGTGAGTTAAAACATCATTTACTGAAAACATCATACATTCATCATACGTAACCATAACACATAATCATCATACATTCCTTTTGTGGAAACATATCACATAATCATCATACATCCACTGTTAGTGAGCGTAAACAGTGGGCTTATGCCGGTACAAGGCTCCATATCCTTGACCTGACATGCCGAAGCGTTCTGCAGATCCATACTTACCCAGTACAAGTACTGGAGCATCGTTCATACTTACCCCTTAACGAGTACGGGAGCATCATCATACTTACCCAGTAACGAGTATGGTAGTATCGTTCATACTTACCCCGTAACGAGTATGGGAGCATCATTCATCATAGCATTCTTAACACATCATAGTGTCATATAGTCATAACATCCTAGCATCATATCTAGGTCATGCTAGCATCATATCATCTTAACTTCATAACATTATAATCATAATCATAATCATGTCATTCTAGCATCATGTTATCATAACATCATAAAATAGCATCATAATCATGTCATACTACCATCATATCATTCATCGTTATAGCATTCATCATCCTTTCACATTATCATAGCATCCATTACCTTAAATGTCACACCCCGAGCCGGCGGGGTTGGATCGAAGTCCCCGTCGGGCGGAAGGTTCCCGGGGCGCGATATCGTGAGTGATAATCGGGTTGATCAGATTGTTTACATAGCTTCAATGTTAATAACAACTAAAGCACAATTAGCATTAAGCTATGATTACAAAGTTAAATTACATTTGTCAATGTTTGGTAATTTAACTAAATAAACCTATCAAAAAGAATCAAATGTTTCTATCTTGTATCTGTACAAGATATCAAAAGAGATTCGTATTAACTACAAAAGATGTGCTTTCAAAAGTCTGCTAGGTCCTCTAGTTGGGCTGCCTAGCATGCAATCCTGAAGCCTTAGTCTATTCCTGTACGTCACCTGAGAAAGCATGTAAGAAAAACAAAGTCAACACAATGGTTGGTGAGTTCATGTAGTTTATAAGTTTAAATAGCTTTAGCAAACCTCTTTCGGTAAAACCTTAACCTCATTAACTCCACATGTAATATCCAAATCGGTATGCTTATATAGAGGGCATACCCCTGAGTCGAGCCTACGACCCGCCCAGACGCCATCCCACCACATACTAATCCGCATATGACACTGTTGTTAATAATAATTAAGCATTTTACCTACCCTTCAATCTCGTTTCCCCATTATAGTTTAAGCATTTTGTTTGTAAGTCTACCCATAGCATCCGTGAGTTTAGCTTGAGAATCACCAGAATAGACAACTGAATGCCCGAAGGAATCCAGTATCAATCCATACCAGCACTAGGTGTCATTAGCTACTTAGGGGGGAGATAGAGGATTCCCATGATGACACAAAGTCAACTAAGGATCACCAATATCGTCCTAGTTACTGATCACATGAGTAAGTAGTTATGGGAAACACTGCATGGCAAGCACTGAGAGGCCATCAGTCCGTTTCCTCGTTTCAGACCATGAAGGACACCCTATGGCAAGCACTGAGAGACCATAGTAGGTGCCTTCTAGTCCCGACTGTGAAGAACACATGAAGGCAAGCACTGAGAGACCAACTATTGTTCTTCAAGTCCCGACTAGGAAGAACACATGAAGGCAAGCACTGAGAGACCAACTATTGTTCTTCCATAGCCAATAGTTTTAGCATATATGTTTATAGCATTCAAATAGTCCAGCATTTACGTAACTTGTGCACAAGTACTAGCTTCACAACCGGTAAGGCAAGCACTGAGAGACCAAACCGTTGCTTTAGCATGGCAAGCATATAAAGCATACAAAGTTTAGAGCATTCTGAGCATTTTAAGCATTTAGTATGTATGTATATAGCATTAGTATTAGCATAGAATTATTAGCATTTTAGTGTTAACATTAGCATCTAGCATAAACCCGTAGCATTAGCATTTAACATCAACTCATAGCTTTAGCATTTAGCATAACCCGTAGCATTAGCATAACCCGTAGCATTAGCATAACCCGTAGCATTAGTTTGTAGCATAAACTCGTAGCATTAGTTTGTAGCATTAACCAGTAGCATTAGCATTTAGCATAACCCGTAGCATTAGTTTATAGTATAAACCCGTAGCATTAGTTCGTAGCATAAACCCGTAGCATTAGCATTTAGCATAACCCGTCGCATTAGCATTTAGCATAACCCGTAGCATTAGCATTTAGCATAACCCGTAGCATTAGCATTTAGCATGTAGCATAAACAATTCGTAAATACCCTTAGCACTTGGTATTCGCACATAGCTTTAGTATTAGCAACTCAACATATGCCTTTACCACTTGGCATAATCATGTAGTATTTGCATTAACAGTTAATATATGCCCTTAGCACTTGGCATAATCATGTATCATTAGCATTAATAGTTAAGATATGCCTCTAGCACTTGGCATAACCATGTAACATTAGCATTAGTATATAAGGATCGTATAAAAATATTTTGTAACATTTAAAACATTAGTTTGAAATGTATAACATGCTTCTCAGTCCCGGTTTAAAATCAAAATAATTTGAAAAGGGACAATGAACTCACCTTGTAGTTGTGGTGGTTGACTTAGCCTAAAACAAGAATTGCACGCCCTCTCGATTGTACTTGATGTTGTTTTCACAATCATGTATTGATTTCATGTTGTTCATAGCTTGTAAGTATAAGTTGTATGTGTTTGAACGTGTGTGTGTAGGTGTTAGCCTTGAATTTGGCTAACACTCGTAAGTCTCGGTCGTTACTAGGCCCTTTATGTTTGTCATGAATTTGATAATGTTTACCCCTTTTAGCTTTAGATTACTCCACTTTGTCATTGGTTTTAAGTTCCTCTTGACTCATTGTCTCGACCAAAATAATCTAAACATGAAGCTTGGATTTTCTTGTTTAAATGTTATCATTTCATAACATCTTGTAATATAATCTTGCATTACAAGTGTCTCATCATACTTAGTCCATTTGTTAACATAATTTAGATACTTAGGTTGTAGATTTCATGAAATCTTAATCTTAAAAATGTTAATTTCTTTTGTCATATGGGCCGACTGCATTTCCTGGGCCCAGAACAGTAAATGTGGGCCCAACACAGTGTATTGGACCGAATGCAAGCATCATGGGCCTAAGCAGCAGGCCTTGGGCCAAGATAGTGAGCTGTGGGCCGAACTGAATAATTGAGGGCCAGTAACATGTGAGTGGGCCAACTGTTGGGCCAGCTAGTTGTAGTTGGGCCGAATTAGTCTCTGGGCCCCTCTATTGGGTCTGAACTACAGTGGGCCGAAAGAAATGATGTTGGGCCAAAGAAGTGTTATTTGGGCCTGTTAAATGTTATTGGGCTGAACAATCATGTGGACTTAAACTGATTGAATTAAATCGATTATGTTCTGGCCCATCTACTGGTCGAATGAGGGAGCCGGTCGAATGACCATGGCTCAATCGGTTAAGGTGGCCGAATAGGGTTAGGATGGCAGATTGGGTGGCGACTAGGTGACAGCCGAAGGAGGGTGCTGGTTCGGGCGAATGGAGGTAATGCCATCTGTCGAATGGAAGGGGCGAATGAAGGTCTCCATACGGCCGTGGCACATTCGCCAGACTCCCTTCTATCGGCCTTAACCCCTTCGGCCGAAGGTTCATTCGGCGGCCTGTGTAGCGGCACCACATGGTGCTCAGTTCAAGGTCTGGCCAAGCCTAGTGAGGATGAAGGTTAGAACTAGTTTTCAAGGTATAAAGGTCAAAGGGCGCAGGTTCTAAACCGGCTTTGTGTTGAGGGTCGATCAAGTGAGTGAAAACCCTAGTTTTTGCTAACTTTGCAGCTCAATACCTCAAATTTCAGTAGGTTTGGCTCTAGATCGGTTGTACTTTCAGGTAGAGGGTGATGAGAGCTTCGTGTGGGTTCAAAAATGAGACGATTTGGTGGATTAATGACCAAGATATGAAGGTTTTAAGCTTCAAAAATGGTGGTGGGAGGTGTAATCCGGAAATAGGGTTTTGAGAGAGAGAAGAAGAAGAAAATGAGTTGGTTGAACTCATTTAAGGTATTTATACCCCGAGTGAGTTCGGGTTCGTTTTCGTAGCTCGGTTCGTATTTTCGTTGCGTTTCCGGAACGAAATGCGTAGTCTTACGCGTTTAAAATAAAAAGAATTATTTCATGATGTTTAAAATACAATTATTGTTAGAAATCATTTTAAATATCGTTGTATTAATTTATTTATCGAATTATATCATTTTTACGCGTTTAGTTAATTTGTTCGCGATTTATTAAAATAGTTTTGTTTAATTTTCCTTTATGATGAGTTTCAAAATTGTAAAATAGGAAATATTTTATTTCCTTAAATTTATGATCGTTCATATCGTTTTTCGTGTTTGTCTTCGTTTTCGTTTTGTTTCGTCAGAACGCGTCGCCATCGCGCGTATTCGTTCGAATCGTCATTCAAACGAACACGACGATGGTTTGGCTTTCTGATTCTTGTTCTCTACTGTTCCGTCATTATTTCAGAACGTTAAACTTTCAGATTTATTCGTACAGATCGTCACCTATACGAATAATTCGTCGGTTTAGCATTCCGTAACAACAACCGCTATAGTTTTGTTTTGTTTAACCTTGCATACGTTTATACATAATAGCACATTAACAAGCATCTATGTGTATGTTCAGTATTGTCTGATGTGTTTCTAACTGTTAAACTGTTAAGTTTAATCAGATTACAGAAACAATCGCATAATAGTTTAATATCAAGCATCATGATATTATTAGCATAACAATAGTTTACGTAGTTTATACTTGAGTTACTGTGCATTTACTGTTCAGCTCACTGTTCCGGCAACGTTTCCGGCATAGATGTTACATTAAAACTATCATATATTCATTTAACAACATTGTAGCATGTATGCGTAACAACCGGTTTTCAATAATTAAATGTATTTGGAATAATCATTAATTGAACGATTGTGATTATTGTAATTTGAAAATATGTGAGAAATCATGAACGTGGGAGAAAACCGTGCGCGAAACGGAGTTACGGATTGTCCGGAATCGCGAAGCGAAGAAAATTACAAAGATATTATGCTTTGGGACTCTTCGCGGTACGCGAAGATGATTTTGAGGTTCCTTCGCGGTACGCGAAGAACCCAAAATATCTGAGATCCCGAATTGCTTCGCGGTACGCGAAGGCTCCTTTTTGCCCTCTTCGCGGTACGCGACGGGTATGGCGGTTTGACAGATTCTTTATCTTATCAGAATTCAATTAGGAAGTTTATTTTTTTATATCTCCACTGAAATCGAACCAGGGGACGAACAGAGCAACTTTTTGTTGCTAGATCAGCATTTTGAAGCCATCCAGATGTCCGGATCGAGCTAGGGTTCGATTATACCACTCTTGATCGTCGTTTTCATCCGGGAACTTCGTTCAAAAGGGTAACGATTCGATCTCCCCTACTAGTTTAATGTTTTGTGAGTTAAATATAGTTTGGAATATAATACTATGATTATGGGTATTGATTATTGCCTAGTTGATAACAAGGGATCATTAGAAACGAAGGATTTGATGTTTTGGTGGTGAAATCTTCGTTTTGAAGCCGGGATAATGTCCGGTTGTTATGAAACCCGTATCATGGAGTGATAACTAGTAGGATGGGTAGAATATGATTTTAAATGAAATATGGATTATGATCCATGGGTTAAATGATGATTTTGATGAATTGATGTTAAAAATTATTAACATTTATAATCATAAATGAATTTTGAATGATAAAAATGATTGAAGATCGTAACTAATATAATGAACATCAATTATTTGATAAAATGCCTCGGGAGGCATGAAATATGATTAATTGTGATAATTGACTAAAACTTGCTAAATATAGTAAGATAGAGTCAATTATGTGATAAATTGACTTTGAGAAAGTCAAACCAATTAAGTGCGTTGAACTTGATTGTATGTGTTATATGTATAGATGTTGTGTGTATTGAAACTAGTTGTATATATGTGAATTGCAACTAGGTATTGGTGGTGAAAGTCAAGGGACAATTCACAAAAGTGGAAAAGAGGTTGTAGGAAGTGAACAACCGTTTCAACCAGGTAAGTTACCCAACTTACTGTAACATTAAATATAAGTAGTAGAAAGAGTCTACTTGCATGCTTGAAATATGTGAATGTTGTTAAATATGTGATGGAAACTATGGGATGAGAAATCCTTTAGTTTGTGTTTGTTAAGTTTCAATGTGAAACGTATATGCAATATATTTGCATTACAATAGCCGAAAGAACCGGTGATTAATTAATGTGATTTTGGTGTTTATCGAATGATGGTGCATAACTTGATTAATGAAACTAATGGAATTAAAAGACCTATGAGAAGGCGTTATTAGTTTCAAAACGAATGTTATGCTTGTGTGTTATGCATAGGATAAATGCATTAAAATTTAGCCGGGTGAGCCGGTGAAATTGATTGTTGAACCACAAATGTGTGGCTAACCGGTTAATCAAGGGAATTGAATTATTTATGACTCCACAATGGTGGATAGCTAGAGGTGCTAGCAATTGTCTTAGATGGAAGGACCGGTGGGTGAACATCTTAGACTTAATATTTTGACTCCACAATGGTGGATAGCTAGAGGTGCTAGCAATTGTCTTAGATGGAAGGACCGGTGGGTGAACATCTTAGACTTAATATTTTGACTCCACAATGGTGGATAGCCAGAGGTGCTGGCAATTGTCTTAGATGAAAGGACCGGTGGGTGAACATCTTAAGACTCAAATTAATTATGATATCACAAATGTGTGAATAGTCAGAGGTGCTGACAAATAGCTATGGTGGAAGCATAGGAATGTGAACACCGTAGTGTAATTTTGATTAAACTATTGTGAGCAGTAGTTGATGATTGGTAATATGATATTATTACCTTGTGAGAGATTTTTAATATATGTATGATACCATAAATGTGTGGATAACCGGTTAATCCGGAAACTAAATTGTTGAAACCACAGATGTGTGGGTAATTGGTTGAGCCAATAATTATATATTTATATATACGGTGTTTTAATTTAGCCAGAGGTGCTGGTGGTAAAGTTGGATTAGATAATATAATCATATTTGTGAAAATGTCCCATTAAGGGAAATAAATGCACAATGTGTGTTGTGTGCAAGTTGATGTTGGAATATGATATATTATTATCTAGACATGATAAACATCCATATGATATGTATGTGGATGTGTTTAAATGAGTTGTGGGAAATTTGGGGAGGGGTTACTTACTTAGTTCATATGAACTAATTGTGACCTTATATGTGATGTTACAGGTTAAAGATAGATATGCATTGGGCGATCAGATCGGGCATGTTGTGAAGCAGAACCAAACGTTATGTAAAATCCTTGGTGGTATCAACCTTAAACACACTAGTTTTTATTAATCATAAATGTAAATGATTTGAAATTAAGTGTGTTTAACTCATGAAATGTTAATTTCACGCTTCCGAACATAATTTATGAAAAAGTTTAATCTGGGACCTAAAATGGGACACGTGTAATCGTGTGAAAAGTTTTGGGTGTATCAGAGTTGGTATCAGAGCAATGGTTTGAGGGAATCAAGTGAGTCACGAACACTTGATCTCAAACTTTTGTGCTCTTGATATAAAAACATAACGTTTGATTCGAAGACCCGATCATGATGCCGAATGTATGAGGTCAGCATATCTATGTCATGTATTATAATTGTTAAATGTAATGTGAATAATTACATGTTAAATGTGATTTGATTGATTATGTGAAACCGAAATCAATGTCTGGAGTATGAAATGAAGGAAGTAAGGAATTGGGCATATAATGAATGAACTAGTACGTCTGGCCAACTTACTAGTGCAAACATGATATGAACAAGCACTTATAGGAATCATTTTATACTTAGGCTATTGAGATTAGGTAAGGTGTTTGGAGCTTAATGCGTCTATCACTTGTATGTAATAGTGTTACCAATTCAGGAGAAATGAATTGGAAGATTAATGTGGAAAGACCTACATGAGTGTAGGCAATAATACTTGATGTGTTGGGGAAATTAATCCATTTGAACATGGAAAATGTCTTGGTGTGTATACATAAAATAAAAATGTATAATTTGACCGCCTAAGGCAGGATAGGGAAAAAGACACATAATTGTGTTTATGTGTTCATACATGTTTAAGTTTGAGGTGTAATGATTTAAACATGTTAATAATTTATATAATGTGTATATCATCTATAAGGATGATATATATAGAGTTGTAAGTATATGATGTGTATACGTATGGTGTACTGTGTCTAAGACTAGTGTAGAATTACACTGTCACAAACATGAAAAGGTCTGAGAAGCATCATCTAGAGATGGATGAAACTGATATCTCAGATTTACGGAAAGAAATAAGAGAAGAGACATAGAAAGTTTTAGAAGTTGTTTTATCACCTACGAGAAGGTGATGAGTTATGAGTATGAAATGTTATATGTAAACTAAATGTAAAGATAGAGAGTATCTAATTCTAGTATATGATATTGTTTATAATTAATAGTTGTGTGGTGATGAGAATTGTTGGGTGGAGCTAACCCATTAACAATGTTTAGTTATTTGGTGTTGACAATAACATGTAATAGGTGTTTAAAAAAATTACTTAGTTATTGTGATTTGTTATGTTTATAAATGATATGGAGAAATAAGAATGATTCGCAAGTGGTGTGAACTTCTTATTTGAAGTTTGACTGAAATAGTCAAACAATTCACAAGGTGTGTGAGTGTAAAATGGATTGAATCACAAGTGGTGTGATCTTCCCATGGTGAAAATATGGTGTTTAGGTGAATCACAGGTGGTGTGATTACCTACCTTGAGAATCCTTGGTGAAAAAGGAAGACTCAAGGAAATGATGAATGATTTAACATGTAAGACCACTGGTGAGTGGCATTGGATTTAACATGTAAGACTACTGGTGAGTTGCATTGGATTTAACATGTAAGACCACTGGTGAGTGGCATTGAATTTAACATCTAAGACCACTGGTGAGTGGCATTGGATTTAACATGTAAGACCACTGGTGAGTGGCATTGAATTTAACATCTAAGACCACTAGTGAATGGCATTGAATTTAACGTCTAAAAAAAAACCACATGGGGTGGTATTTAACTACTTGATAAATGTCTTGTAGTATTAGATGAATGTTATGTGCTAAATGCATAAGTTGAAAGGTGTTACTAAATGTTAACTGATAGTTGACCTATAAAATGATGATAATCCACGTTGTGTGGAAGTATATGAATATGAAACCACATGGGGTGGTATTCGGATTGTTGAAATTGATTAATGTTATGATAAATTGCATAACTAATAAAAGTGTCATTATATGTTTAAAATAACTGACACTGATAATAGGAGACGATTCACATTTGTGTGAAACTAATGTAAGACCACTTGTGCGTGGCATTAATATTAACATGTAAGTCCACAATGAAATGGCGTTGGTGTTTGTCATGTAAGTCCACATTTTTGTGGCATTGGGGTAAACCATGTACATGTACATGATAATAAGTTACCCATTTTGTTGAATTTGTAGTTATAGGACTAGGTGAGTCCACACTACAATTGTTTGTGCAATTAGTATATATGTGATTTGTTGTTTTAATTGAAGTTGATGTAAATGGTTATGGTTGGTGTGGTTATTGTAGTTGAATGATTCATGAGGTATGTGAACATTCAACTAGTGATAATGATTGAGTTGATTTACAAGAGTGTAAACAACCAACATACTGTGGATGTTATGATCTAAAAAAGTGTAGACATTAAATTGGCAATGTGCATGCTTCGATTCACAAGGTGTGTGAACATAAGACTTGCAAATCCAATGTAATAGATTCACAAGGTGTGTGAACAAAAGATGATCTACAAGAGTGTAGACATCAAGTTTCAAGAGTCAAATTGTTGAAGTTGACTTTTGGGAAATATGATGCACAATTGGAGTTTTGTGTGCACATAAATATTGTGTTAAATGATAATGGTTGAGCATGAATGGTAGATAAGAATGTCTATCTATGAAACAATGAATAACGCGAATGTGAAGTCATTCGGTTATGGAATAGATGAATAACGTGAATGCTAAATCATTCGGTTGTTGTTATGTGTAAAATACATTATACATGATGTTTGACTTCAAAAAGTCAAAGTTATGCCTATTTGTAAGGAAATAGGATATTTATAGTATGTATAAATTGTATTCATACATATGATGGGATGAATATTTATGTGAATATTCAAAAGAGAGGTAAGATGTATGTAGAAATACACTAGAGTGTATGATTTGGTTTGGATGAAGAAAGTCAAACCAAATAATCAATTGTAGATTGATTATATAGAATCATGTATAATGATTATGTTTATTTATGGGTAAATGTTCAATTATGATTGAAATATATGTTAGAGAAGTGGTGTCTAGGCATGGTGTGCCAGTAAAGATTATTTCTGATCAAGACACTTGATTTACTTCTCATTCTGGAGAAATTTCTAGGAAAAATTAGGATTGTTGATAAGCACGGCGTATTATCCTCATATTGCTGGTCAAAGTGAAAGGACCATTCAAACGTTGGAGGATATGTTACGAGCGTGTATAATTAATTTTGGAGATAGTTGGAATGATTATCTACCTTTAGATGAGTTCTCATACGACAACAGTTATCATTCCAGTATTGGAATGCCTCCATATGAAATGTTGTATAGGAGGAAATATCGTACTCCCTGTGTTGGGGAGAAGTTGGGCAATGAGAACTGGCAAATAAAAAGATAGTTAAAGTAACAAATGAACGTATAGGTCAGATTCTAGTTCATTTGAAGGCGGCACAGGACCGTCAGAATGCTTATGCTGATAAGTATAGGAGGATTATTGAATTCCAGGTGGGAGATTTTGTATTGTTAAAGGTCTCTCCTTGGAAAGATGTTATATGTTTTAGAAAGCAAGGGAAGTTAAGCCGCGTTTCATTGGATCATTCAAGATTATAGCTCGAATTGGCGAGGTTGCTTATCGTCTTGAGCTACCGGAGGAATTGAATGGCATACATGACACTTTTCATGTGTCATATCTGAGAAAATGTTTGGCGGATGAATCGGCTTATGCGCCACTAGAAGACTTGGAAATTGATGACAAGTTAAACTATGTGGAAAAGTCGATAGCTATATTAGATCGAAAGGTCAAACATTTGAGAACAAGTCCTTGAACCAGGTAAAGGTTCAATGGAAAAACAAAAGGGAATTTGACGCCACGTGGGAGTCAGAAGAAGAGATGAGGAAATTTTATACTTTCCTTTTTAAGGTTTAATCGGTTTCGGGGTCGAAACCTTTGTAAGGAGGGGAGATTTGTAACAACCGGTTTTCAATAATTAAATGTATTTGGAATAATCATTAATTGAACGATTGTGATTATTGTAATTTGAAAATATGTGAGAAATCATGAACGTGGGAGAAAACCGTGCGCGAAACGGAGTTACGGATTGTCCGGAATCGCGAAACGAAGAAAATTAGAAAGATATTATGCTTTGGGACTCTTCGCGGTACGCGAAGATGATTTTGAGGTTCCTTCACGGTACGCGAAGAACCCAAAATATCTGAGATCCCGAATTGCTTCGCGGTACGCGAAGGCTCCTTTTTGTCCTCTTCGCGGTACGCGACGGGTATGGCGGTTTGACAGATTCTTTATCTTATCATAATTCAATTAAGAAGTTTATTTTTTTATATCTCGACTGAAATCGAACCAGGGGACGAACAGAGCAACTTTTTGTTGCTAGATCAGTATTTTGAAGCCATCCAGATGTCCGGATCGAGCTAGGGTTCGATTATACTACTCTTGATCGTCGTTTTCATCCGAGAACTTCGTTCAAAAGGGTAACGATTCGATCTCTCCTACTAGTTTAATGTTTTGTGACTTAAATATAGTTTGGAATATAATACTATGATTATGGGTATTGATTATTGCCTAGTTGATAACTAGGGATCGTTAGAAACGAAGGATTTGATGATTTGATGGTGAAATCTTCGTTTTGAAGCCGGGATAATGTCCGGTTGTTATGAAACCCATATCATGGAGTGATAACTAGTAGGATGGGTAGAATATGATTTTAAATGAAATATGGATTATGATCCATGGGTTAAATGATGATTTTGATGAATTGATGTTAAAAATTATTAACAGTTATGATCATAAATGAATTTTGAATGATAAAAATGATTAAAGATCGTAACTAATATAATGAACATCAATTATTTGATAAAATGCCTGGGGAGGCATGAAATATGATTAATTGTGATAATTGACTAAAACTTGCTAAATATAGTAAGATAGAGTCAATTATGTGATAAATTGACTTTGAGAAAGTCAAACCAATCAAGTGCGTTGAACTTGATTGTATGTGTTATATGTATAGATGTTGTGTGTATTGAAACTAGTTGTATATATGTGAATTGCAACAAGGTATTGGTGGTGAAAGTCAAGGGACAATTCACAAAAGTGGAAAAGAGGTTGTAGGAAGTGAACAACCGTTTGAACCAGGTAAGTTACCCAACTTACTGTAACATTACATATAAGTAGTAGAAAGAGTCTACTTGCGTGCTTGAAATATGTGAATGTTGTTAAATATGTGATGGAAACTATGGGATGAGAAATCCTTTAGTTTGTGTTTGTTAAGTTTCAATGGGAAACGTATATGCAATATATTTGCATTAGAATAACCGGAAGAACCGGTGATTAATTAATGTGATTTTGGTGTTTATCGAATGATGGTGCATAACTTGATTAATGAAACTAATGGAATTAAAAGACCTATGAGAAGGCGTTATTAGTTTCAAAACGAATGTTATGCTTGTGTGTTATGCATAGGATAAATGCATTAAAATTTAGCCGGGTGAGCCGGTGAAATTGATTGTTGAACCACAAATGTGTGGCTAACCGGTTAATCTGGGAATTGAATTATTTGTGACTCCACAATGGTGGATAGCTAGAGGTGCTAGCAATTGTCTTAGATGGAAGGACCGGTGGGTGAACATCTTAGACTTAATATTTTGACTCCACAATGGTGGATAGCTAGAGGTGCTAGCAATTGTCTTAGATGGAAGGACCGGTGGGTGAACATCTTAGACT
Source organism: Mikania micrantha (assembly GCA_009363875.1). Taxonomy (NCBI): domain Eukaryota; kingdom Viridiplantae; phylum Streptophyta; class Magnoliopsida; order Asterales; family Asteraceae; genus Mikania; species Mikania micrantha. The sequence continues at coordinate 34,823,780 of CM018685.1, forward strand.
TAATATTTTGACTCCACAATGGTGGATAGCCAGAGGTGCTGGCAATTGTCTTAGATGGAAGGACCGGTGGTGAACATCTTAAGACTCAAATTAATTATGATATCACAAATGTGTGAATAGTCAGAGGTGCTGACAAATAGCTATGGTGGAAGCATAGGAATGTGAACACCATAGTGTAATTTTGATTAAACTATTGTGAGCAATAGTTGATGATTGGTAATATGTTATAATTACCTTGTGAGAGATTTTTAATATATGTATGATACCACAAATGTGTGGATAACCGGTTAATCCGGAAACTAAATTGTTGAAACCACAGATGTGTGGGTAATTGGTTGAGCCAATAATTATATATTTATATATACGGTGTTTTAATTTAGCCAGAGGTGCTGGTGGTAAAGTTGGATTAGATAATATATCCATATTTGTGAAAATGTCCCATTAAGGGAAATAAATGCACAATGTGTGTTGTGTGCAAGTTGATGTTGGAATATGATATATTATTATTTAGACATGATAAACATCCATATGATATGTATGTGGATGTGTTTAAATGAGTTGTGGGAAATTTGGGGAGGGTTTACTTACTTAGTTCATATGAACTACTTGTGACCTTATATGTGATGTTACAGGTTAAAGATAGATATGCATTGGGTGATCAGATCGGGCACGTTGTGAAGCAGGACCAAACGTTATGAAAAATCCTTGGTGGTATCAACCTTAAACACACTAGTTTTTATTAATCATAAATGTAAATGATTTGAAATTAAGTGTGTTTAACTCATGAAATGTTAATTTCACGCTTCCGAACATAATTTATGAAAAAGTTTAATCTGGGACCTAAAATGGGACACGTGTAATTGTGTGAAAAGTTTGGGTGTTACAGTATGTCAGCCCAAAACATATTTACACATAACATGTATAAAAGAGGGCATCTAGAACTCACCTGAATTATTGTGGCTTTTATCTTCCTAAACCGAATCGTCTTGGCTAGGACTCAAGAACCTACATCACCACATCATCTCATTACATTTCATTTCTATACTTAGAATTTCTAAGTCTTCATCGTTCACTTTACTAGCCCTAGTATTAAAAAATGCCTAAGTTTCCGGAAATGGGCAAAGTTCCGGAAATCTCAAGTACACGAAATCCTTGGAGTTCACGAAATCTTTAAAGTACACGAACCCATGGAGTTCACGATCTTGAGATTCACGAAGGGAGGTTTGGATACTTCAATTTCGTGTACTATTCAAATACTCTTCTTTCCTTCATAAAACATCTCAGAAAACTATCCAAGACTCGTGTGGCTAGTTCGAGGTGCACAATGGTTTTATCAACACCTATAAACTAAAAAGGAATGAACTTATTGGCATAAAGGTACAAGATTTATCCATAAGTTTCCCATTTTATAAAAATCGTAACTTTATCAAACCAACCCTTACTCGATGTTTGAGGAACCTTCCTGTAGCTTCTCGTGTGTTTCCTCCTCCTTTTGATCGAGTAAAAACTGTTTCTTGAAGTTCTCGAACTTGTCCACTTCGAGTACTTGGGAGAGAGCGATGCGAACAAAAATTGATCACGTTTCCCAAGGCACTACTATATATAGGACAAGTTCACGAAGTAGGGTTCACGAAATGAAGTTCACGAAGCTGAGTTCGTGTACTATCGCTTCGTTAACTTGGGGTACTTTAGTGTTCTTCTATTTTCGTTATCTTGATACTTGTTTTTATTTTAAGTTCTTTTTTGTTTGTGTGTTTATACGCATCCCCTTTCTTCCTCGTTCGCTCTCCTTCTAGTTATTGAAATCGGTTACCCACTTGTAAGTTCAAATAACTTGTATTTAAAATCCAGGGTGTTACAAATGAAGACCTATTCGTACGAATGGATCACCAGAATGAAAGTGGACATTCTCAGAACCTCATTCATACGAATGGAGGTCATTCGTACAAGCATGCCATTCGTACAAAGAGGAGACCAAAAGTGGCTAAGTGTTGAACATTCTCTCGATACTATTCGTATCAGCAGAATCGATCCTTAAACCAAACTTCAAATCTAATCATAACAAATAACAATTTTAAAACACATTTTCCAAAATCACATTAGGTATAATACACTTGAAATCCAACACCAATTAATCATGAAATACATGAAAAACGCAGGGTTCAAACCAAGTGAATACATCAAGCGCGTGCTTTGACGACTTATGAACCATAACCACAAGTGTGTTCATAGACCTCTTTTTCTTCAACTTTTTGCCTTCCAAATCATGTGGGGCTGAGAACATGAAACCTCTTATTCGAATGTTATTCGAATAAGATTTATTTTTGAAACACTTAAATGAAGGATTTATTTTCAAAACCTCTTGTTCGAATGTTATTCGGATAAATATATCTAAACATGTTTTTATTGAGCGTTCATCGCATCACAACAATTTTTCATACTCAAAAGACAACAAGTTTTCAAGTTCTCAAACGCAATTCAACAAGGAAGTGTCCGTCATTTAGAAGCTTTAAGCCCAACAAGAGGTGAACGGATACAATCCGAGGAATTGTGTTAATTTACAAAACAAAAACGTACATTTTCATATCAATCGACATCAAACAAACAACAAGTTTAGTAGGATGTCTGTCTAGAGTAATTCACTAGAACATGTGTCCAACGGCATCCATATCAAGAATTCGAGTTTGAATTCTCACATAAGTCCCTTTTTCAAGAGTCATTTACCATTAGTTGACAGTGTTCAATCGATGGTAACGTAGAAGGTACCATAAGTCTAACAAACTTCTAGTGCTGAGGCTGGTACGTTACGCGAACAAGCACATACAAAAGTCAATCTCGGGTCAGATCCATGAGATCGAATCAATATGGGAAACTCAAGTTAGGTTTGGTAATGATCACATGTGTGACATTACAGACACATTTCACTAATAAACCAAATTCAACGTTTTCAATTGAGAAATATCATAAATGATTTTCAAAATAGTGTCTAAACAAGTTTAAAACTGGTTCAAGACAAACTATGCAAGGCACGAGAAGGAGATAGATGAGAGAAATCTCATTTTTCCTATCAAAGGCAAAGACATGCCCTACCGAGTGTGTGATGGGCTGGCGGCTCCACTTGTTGGTACGTATGCCCTATACATAGGCTCCACTTAACTTGGTAAGACAATGTCGGTGAGGAGGAAATACGAGGTAAACTTGTGTGATTTTTTTTACAATTAACCAAATGTGTAAATTTCCGATTTCAGGAGTAAACATGATTAAACATACATTTTGAGTCAACTTGCTAAACAAATGTGAATATCCATTTTCATTTCCAACATAAGTGAACTCCTCACTTATCATTACATTACTATCGTGAAATGTTAATGTTGTGTGGTGCTAGTCGCCTTTTGACATTTTGGGATAGTTATGATAACGAAGTTCAGGGAGTGAGCTTGTGCAAATGTGTCAAGCCTTTTACAAAACCTAATTATTTTAAAACTTGTGTGAAGTCACCAACCTAGTGTTGACAGATTTTGCATGTTTCTCAGGTGACAAACAGGTGTAAGCAATATGCATGTTAAGGATAGAGATAGGATCCGGGTTAGAGAACACTACAACTCGTGCATTCAATCTTATACAGCCTTAACGGCTACGAGATTTAAGACTTGTTCTTTTGCAAGCAATTTTGTGAACATCTTGGTCGTAACCAAGGTGTCTAAAACATTTCATGTGTACTATAGTTAAATTAATAAATAAGTTGTAATTTGACTTTCCTATATTAAGGGAAATTAGTGTACTTAAATTACTATGTACTATGTAAACAATCTGATCATTTTGATTTAATCGCGCCTCAGGACTATTCCGTCAGACAGGAATTCAATCCAACCCGTCGGCCCGGGATGTGACAGTAGGTATACTTATATATGTATGCATATATGATTTTATGTCATGTATGCATGTGTATGTATACTTATGAATACACACACGTGTGTGGGTATATATATATATATATATATATATATATATAGGGGCTGGAAATTTGAATAACCCACTAAGTGTTTACTAACCCAAATAACTTTGGCAAAATGAAGCCAAATCTTGGATTTTTTTTGAACATCATTGTAACACATTTAGAACACTATGTTCTTTTATGAGTTTGTGCAAATTCATCACCGTTTAAGAGATAACATCGTTGTAAGTTTTAGGCAAAAAACACTTACCGTAATGTCAGTCAAAAACTTACAACGATGTTATCTCTTACACGGTGACGAATATTGTGATTATTCACGTTATAGTGATAGAAGAAGTTTACGTCTGCATGGGTGCATGAAGATTTCTGAGTTAGTGGGTGTAGTTTTGTTTTTGGCAGTTTCTTTATTTTGTTTAGTGGGTCACGTAATATGTAGTGGTATTGCTAGTTTTTATTTTTATCTGTCTTTCATGTTTAAGTTCCGGGTTTTGTGTACGGTTTGCTTTGAATGAAAAACATTCCAGTTGTGTCAATTTATATGTGGGTGTGTGCCGTGAAACCAACAAAATTGGTGTTGGACCGATTTGGAGCTCGGAAACAATCCGAATCCAATGAAAAACTACTCGATAACCTCTGGGATAGTGCGGAATCCTATTCCAGGGTTTTCCAAACGAAACCAACAGAAACCGTGGTGATCCGAGGCTGTAGGAACAACTTGGAAGCAACGATCGAACACCACGGGTTGAGAATCGAACTTGGAAGCACAAGAACCACTCAAATCTTCAAGGGTTTTGACACTGGAGTGCTAGGGAAGAAGGAGGGCTCTGGAAAGTTAGGTTTGAAATGATTTGAACATCTATATATAGGCTGTAGTCATTCGGCCGAATGAGTGGCCGAAGCAGCTCATTCGGCGAATGACCAAGCTCGAATGAGCAGACATTCGAATGAGTCATTCGGCGAATGACTCATTCGGAACTCAGACATTCGCTATAACCTTCATTCGCCGAATGACTTCATTCTAGAGTCATTCGGCCGAATGAGAGTACTTCATACTCAAACAGTTTATAATCAAATCAAACAACTAGATAAACATTAATAGACAATAATCAATAGAAATAAACATTATGAAATAGAAATAAAGACAACTTCCATTAATACTTTGAACATTTACATGATAAGAGTTACAAAACTGAACTAGGGACAATAAACATGCATCAACAAACTCCCCCTTGGACCTAGTTCAACTCTTGGAAGTGTCTTTCTTGAAATACTTTTCTGAAATAGCTTTCCAGTCTGCTCCAGCGTGGATCTTGAAAATGCTGCAGAGACGGATCACTCTCATAAATTGCAAAGCTTGCACCATGTCTGGAACGTCGAAGAAAATCTGGTTTCTGAACAAAGCTTGAACATCCTTGTGAGACAAGTTAGTCAGCCACATAGGATCAAAGATCCTAACAGTCTCCCACTGTTTGTCTTTGCACAAAACTATCACAGCCTCACCTGTGCGCCCATCATAATACCACCATCGGAAGCCATCCATAAAGTCTTGTCGCATCTTCCGCAGGGGAATCTTCTTCAAGACTTTAGGAGGAAGCCACTTCAGGATCACTTTATGCTTCCGGGTATCCCCATCTATCTCTGGCAAGTAGTACCTCTCTGGTTGCTGTGGCTGAAAGTTCACCCATCTCTTCCGGTATTCGTACTTGATTTGTCGAGAAAACCAAGCAGACATCCCAGAGTCACCACTGTATAGCATGTTCAGACGTGCTAGCTGATTGACTTCGAATCCAGGCAACGTCTTGAAATCATGTGGGTGTTTGAAGTAGTCAATCCCTTTCTCCCTCTTCACTGCATAGCACCCAAGATCATGGAAGTATGCCCAGCTAAGTATCTGGCCTCCAGCTTTATAGCCTTTGGTCCTGTAAACTTTCTTGTGCGTGGCTGGCATCTTCTCTGTGCTTTGTTTCTTCAATACCTCCCAGTATGCAGCCCATTCCTATTTTCTTTTCTTTAGATCATCAGCTTCAGCCTTGCTTGCCTCTACTTGCTCTTCAAGATATCTGACCAAGAGATCCTCTGTTTCCTGATCAAATGGCTCAGTGAATGTAGGCAGCTCGTCTTCAGCCGATGTATACTTTGGGTATTCTTCATCGGTGATGTCTTCCAGAATGACCTCATCTACATCATCAAAAAGTTCTGGTTCGGGCTCTTCGGTACTGGGTACAGAGGTGTCATCAGTGACCACCTCGTCAGGATTCAACCTGAACAGCTCGGCTATCTGCTCCTTAGATAAGCAATGTATGATCTCACCCTCCTCTTTGTCATAGCTGACCGAGTGCTGTATAATGCCCTGAGCGTCCAAGATCATAGTCAACGTCTTATCTAGCTGACGTCTCAACGGCACAGCTTCTACTTCCTCGGTCGCTTTGGGTTCATCTGTCTGTGCAGGAGGAGGTGGAGCAGAGGCTTTCTTCTTATCATTGGCTTTCTTGGATCGAATCTCTGATGAGGCTGGAGCTTGATCATCATTGTCATCATCATCATCATCAGTACCGGATGATTCAGAAGACCCACTCCCTGATCCATCTTTGTCATCATCATCAGCTTCATCATCTTCATCTGATTCTTCATCTTTCTCAGAATCCTCGTAATCCACTTGTTCCTCATCAGACTCTTCTTCATCTTCTTGTTTGTCTGAATCATCGGAAGGAGCAGCAGAGCCTTCAAGCCTGGGAGTGCCTTCCTTGGAACTCTCGACAAGTTCAGCAAGGCGAGCATTCTCATCCTCGAGCTGAAGGATCCTATCATTGAAACCAGAGGCTGTCAAAGCCAGCTGGTTGTGCTCATCGATGTACTTAAGGAGCTGCTCCTCCTGTTGAGCAGACCTGGCCCTCAAGTCGGCCCGCTGATCTGCAGCCTGAAGAAGCAGAGTATCCTGCTCTTCGATCCTCCTTGTAAGCTGAGCAATAACCAGCTCTTGCTCCTGGTTCTTCTTCTCTTGCTCCATGCTCCTTTCCATCAGTCTCAAGACCATGCTGTTCAGTGTGCTAAGCTGATCCACAACTGAAACAGTAGGTATATGAACATCAGCACGGACTGTGGAAGGGCCAGAAGAAGCAGTAACATACACCGGCTCGCGAACAAAAGGAGTGGACAGAGGGGCAGTAGTAACCTGAGTGTGAATGGCCCTTGTCCTCGTCAGTGAAGAAACTGACACAGCTGCTACTGATGTAACAGTAGTTGTAGCAGCTGATGTCAGTTCTGACCTCCTTTGGAAAGAGAATCGAGATCTCTTTCCCCTTCCAACTCTGGATGAGGTGGGCTGTCCAGCAGAAACAATCACTGCTGTGGAAGCAGGAGCAGATGACCTAGGAGGGGGAGAAAAGTCAAACTCCGGAATAAATAACGTATCAGTAATCTCCTCCAAATCATCATCTGTCCTCTTTCTCTTCCTCATCTCCACTCTTCCACCCTCATCCACTTTCTCAAACTCATCATCATGAGTCTCTTCAGAATCAGAACTGTCTTCATCACCTTCACCTGCTACACCTTCATCCTCACTCGAGTCCTCTGACTCATCACCACCATCTGAGGAATGTGGAACTGAAACATCGAGAGGAACAGTCACTGAGGATGTAGTAGTAGTCAAGAAGTCCAAATCCATCAGTGAGTCGATGTCCAAATCCTCCTCCTGTGCGGTAGAAACATCAACATCACCACCTGCCCCAGAAACAGCAACATCAACCATGCTCACTGAAGCAGCAGTGGTTATGTGTACTGATGTCATCTCACCAGCCCCAGAACTCTCAACAGCAACAGTGCTCACCTCCACTGTGCTCACATCAACACCAGCACCACTCGGGCCTGCATCACCATCTCCATCCTCACCATCACTAACATCATCACCAGCTGGAACCACAATGTCCTCCACATCTGAGTCGGAGTCATCGTGTCTCCATCTTCTTCCAGCCGGAGCCCTGTAATCGGGTCGAGAGAGGTGACCAAATAGGGATCTAGTGGTGGGCTTCCTCTCCTTCCCTCTGTATGACAGAACTCTGTTGAGAGTTAAGTCATTCATGTGCTCCAATCTAATGATGTCGGCATTAAGCTTTGGAAGATCTGGAATCTGTGCATCAATGATCTGCTGTATGAATCGAGGGTACATAAGGAACTTCTTGTCACCCTTTAGCCCCACATTCTCCTTCATGTGCAGAAAAACCATCTCGGAGAAGTTGAATGGTTTGTTGAGCACCAAGGCAGCAAATGCGCACTGAATGGTTTCACGCATGTCATCAAAGCCTCCTCTCCTTGAGCCAAGGCAGTGAACAAGTACATGAGCCAAGTACTTGAGCTGCAGGGACATGAACGCTTTGTTCAGAATCCCGGCTCCAATATCTCCCTCGTACTTGCATCGGAGGAAACATCCACGGACTAAGAATCTGTCAAGTAGAACAGGATGATCTGGAGAGTCCTGAAAACCACAAACCCTCCGTATGTGCTCAGCAGACACCACAACATCATGACCCCTGAACTTGCCCCTAATGACTGTAGGCTCGGCCTCACAATCAATATCAGCTGATGTCCAGAAATCCTGCTGATGTGATAAATAGGGCACATGGACTGTCGATATGGCAGTGAATATCCTGGAACGCCTCAAGAATGTAATAATATCTGTGTAGTGCTTTGCGTTCGGAGTCGTCAGATCAAGATGGGCACAGATGTTATGCTTCGGAACTGATTTGTATCCTGCCATACTGCACAATACAAGAAATACACATGTCAGTACAAGACAATCACTAAAACAATGAGATTTAACAAAAAAATCAGATTAACTGTTTTTCTAATATGCCGAATGAGTCCATTCGCCGAATGAGTTATCTGTCGAATGAGGCTCATTCGTCGAATGAAACTTGAGTATGACTGGTCATTCGCCGAATGATCCATTCGTCGAATGAGGTTCATTCGCCGAATGAGTCATTCGCCGAATGACGACATTCGGCAGTATCACTGAGTTCAAAATCCCTTTGTTCAAAATCTCAAATCAATCCCAAAAACCTGTTAAACAACCCTCAGAAACGACCGATTAGCAATTTTAATACATGACATTTTGGGTTTAAGGTCCATCTTAACAGTTTATTTGTTGGGCGAATTTCAAAACCCTAAAACCCTAAATCTCAATCTGTTTATCATGATTTCGTGGATGGAATCGGTTGAAATTTGATCTCCATATACCTGAGAATAAGTACAAATGGATTATCAGAAGCAGGATCTATCAAAGTCACAAGAAATCGATTGAGAAGTCTAAGTGTGTGTTTCGCCGAATGAGGTTTAATCTGATATCACGAAAGAGGAATGGTCGAATGACTCTCATTCGGCCGAAACACAGTTATATACTGTGTACTCATTCGCCGAATGAGCTAGGCGAAAGGTCACAAAGTTTCTGTTTCATTCGCCGAATGAATGTGGCGAATGAGTCAATCGGTGATGTTCATTCGCCGAATGAGAATGTCGAATGAGACATTCGACACTCTTCATTCGTCGAATGAAGTTCATTCTGAGAAGCTTATTTGGTCGAATGACTCATTCTCATTCGGCCGAATGAGTCCATTCTGCCTCTCATTCGCACGAATGAGATATGGACTTCTCCAAAACTCCAAAATTTCAAAGATTTGACATTTTGTGCACCAAAATTTTAACCAATTATGAAGATATGTCTAGTTGGTTCAGGATTCAGATATGACAGGCATCCGAATCTACAAATGATCATCTAAAATAAAATTGAAAATAGAAAATCTTTTTGTATTTTTCTGAAACAACCAAACAACTGTACAAACATAAATTAAAAGCAAGTAAACACAAGTAAACACATATTTTTGTGAAAAGCCCGTTAATAAAATAACACAAATCTCTGATTACATCATATAACCTTTAATGAATGCTTCACTTCAATCACAATTTCATTTTGACACGATTACTGATATATTTGTCCAATTTTAAACTGATCAATACATAACTCTTCAAACAAACTAAATGATCACTCATATTTTCTGACTATGTTCTCCAATTCATTTCATCAATTAAGATCAAAATCAGTTCATAACTCATTTCAGCATATCTTAATACCAGTCATCATGAATTCAATAAGATTCAATCATTTATTATCTTTTTGGATTTTTCTTGTTCTATCCACATGGATGGCTTCAGCTAGGTCCGTCCCAGCAATATGGCACATGTATGGAATCGAACTTTATTTGTTTAAGTTTTTCTCAAGCTTAATACCAGCTTGCATTAGATTTTCTTTACCAAGCTTAATACCAGCTTGTCTTTGATTTTTCTTTACCAAGCTTAATACCAGCTTGTCTTTGATTTTTCTTTACCAAGCTTAATACCAGCTTGTGTTTGATTTTTCTTTGAATGAAACCTCATTTGATTTCATGATGACAGGTGTATGCTTGATTTGAGTCAAGAACCATTTTTCACTCAAAAGCCTTAATAAAATGGATCCCACAAGTCAAACTTTCTAAGTTCTCATAAGTCATTTATTTATTTTGTATAGTCAGCCTATCAGTACATCCCATCATCATTTCCTTATGATTTTGGCTCATGCATTCATTTCTGCTTCTATGACATAATGAAATCAATGTGCTATATCATTAAACAGAACTGTTTCATTTTTAATTTTTCTATTGTTTTTGATTTTTCAAATTTTCTATTGTTTTTGGTTTTTCAAATTTTCTATTGTTTTTGGTTTTTCAAATTTTCTATTGTTTTTGGTTTTTCAAATTAGAATATTTCCCCCTAAAAACCTAAAAATAGAAAATCTTTTTGTGTTTTTCTTGAGAAAAGAGAACTGTACAAGATAAAATGAAAATACTAAAATATAATAAAAAACTATCTAATGAAAGTGATGATCATTTGTTAGACTCAGATGAGGATTGAACTTCATCCTTTTGAAAAACACCATTAGCCGATAACAGATATAAAAATCTGGGTTTATCAAAAGCTTTTGTGAAAAGATCGGCTTTCTGGTGATCGGTGTGAATTTTAACAACATCGATTAATTTCTTCTCAAAACAATCACGTATGAAGTGATATTTTATGTCGATGTGTTTGGTTTTGGAGTGCTGCACTGGATTTTTAGTGACAGCTATGGCGGCAGTGTTATCAACATAGATAGGAGTGTTAGAAAAATGTAACCCATAGTCCCTGAGTTGCTGTTGAATCCAGATGATTTGAGAACAGCAACTTGCAGCAGCAATATATTCAGCTTCACAGGTTGAAGTAGACACCGACGTCTGCTTCTTGCACTGCCAGGTGACCAATCGGTTTCCAAAGAACTGACATCCCGCAGATGTTGACTTGAAATCTCTTTTACATCCACCATAATCTGAATCACTATATGCAGTAAGCTCAAAGTTATCATCATTAGGGTACCATAAGCCAAGTTCCGGTGTACCCTTCAGATAACGCATAATCCTTTTGACAGCAATCAGGTGAGATACTCTTGGTTTGGATTGATAACGTGCACACAAGCAAGTGGCAAACATGATATCTGGCCGAGAGGCAGTGAGATACATGAGAGATCCGATCATTCCCCGATACAGAGTGGCATCAATTAACTCCCCCTTTTCATCTGGAGTAATCCCGTGATTAATCGCCAGTGGGGTACCAGCAGGCTTCGCATCAGACATACTGAACCGGCTCAGAATGTCACCAACGTATTTGGTTTGATGAATAAAAATCCCTGCCTCAGACTGATCCACCTGTAAACCCAAGAAAAACTTCATCTCTCCCATCGAACTCATTTCAAATTTTTCTTTCATAACTGTCTCAAATTCCTTGCACAGATTATCATTTGTGGATCCAAAAATTATATCATCCACATACACTTGTACCAAGAGTAAATCACTGTCCTTCTCACGGATGAATAAAGTGCAGTCAATGACACCTCTTCTGAACCCGTTGTTCAAAAGGTGAGTGGAAAGTGTCTCGTACCACGCTCTCGGAGCCTGATGCAATCCATACAACGCTTTGTCTAGCTTGTAGACTTTATCACGATGCAATGGATCTTCAAATCCGGGAGGTTGATTGACATACACTGTTTCACTGATAACCCCGTGAAGGAACGCGCTCTTTACATCCATTTGATAAACCTTGAACCTTTTGAAGGATGCATAAGCCAGAAAGATACGAATGGCTTCTAGTCGAGCGACCGGAGCAAACACCTCATTATAATCCAATCCCTCTATCTGTCTGAATCCTTGAACCACCAGACGAGCCTTGTTTCTCACGATTATCCCGTGATCATCCTTTTTGCAACGAAGAACCCATCTAGTGCCAATGACTTTTGCACCTTTGGGTTTATCAACTAGTTGCCAGACCCCTAACTTCTTGAACTGCAACAGTTCCTCTTGCATGGCGTCTACCCATGATTCTTCTTTGAGGGCTTCAGTGACGGTACGCGGTTCCACTTGAGATATAAAGCAGGAATGAGCACAAAAGCTTACATCTGCAAAATCAAGAATGTCTGCAAGACCACCTGAAGAAATCTGACTTCGAGTCTTTACTCCATCTAAAGGACTCCCTATAATGTTGTCTTGAGGATGAATTCGATTAATTCTTCCAACAGGATGAGCAGGAACCTCAACCTCAGGATCTAAGTTATTCAAATTCAAGTCCTCAAGATCAGGTACAAGATTATCAACAACTGGTTCAGGAGCAGCTGGGGGATTGTCATCTGTGTCTGAGCTGTCATCATTTACCTGTGTAGAGGGACCAGATGTAGATGTAGGTTGAAAAGTAGCATCGGGTGCATTCTGCACATCATACAACATCTGAACAGCTACATCTTCATCTGAGTACATGGGGGGCATATTGAATGAGTCAAACAGACTGGAATAGTCAAACATCCAATCTGGCCCTTTTCCAGGTGGGGGCATTGTATACTTCTGAACATCCACATGGTACCACTCCTCCACATTATGAGTTGCAATGTTGTAAACTCGCTTATTTGGAGTGCTGTACCCAAGAAAGTACCCTTCTTCCACCTTTTCATTGAACTTGCCCTGCTCATGTTTCTTAAGCATGGTGCATGGAGCACCAAATGGTTCTAGATACTTAAGATTTGGCTTTCGGTTATGGAGCAGTTCAAAGCAAGTCTTCCCATGTCTCTTCACAATAAGAACCCGGTTCAATGTGTAACAAGCATTGGCAACAGCTTCATTCCAGAATTGAACCGGTAGAGAAGAATCAGCAAGCATAGTTCTAGCAGCCTCAATCAATGTCCTATTCTTGCGTTCAGCAACGCCATTCATCTGTGGAACATATGGAGCACTAAACTGTTGTACAATGCCTCTTGCATTACAAAAATTCTCCATGTTGTGATTTTTGAACTCGGTTCCATTATCAGTTCGAAACTGACGAATCTTGAGCTTATAGAGCGATTCAAGTTTGGTAACCAAAACTTGAATGCAATCAAACGTTTCTGATTTCTCCTTCAAAAAGAAGACCCAAGAGTATCTGGAGTATTCATCAGTGATAACCAGGCAGTATTGATCTCCAGCTATACTCTTCCGATTTACTGGACCAAACAAATCCATGTGGAGAAGCTCAAGAGGAACATTGATTGAATGATACTTTTTCAGCTTATGAGACTGCTTAGACTGCTTTCCTTTCTTGCATGAAACACAGATATCAGACAGCTTAAAATTTTTCAAGCTAACTCCCTCAACCAAACTGTTGTGTACCAGATGATTCATCTTGCGTAAACTCAAATGGCCCATCCTCTTATGCCAAAGGATTGAATCTTTTTCAGTTGCCTTTGTCATAAAACATGAAGCTGTGGAGGATGTAGTTGAAGCTGTAGCCATATTGAGAACATACAAGTCTTGTTTTCTTGGAGGAGACATTAAAATCCAATCTTCAGGTATCTGCACACCTTGCTTGAGAATATAACACTTTGAGTCATCAAACAGAACCTTGTACTCTTTGTCACAAATCTGAGAGACTGACAGGAGGTTGTTTTCCAACTGTTTGACATATCTGACATTATCGAACGAAACCTGTCCATTTGTCAAGATTCCCTCTCCTGTAATAAAACCACCCTTGTCTCCAGCAAAAGCTACATAGCCACCTCGAACTGCGTTCACATTGGTGAGCAAAGAAATATCACCAGTCATGTGTCTGGAAGCCCCACTATCAACGATCCAATTGCTGTTTACTCCAGCTTTTGGGGCAACCTGCACAATAAAGAGACTATCAGTTTACATTGGGAACCCAAGCCTTTACGGTCTTGGGTTGACCCATTGAGTCTCGGATCCAAACATCGATCCATTTTCCCTTAGGAATAGGTTTATCTGAAATTTGTGGAACAGACACCTCAGATGATTTAACTTTCCAAATTGCATTTTTATCAAAAGAGGTTTTCAGATAAATGGATGATTGTTTTGATTGGTTAACATTAATCTCATTTGGAACCACCAATGTTTCCAACTTTCCCTTACCCTTGTCTGAACCCTTAGGCTGAGTGTGAAATGAAGATTTTGACTGAAAAGATTTAGACACAGATTTGCTAGGTTTTGGTAAAGCAGACTTTAAGGTTATGAAAGGGACAACCTTAGGTCTGATCAACTGAGGGCAAAACCTCACAATGTGCCCTGGTTCACCACACTCAAAACAGACTTTAACACCTTTTTTATGAAAATGTTTTAAATCAGAAAATGACTTTTTAGTTGATTTAAAAACATTTGATTTTTGACAATCTTGCTCGAAACCCAAACCCTTCCTTCCTTTGTTACCAAACTGAGCTGATTTGGTAGCACAATTAGCTTCAGACTCCTGTGAAGCTTTAACAAAGCATAGTTCCTTGTAAATCTTTGATTTGGAGATTGGGTCACCTTTCATGACACTAGAAGGTTGATTCCGAGGAGTGCTCTGCTTTGATGAATACTCTGATTCATCCTCGGAATCAGAAACCCAATCTTCCACAACTCCATCCACCTTTGAATCCTTAGTCTGAGATGAACTCTGATTTTCACTCAGACTAACTGGATCAACTACTAATGGAGTAGTAACTTGAAAGTCCTTTACGTCTTTGTCATTTGGAGTGTTGACAAAGGCATTTAGGATTGGTGGAGGACATTTTTGATAATTAACCTTTTCCTTCCCCTGATCAGTACCCCTACTGATCATATGCTCAATGATATAAGAGGAGCTCTCATAGCTCTTGAGCTTCTGTCCCAAAGTCTCATAATCACACTCAACTAATGCTAATTTCTTCTTAATCTCATTTATGGTATTGAGATAAGAAGTAATAGCATCTTGCTTGTTCAGAACAGCAATCTCGGCCTCATGCAATTGTCTATTTAAAAGATCAATTTTATTTTGAAAATCCTTTTCATTAGATTTTAAAACTTTGTTTGCTTCAATGCACAAGTCAAGATCGGTCATCAGATCACTGTTATGCTTCTGGTAAGCAAGGACCTTGCTCCTAAGATCAACACAATTGAAACAATCAGATTGAGAAGATGAACAATCAGTGTATACCTGCTCAGAAGAATCTGTAGAAGCAGAAGAGTTTGCCATCAAGGCAAATTGAGTTGAAGAGTCATCAGCTTCTCCATCAGATTCTTGAGTGTCAGAATCCGTCAAATTTTCTGATTCTGAACTTGATGTCTTGTCATCAATCACCAACAAATCTTCCTGACTGCTTTCTTCATCAATATCATCAGAATCCTGAATCTCTACCACACATGCTTTCTCTTGATCTTCCTTATCAGCATTAAATCTGAAGTCCCAGTTTACACCTTCATCTTGTTGAACCATCAAGGCTTTACTACCAGAAGATGAAGATCCAGCTGTTGTAGGAGAATCAATAGGAACTAATCGCCTTTCAGAATTAGCATGGGCAGACTTCTGATGCTGAAATGGGTTCTTGTTTCCAGCTTTCTTTGGCTGCTTGCATTGTCTAGCAAAATGACCCTTTTCACCACAGTTGTAGCATGTAACAGAAGCCATATCAAATCCAAACTTGGACTCCTTGTTTAGATTGATGTCTTTTCCTGTCCTCTTCACAAACTCCTTAGCTCTTCTGACTGCACTAGCCAATGCCCACATGATGTCAATTCTTTCCATATCATCAGGATCAATTTGAGAGTAGTCATCATTGGTCAAATATGGATTGCCGATCTGACCAGCAACCAATCCATCATATGAACTAACCAAAGTTGACAGAAGACCCATGTGCTCTTTAGCAATCTCAACTGTGACTTTATCAAAGTTCTCTGTCTTCAGACTTGCAGTAGGCTGATGATGCTCTTGTTGTGAGCTCGATGAAGAAGATGGGCTAAAGTGCATCTGAGCTGCAGATGGGGCTTCAGAAGCTTTAGACACAAAGACAGTTTTCAGAGGAGCATGAGTTGTAGACTTATCAACTGTGGGAGTGGAGTAGTATAGAGAAGGATCTTGAACTTGTGCAACCCTCTTGGCCTTCCATTTGTTCTCTATCTCCTGCTCTTTTAGCTTCTGAATGAAATCATTGATGTCCATATGAGCCATCATCTGATTTTGCTTGAGTACCATCAAGAAGGACTCCCATTTTGGAGGTAGTGCATCTGCCAAACATTGAATCTTCTCTTGAGTTGTGGTTTTGACCTCGTGGTTGAACAGCTCACTCAACAGATGATAAAACCTTGCAATCAACTCATCAAGGGACTCATTTCCCACATACATAAAACTGTTGAATTCCTTTTTCAAAGCTTTAGACTTAATGCTCTTCAAAGCATCATTACCCTCATATCTTTGCTGCAATGCATCCCACAGAAGCTTAGCCGAAGGAAACTGTCTAAACTGATGGAAGATATCAGTGGCAATGGACTGTGACAAAATAGCATAGGCTTTCTTCTCATAATCATACAGCTTCCTCTAGGGCTCAGTCATCCGTGTGACTAGCATAGGAGTTCCATCTTCATTCAGAGGCCGCAGATAACCTCCTTCAATCATCATCCACAGATTTGTATCCACCCCATTGATGTGGATCTCAAATCTATATTTCCAGTGAGGGTAATCATCTAAATTCAACAACTTAGGAGCTTTGTTTGAGTTCCCTGTCTCATTCTCTGTCAACAAGAGAGTCTGAATGCGATGGTTTTGGTTATCCATAAGAGCTAAATCCTCCATTTGATCAGAAGTAATAAGATTCAACACTTAGAAAAATTTCAGAAGCAACTGGCGAATGAGTGCTAAACTGGCGAATGTCGGGGGCCGAATGTGTGGAAACTGGCGAATGAGAGACTGAGTATGAGAACTGGCGAATGGGTAAGTCGAATGACCTATTCGGCGAATGGCAAGTCGAATGAAGTCTTTCGCCGAATGAGTATTGAGAATGAGGCTTATTCGACGAATGAGAATGGCGAAGGAGCTATTCGCCGAATGAGAGCTATTCGGCGAATGGGAGGCTATTTGGCTGATCTTATTCGGCCGCCAGAGTCATTCGGCGATCTGGGGTTTTTTACAACGAAAATCGCGATATCTTTCGATTTTGACCAGATCTAACCACCAAATTTTGCACAGAACTTCAAGACATGTTTATTAACCAATTGGGAAGAAACTAGATCAAATGAACCACAAAAACACTTAAAATCTCAATGAAATAGTGACTTTGGAAGCAAGAAACTTAGGGTTTTTGGAAGTTACGAAAATCAGGGTTTTGGGGATCTCAGATCTGTTGATTTTGAGTGGAAATCGAGCAGAATCAAGAGCCAAAGCTCTGATACCACTTTGTTGGACCGATTTGGAGCTCGGAAACAATCCGAATCCAATGAAAAACTACTCGATAACCTCTGGGATAGTGCGGAATCCTATTACAGGGTTTTCCAAACGAAACCAACAGAAACCGTGGTGATCTGAGGCTGTAGGAACAACTTGGAAGCAACGATCGAACACCACGGGTTGAGAATCGAACTTGGAAGCACAAGAACCACTCAAATCTTCAAGGGTTTTGACACTGGAGTGCTAGGGAAGAAGGAGGGCTCTGGAAAGTTAGGTTTGAAATGATTTGAACATCTATATATAGGCTGTAGTCATTCGGCCGAATGAGTGGCCGAAGCAGCTCATTCGGCGAATGACCAAGCTCGAATGAGCAGACATTCGAATGAGTCATTCGGCGAATGACTCATTCGGAACTCAGACATTCGCTATAACCTTCATTCGCCGAATGACTTCATTCTAGAGTCATTCGGCCGAATGAGAGTACTTCATACTCAAACAGTTTATAATCAAATCAAACAACTAGATAAACATTAATAGACAATAATCAATAGAAATAAACATTATGAAATAGAAATAAAGACAACTTCCATTAATACTTTGAACATTTACATGATAAGAGTTACAAAACTGAACTAGGGACAATAAACATGCATCAACAATTGGTATCAGAGCACGGTTGTGAGAGACAGAAGAGACGAGAGTGGAGTCCATGGCTACTGGCAGAGAAGCAGGTTCATCACAGGTTCCCTTTCGGTTTTCAAAGGTGAAGGATATGAGTATTGGAGTATCCATATGTGAACAATCCTGTTATCGCATGATCTGTGGGAGTTTACTGAAATTGGGTACAATCCAAATGATGGAGATAGAGCACGGTACAGAGAAAACCAACGTAAGGATGCGAAAGCCCTGTCTTTCATTCAGCAGGCAATCCATGATGATGTGTTTTCAAGAATCACAGCAGCAACTACATCTCGACAAGCCTGGCTTCAGTTACAAACTGAATACAAAGGAGATTCCAAAGTCAAAGCGGTTCGATTACAGTGTCTTCGCAGAGAATTTGAAACACTTCAAATGAAGGAGGGTAAAGAGGTTGCTGAATTTTTATCCCGAGGTATGATGATCGTAAACCAAGAGCATGCTTATGGTGAACAAGTTACTGAAAAAAGCGTGGTAGAAAAATTTCTTTGTAGTCTAACTCTGCAATGGGATCATGTTGCAACAGCCATTGAAGAGTCAAGGGACTTGTCAACTTTGTCCTTTGATCAATTAATGGGTTCTTTACACGCGCATGAATCAAGATTTAATCGGGGATCTACAGCTCAGGAGGAAGAAAAGGCATTCCAAGTAGCTGGTAGAGATGAAGGTCGTTCGTGGGGTTATCAAGGGCGAGGAAGAAACCCTGCTAGGGGTCGCGGAAGAGGTCGCGGCAGGTTTGGAGGCTGAGGACGTGGAAGATTGCAGTGTTACAATTGTAATCGGTTCGGTCATGTACAAGCTGATTATTCGAGTGAACCCCAAGTACAAGCAGCAGTCGAGAATGAGGAAGAAGATGAGGATTACAGGTTGTTCATGGCCTGTGGAAGTGAGGAAAAGGCAAGGAAAAATGTTTAGTTTTGTTGATGCATGTTATGTCCCTAGTTCTATGTATTGTCTGATTTTGATTGTACAAAGTTTATATTAGTAATGAAATCAAGTATTCTGTATTGTTCATTTATGTTTATTGAAGTTTAATGTGTTTTACTATGATTGACTTTGACTTTACTTATCATACATACCCATTTGTGCGAATGATGCCTACGAATGATTCGAACGAATGAACGACTAGAAAATGAATGAGACAAACGAATGAGTCATCCGCATGACTCATTCGGGCGACTAGCTCATTCGGCTGAACCATTCGCCCAGATGAGTGTTTCGCACAACTCATTCGGCCGAATGAGTACAGCCTATATATACCCCTGCAAACAGAATGTTTTTATCACTTTTCTGGCCCGTGAACATTCCCTGTCACATCCCTAGGGTTCTGAGCCGCCACCCCTTCTCCAAGTTCGTTTCTCATCTCCATGGTGTTCGATTTCGATCAAAATGTTGACTCCGCATCATCGGATTACCACGAGGCTTGGTGATTTCGATTGGAAAACCCTCGAATAGGATTCCGCATAATTCGTAAGGAACCGAGTGGTTTCCTAGGTCCTACAACGTGGTATCAGAGCCCTGTCTCTTGATTCTGCTCGTTTTTCGATCCAAATCATCAATTTACAGATTGTTGCTTAGAAATATCTGAAAACCCTACATTTCTTGGGCTCCAAGTTACTGTTTCATTGGTAAACATTGGGTTTTTCTGGTTGTTTTGATCAATAGTGCATTCCTAAAGCTTAGGGATATTGTCCTGAGGTTGTGTACCAAATTTGGTGGTCAGATTCGATCTATATCCAAAGTTATCAGAATTTTCATTGCTGAAAACCCCAGTTTAGGCGAATGGCTCGATCAGGCGAATAGCTGTCTTTCTCACCGTACGAATAGGATCATTCGGCCGAATAGCACTTATTCGGTCCAGGGGTTGATCCGAGTGATTCAGCCGAGCGAATGGACTCACACATGCGAGTGAGTCATTCGGTTGAACACTTCATGCGAATAGTTCATTCGGGTGAAGTCTCTCCCGAATGAGTCCTGCTATTTAATGACTGTCATTCGGCCGAATATCTCATTCACATCAAATTTCTCTTTCACCCCTACTGCGTGAACCCTTTCGCCCGAAGCACATACTTGTTCTTCTTATTCATTGTTCACCGATTATTGGTTCTATATTGATCGTATATCTTTGTTGGTTTGTTTCAGGTATATTTGGGATCAAGATCTTTAAATTTTGACCGCAATATGAGTCATAACAGATCAATTTTTTAGGGTTTTAGGGCTCGAACCTGTTTCAACTCAATAACCTGTAAAAATCGACTTTAAGACCCTTAAAACTTGTTCTAAAACATCAATCGGTCCTTTCTGAACAAAATGTCACCAATTTTATGGACTAATTTTGGATTTTGGGTGATTGGGGTTTTAGAATTCTTCGGTTGACCGAATGACTGTCATTCGCATGATAGGTTCGACCGAATGAGAGTCTTTCGGTCAAAGGGTGAACCGAATAGGGTCATTCGGGCCTTTGTTCATCCGAATGAATGGGTTCAACCGAATGACTTCATTCGTGTGTCATTCGGTTGGCACAGTTCATTCGACACTCTTTTTCATTTGTTTGAATCCCATTCGGATGAGCTTGGTTCATTTGCACAAGTTAAACACTTGTGCTAATATTCTGATTTTGTTTAATTATTTACTGATCTGAACTGACATGTTGGTTTTCTTCTGTTTCAGAATGGCAACCTGCAAGGCCTTTCCCAAGAACGACATCTGTGCACACTTGGATGCTACCACAACGAATGCTATACATTTTACAGAGATTATCGCATTATTCAGACGATCCAGGATATTCACAGCCATTTCTATTGTTCATGTTCCGTACTTATCGCATCAGAGAGACTTCTAGAGTTCTGCTGACATTGATTGTGAGGTAGAGCCTCCTGTTTTCCGTGGGAAGATCAGAGGACAAGACGTTGTTGTCTCTGCTGAGCACATTAGGCGTGTGTGTGGATTTTAGGACTTACCAGAGCATCTTATCACTCTTGACAAATATCTAGTTCGTGGATGTTTTATGAGGGGCAAGTACGATAGGGATCTGGAAGCAGGTGTGTTGAACAAGGCCTTTCTATGTCCGCAGTTCAAGTATTTGTGCCATGTTCTTCTTCACTGTCTGGGATCAAGGCATGGATGATTTGATGATCTTAGAGAGACCCTACAGTGTGCCTTTGTTGCATTAGTGCTGAACATTCCGTTCGACTTCTCAGAGATGATCTTTACTCACATGAAGGAGAATGTGTATCTGAAGGGCAACAAGAAGTTTCTTATGTACCCGAGGTTCTTACAGATGATCTTTGATGCTAAAGTACCGAATCTTCCAAAGGCCAACTCAGATATGATCAGGCTGGAGCATATGACAGACATTACACTCAATAGAGTCCTTTCATATCCGGGAAAGGAATCCTCCTACTCGTAGTCTTTTTGGTCACCTCCTCAATCCTGACTATGTTGCACCTATTGGGAGGAGGTGGAGACACGAGGACTCAGATTCAGATTTAGAGGACATTATTGTTCCTGGAGGTGATAGTGATGATGATGATGATGCTGGTGGTGGTGCTAGTGATGTTGGTGCTAGTGTTGGTGGTGCAGGAGTTGTTGGTGCAGGAGATGTTGATGCTGGTGATGTTAGTGCTGGTGTGGATATTGGTGCTAGTGTTGGTGGGGGTGAGCAGGTTGTTGATGATAGTGCTACTCTTCATGATCTTGGTATTACTACTGTTTCTATGGCCATCGTTTCTACTCCATTGGAGATGGCTGGTACTACTTCTGCAGATGAAGGTGAGGATTCTGAGGAGTCAGATCAAGAGAATGAAGATGGTGGAAATAAGGAGGGTTATGATGATTCAGACGCTGATAAGACTGATGATGAGTTTGAGAATGTTATGGTTAGATCAAGGCTTGTGAAGAAAAGGAAGAGGCCAAGAGAGCCATAACAAGATAGGGAAGAGATTGAGGATCCCTCATTTGTTCCAGAGTTTGATTTTTCTCCTCCTCCTCGCACATCTACTAATACTACTTCTGTTTCTGTTACTAAGACATCATCTCCACCAGCTGCCAAGAAGAAAAGGACCAGATTTGTTTTGCAGAGACGGACATAGTCTGTTTCTGTTGCAGCAACCACTGCTACTTCAGCTGCAACAGTCACGACTTCTTCACTGTCCAGGTCGAGGGCTATTCCTGCACGTGTTTCTACTCTCCCTATGACCTCATCTGCTGTTGCTACAGCTTTTCTCACTATGGCTTCCTATGGTCCCTCTACTACACGTTCATATCCATATACTATGATTGCTTCAGTTGCTGATCAACTTAGCACACTGAACAGTCTAGTTCTTTGGCTGATTGAGAAGAATCACGAGCAAGATTAGAATATTTCTCAGCTGACTCAAAGAGTCAATGAGCAAGATGCTTTATTGCTACAGGCTGCTGATCAAATGGCAGATTTGAGAGCCCGATCTGCTGATCTTGAGGAACGTATGCTCAAGTCTATGGATGAGCATAATCAGCTAGCCTTAACTGCCTATGGCTTCAATGACAAGATCCTTTCTCTTGAGGCTGAAAACTTGCGTCTTGCTGAGCAAGTTGAGAGCCTAAAGGATTCTACTCCCAGGATAGAGGCTGCTGAACCTGTCTCCGATGATTCAGACAAGGAAGATGAAGAAGAGGATGAAGAGTCTGATGAGGAGAAGGTTGATTATGACGGTACATATGATGATGATGAATCAGGTGATGATGAGGGAGCAGGGAGTGCCTCTGCAAGTTCTTCTAGTTCTGCAGAGTAGTCCCCTCCTACAGAGATCAAAACCAAGACAAGGAATGATAAAGCTCCAAAGCAGCTTCAGAATCAAGCTGAAGAACCCAAGGCCACTAAAGAGGTTGATGTTGTGCCTGTGCTACATCTTCTAGATGAAAACTTGACTATGATTCTAGACGCTCAAGGCATCATTCAGCATTCTGTCAGCTATGATAAAGAAGAAGGTGAGATCATAAGGAACAAATTGTAGAGTTGTTCCGGTTGAATCCTGATGAGGTGGTCTTGGATGATGCTACTGTTCCCGTTTCTGATCTTCCTACTCCAGAAGCATTTGATGATATTGATGAAGTTATTCTGGAGGACATTACTGAGGAAGAAAGAATAAAGTATACTTCAGCTGAAGAGGAGCTTCCTACATTTGCTGATCTTTTCGGTCTACATACTGAGGAGGAATTGGACAGAAAGATAGACGAGAAGGTTGGTGGCAGTGAGTCTTAAACAGAAGACATTCAGAAGAGAAAGGAATAATGGGCATCATACTGGGAAGTGTTGAAGAATCATAGTGTTCCTCCTATGCCAACTCCTCACACCAAAGTCTATAGGACCAAAGGATACACATCTGGAGGTTAGATTCTAAGTTGGGCATATTTTCATGATCTACATTGTTATGCTGTGAAGAGAGAAAGAGGAATCCAATACTTTAGATTTCCTCACGACTTCAAGATGCTTCCTGGATTTGAAGTCAATCAGCTTGCTCGTCTGAATATGCTGTATAGTGAGGATTCAGGATTCTCATCCTGGTTTGCTAAATCCAGTTTGAGTATAGAAAGAGATGGGTGAATTTCCAGCCGCAGCAACCGGATCGTTATTATCAACCGGAGATTGATGCTAACTCCCGAAGACACAAAGTTATCCTGAAGTGGTTGCCTCCTAAAGTCATGAAGAAGATTCCTTTACGGAAGATGCCTCAAGACTTTTCAGACAGTTTCAGATGGTGGTACTATGACGGGAGAACTGCTGAAGCTGTGATTGTGCTATGCAAAGAAGACAAATGGGATACTGCGCGTATTTTTGATCCCATGTGGCTGACTAATCTGTCATTAGAAGATGTGAAGACCTTATACAGATGTCAGATTTTTTTTGATATTGGAGATATGGAGCATGCTCTGCAGTTTATAAGAGTCATCCGGCTATGCTTCGCGTTTGATATTCATGCCGGCTCTGACTGGAAAGCTCTTTCAGAGAAGTTTTTGAAGACAGGTGATGATAAATAGAGAACTAGGTCCAAGGGGGAGTTTGTTGATGCATGTTATGTCCCTATCTGTATTGTTCATTTATGTGATAATTCATGTAATAGTGATAGAAGAAGTTTACGTTTGCATGGGTGCATGAAGATTTATGAGTTAGCAGGTGTAGTTTTGTTTTTGGCAGTTTCTTTATTTTGTTTAGTGGGTCACGTAATATGTAGTGGTATTTGTAGTTTCTATTTTTATTTGTCTTTGATGTTTAAGTTTTGGGTTTTGTGTACGGTTTGCTTTGAATGAAAAACATTCCAGTTGTGTCAATTTATATGTGTGTGTGTGCTGTGAAACCAACAATGAATTTACACAAACTCATAAAAGAACATAGTGTTCTAAATGTGTTACAATGATGATAAAAAATCCAAGATTTGGCTTCATCTTGCCAAAGTTATTTGGGTTAGTACACATTTAGTGGGTTATTAAAAATTCCAAGCCCTATATATATATATATATATATATATATATATATATATATAAAGTATGTCATGCATGCATGATGGTTATATACGTATGCATGCAACCATTTATACATTTATTGAACTTTAAAAAAAATAATTGATATTTTATGAAATATATGAGATCTAATCTTAAAGTTCTAATATGCTTAAAATATAAGTATTTTGTAGTAAAATGAAAATTGGTTGAATATTACTTTAAAATGAGTGTTTTGTTAAGTTAAAAGCTTTAAAAATAGAAGTTTCCAACAAAATAATTTTGGATAGATTATTAATAGTAAATAAGTGATTTTATAACAAATTTGAAATATAAAATCAAGTGGATTTATGAGAGGCCCCGAGCATGGGTACCTCCTAGAGTTGGGTTTATGTCATCATTACATAGTTCTTAAATAAAAAATTTCATAAATGCAGCGGAAATTAAACATAGTTTGTTCAAAAACATAAATACATATAAAAGTATGTATCAATACATTTTGGATTGCAAAAAACCACATTATCTTCTGGATGAGTTCCACGAGTTCCTCCATTCCTTCCTACTTGTTCATCAACCTGACATACATACTAAAAAGTCAGCTTTCACTAGTAAGTTCTAGTTTTTCATTAAACATCATAAATGTTTTGGTGAGTTAAAACATCATTCACATGAAAACATCATTTAATTCACATTAACCATAAATCATATCATGTAATCATCATAATCATCTTGCATATGCTGTCACTAAATATGACCAATGGGCTTATGCCGGCACAAGGTTTCATGTTTATAGCCCGGCTGGCTCCATTTTTATAGTCCGATCGACTCCATGTTTATAGTTCGGTCGACTCTGTGTTTATAGCCTGATCGGCTCCATGTTTATAGTCCGATCGACTCCATGTTTATAGTCCGGTCGACTCTGTGTTTATAGCTCAATCGGCTCCATGTTGATAGTTCGATCGACTCCATGTTTGTAGTCCGGTCGACTCTGTGTTTATAGCCCGATCGGCTCCATGTTTATAATCCGGTCGACTTTTAAGATAGCAATCATAGCATAACATAACTTTGCTATTATCACACCTATTAAATCGTTATCATCACCATAGTGCATCGTATTCATTCATCATCACAGTTTAGCGTTCTATGATTATCATCATAGCATAGCACATAATAAGATATGGCATCATTATAACGTCATATAGTATCATCGTAACATCATGCTTCAAATATCATCATTTGCATTTCACATTAGCACATTAGGCATGATATCATTATCGTCATGTCACCTTAGTAGCTTATTAGCATAACATCACTTCATTCTCATATTACCGTATCATCATAGCATTGTTATCTCACATCATTAATCCATCGTGTCATCATGACTGCATCCTAGCACCATAGGATTTATCATAGCATATCATCATGTAATCATCATCATGGCATATCATTAAGCATTCATCATATCACACAGTCATGCATTCGTTATCATATCACATTAGCATGCAGTCATCGTTCATGCATATCATCATAAAATATTATCATACCTCGTATAGCATCATATAGAATCATATAGCAACATAGTAGCCTGTATGTCAGCCCAAAACATATTTACACATAACATGTATAAAATAGGGCATCTAGAACTCACATGAAAATGGAATGGCTCTTATCTTCCTAAACCGAATCGCCTTGGCTAGGACTCAAGGTCCTACATCATCACATCATCTCATTACATTTCATTCCTAGACTTAGAATTTATTTGAAGTCTCCATAGCTCACTTAACTAGTCCCCCATAGGCGCAAGTTCTCGAAGTTGGCTAAGCACTCAAAATCCATGAAGTTCACGAAGTACCAGAGTACTTGAAAATCATAGAGTACACAAAATGCCAAAGTATTCGAAATCTTGAAGTTCTCGAAACATCAAAGTACACGAAACCCATGGAGTTCACGAACATGAAGTTCACGAAATCAACTTTGAATGCTTTTGGTTTCGTGAACTTGCTAGTTCCCGTTGTGTACATTTCGAATACTACCTTTTTTCCGCATAAAACATCTTAAAAAATTATCTAAGACTCGTGGGACTACTTCTAGGAGCATTTTGGTCTTACCAACGCATTAAAACCAAAAGGGAACGAACTTTCTGCATAAGGGCATGGCCTTTATGCATGTTTTCCTTTTTGTCTCAATATCATAACTTTTATGAATCTAACTCTTACCTGGTGTTTGATGGACCTTCTCGTAGCTTCCCGTGTGTTTCCTCCTTCTTTTGGTCGATCAAAAGTCGTTTCTGGTAGTTCAGGAACCTGCCCACTTCAAGTACTTGAGAGAGAGTTCTTCCAGCCAAAGGTGAGCATGTTTCCCAAGGCACTCATATACATAGGCTGAGTTCACGAACTGGTTCACGAAAAAGGGAGTTAACAAAGTTGAGTTCGTGTACTCTGGCTTCGTGAACTTTGGGTACTTTCAAGTACTCAAATTCGTGATCTTTCATTCGGTTTATTTTTCGTCTCTTTCCTACAAGTTAATTATCCATTATCCATTTGTAAGTTCAAATAACTTGCATAGAAAATTGGGGGTGTTACAATTTAAAAATATATATGTATATATAAGATGGTCATCAGTGACCAAAAAATACGTGTTTGGACGTTGGCAAATTATTACAAATAATTAAGTTGATAGTTAAAATGGATTTTTAACAAAGATAATTTAGTTTTCTGTATATAATGTGGATTTTAAAAAAATAACTAGTAATTTATGATAAAAGACTAAATTCGAGTCACCAACGAGTCGTTTGGGTGAAATTTGTTGTGACGACCCGATTTAAGTATCTATTAAAATAATCGATATGTGATATAATTTTAAGTTAAAAGGTGTTTTTATTTGTTGGTTAGTATATTAAATGTTTAACTAATTATAAATATTTGAAAGTTGAAAGACTAAAATTGCCAAAAGATGAAAGTAAATTAACTAGGGGGTTTAATTGGAAATGTGGGTCAAACAATGTCAAAATTCATTTTTGGCTGGGACAATAGGAGGCGACGACTAGGAGAAGAAAGGAAAAGGATTTGAAGATCTTGAACAAATTCATCACTTAGACCTGCTCAGATTGTTAATGCAAGCTAGGATTCTTATTCCCTTAGCAATTTCACAACTCTAGGTATGTGATTTGATATGGGAGTATGAAATTTCGTGGGTTGCAAGTGGGTGCGGTTAGAGGATGATAATATCCAAAATTTTGGTTGTTTAATGTAGCTTAGCATATGTGTTGTGTTTAGTTAGGTGATAATCAACTAATCTAATCATATTATATGTAAACCCTTGTAATAAAATAGATATGGGTTTTGGGGATTTCATGAGTTTAAGAGTTCTTTGAATTTTACAAAGTCAATATTTATGAACGGGTGTTGATTGATTACATATGCGTAGTAATTTTGATGAAAAATTATAAAATGAGGAGTTTAAGACTTCATATGTTTAAAACGATATGATTGGCATTGAAAGAATGTTTATAAAATATGGACAAAAAATTTGCACTTAAGGTGTTTAAGGAAACCCCTCTAACAACTTTAAGTAATAAATGATGTGGGAAATTGGTGAAATTGGGGGTAATGACTAATAAACTTAAGTTTTGTATGATCAATAAGTACAAACTAAGTGTAAGTAGTTAGAATGACAAGAATGGAATGTGAATTGGTTAATTAGGAGAGTTTGACTATCATAAAGTCAAATGGGGTGATAATAGATCAAAGGGGTGTAAGTTTGTTTCTTGTGTATTGTTCCTAGATGGAATTTGTATGTGTGATTATATGATCTAGGAGGTGGAAGTACAAACCAAAGACCTGGTAAGGAAAAGATTAAATCAAGTGGCCTTAAGGATCAAGATGAGTAAACCTAACCATGAATATGCAACCATAAGACATATCCATGCTTTGTAATGTTTGAATTTTTTGAATTACTTGATATTGTGTTATGTAGTAATTGTTGATTGTTATGTGGTGCTTCCATAACTTGTTTTAGTGCCAATATATTTTAGAGAATAATTGGCACATTGAATTGGTGGGTGAATCCACATAAGTGTGGAATATGATGTAAGACCACATAATGGTGGCATTCATGTGATGATCCACATTGGGTGGCATTGGGTATGATTCGCATTCATGCGAAAGGAAATGGATAAAGGTAGCAATGGTTTGGGGAAACAAAACCATTATGTGATTATATGTTAATTTCATGTTGTGAGTCACCAAGATAGGTTTGGGACTTAAATATATGTTAAAATGGTGTCGTGGAATTTATATTAGGGTAAATGAATGATTAGGATTGATTATGGGAGTTAAAACACAGAGTTTATGAAATCAGACCTGCAGTGGGCATACCATACACCCATGTTGTGCATACCATACGCTGGGCAGCGTAGAGTATGGCCAGATGTTTCCGACGACGCTGGATTTTGGGTGTAGGGGTTTGAGTGTATGATACGCCTGGGTTGGGCGTACCATACGCCAAGTATGGAAAATTTCGGGTTTTGTTTCCGTTTAATTTGGTTAAGAATGGGGAGATTAAGGGGTTAACTCACTTAGTCCTTTTGTACTAACACTTGATTGTTTGTGGCTGTCTCAAGTCAAAAGCAGGTTCTGCTACGATACGAAGTGATCAGACGGTTTACAGGATTGAACCAAGTTTTTTGTAAAGTTTAAGTATATGAGTTGTAAAGTCTAAAACTATTTTTTTAAACACATTTGGCATATTTTGTAAATGATGAAACCTGTTTAGTTAGTATAGTTAATGTGTTAAACATTTTGGGTTGAATTTTAAATATTTTAAACTTGACAAAACTACGACCTCTTTTGTAAATTCCGCAAATATGTTAAAATTTTGTTATGAGAATCTGCGTGTCACATTTGTTTTCCATGATGGAATATTTTTCTATGTCTAGTAAGTTTGGGTGAACAACTTACACAATAGACTTATGTTTAGACTGTTAATGTGTCCCTTTAGTTTTAGAGAATTAGTGAGAACAGTCTGGTTGTTTAAGAAATCTCTTTGGCTAGCAGGCACACGTTTGAGGTGAGTTTCATGGCCATTTTAAACCGTTTTTGGTTTTTGATAAACCGGGGAAAAGCATGCCGGGAAAAGAAATATTTTTTTTTGCAATGTATATGTTTGTATGGTACGTGACTTTGATAGCTCTGAGTAAGTGCATCCGTTTGTATACGTGTTCTGTGTGTATTCGTTCCGAAGGAAATTCGCTTCTACGGTCATAATCATTAGTCTCGGGGGAGGGACCGTAGGATATATTGGTTGATCTATCGGGTTTGACAACCTACTCCCCAACCAGCTGTCATGGTTCGTGAATAACGGAGCAACATACGTTGAGATGTGTTCGCACCTTGGTTTTGGTTTGATTATGGGCTCATGGTGTCTATTGTATCGTAGGTCCTAGCTAGTCTACGATAGGTTCACTAGCACAACATTGTGGCATTACATTCTTTTCCATGAATATTGCTTAAATGTTTTATTATAAAACATATGAACTCATCAGCTCGTTTGGTTGACACTTTCTTTTAAACTGGTATTTATCTCAGGTAAATAGCATGCGGATAAGAAAAGAAAGGAAACCGGTTCTAGATAGCAAACTAATTTGGGATATTTTAATGGGACCGGTTATTGAGATGTTGAAACTATGCATGTAAACTAAATGTTGGACATGTAACGTTTTAATAATTATCAATGACTTTTATATAAATATCCGTGTTTTTATTTATATTGTTCGCTTAACTTATTTTTTATGTCATTTGCTGTTAACACTAAGACGTTGCTAAGTCTTTCGTGGCGGGTCGGATTGTGACAGGAATATATATAGTTTTTATTTTGGGTTTAATAAATATGGAATTAAAATAGTTAGGAATGACAATACTTACTATAACAGAATTTTTTTAGCAGCTTTGAACGTAGACACTCAATGCGAGATTTCAAATGTCCCTCATATTTGACGTTATGAGGCATACGTCTGAGCTCACGTCAGGAGTCTGGTGGAACCTCACAAACGTTACATTGTCTCAACAAATATGTGTTGACGGATGCAAACCTAAAACCACCCACAAAGAAGTCAATGGAAGAATCACTACTCTAGAAGCTCTTGATTATACAATAACACGTAAAAAGGGAATACACTGTGCTAACGCAAATAATTATAAATGTTTAAATAATTAATTGGGAAATATGTTATAGAATTGAATGTTTAAGAAAGATTATAAAATAAAGTAAATAAAAAATGATATGATTATATATTGATATTTATAATTATTACTATGAGTTCTTTTTTTTATTTGTTAATATAATTTAAATTCATAAAAATAATTTTAGACTTCAAAAATTAATGTAAAAAGAAAATTCTATGCCTCAAAAATCCATTATAGTGTGTGTGATTCTTACCTATATTATGGCAATGGTATTTCTTTATTCTACTTCATAGCTTTCGTATAATGTTAGTATTGTTATTTTTTTTAATGAATGCGCATGCAAGTCGGCTGTCTTGCACTTGACCCGTCAATTAAGGAAATCGATTAGATCTCAAATGTCATAAAGTGATGTGCATTCAATACAAGTTTTAATTTTTAATTTTTTAGGATAAATGATTTAAAAGAAAATTAAAAACTATTAATAATATTTTAGACGTTTTATATTAAAAACTATATGTGTTACTAATGTTAAAAGTTAGGGACCATATGTGTAATTTATTAAACTTAGAAACTAAGAGTGAAATAATAGCAAAACACAAGGACCATATCGATAATTCTCTCTTAAAATTATCTATAAGAAATGTATCTTAAAAATACGTTTATGTTGTTGTATTTCCTAAAATATATCTCTTATATATTCTTTAAAATAGTAATAAATTTTTTATTTCAAAACAATATAAATAATCAGCATTATATGCTCTTTACATGGAGATGGATCTTGCTATATTTTATCAAGCTACAAGATATTCTTGTAATTTTAACAATACGATTTAATTCATTATCACATTATTGCTGTCAATCATCTTCGAAGTAAATTACAACATATTTAATAAATATTTATTGATTTTCTTATAAAAAAAATTAAAGATTCTCCAATACATTAGTTACTATTTTTTTGTTGTTATATGATTTTATAACATAAGGAAGTATGATATATAAAAACTAGAATTTGAGCATGTAGGCTCATAGATTACTATATTACTCAAGAACAAACGAACATAAAATGAAAAAGACAATTCACATGCATTGGTTGGTAATTAGGTTTGGCATCATCCAAACGCCATACCCTTCCTATACCTTAGAATCTCATTTCATAAAGTCGTTGAAACAACCGGTAAAGTTGCTGGTGATTTTGAGATTATGGGTTCAAGCAATATGAAATTACATTTTTTACAAATATGTAAGGTTAGACTCTGACGTCTAATCACAAAGCGATTTGTCCCCTCCCTAGACCCTGCGTAAAGCGGGAGCTAAGTCAAGCACCATGTACGTCCTTACATAGACTTGTAGCATAGAAATAAGGTAGGTTAGTTTGGCAACATTATATTTGAATTATATCAACACATTTTGTTAGGGTGCGAGCATATTGACCATGATCTAATTGTCATTAAGAGTAATTGTAATTCGTATTGATGCATTTAACTCTATGATGATAGTTTGCAAATTGAATTGAATTTGAAACCAAAACTTTTTGCAATATCGATTGCTCTATAGACAACCAACAAATTTAAAACCATTGACATTTGGCAACCGAGCATAACACCTTTGTGCGCGCAAGGAATCATGCAACGAGCCACATGAAGAAGGTAGACCATAGGGTGAGCGAGATCGATGCCAAACCGTAAGTCCATAGCATGATCACCGAACAATCACTCTCTCCAGCACCAAATAATTGTGTTATTGTACCTGCCATATTAACAAGCTTCACAAATCCATACCAAATTTGAGAAAAATAAATAAATGAAACACTAAATTAGTAGGGGTTTCACTTTCTGACACGAGAGTTACGTAATCTGTTAGTCGTATATAAGTTGTATAATAAACCGTTTAACCTGTTTAATTAAACATGACGTGTTTGGGATGATTTGTTTAATCCATTTCCAGTAACCACAACCCATTTACTACAACCCATCAATCCTTGAAGACGAGGGTTATCTCCGAGATTTTGGGTGTCTTGTATGAATAATAAAAATTCACCTCGTATATATAAAAAAAATCATAAATTAATGATAATTGAGTTAAAAATAAATAAATAAACAATAGAAAAACAATTTAGTTGTAACAAAATACATCTTTCACATACCCAAACAAATCCTAATGCTTTCCTAACATTCTTTAAAGCAAAGTTGTTGAACATATATTCATATATAAAAAATATATAAAAAATTTAAAACTTAGAGTCTCTCAAAAAAAGGGTTCGTGTGATTGCATCTCGTGCACATGCTCATAACACTCCCTATTTAAGACTTGATTACACTTGTTTAAATAAATGAGTCGTGTTTGAGTGTAATGATTTAAGTCCATGTTTAAGACTTGATTATACTTGTTTAAATAAATGAGTTGTGTTTGAGTTGCATGATTTAAAGTGCATCCAGCGTCGGAGCTTGGACTAAGTAAGAGGGGCGAAAATTTTTGAAACCCAAAATACATGTTAATTTTTTTAAGCGAGGGGGCGAAACCATTATTTTTAACTAAAAATAACATTTTGGTTGAAAAATTAACACTATGGGCGGAAAAAGAGGGGGGCGACCACCTAGCCCCTAAATAGCTCCGCCCATGAGTGCATCTGTGACATTATTGGCATCTAGATCACATACCTATGTTCATTGCTGGTGGAAGAGCAAACTGTAGCAGAAGAACAAAAAGGTAGAGGGGATCTGCGCGAACTAGGCCAAAATAGAGCGCGCCTTTCACGATCAAAATGCCGAAAAGTGGCAAGAAAATATACCGAACTGCTGCGATTCCTAACACGAGTGCTATTGAAATACCAGACCCTTTGAGGCCTGCAAATCATATACTTTTAGCATGATCAAGAAACCAAATGTACGAACATGAAATGACAGTTGTACCTCTTAACAGGTTCCCGCCCACGATCAATGTCACAGTTGGAACCGCAGCATCCCTGAGAGATTACCATCCATTAGTTTAATCACCATGTTTCAAGACACGGATCGTTTAGAACACGTTTAAAAGATCATACCCTACTAAACATGCAGAATCCTGAATCACTCTAAGTGGAGCTGTGGTGCCAATTAGCAGCCTGCGTATTGGTGCGATTGTTCCAATGATGAACCCAACAATCTTTTACAATGACAAAACATTGTTATGTACTTATATGCATAGATGTCAATCATTCGGCTTGAAAATCTTAATAATTATATGATATGATTAAGATTTGGAAACAGCAGTATACCGCTCCGGTTGTTGATGGCGCGAGCACAGCCTTCAAGTTGATGTGCCTTGAAAACTCCCTCCACTGTTGCTGCATTGAGTGTAAAATCACCTATGCATAAAACAGTTTGACTTTTAAGGTCAAACATACAATCAGAATTAGAAATAAATGACTGAATAACAAAAGTCAACCTTCATTTTCCCCTCGCGTTTAGTCAAAGACTCGGACTCAGACTCGGACTCAGGAAGCAAAGGTTGGTTCAAATCTTCTTGCGCTGGTTCTGTTTGATTGTTACCAGAATCTTTGGAGAACAAGCGTACGAGGTTGTAAACATATGACCACAAAAACACAGCTCCAATCTGATGAGAAAAGGAGAATCTAGCATACCATTAGTGACCAAAATGGAGCAAATTTCATACCATAAGTATCATCGTCATCGTACTCAGTATATCCCACCATTAGCAAAGCTAAGTGGGGTCTGAGGAGGGTAAGATGTAGACAGCCTTACCTCTACCCCATAAAAGAGAGAGGTTGATTCCAATGAGACCCTCGGCTCATGATGCCTAACTAACCGACCAACCCAGTGGTTTTAATGTTATTTTCACAAAAACAAAGAAAAATAACGTTAAAACTAGTGCAACTTTACTTTTGCCCTTTAAGGGCCGACACATATATACATTATATGCACACACCGCAAACGGGACCTAAAGTTCAAACCATAAGTGATCAGATAAAATACATACTGCCATAGACAGTGAAGCATAAGCCATGCCATACTCATAGCAAACATCAGAATCTCCAAAGGGAGTGCCTTTTTCTTTGCATACAGCTGGTACTATGATCAAAAGTAAGTTTCCTAGGTTCCCTGTCATAATCACAATCCAAAGAACGGTTATTTTGGTTCTTTTAACACATCATGGTTGCATAACGGTACAAGTAATACCTGCTGAACAAGCGCCGAGTATGAGGCCCTTTAGATGTTGAGGCGGTTTAGCGATGATCATAAGCACCCATCCAAGAACCGACCCGATTACGAATGTTAGAAGAATATTAACAGGCATGAACCACCTAAAGTTTTGATTTTTAAAAGTTAATCAAATAGATAGGAACTTTTTTCAAAAAGTCAATTCCCTATTTGTCCACTTTGACCAAAAAAAGAACCACAATGTCCAAATGACCACCTACAATTACACGGGCGCCGCCCATGATTTACGCCAATAGAAACCTCCCACGTGGCCATGGTTGGATCAGATTATGGGCGGGACGCCCATGGTTGGATCAGATTAAGGGCGGGACGCCCATGTATTCTTGGTATTTTTATGGTTGTGGGTGGGACGCCCATGGTTGGATCTGATTACGGGCGGGGCGCCCATGCTGAAATATATTATTACGGGCGGGGCGCCCATGGTTGTATTCGATTACGGGCAGGACGCCCATGGTTTACGCCAAAAGAAACAATTTGGACATTTTGGTCTTTTTTGGGTCAAATGGACAAATAGGGAATTTACTCTTTTTCAAAAGACTTGATGAAAAATGGGTTTTTTTTTTTTCCTTTTTAGTGATGTGTTGGTCCCTAACTAATCTTGATGTTGATATAACGGAAGATGTGGCATTTTTTCTTGTAGTAGTTGTTTCAACTTTAATAAATGGAATATTATCAACTTTAATAAATGGAATATTATCAACTATCAAGGTGAGGTCCCACACTCGATAATAAGTTATTAGACGTGGTTTGGAAGATTTTAAAACTTGAGGGTTAGTTTTGTTTCATTAAATGCTAAGTCAGCAAGAGATCTGAATCATTCAGAATTTGTTTAAAACTTACTGATTTATAGATGTTTTTTAGTAAACAAACAGTTCCATCCTCTAAGCGAGATCTCTTAGTGTTAGATAGCTGCTTCAATTGTTATAATGCTAAAAGATGAGATAGTGGTATAATAATTGAGTATTTGCATAAAAATAAAATGACCCCAATTGTCATCAAGCATTATGAAAATAACCCATTACGAAAAGCAACTTAATAAAAATCATTATCAAAAACTCACCCAAGAAAACTTACAATGAGATGAGACTTTCATACGTTACCGTTTTAGCCAGGTTGCTACCTACAAGTGCTGGATTGAACACGAAGAACACAAGCTGTTCAAAAAGGACAGATTTTTTTAACACCCATAAATCATTGTCGTACTCAACATATCATAAATTAGCAAAACTAAGGTAAGGTCTGAGAATTCAAAGTTATTTTTACAAAAATTAAGTAAAATAAAATTAAAATTAACGCAATTTTGCTTTTGCCACGAGACCGCCATACATAAAGATTACGTACGCTCACCGCAAACTGGTTTTTTGACACCCATAAATCCATAATAACAAATATCGAATCTTTATTCTTTGAGTTATAAACAAATTTGCAGGTATCTTCAATCAAATTAGCAAGTTTCTTGAATCAAATATAACAGATTGATTTTTTTTTTTTTTTTTTCAAAGCCACGGTGTCAACCCGAATAATTTTGGGTAGAATCATTACCCAGCATGACCCGACCCGAACATTTGCGAGTCTGAAAGCATAGTAGCAAGATAAAGATGAATCATTGAGGATGATGAACATGAGAAACTTACTTCATTCACTTGCTTCCTTGTGGTCTGTCCCAGAATATTAATGGAGTCCAAGGCCAGGAATGATCCAACTGCAGTGACTATCAACACTTTGAGAACAGGCATAGAAGCAGCACAAAACAAGTCCACAAACCCCATCTCCAAAACAATTTAATTCCAAAAAAAATAAAAAAAAATAATAATTAAATCTGAATCAAATTCATAAATTCATGGCCCTGATCTCTGTGTGTATACATGCGTGTCTTTGTATATATATGTGTAGAAAGAAAGTTCCTGAAACAGGTACCTACCAAGGTGGCCAGTTGAAAGTTGAGCCAACAAGTTCACATTTAATTGTCATAAATCATATCTAATTTAATATAGTTTTCTGATTATCACATAGAATATTTTTTATTGAAATTGAAAATTTTAAAAGAGAGATATGCTTATTTAAATATAAATAATTGCTGATGAAAAGAATTTTAATCAGAAGAATAATTGTCGAATTAGCAAGTGTCACAGGGTTACATGTGCGTTAAAATAAAAGGTTGAGTGCATAAATACCAAGTCTAATGTTAATCATCATATTTAAATGGGTCACGTCAAGATGGGTTCTAAAGTTCTAATTTTATTTAAGAGTTTTAATGTTCATACACTATTCTCATAATATATAGTATCATACTTATGTTAAATTAATCATATTATACATACATGACTTTTATTTATTCATATATAAATATTTTTTAAAATTAAAAAGGGTAAATTTCACTTTTGTTTCTTTACGTTTACTCAAAATTTCAGAGGCGTATAACTCTCTAACACATCCTAATTCGACAATTATTCTTCTGATGAAAATTCTTTTCATCAACAACTTTCATATTTAAATAAGCATAAGTCTTTTAAAATTTTCAAATTCAATAAAAATATTCTATGTGACAATTAGAAAACTATTCCGAGCATGAATATATCCGAAATCCTAGACAATAAGCATCCACATGACACTTATTTTTTTCAGAATCAGTCCTTTAATTCTATTGAAATTTGAGATTTTTTTTTATAAATAACATTTTTATCTTATTAAAATAGTGATAAAAATTTGTCTTTGTTTAACGTCCTCAAACCCTAGTGAATAGTATTTATTTGTTTTTATAGTTTATATATATTTTTTTATTATTTCTAGTATAATAACTAGTTAATAAACCGAGCATAGTGCAATTTTAACTTTAGAGAATGCCTATCAAATAACATAGCAATATAGCATAATGATACTAGGGTTTTTTTCAACGTATTGAATTTTCTTTTGAATTAGTGACTTGGTGGTGGATGATCGGGTGGTATCGCTGGCGAAACTATGAATACTCAAATGATCCGTCAGTGATCCAAATTAGTCGCTAAAAAACAATGTAAAGATGTGAGTTCATGCCGTACCTAGTGAATATGAAATACAATTATTTACTAAAAAAACTAAATGTGGCATAAAATATCATTAAAAAAATTATAGTTAAGAATCAAAAATTTTTCTTTAGTTGATATGTGACGTTTCGTTTTGAGTGACCTTTATAAAGGGGAAAACATTTACGGTTTCAAAATGATTGCATCCCACAAGCCACTTGAATTCAAAATATAGAATCTTATTGGCATAGTATATATTTATTTTTTATATAACATGTTATGAACTTAGTTTAAATTCTATTATAAATCAATGAGTAAACTACTAGAAAACGCCCTTTACGTTTATTTTATATTGCAGGTTTCATCCTTTATGTTCAAAAAGCGTCATTCAGATCCTTTCTGTTTACATTTTGTTGCAGATTACGTCCTTTACACTAACTTCTGTTAAAAACTTCTGTTGGTTATTTTAAAATGACAATTTTGCCCTTCTAGTTAAAGGACCAATTCTGAAACTTTTGTTATTTAATTATGTCCTTAAATTTAAAGGACCAAATCTGAAACTTTCATTTTTTATTTTTATTTTTTCATTTCTTTTAAATTATTTTCTTTTTTCTTTTTACATTTATTTTCTTTCTTTTTCTTTATTTTACAACATTTTAATTTTATAAATTATTCTAAAATTAGTTTAACCAGTTTTTTTTGAATTATATGCTTCAATAAAGAATTTTATTTTATTAATTTTCATTTGTTTAGTTTAGTTATTTACTTTTCTTATTTTTTATATATAAAACAATAAAGAATTTTATTTTATTTCATTTTTTTAATACAAACATAATTAACATATTCTAAAACCTTATATAGTTTTGCAAAATCAATATTCATGGTATTGGATTTATTAAATGGTTTGAAACCATTTT